>JACDJE010000085.1:970540-1705779 GCA_016647715.1 Pavo muticus | reverse complement strand
AGGAGAGGAGAGGAGAGGAGAGGAGAGGAGAGGAGAGGAGAGGAGAGGAGAGGAGAGGAGAGGAGAGGAGAGGAGAGGAGAGGAGAGGAGAGGAGAGGAGAGGAGAGGAGAGGAGAGAGGGAGGGGAGGAGAGAGGGAGGGGAGGGGGAGATAGGGGAAGAGAAGGGAAGGGAGAGAACCTTTCCAATCGATTGAATAGCCTGATGACTTCAGGAGCTAGATGTTAATTTAAAAGTATTAGATACATAATTATCCTTCAAGTCTTGTCTCCTAGGCTCTACAACATGCAGCTACCAATCTTTAAGCAGGTATTTTTGATGAGGTACAGACCTAATAACAGGAGGATGTGCCGCATGGTCTGTAGATTCTGCAGGGCTGTGCTGGCTTTATATAGGGCATCTGTACTGTGCTGCCAGCCAGGAGGGGGGAGCACAGCACAGAGGCACCTGGGTAGTCATCATCACAAGAGCCAATGCAAACCTTCTACGGCAACGTCTTTGCCCCTACTCCTTCTCTATTTTGCTCTTTATTCATGAGTTTATTTCCCAACAATCCTTCTGCTTGCCTTTTATCTACTACCCAAATGCTCCATTCCCCTTTATTTCTCCTTTATTATTCCTCTGACCCCTCATTTTAAGAAAACCTTAGTATCTTCTCTGAACTTTATTCCTTCCTTGTCTACTCCTTTTCCCAATACGTTTTCACATTTCTCATTCAGATGTATCCTTGCAATTTATCCAGGATTCTCTTCTTATTGCTGTTGTAATATTCTCCTTTGGAGCAGAGGCCTCCCTCCCAAAGGCAAGTGGACATGTTTCCAGGTGAAGTTACCTCCATCTGCCTTCCAATCAATCTTCTCTGTACCTGCTGCTGGGGACCAGCTGGCAAGAAATGTGCTCTCTTGCCAGCATATGACCCTCCCCAAATACTCGCTCACTGGAGGAAAAAGTTGCTGGCATCGTGGTGCCAGAGCAAAAGCAAGGTGATTTTTTCTCCTCCTCTGAGCAGCGCCGATGGCTGTACCTGTCCAGAACTATGCCCTTATTTCCCAGCAAGTAGCAAGTATTGTATTTCATTGACCAAGCAGGAGAGCTAGATCATTAGTGTCCTCATGGCATATTAATCTTCATGTGACAGGGCATGATGGTGAAGGCATCTGCCGTACTTTGCTCTTTGGGAAGCAACTGGCTGAGTTTCAACCGCTGTAATATGCAGTGTTCTTTAAGAGCGATACAGCCTATCTCAGAGCTGCTCTCCAGGCCATTTTCTGCGAGGATGATATACTGCCTAACTTCATCCAGCCTGCACAACAAATACTGTGACCATATCCTCCTACTTTTGTTATAGTTTTTAATCCCGCAGGATATTAAAGCATTTGTTTATAGAGATGCAGGACAACGTCAGCACTTCAAGTGCTGAGCTGGAGTTTTAGCAGCTCTTTGCTTGCACTGCTGCACAGGCATATTCACATGAGAAGAACAAATAAATAACTCAGTCAAGCTCCATCATATCTGTACGGGCTGGTCGCCCCAGCATGCACACACACACTGTCCTTTCCACTGCCTGCACAGAAGAGCTGCTCCTCTGAGCCCGCACCTCTCCCTCAGCCCAGCAGAAACATCTGCACACAGCTAGTGGGAAAATAGCAGGGCAGCCAGGGACTTGCCATGGTACCCACATTTTCAATTTCATTCATGGAAATACCATCTCCAGCTCTTCCTTTATCTCCTTGACATCTTACTACTGTTGCTTGCATATGTGATAGTGTTGTAATGCCAACAGTCCTGAGGTATTGTTGTAGGTAGAAGCATTTCTAACTCCAGGCCCTTTTTCTGTTTTCAGTAGGATAGTTTATGTATTGTTCAAAACAGGAACAGAAAAAACACAGCAGGAAGTCCATTTCTCAGTGGCACCTGTGATGTTGGAAACAAATGGGTGTTTGTTTCTGACTGAAGGGAAAATACCTTCTCATCTGCCATGTAAAAGAAATTAAGAGATAATATCTGCTGAGAAGTATGAACCAGGCACTGCATTAGGACTTGTTCCATGTCCTCAGGTGTTTAACAGATACAGTGCACTTAGCAGGCACTTTTTCCAGATATGATATCTGCATAAACGATCTTTTAAAACATGAATACCTTTCCACAGTGATCTCTCCTTCTTTGCCGTTAACAAAGGCACAGTTATTTTTTTTAACTGAGACAGGGGAGGTTTAGGTTAAACATTAGGAGGAAGTCTTTCACACAGAGGGTGGTGACACACTGGAACAGGTTGCCCAAGGAGTTTGTGGATGCCCCATCCCTGGAGGCATTCAAGGCCAGGCTGGATTTGGCTCTGGGCAGCCTGGTCTAGTGGTTGGTGACCCTGCACGTAGCAGGGGGGTTGAAACTAGATGATCATTGTGGTCCTTTTCAACCCAGGTCATTCTGTGATTCTGTGATTCTATTTTGGCTGGCAGAGGAAGGGAGCTGAGGAGGTGGGAAGGGACCTCAGGAGGTTTCCGGACTAATCTCCTGCTCGCAGAGGGCTCAGCTTCAAGATGCTCCCTTTTGGGGAAAGCTTCTCCTTCTGGCAAGTCTGAACCTCTCTTGGTCCCTTGTTTTGCTTCGTGTTGTCTCTTGTCCTACTGCCATGCAGTGCTGTACAGAGCCTGGCTGCCCTTCTTGATGGCCTCTTGGCAGGTGGTACGCAGACGCTGGGTATACTATGGAGGAAGTCACAGACGTTTCCAGTGGTGTGCTGCTCTCCTAAGGGGTGACATCACTGTCTGCTCTTCATCTCCCACAGAGGCAAACTGTGTATAAAACCTCCCTCTTTCTCTCTTTGCTTCTTAAATTGCTGCTGGTGTCACAGTACTAGAGTAGGTTACAATATTTAATATGATTTGCCTTTCATAGTGGTCCTGTGAGACCATAAGCTAGTTTCTTTCTGAATTTATGAATACATAAATGCAGCACAGAGAAACTGATTGACTTGCCCACAGAAAGGTTGTCACAGAATAGGAGCTTGAACCTGTACACCTGTTAACACGCTCCGTGCTCTGGCTGTATGTTCTTCCCTGCCTGTTTCGGTGCCTGGTCGTGTTTATGGATGAGCTGACCTGTATTGCTGCGTTCTGTTGGGGTGAGCTGCAGGCTGCCATCAGATCCCACGCAGCTATGCGAGTGGGAATGGGCTTGGGCTAATCCGTGAGTTCATCACATCAGAGCGCCTCAAGGGATGCTGAACTTGGCCTTCTTCATTTCCTGAAAATGAGTTGATTCCTCCTGCTTTAAGATGACAAAACAAAGCATTGCAGAAAGTGAATTATTTCAAAAAGGGACGCCAGTGGAATAAACACAATGATCCCTAGCTACTCTGCTTTTCCATTTGGTTTTGGCATAGAACTTTCTCTGTACATGGATCTCTCCACCCCACTTCATCCAAAAAACAATGTGAAAGGTCTGCAGGACCCCCAGGGAAGTGACACCATCACAGATGTTGTGGGATCGATGTCCCAGCTGCAACGAACCTGCACGTGGCAGCTGCTGGTGCACAGCCATCACCACAACAGCTGGAGGGGCTCTGCTGGTAATGGCTCATCCCCTGGGAAGGAACGGGTGTGAGTGAAAGCAGCTGCTGTTGCGTATGGGACAACACATGGCCACACTATGCCTTTTGTTAAAAAACAAGTATGAACACAGCGAAAAAAACCTACAGAACTAGACACGTTCTCTTGAACCTCTCCCTACCCGAGTAGTACCATCGGCTATCAAACCACCCCAAATTATGCTCTTCCCTTTCTGACTGAGTCCATAAGGCAGCTGAGATCAAGGTATTTGCTACTGTTCGACCTTTTCTAAACACCCTTCTTAAAGCAGTGGAAAGACTCAGTGCAAAACAAAGGTGGCCTATAAGCAACATAAAGATGAAAAAGGATCACGAGCTCCGGAGCCTGCCCGATGAAGCCATATTCCTCACAGGTTTTTTTCTCATCACCTGAGGAACAGGCATACACCAGGAGAACACAGAATAAATAAAACAAAATTGAGCTTTATACCCTCGCTAAAGAAAAAGCAGTTTCTGCATTAATTGTCGCTATGTTTTGATATATGTTTAGCTATATTATGTCCTAGGATCATCTAATTTCCATATAAAGTGTCACTACTTTCAGTTTTACTAGACAGTGTTCAAGGGAGACTTTGATTTGTGTGCCCCAGGGTAGATCTGAGAAAAGCATAATTTTCTTTAAGTTCCTTCTGTCATGCACCATCAGTAAATTCCTGTACAGATTACAACATGGATGTTTAGTCAGAGGTCTGCACTCCCACGGAGGAGAGTGGGAGGGAAAAATAAGTGTGGGGACCAAAGTGAAGAAAAGGCTAAGAGAAAAGAGAGAAAGAGAGAGAGAAATTCCATTAAGAAAGGTTACTGAATCAAAAAGAATTTATCAAAATGAGACTGGTGAGAGTGGCTCTTGAATTTTTATGAATTTGTGGGGCATAGAAGTCCGTCTGCTTTGGACTGTAATTTCAGCTAACAGCAGAACGGGGACCACTGAGGCATGCTCTGTCACTGTTTCTAATCTGCCCTGCTCTGGAACACCAGTTACGCATCAATTCAAGTAATCACCACTGACAACAAAAGTGTTTTTTTTCCCCACTTTAGAAACCTTGCATTTTTTTTTAGCGCAGAACTTTATCAGGCTCTATTTCTTTTCCCTTGCGAAGAAAAGCTTATGAAGTTCATTTATACAGAGAGCATAAATCCTCTCTCCTACCGTTTTCCCCTGTAACCTAACATGAAATATGACTTACAGCTGTGCTAATTCTCAGCTTTTAATGCTGCCTGATGAAAGCAGTTCATCACTCACATGGATGCACCATGCTCGCAGCAGCACGCACCGACGGGGACGCACACACGTGTCAGATGCAGAGTGCCATGACATGGCACGCACACTATAGGAATATGATCTCAGGTATACCACAGCAGCCGGGTATCTTAATACCGCTCTTCAGAGATGCACAGCATTAAAAAACGAATACTTCCCATTGTATGGAGAAATCTCTTCTTCTTGTCGCTCTTCCCCCTCCACAGATTTATCTCCTTCTGTTAATGGCTCCCTTTTTTCAATTTGTGCCTCTTTGTGGCAGATAACGCTTTGTCTCCTGTTCTCTGGCTCGCTGCCACTCTCGCCTTGTTTTCTGCTCATTACCTGTGCTTGGTAGAATGCAGCAACGCTTTCCCATCATCAGCTTGATAATTCCACTCCAGACCTCATCCTTCTGCCACCACGTGTAATCCTGACAATTCATTATCCACTCGCCCAGGTCATTCTGGCTCTTGTATATTCACTGTGCTGCAACCACAGCCTCCTTCCCTTGCACACTGCATCTTAGCTCACCATTAAGCTCTCATTGCTGAGCTTTACCCTCACTTGCATTGGTGGTAGGGGAAAGACAGAGAGCAGACGCGTGACTGTGTTCACATGTGGCTCTTCATCTCACTCTGCTTTTTGCAGCCCAGAGGGCTGCTCCAGAGGAGATACTAGAGTTCCTTACTTCCAAATGCCACTTCTTCTGCCTGTGTTTCCAGCCTGTGACACATCAGTGATTAGAGCTGACATTTACAACATCTCCTGTCTGAAGCCCTGTAGATACCAGGCTGCAAGGCAGGCAAATGTGGTCGTCCCAGTGTCACAGAAGAGCGAACCAAGGCACAGCAGCGAGGACACGACCTCCATGCTTTGCACGACACCCTGGCTTTGCTCCCATCTCCTCAGAAGCACCCTCTATTCCTGCACACTCACAGGGGAGGCCTGCCTGAGGGGAGGGACAATGGAGCTCTGACCTAGCTCCATGGGGATGCTGCCCCAGGGCCTGTAAGCATATGGCACAGCCCATGGTTAACACCTGTGGTGGAGAGGATGGCATCTTCTCATCTTTGATAGGAAGAGGGATATTAAACAGTACTCCAGCATGTGGTAAATGAGGTAGGGAATGGTCTCCACGGCAAACAGAAATCTCTAGCCACATGCCTTGGCAAAAGAGTGCAAGGTCATCTACCAAGCTGGGCAAGGGCCCAGCCACAGACTTCGCAGTGAAGTGTAAGCACACACATACAGTAACTGTGTCAGTGTGAAAGGAAAGATTGAAGATTCACTAGGCAGAAAATAGGTCTGTGTTATATCTTCCTCTCTCCTTCCATGAGGAAAGGACAAGTTTATTTCTGATGATGGACACCTCATATATAGCCAAGTATAATGCTTCCTCTTGTGCAGCAGAGGACAGGCAAAATTCCACAGCCTGCTCATTCTTGGATGGTTTGTGTAAGACTCAGGCATGCATCTGAGCATTCCAGTGCATCTCAGGAGATGAATCAGGATGTTAGCCCTAGTTCCTCTTTTGAGACAACAGCCCTGGTGATGACCAGAGTGGTGGCTCTTACACCAGCTCCCCCAAGTGAGAGACACTTGACTCAGTGTTCGTGCCAGACTGTGCAGCACCGCCTAGCTCAGGCGTTAAGGTACCATCACAGCACAAATGATGTGAAGCGGTGGTGTGCTCTGAAATACCTTTGGCTACTCATTAGAGTTGTCAGAAACTCAGTTACCACTGTCTTGAGATGGCTGTGAAGGTCATAGCCAGGTTTTGTGCACTCCAGCACCACTAACCTTTCTGCACAGCAGACAGCTCTGTTAGTCTGAAGGCAGCCGACTCTATGGAACACAAGGACAGGAAGGTTTGTCTTTTGGCTTTTTTGTTTGTTTGTTTTCTGTGGTTTTTTGGCTGAATTTGGTGCAAATGCACAGATGAGAAAATAGATCTGCTGCCTTGTTGATCTGTTCTTGTGCTCCTTGGTCATACGTTGATGTCAGGTTGATGGCACACTCTTTCTTACAAAGGGTAGTGATTTTGTATCCATGCTGATGCTGATGAGAGGTTCAGAAGTGCACAATGAAAGTCACAGTCTGAAAAGTGAGGCTAGGGCACGTCTGCTCTCAAAATACCTCTCATAGGACACTAATACGGCTCAAGTCTCCATGTTTTGCTGCTTCTTCTCTGTCTCACTTCTTTTGCACCTTTGGACATTTTGCTTTTCTCCTATCACCTTTCTGAGCATGCATGCCAAGCTGACTGCACTTTTCTCCATGTCTTCCCTCAAATTCATAAGTTGTTATTTCCCAGATCTCTCTCACAGCTGCTCACCTCGCTGTGAGCACTGAGCTGCATTGACCATCTCCACTTTCTGATCCAACCTCCCTTTCTTCTGGAGGGTGAACCTGCCTGTGTCCCCACTCTCAGGAACAGAGTGTCCTGCCACCAGGAGGAGGACTCACGCCTGACTGCTTAGGCACCTGCTGCCGCCATGCAACCCCAAAGCTCATCAGGTCTGCCCTTTGCAACCATAAGCTCTTTCAAACTTATTTTCTCTTATCCACCAGGGAAGTACGTCTTTACGCTGGTCAGGATACTGCTGATGAATTCTATTTCCCTTTCCTGTGTGGAACCTGCTGTATCTCCTGGTGATACGCCCATTTACCTGCTCTTTCATACCTCTGAGAAGTTGTTTTTTACTGACTTACACATCTGATTTCAGTGACAGGACAAAAGAGAATGGCTTTAATCTAAAAGAGGGAAGATTTCGGTTAGATGTTAGGAAGAAATATTTTACTCAGTGGGTGAAGAGGCACTGGCACAGGGTGCCCAGAGTAGCTGTGGATGCCCCATCCCTGGGGATGTTCAAGGCCAGGTTGGATGAGTCCTTGCACAGCCTGATCTGGTGGCTGGCAGCCCTGCCCATGGCAAGGAGTTAGAACTAGATGATATTTAAGTCCCTCCAACCTAAGACATTCTATGATTCTATGATTCACACCTGTCTGCTTTCAGCATCACATACCTGTCCATGCCTTCCTTGCATGTCCCCACCAACAACAAGACTCCTCAGGCATCTCTCAGAGGGCTGTTTCTCAATACATTTTAAGAGAACTCTGCAGTGACTGGAGGGAAAATGTCAGCGCAGAAATGGACCAACACTTTGGACAAAAGTTAATAATCTAGGAGCTGCTGCAATGACCTGGGTGAATTAGAGGAGCTGTCAGAAAGGAAATGAAATGTAACAAGTATAAGCTCAGCACTGTTAGAGGAATTACAAAGGCAGCTACAGAGCAGAGTATCTGTGACTGGGCAAGAGCAAGGCAGTGAGAGAACCTGCGGTAATCACTCATGAAGGAATTAGGATGAGTAGTTAATGAAAAGCCATAATTAAGAAAAGGCAAATACAGTCTTGGGATGTATGAGAGGGAAAATAATATGAAAAATATTACCCAGAATGTTTTGCTAACATCAGCTGAGATGCAGTTACCAGAGGAGTTGGGTTTGTTCTTTCAGAAACTGAGGGAATCCCCAGCCAAGAAACTACGCTCCAGAGCCTCCATCCCTCCAGCAAAGCCTCTGCTTGTTAACTTTTATATATGCTGCAAGGTCAATCTATTTTTGGCTGTTTCTGGTGCTGAAAGAGTAGGGAGGTATTAAATCATCTTTTCTGGATCAGACGAGAGTTTTCACATCTTTATATTTCACATCCGTTTTTTAAATCTCTTGCTAGTACACAGAGTTGAATCCTAAAGCTGTAGCTAATGCACAGGGAGGGAGAGTTTATCTCCTGCTCACAGAGCACAGTTGTACACACTGTAGGAATTATGCATGATGGTGGGCACTGCAAAAGGAGATGTGACATTGCCGATAAGCAGGTGGGAGCCAGCTGAGCTGCAGCTGGGCAGCATCTAATATTTGACTAAAACCATGTTGTGACTCCTCTGAGTTTGTTGAATTTCCTGCATCCATGAGCTGCCATATTTTATGACTAGCAGGAAGGAGGATGAGGAGGGAGAGCTGATAGCAGGCTGGTTATCCAGCCTCTGCATGCAGCTGGTGGAAGGAAAGACTGCGAGACTTGAAGGTGCAATGTCCAAAGCCCACAGTGGGCTCACTGTAATTGCCTGCCTGCCTTGGATCCTTTGGAAATCCTCTCACCCACAGGAAGGGTCACAGACTCAGGCTACCCAACCCACCACACTTGGTACTGACTTAAAAAGATGAACCAAAGAGCTCAGAGCCAGCTGCTAAACAAAAAATAATGGTTTTATCACAAAATAGGAATTACTTGAACTGATGTAAAAGCAATATTTGTAAATGCATTGGAGAATGGGTAGATGGCAACAGTGACACTTGCCAGATCCCAAACATGAATAAACAAGGTAGTCTAAGAATGCAACATTAAGTAGCAATGCCAGCAAACACAATGAATGGAGCAGGAGCCTTCTGTGGCTCTTACTATGTCAATGGGAAGTCTTTGATGCCATCAGACCCAGAGGGAAGGTGCAAATTTCCAGCTATGCATCCCATTCTTCCACCACGGTTGCAAAATGAACTCTCTCAGCCCTGCTCCGTGGGGATACTTCCCAGGCTGGAGTGCTGCTTGGTCACTTGCACAGAAGCTGGGGTGCATTGGGTGCAGTAATAAATAGGAAGGGCTGTGGTGCAGGGAGGCTCTTGGGGCTGATTTTTTTCATTGTTGTCCTCCTTATTCCTCTATTTGCCATGCCACCAGATCATTCTCCAAGGAGAGTGATGGATGGTGTACTGGGATATGAGCTGAAATGAGTGGAAAAATAGCTAGTGCTTAGCAGAAGATGCAAGTGATAGAGGGAGACAAAGTGACCATCTGTCTACCCAACTTCCATAATCCTATACAGACAAGAAGCTACTTTAAAAGTCAATATTCCCTCTGCTTCCTTACCCACCTATCTCTGCAGTCAGCTCCTGCCTGTGTTCTTTAATGTCCCTAAGTGAGGGGAAGGGAAGGGAATCAGGGCTGTCTTACCTCAGGAAAAATATCCACGTGGATAACTGCCTGGCCTAGCCTTTGATGTAATGAAACTTGATTATCTAAGTACAACCGCAGTAAAATTGGATACCGTTGGGCCCAGTGTCCATTTTAATGGCTTGGTAATTCACTTTGCCCGCAGCCGTGGAGAGGCTGTTACAACAAAATCCTGCTGCTAATAGACAGGAGGTCAGTCTTATCCATCCTGTCGCAGGTAGATTACTACAGCTGATATTGCTATCACGGTAGTGGCTCTTTACCCTGTGGATGTAGGGAGACCCTTCTCCTTCTGGTACACAGGAGGAAAAAATCAAATAAGTGTTTTCCGTCTACAAAAGAAACATGGTGTACCATTAATGCAGTGCTGTCCACAGAGTGCTGCACTTTGCAGACATTCTCTGACTGCCAGATCTGGAGATTGAGGAGATTTCTTTCCATGTTTAAGCATCACAGGACAGGTAAACATGGATGGAGGAGGTGGAAGGGCTACAAAAATAATGTTATGTGCTGTTGTGGTTCACTATGCACAGACCTTATGCATGCTCCAACATCACTGAAAGCAGGAATTCTGTATGTGTGTTGAAGTTTGTGTGGTTTCTATTAAGTCTGTGTGATCCAAAAACCTTCCTGAAACCACTGGAGAGAATAATACCCTTCCATGAAGACTAGAAGAAGTTTTAAATATTCCTTTACTTAATGGTACCTGACCAAAGAGAAGCACAAATTATGGGCTAATATGACCGTCACAGCAAATAGAGTGGGGATTTTAATGCGAAAGTTTGATGGCATACAATGGGCTCTAAATTAGAGGTTAAAAAAAACAACACAATGAATCCTTCAAGGGGCTAAGGTTTGGAAACAATAAGTAAGGTAAAGCATAGCATGCCTCAGGAGAAAGCCCTGAGACAGACAGGCTCTTTTGCTGAATTCTGGCGTAAAAAAGGGGAAATTTTGACTAAGGAAAATGCTTCCTTTATTCCTGGCACCTAAGTAAAATGGGTCGCTTCAGAGAAGTATCTGATCATATACAAAGACAGGCTGATGTGTCTATGGCAAATGCAGGAAGTACAGAGGTCGCAGGAACCAGTCAGAGGGTATCCAACAATCAAGGCAATCAAGTCTGTCTGAAGTTATCACCACTCTTCAGCCTCACCTAGGGCTCTTGATCATAGTCCCCAGTTGCCCATCATACACAGTTCCTTAGAAGTGACTTGAATTCCCAGGTCCTCCATGGCTGAGGTGCAGTTTGAAGTTGTTGGGCTACTCCAACCAAATTTGAAGTGGGGAAACTGCTCCTGTCAATATCACAGACTGTATGTAACAATCAGTGGGGAAAAGCAGGTACCCCCTGCCTGTGATTCATCTCCACTCCTTTAAACGCCTACTCGGGAATACGTGAATCAGCCTCTGGAAGTGCTTGTTCCTTCCCTTCAGGGTAGAAGACCCTTGGGTGCTTGGCTCTGACAGGTAACCAACCAATGCCCTCGCGCCTTCCTGTTCAGGAGCAAACCTTCTGGAGAGGATGCAGTGCACAGGGATCTCTCACGGGCAGCTTTCACCACAGCCTGTACATTTTCTGCCTGTCTAATCCACTGAGCCATATACAAGCATGTTTTGTTTTCATAAGCACAAAACACTTTAATTCCGAAACAAATTTACCTTTTATTTATGGGAATCTGAACAGAATTACACCAGATGAACGTGGACTTATTTGCCCCCACAGGCTGTACAAGTGTTTATCCTTTTCTTGTTTCACTTCATTTTATGTTATGGTGGTTTTGTTTTGTTTTGTTTTGTTGTTTTGCTTTCCATATAGCTATATTAAGGAGAAATATTAAGCCTACACAATGTATGCAAACAGACTTCACTGTTTGAGCAGAAGGAATCAGAGCTGGGAGCTGGGTGATATACTGTAATTTATCAGAAGGTCTGACACTGCATTATCAGAGGATACTTTTCTGTATTTTAAGAAACCTTTTTCCAGCAAACATTCAAGTGCGTTGTTTGATCAAACAGCAACAACACTTTAATCTACATTGTGTTCTTTCCTCAAAATAAGGAAAGAATAATGGTTCTGTTTTAAAAAGGAATCCTTTCAGAGATGCTTTTAGAGACAAACACTTGGAGCCAGGATTTTTTTTCTTGGAGAATTTAGTGTTTTTCTGGTATAGAAAACATATTCTTAAAGTCCAAGATGACAGATAATGGGATTTATTGGTGCCACAGGTACACATCCCACACAAATGGAAGACTTCCCCGTCCTTTAGCAGAATCAGACAACCCAGGTCTTCAATGCAGGTCCACTGAGGCTGCTCTGAACTTCCCTGCTGGTGCCAGTGAGGTCTAGATTATGCCCTCAGATGATGAAGGAAGATGTATCTGATCCTACCTACTTATTTGCATACTCAAACCCCATCAACTCAGCGTGAAGTAAAGGAGGCTTGGCAGAAGGTGCTAGGAACTCAGCACTCTGTTAAGATAGAGAGAGACAAGCTGGGAGGTGGGTAAGACATGGGTGTAGGGCAGCCCAAGCAGCATGGAGATCAAGTTCTCATCAGCCTTGTCCACAGCTCATTGCCAACGTGAATGGGAAGGAAACTGATACAAAATTCTCCTGTTCTTCACCTACATAGTCTGCTCCTGAACAAGGTCATCACAAAATAGAACTGATCTCATAGAACGATTTAGAAGCACCTCAAAAACTTGTGTGTTTCTATCAACAGCAAACTTGATCCTGTAATACTTTCTTCTTTCTTTTCTTTTTCTTTTTCTTTTTCTTTTTCTTTTTCTTTTTCTTTTTCTTTTTCTTTTTCTTTTTCTTTTTCTTTTTCTTTTTCTTTTTCTTTTTCTTTTTCTTTTTCTTCCTTCCTTCCTTCCTTCCTTCCTTCCTTTCTCTCTTTCTCTCTTTCTCTCTTTCTCTCTTTCTCTCTTTCTTTCTCTCTTTCTTTCTACAGAAATTAAATTAAGGTTGGGATTAATTTCTCCACATACAGCCACTGAAAAGAATATTGTCTGTTCTAACCTACTTCCAATTCTGTTGCAGTCGGGCAGCCATTGCCTGTCCATAGGCCAGTCCATCCCATATGGCTTCCATACCTCCTTGCCAGGAATGTAAAGCACTAGTAAAGGCTTTGGGACAGGTAACATCAGGTGAAACAAATGCCTTCTGCTATGACACAGGTATTGCTCTGAGCTTGACCAAGGTCTCATTTACTGTAGGCTTAAAAGTGCATAGCATAACTATTTCTCTCTTGGCTGTTCCTTTAAAAAAAGATTAAGTACCTGGCAACTTTTCATATTCATTTAAAAATTCAGAGTGCAGACAGACAGCACCACAGTCAATCATGGCTGTTTTTATCAGGACTTCATCTGTTTCAGGAAGTCAGGGCAGAAGTTGCTTTCCACATCTTCCCCTTTCCTCTGACTATTACATTCCCTTGTCAAAAGTTCCTGTACTTCATCTATAGTTTTAGGAACAACATTTACTGGAAGCTAGAGAGATGAAAGTTAAAACTGGAAAGTTAAATTCAAGAACAAGTTATTAAGGTTACTTAAGCAGTAGCGAAGACAGGCCGCTGTTTGTCTGACTCAAAATCTCTGGATCAGTATGACTGTGTTAGATAAGATAATGGTGGGGATGATATAATAAGGAATTCTGTAAATGCAAGGGGTCAAAGTGGAGAGCTGAGATGATCTTCTTCTACCTGTGCTTTTTAAGTATGCCTTACAACATGGTTTTTTTAAAGGAGATGAGGGAAAAGCGATCTTTCAGATTTGCCCATTTGGCAGACATTAATTCAGCTGAGCTAAGTAACCTGTAAATGGAAGTGACAAATGCTATTATCCCAGCTGCTAAGTTTTTTTCATTTTTAATGAACACAAGAAAGACCCAATTTTTTTCCTCAGAAGACCACATCTGGGGATTTGCTAGAAAATTCAGGGTCACTGATTTGTTTAAAGCAGAGCAAAATGCAGTTACCTTCATTTTTAATAAGCAAGTAGGATCTGCACAGAGCACAGCCCCAACATGCCATGCAGTGACCAGAAGCATGGCCATCCATCTCAATGGACTGCAGCCATGTGTGAGATGTGCATCAGGCTGCAGGACTCAGCGTTGAGGGCACACTCAGGTGGTCGCTCATCAACTTTGGTCAATCCAAAAACTATTCTTCCCTGAAAAATCGTTCTTTAAAATGAAATCCACAGTGACTTTCTCCACATATTTTCGAATAGGGATAGGAACCATCTTTTTTTTTTTTAGGTTTTTTTTTCCCCAAAAGGAAAATCATAATTCTAGATTTTGTGCATAATTTTCAGGCACATTTCAGTCCCTTCCTTTCTATGGAATATGTTTCAGTACTTCTGGAAGGAGCAAAAGAAGACACAAATAAGTGTCTAAATAATTTTATGAAGCTGAAGGTGATTAAAAAGCAAATTCCAAGGCAAAAGCACCAATACACTCAATTGTTTGTGAAACTCTGCTGACCTGCTTCTTGTTGATGCTGGTGCTGCACACTGCCATTTTGATTTCCTGCAGTCATGTTCCTGATACTATGGAATGGAAGAACAGAGATGAGAATCAGCCTGAGCATTTAGTATTTTATGGTATTTGAAGTATTTTATTTTAACAAATGAGCTCGTATATATATCACACCAAGCTATCCCAGAGCAAGTTACAGAGTAAAAAACCAAGCCTTCTTGCGTAACTTTCAGGAATGATGCAGAAACCATTTTCTCTATATTGGGAATGGGTTGGTTGTGTAAGGTCTCCACATCTGTTTGATAGCCCATCCGGGAGGGACTGTCAGGGCTGGATCTGCCACCAATCCCAGTGGGGAACCTGCCTTTCCTTCCTGTCTCTGTGTCATTGGGAGCTGGGTAAACCTGTGTATCCTGTTAGACAGATAGTACAAAACAGCAGGATGCAGATGAAGCTCAATAGCACACATGGAAAATGAGTTTATTTCTATTCCTGTTCGTTTATAAGAGCACTTGCATTTTTGAAACTTCATAAATGTTGATGTAATTTGCATTTAACTTGGTTACTATGTTGTGCGATTCACCAGAGCTCTTTAATTCAGGTTACAAACCTTATTTTCCAGGAAGCCAGGACAGACTGCATGTTAGTCACCAGTCTAACTCACGCTGTCTGGACCTGGTTGGAAAAGGATGGAAACTTGCACAACAGCAGCCAGCAGCACAGACTCTGTCACGTGGCTACTCAAGACCAACAGGAATTACAAACTATATCAAGCTGATGAAGTGGATTGAAAACAGGCTGAATGATGTATTCAGTACTGATACAGAAGAGGGCTGTGCTGCCATCCAGAACAACCTGCCCAGGGTATAGAAATGGGGTGAGAAGAACCTCTGGAACAAGGGGAAAACCAAAGTCCTGGCCTGGGGCAGGCACATCCCTGGGAGACACTACATGCTGTGCTCCAACCAACTGGAAGGTAATTCTGCTTAGAAGGACCTGAGGGTTCTGGTGCATACCACACCGACGAGGAGCCAGCAATGTACACTTGTGGCAAAAAAAAAAGGGCCAACAATGTCCTGGCTGAATTAGTTTCCAATAAATATGAATAAAAAAATAATAATGAAATCAGTATTGCTCCTGGAGAAGTTCAGCTCTTCCAGATATTTCCACTTCAGGCCTTCAAACACTCAGGTAGTCAGGATTTTCTTCTCCAGTGTCACCATTTGTGCAGCAGTGGCTGCCAGAAGTTGGCCTATTTGGGTGTGAGAACTGTGATTTAAGAGCCTGCCAAGCAGCATCAGATTGAGTGTATAATACTAAGGAAAGAGGAATGATGCTTGGAATTCACGCTGGGTCAGGGTCTGAGATCACAGTCCTGGTTATAGTTCTGCTGTTATCCAAGTTGGCTCACAGACCTATGCAAGCCTGCAGCAAAGCAGCTCACCAGCTGGGGAATCCAGCTTGTGATTCAGGGAGGGAACAATATGGCTTCAATGTGAATGCAGTTTTCCAGACAGCGTGGACCCTTGAATACTGTTTGGCACAAGCACACAATCTGCACATCTGTCTGTTACGGCTAAAGAAAGGAAGATAGGTGTCACCTGAGAAACTTGGGCTTTTATGAATAGAGGGTTGTTGATGATGGGAAAATCTGCCCTGTCACACTCACCCCCACTGCTGCCCCAGCTTGCCCCAGAAAGCCCATATAGTGCTATGACAATTTTGCCACATAATCATCTCTTTCCATGCCCCATGAATGTAGGCATAGTGGGATGAAGGGATCACTGTCAGTTCTGGGTAGTATCATATAATTTGAACACATGAGGAGAAAAATGTTGCCTTACATAGTCTTCATGATGGCCTTGAATCTTTGTTTCTATTTCCTCATAAAAAGTGGCCAGTTAACTGCTCTTGTAGTTACCAAAAAATTCCCAGTCATCTTTAGCTTAAGAAGAAAAGTTTCACAGCTGCAATTACCATCATATCCTCGATCACAAATGCTCTGTTATTCACTTTTGTTTATTTAAGATTTCACTCTTCTCAATCATGAGAATTCTCCTGAAAATCTTGAGTGTATTTGCTTTTCTTTAGTTTGGTAATATTAGATTATAGCTGTGGAACAGTACGTAACCTCTTGTTTATAAACCTGTAATCATGCATATAGGCAGTGTATCATCCATGAAGACTGTTTTTTTTTTTATTCCCAGTAATGAATCACTTTCTTCACACCACTGTACTCTTAGCCTCATATTCAAAGCCTCTGCTTGAGAATGTAGTAAGGATCTGTTATAAGGATGAACATGATGGAAAATCTGGTAGTTAGAACTGAGCTGAGTATCAGTTCAACCCTCATTTGAATTAGACATGTTTTCTTGCAATTCCACACATAAAACATGGTTACATAGATGCACAATTACATGTGTACACATTCTCTTCTCCAGTCAACGCTTTGCTTTTGTCTTTCAGAAGAAGGAGCATTCAGTCACTGTAGGTGTAAGATGTTTAAGTTATATCTGTACCCAACTTCCCCAAACACCTCGTCAGTGGGAAAGTGGCATGAAAAAAGCAGGGGCAATCCATCCTATGAGTAAGTCTATCCAGAGAGGAGTGGAAGCATGTGACAAGATCTAGTCTATGATATACGAGGCTTGTGCATCCTCCATATAGAGCCAAACTCATTCCCAAAACCTTTATTACACATAAGGAATTCTGCTTATGTTAAGAGTTTTGCACTCATAGTCCCCAGTGCCCACTGGAGGGTAATACAGAGTTTGGATTAAAAACAGATGTTAGCATCTGTGCTACTCTACTCTGAAAGATCATTCCACAGCCACATACCCCTAGCAAAGGGTTTTCTTTGTCCCAAGCCTGTATATACTCTGTCCTGGGCTTTGAGCTGTGCCACATCTTCGTATCACGACCTCTGTATCTGCAATACCACAGTGCTTCAGTTCAGTGGCTAACATGCTCCTTGCCTCCGATATCAACAGTCTTGTGAATTTTAGTAATAGAGTAATGTAAATAAAGGAAAATCAGGTTGCTGAGATACCCAGTCAAGAGTGGGATTTTTATTTGACGTAAGGATGTAGCTTACAGTGAAGATGATACATGGAATAATTTGCTTTATACCAGAAAGATCAAAGAGCTGTATGTCAGCAGAGACATACAAGCTAACTTTGTTTTAGCTGGGAAACATATAATAAAGCTATCAATGCTTAGCAACTTGAGATCTGTACAGAGTAAGTTCTGGGATCATTTTGCTTTAGGGAATTTTGATATGACATCCACAGTGGTATTATAGCAACATATATATACTGTAATGATGATAAGGTAACCATGGCAATGATGATAAGACAGGACTGATTCCAACATACCGTAAGAGGTATGTCATAAGAGGAGGGATACATAAAAATATAGAGTTTCAGAAAATGAGTGTGTCAAGTACACATGCTTAGGTTTAAAAGCCTCTTGTGCAAGGGGTAGTTTGCTTTCCCCATAAGAGTATTGTCTACCTCCTGTTCCTTTCTTCCTGCAAGGCCAGGAAAATGGTGGCTTTGAAAGGGATAATAGACAGTTATTTTGGCTTATGAGGATGCTATCCTTATTTTAACAATAGAGAGAGTTAGTGTTGTGTTTGGCTTCTGGACCAGCTATACAAATATCACAGTAATATGTATGTGATTGGAATCTGGATGTCCGAGTGTTTTATTGACTTTAATCAGGGAAAAAAAAAAAAACCTCAAGTCAGACCCATAACTGCTTTCAAAATTAGGGAATGCTGTATTATCACTAGAAGCTGACCATGATGTGTTAGGTTCAAGCAGGGAACTTGTGGGGATCCTTGTGCTGTGCTGGCCAAGCTCAGGGTCACACAGTTTCCTCCTTGTGCAGATATGGGAGTCCATGGGTTTCTGCAGTTGTGTTGATTATTCCTAGTCTCTTCACAGGAGGAAAAGTAAGGAAGATGTTGGTAGGAATGGAGGCTGCCCATCTCTCTGAGCTTTGTGGGAGATCCAGCATGTGCCCAAGGCTCTGCACCACTTCAATGAATGCCCTGGGTGAGCCCACTTCTTTGGTATAGTTCCTACCTGTGCTGCTTGTTTCAGCTGGGAACCTGCCTTCCTCATCCAAAGGCTGATTTCTGACAGGTTTACTTGTCTCAGCGGTCACATCATTTAAGAACAAAAGATACAGCCGTGTGCCACATACTGGCAGCTGCACTCAGACCATGCCATCCTCCGTTGTAATCTGACAGAGGTAAAGAGGAGAAGCTGGTGAAGTATAGGAACCCATCAGCGAGGATCTTTATGGTAGAAGAAAAGTTGTTCTTCAAGTACTAACCAATTTTATAATCCTCACATAGACAAAATTTTCACTGATTTTAGTGTCAAATTTCCTCTGTTAGAATTATAGTATTCAGCTCACTGCACTGCATTTCTTAAGCATTTGATTGCAAAATTGGTCCACAGGTCCAGCAGGCTTGGATTAGCACTGTTAAAGACACTCAAGTTTCCAATCCTTTGTTTTAGTCTTGCAATTTCATGACAGTATCAACTGTTGCTGCTCTTTTCCACTTTGAAACAGAAAGGGAAAATACAAATTTGCAACATTACAAATCTGTTTTGCATAAACCCTTGGGCCAAAGCCATCTTCAGTGTAACTCTATTGCCTTGAGTCGTATATATTTTCTTCCTTCCTTTCACTCCAGAGATATAGTCTCTTGTAGGCAGTAAGATCATTTGGTGAGAATGATTGCAGAGATTATCACAAACAGATCTCAATTCCTAATCTAATTAAAATCTCTGTCTAATACGCTACACATTAAGTCCGAGTTCAAAGCTTTGTACACTTACTGATGTACTTGGCATCCCTTGGAACAGGCAGCAGGACCAGGAGATGAATTCATGAAAAAGGAAATGGATCATGGCCAATTAGCAGTGCAGGAACCGCGGCGGGTCATTTCCAAAATAACAAATGAGCCTGGCAGGCTGGCATGTCTTTGTGCAGTGACCTGAGTCAGGAGAACATCAGACCATATTCCAGCGCTGCGGGCGGCTGCACAGCCCAGTCCATGTGGGTTTCCTTTGGGGCTGCAAGAAGGTGTAGGAAGCAGGGCTGTTCTGCAGGCACATTGCAGCTGGGAGGGTAGAAGAACCAAAGAAACTTGAGATATAAGTCAAACTTGTCACTGCAAGGCATTTACAAATTGTCTGAACTATGGTTCCCATTACTCAAAGCTTGGCTCTGTCCAGGAGGGATATCTATCCAGCAGGGAGGATGGGGAAAGACAAAGCTCAGATTTCAGCCAATTCCTTTCCATGATCTTTTTCCTTAGTTATCAAGAGGAAAATAATGTTTTAAGAAGCAGGGTACATCTAAGAGCCAGAGTGTCTAGCAGAAAGTTAGAGTGCCGTGAGCTTAGCTGAGCACAGAGTCCACCAGACTGGGCAAAATGGGAACAAACCCAACAAGCTGCTCTTTGTTGCAATACAAAGAAGCAAAAGGGCAGAATGGAAAACAAGGGCACAGCAAGGCGAGGAGGATTGCCTTGGTTTGCCCTTGAGCACAGCAGTGGGCACTGTCTTCCTGGGAGGTTAATGGGGAGGCAGCATGATGCCTCCAGCTCACGGCTGATGTGGTGGGCACCTGCTGGTTGGTGAGGGTGGCACCCCACACAGAGAAAGAAGAATCTGTTCTGCCATAAAAAGATCCTAGTAACACTAATACTGGGATTTTAATGTTTAAAGATGGCACATTTGAACTAGGATGATCATATTAGTCTACTGTAACTTCAAATCAACGTGAAATAGAACAAAAAATTATAAAGGGAACAGGATCCTTTTTTTATGACACAAGAGGGCACATAAGAGAAAGGAAAAGAGTAAAATACAAGAGAACAGGGAATAAAGGCACTTGAAAAGCTTTTCCTCATGGCTTTTGTTTAAAAGAAAGCGATGTGTTTGTATGTACTTAATCTCCCTCTCTTGTTTTGCAGGCAAAGAATGAGTGGGAACTCAAAAGAATTGACTACTTAAGTTCCATTATATATTTTTCTTTATTGAAACCGTCCTAGTTTTGCTGTGTACCAGAACAACACATGAAAACCCTTTCAGTGACCTCTTGCATCAGTCACACTTTAGATTTCTTTCTATCATCAAGGCCTTCGGCAAATAGTCACCTCCATGGAAACACTTGGGGACTGGGAATAAAAAAATTTGATTTCTAGAAGCTGATACATCAATTGATGAGCTATAGGTGGAAATGAAGCCAATGGCAACCTTCCTGTAGAAGAAAAGAGGGTTTGAATTGTAGTCTGGAATTAGGCTGTACAACACGTATTCCTGACACCAGACCGGTTTTACTCATTCCCCTTTCTGTGCTTGTTATTGAGGCTATTACAGATAAACATGTTGACAGCTCATCTTGGAAAAAGAAACATCTTGGCTCTGCAGAAAACCACCCTCACAGAGTGGTGTGTGTGGCTGCATAACCTATACCAATCCTGGGGCAGAAAACTACATCTGCTTAGGCAAGCAGAAAAACCTTCCTGTTATTTTCTAGTTCTTCAAGTCTTGATTGAGAAACCGTGCAAGAACTAGATGTGGTGGGTTGTGCTGAATTGTTGAGCATTTTGCATTGAGAATGAAGCTGTGCAGATAATAGAAATTCTGTTTAATGTAAATTTTCAAGGTCTTGATGTCAGTTTTCACTGCAGTTAGGTACGAAACACTTGTGCTTCAAAATTCTCCTAGAATGAATCTTTTTGAAGATTCATTTCAGGTTGATCAAAATACATTTCAACTATGAGATTCTGTTTTGATTGTATTTCATAGAAATGTTATCACAATATGAAATGGAATGCTAAATTAAACAATTCAAAGGAAGGCAATGCTTTCAAAACAAGAAAAACTAGTGTTTAATTCCCAGAATGTGAAAACAAGATGATAGTTTGGTATCAAGCTACTTTTGCCGTTCAGACTGAAATATGGCAAATCAACACAGTTCTGTAATAGAAAGTGGTATCAATAATATTTTCCTGTCCAGCATTCATGGGTGGGTATTAAAAGAAATGTAAGCTATTAACATGTTATTTATCAATATTAATATTTTTCTTGCTGCAAAAACAGGTTTATCAAATAAGTAATGGAACTAGATCACCTATGTACTTTTAAGGGAAACCAGCACCTTCTTGTAAATAAAATTTTGTGTTAGTTTAAAAATGATTTTTTTTAATACAGACTTACCTTTTTAAAACCATTAAAAGGTAGGAATGCAAAAAAAGAAGTCTGGTCTTATCAAATAACCAAATGACTTTTTTTTTTTAAGTATTGTATAGGAGATTGGAGACTGTGCTATACTTCAATAGGCTCATAACACTGTTTGAGCTTGTATTTCCTTATGGGTGTGATAAGGAAGTTACACTGTCAAATTATCCTACCAGCCATGACAGCTGCATAGATAGAACAAGCAGAAGCTATAGGATGTAAAAAATAATGAGAATTCCATAAGAATATGCACAAAACTAAAAAGTTTTCCTTTAATAAGAGGGCCCAAGATTCTGTCACAGCCACAAAGTAAGTTGGGACCCACAGTAAAAGAAGCTTCTTGAATTTGAGATGTTCTTGTACTGGAGCTGGGGAAAAAAGGAAATTCAGTAAGTCCAGAGCAACAGGAGGGAATGCTAGAGGGTGGGAGACGTCACCCACCTCATCTCTGGGGACCAGGGCCAGAACAACCTTCCAAAGGAGTCCTG
Organism: Pavo muticus; assembly: GCA_016647715.1. Taxonomy (NCBI): domain Eukaryota; kingdom Metazoa; phylum Chordata; class Aves; order Galliformes; family Phasianidae; genus Pavo; species Pavo muticus. The sequence goes on along the minus strand of JACDJE010000085.1, from coordinate 1,683,679 downwards.
ACTGTGTTAACTCATAGGCTGGGTGAAGTGAAACATCAAGGAGCGCAACAGTGCAAAATGTAAGTTTACTCATCAAAACAAACAGACAAACAAACAAAAAAAGCAACAGCAACTGTGAGTTTAAGTTGACTAATTGGAAAAGACAGAGTAGGAACTGCTGGGTGAACTTGTCTAACCACAGCTCTGACCTTACCACAGGAAAAATATGCCAACAGAGCTATTTCTATTTAATACATGAAAGCGTTAATTTCATGCTACAAACTCAGTATGAAGACTTCATCTGGACTTTTGCCTACTACTATCATCATTCATCTTCCAGAAGGAGGCTTAAAACTGGAGCAGGCAAAGGAAGGGCTGCTGGTATGATCCAAAGAATGGAAACAAATACACAAGCGAAGATGGAGAGAAGTTATGCTTATGCTGCAGTGAACCATAAACTCAACTTACAGCTATGAAAATATGGTGTTTTCCTGAAAGGATTATCCTGGAAGGAAGCAGCTTACATCAGCCCATGCAACACCCTGCGCCTGGAACAGCTTGCTGAAAGCTAATTTACCTGTTCTTACACTGCTCTGTATCAGCCAGTTTATGGGAGAGGTTGGCACGTGCAGTCTCAGAAAGCAAATGCTGAGAGGGAGTCTGATTGCCATCCATAAATATGCTGAGAGAGAAAAAGGGAAATCAACAGAGAGGAAGAAGTGCTAACAAAGCTCAAGGACTACCTTGGCACATGGACAAGTGGTAAAAACGGGCAATGAGCAAATTCTGGAAACCTGAAGAATGATCTTAACCATCCAAACAGGATAGCTCCAGTGCGGCCTTCTTGCAGAAAAATCAGTAGCAGGAAACTGAATTGGTTTTACAGTTTCATCAAACCGGAGCTCAATTAATATTTTATTGAAGGATTTCATGGCACAGCTGTTTGAAATAATAGGGATCTGGATTCATTGATCCAGAAGATTGCTTCCAACCCTATCTTCCTAAAATACAACTGTAAATAAGCCAAGAAAACATGAAGGTCTTCAAAAAAAATTAAATCAAAACCAAAATGGTTAGAACAGAAAAGAGATACAAAGGGGAACACATTGTCTCAGGAGAAAAAGGAAATCTGAATGGGAACACAAGAGATGGATAACAGAGGGAGAAAGCATTAGGCAACACAACAGAATCACCTAGTAAAAATAAGTGGTGACGGTGTCAGAAACGGTGTGATTTAGTGTCCTTATTAATAATCTATAGGGAATGTGAGCTGCACACAATGGGCTCTCACAGATGGCTATGGCTCGGGAGGAACTGTAGAGCAAGTCGGGATGTAGAAATAAGATGATCTGTTGAGACTGGGTACACTGCTAGAGAAAACAACAAGACGAGTTCCCACTTGTAAGCATGATAACATACACGAGGCAAAATCCTCCTAAACACTTGTAGTCAATAGCAAACTGCTGGGAGGAATACTAAAATACTTTGAGATGAGAGTGGCTGGTCAATTGAACGTAAGTGCATATTACAGTTTGGCTGCAAAAATGCTGATGAAATTTTAAGGTGTGGTTCCCTTGATACTTGAATCAAAGCCTATTTTCTACATCATTTTAATGCAAATGTATCTGGAATAATTCATTCAGAGGGTGTTGCTGTGCATGGACAAATTGGAACAAAGACAGTGGGATACAGTAAACATTATCAGGAAACTGAACTGTCTTAAAAATCAGATTTAAAAGCTCTGTGTATATTAACAGCAGAAGTCCTTTCAGTCCTGTTTTTTCTGTGACTCCACACTATGCTCTATGCTAAGCAGATAGTAGACTCAGAAGACAGAAGTGCCAAGGGGGAGGAAACAATTTAGACTATTACATAGACACAGAAGTGCCAAATGGGGTGAAATTAGCAACATGAAGCCACAGGCTGACTAGTAGGAAAATCTCTCAAGATGTATTCAGCTGGAGAAAAGCTGCCAGGGGACTGGTGGAAGTCTGGTCACTCAGGGTTTTTACAAGAAGGCTGGACAAAACACTAGAAAATATACCACAGGGAGCAATTCTCCTCTGGCAAAAAGCGGTGGAGCAGATGATCTAATAGGCTTCTTGCATCTCTAACCTCTGCAGTTCCATGATTTCTCACTATAAAGCACAAGATTTCAAGAGGAAAAAGAAAAAATTGAAGGGAAAATGTTAGACAGATAAAACACAAAAAAAGCTGGAGAACAAATGGAGATCTGTCCTTTTGCCTTTCTATATTTAAAGAAGTTGCTCCTGGCACATTGTTTTCTTGTCAGGGACACTTCATTTTCTCTTCCTCTCACTTACCACTTTCCCTCTCTCTACAAAAGCAGAAATAGCCACTTGGGACTGCTGATGCCTTTCTGAGGAAGGATGCTGCTCTCACGCTTTGGAACAGCATCAAGGCTTTGGCCATTCAGAACATAAAAGCCTCATTGTTTTCTCTAGGAAAGGATTTCTTTGTGCAGCAAGCCCCCAGCAATACATACATCACAGCATAAGCACCAGCATACAGCATATCAGCTTTGCTTCCTTCCTGCATCACCTTCCCCTCTGTAGCAGTAAAGGCTCTCATTTAACCACTTTTATCACTTCTCACACAGGTACCCTGCTCTTTGGCATGTGCTGCCTCCCTCAGCTGATACACCCTTTCCTGAGCTTGTCCAGTGGCCTTTGGCTCTCTGATTTGCACGTGGGCATTTCTTGGAAACACACTTTTCTCTTAGCAAAGGGGCAATTAGCCAAGTATGCCCAGGCCATTTGTTGAATTTAGGCTGGAAGGCACCTCTGAATGTCATCTGGTACAAAGCCCTGAAGGGGCAACTGCAAAGTTAGAGCAGGCTGCTCAGGGCCTTGTGAAGCTGAGTCACATTTTTTTTTAACAAAATTTTAGAAGTATTTCCAAGGATTGTGATTTGACAGCTTCTCTGGAAAGCTTGCTCCAATGCTTCAACATACTCATTGAGAATATGTTTCCTTTAACTCAGTCATCATTTCCTCCAGTGTAGTAAGGCCTCCCTCATCTTTCCTCTTTTCTAGGATAAGAAAACCTGCTCTACCAGCCTACCCTCGAACATCGTGTGCTCCAGTTCCTGACCATCATAGTGACACTCCACTAGAGTCCTACTAGCTTGTCTACACAGAAAGTAGGAATTTGAATGCTCAGAACACAGATAACAGCTGATTTCTGTTGTGTTTGTAACTGTTGGTTTGCACACCTGTTACAAGTTCTAAAAAACTTGCTATGAATTTTGGAAAAAAACAACAAAAAACCTTTGCTATTCTCATGTTTTTAAGAGGCTCTTTCAGAAGCATCTAACACTTTGTTAAGAAATACACTATTATTAAGGGTGTTTGCTTGTCTATGTGTACCAAAGCCTGATTTCCAGGGAAGCTGAGCATTCTCAAGTCCATACTAGCTTCAGGATGGACAGTGTGTGAACAGCACTTCCAAAAAAATAGGCCATTTTTTACAACTGTAGGTCAGGTTCTTCAGTATGCATTTGGACATCTGAGTCCCATTCAGTGTCAGTGGGAATTACAGGACCTCTGGTGGATTTGAAATCTTGAACAGTATATATGTCCTCATGACAGACAAATGCATTTTACAAGGGAATAATACACTGATTTTTGGAAGTCATTACAGTTTTGACACACACATGTGTCAGATGTGCAAATAACAACATTCACCACTGTCGTCTCTTTATTAGGGATATTTGGAGAGAGCAAGTAGATGGGCTGTAATTGCAAGAGAGCAGTTCACAGTCATGTATGGCAGAAAGGTGTTCCCAAAGTGAAAGCTTTAGTAACATTTCCAAAAGACATACTCATATTACCCCCTGAAAAAAAACACTTTCAAATGACAGTAATTATCTGAATGCAGTTTTGATCACAATAACTTTAAATTGAGCAGACTTTTTATTCAGGGAAACGCTTCTATTTCTTCTGCAAATTTCATGTACTTTCTCTGTGTAGACAGAAACTACTTTATTTGTCAATAAGCTGCAAACAGCTTCATCTGTATAGCTGAACAGCAATGCACAGAAGGGGGTTATTCAGCCTAGATACATTGTCAGGATATGAAGGATTCTGCCTTAAATTGCAGAGCCCATCCTGGGACAGTTAACTCCTCAGGACCGGTCAGCTCCTAGAAGAATACCCTCCAGCACATGAGCAGGTCTCTAAATATGAGCAAAGCCAGGAGAGGCTCTGTTGAGTATTAGAAGGCCTGAGGATGCTTTGGGCCCAAGTTCTGTTCTTCTTCCCCTTTGCCTTAGGTCAGTCCTACCCAACCTACTTCAGTCCTTGAGCAATGTGGAACTGGTGCCAGCTTCACGTCAGCTCAGGATATGGTTTTTTAAAAAAGGGTTAAAACAAAGCTGAACTCTGAGTTGCGTATAGAAAGCACTGAGCAAAGGCTGTGTGGCCTCCTTGGTGTCTAGTCTGAGGCCAGAGAGATCCTGGCTGTGTCCAAGGGAAAAGAATCTGCATGGAACATTTACTTAATAGACCTGGGGAAGAAAATATTTCTGTTTATCTTGGAATACTACAGCACATGCAGATTTGTCACAGTTTCAGATATGAATGACAATAATGAGACATGAGACTTCTAGATCTTACATCTCAGCTGCCCATCAGCACTCTTCACTTCTCACAAAAAACAGGCTCAGTTCCATTTAGGGGAGAGTAATACTTTGTATGGGATCTTCTCATTTATTTTTAGCTACCTAAAGATCTATTGTACATCTGTGTTCCCTTTAGAGCTAGTGGAGAGAGATGTGATAGTGAGTTATCCCATCCCATCCTGGAGGACTCCAGGGCTGTGTGAGGACATCATGCTGGGCACAGCTGTGCTTATCAGTCCTTGGGCAAAGGTGGCATCGAAACAGACCATGGAAGTGGCTTTGCAGTTCAGAAAACTGGTCTTGTGCTCAACTAAAGCACAGTATTTAAGTGAGGAAAGACATGAACCATGTCTTCATTCGTGGGTTTGCTCACTATCTCCAGGAATTACAATGGGGTATCTGATATTCTGCATCTAAGCACGCCAGTGCCTGAGCATCCTTATTTGCACAGACCAATCCAGGGATGTGAAACACCAGTACGAATCAGGAAGTTTGAAACATTTAAATGCAAACATCTATTCAATCAAAGTGGAAAAGGAAAGGCACTGAGGCCCGTCTGGCTTTCAAAAGCCTTGTTTCCAGGGGGCTGTGAATGTGACATCTGTCCTGTTCAGTGGCCATCTTGCAAAGGACGCTGTAATGATTGCCATAAGTGAGCCCTAATTTTAAGTTTGCATTCATCAAGCTGCCAGGTTTGTGGTACAGCTCCAGCCTCACTTCACGGCAGCAAGTTTCGGCCCTTTTGGTGACATCCTGCAGCTCACTCTGTGCTACGTGGCCCTTGCATTCCTACAGTACTTGGGAAAAATACAGATTTAGAACAGAGAAAACAGCCCATAATTCAGCTATTCCACCCGGAGGATAAAAAGGAATATATGCCTGTGACTCGTTATTCCACGCGGAGTGCCCATTACTTCTGTTGACTTCAAGGCTGCAGTCACTCACAGAGAGCAGGGCGATAATATTTACATGGGGATTTCAAGGAAGACTGTTCTTATAAATTAGTAAAATGCATGAGTCATCCCAGCGCAGTGTTTGATCCAGGAGACACAGCTATCAGCCCAGCACAACATCCTAGCATCTGCCCAAAAGGCAGCACGCTCTCATTAGCACGCTGTTCCTGGGAGCTAAGCAGGCTGAAGGTTGCAGGGAGGTGCTATTGTTATACCAGGAGTAATTCTTATGTTTTATTGATAGCCAATAAACTGTGTGCTAGCCCAAAAGCAGAGACAGAGCAAGCGGGCTGCTGGAGATATCTGTTATATAACACTCGAACACAAGGCGGGGAACTGGCTAAATCCTCTTCAATTACTTTTTTTTTCAATAAACATCAGGTGTGGGGAGGGAGACCATCTCAATGATTTAATAATAAATAAGAATACATTCATCCAGATGCCACCTGTGAATATATCCTCCAAATAACATGTTTGTACATTTTTTCCATTCTTCTTTTTCCACCTTCTTTTTTTTTTAAAAAAAAAAGAAATAGATCTAGGTCCATTTGTCCTAAGATTTTCCCAGAAATCAGTTGAGTAACTACTTGAGGGAAAGCAAACAAACATGTGGAGCTCAGACCTTGCCCACTCAGGAGCAAAAGTAGTATTTTCAACATCCAGAGCTTCTGGCAGTGTAAGAACTTGGCCAGTGAGCCATGGAGGATGGAGATTAGGTGATGCTCCAGGACTCTGTGCAAAACAGACAAATGTGGGTGCTGCGCACAAGCTGTGAATTACTGTGGGTGTCAATTAACCTCGCAGATCACAGGGTTTATTTGGCTGAATTATTTACCCCAAAGATAAAACACCAAAAGAAAGAAAATCATCATTAAATAGCACAATCTAGCACAGAGTTTAGGCAGTGAACCAAGTTTCTGAACAATTTAATTTGTAAGGGACCTAAATTGTACTAGATTATCAAATCAAGTGGAATAGAGGGTGGCAATGCGTTTTGCATTTGGTGTGCAGAATGTAATAAGTGTGTTATTTCATTCCTGCCATGTCTCAGCCTGAGTTATGAAGAGAAGGGGATGTTTCCTCTGTAGGGTAATTTTCCATTTTTTATCCATTTTTAAATGCTGCCGAACAGCTGTCATGAAGGAAAAACGTTGCCGGTTTATCACTGAAGCTTAAAACCTGTTAAATGTGAATGTAAAGTGGAGCACTACACATAGTCCCAATACAATGGAAAGAAGCTTAACTGTTTGAAGTCTGTCTTTGGGGAGATTATACCCTGGCAGAAAAGGACAATAAGAGAGTTTTGCCTTGGGAAAAGAGAGATTGACAGGTCTGCGTGTTTTTCCGCAATCAATATTGTAGACGGAGCTCTTCTTACATGGCGGAGTTCAATTAAAGAAAAAAAAACAACAAGAATTTGGGGGAATTCCCCAAAGAGTTCAAATCCTTCCCGGGAGGAGGGAATGTTTTTTTCAAGATGAGCTTGCATGAAAAATTCATGTAGTGGATGGATACATTCATACAAAAAGAAATTTGATAAATAAATAATTGTCTTAATTCTTACTGCCTCACATAGCAATTGCACATCTATATTGACGAATTTAGTTCGCAAAACTAGTCCTCAGTGTAAACATGTGTAAAATTAAATCACCCAGAAAAGCAAAATAATACGAGAGGTCGCACACGCTAACTGACACAAACAGCTCAGACTAAAGACTCTCACAAGGTCCAGGAAATAAGAAACTGCCACACGCAGCCAAGAAGCCGATATAGGGATGAACACAAAGAGACAGACAAAACACAGCATGAAAACGGGTGATAAGCAGAGATTTGCAGCCATCAGGAAGGAGAGAAGAGGAGGCAGCTGCAAAGACAGGAGGCCGGAAAAGATAGACGAATTGGGCTGGAAATATATACAGTTATGATAACAGCTATGAAAGAGATTACATGAAGCTGCAATTAGCTAGCTGTACTCGACTGCTATTCAGTCATACTTGCATATCTCGCTCTCACTCCCCTCCTTTTCCCCAGTATTGGTTGTGTAGGGACGACAGCTATCTATGATGGAGAAGCACTAGGTACTCAATGGACAAATGAAGCACTGGCCCGGACTACGGTATCTGCATCTCTAGGCTGTGGACAAATGCAAGAGGAATTCAGAAAAGCCCATTGTCCACTACTGCTTGTCTCCCCAGTGCACTTCTCTACAAACAAAACACAACCATTATGTTTAAATGGAACATCCCCCATCATTCAGTTCCAGTGATATTTTCTCTAGCCTTTTCTGCGTGTTTTCTTTCTGTCAGTTCCACTCCCTTGCCCTTTTCCTCTTCTGCATGCTTGTTTTCTGTTTCAACCCAACTCTTCTCTTTCCTGGATATCCTTCCGCATCTCTTCCTGCCTGCTTTCCCTTGCTCAGCTTCTGACTCCACCAAGAGCTTTTCCCTGTATTTTGTTCATGATCCCTCTCTACACTGTCACCTTCTTTGATGTGATTTTGTCTGTGCCAAGGAGAGACCTGGGATGCAAGATTGAAGCACCCTTTCCTTTACCTTCTCAATTACTCCCAAGAACTTGCTCTGGAATGACAAACTCCTTTCAGCAATTCCCTGGTGACAATGAACTTGGCTTCTTTTGCAGATCAAATAGACATGTGACAATGATACTTCCTACAGAACTGGAGTCATCCTAGAAAAGTTTTTATGATGGTGCTTGTAAAACCAGAATTAAGTCTTTTTCAGTGTGTTATGCTACATTAACCTGTGCTCTGGTTTGACTCATGGCTGGGACCACTGTGGGAGTTGTGGTCAGACACTCTCAAGCGAGGAAATGTCAATGTATAGTACAAAGTGCTTGTTCTGAAAGAGTAATCTAGAAATTAGAGGTTGATGGTTCTGTTTAGTAACAAGATACATTCACACTTCATTGTTTTACCCCAAACACTGCCCTCACTACAAGATGATTTCCACTGAAAAGCCCCTGTGGGAAGGAGGTTGGCAGGTGGGAAAGCGACATGATCACTGCAACAGTGAGTACAGGTGTGGGCAAGTAGTCCTTGGGCAAACAGCTGGGTTTATGTGAAACACTCCGAGTTTCTGTTTTATGTATTTGTAAAATTCAGCACTGGAGCACAAAGGAGAAACTGATGTGTCTGTGCATTTTTTAAGGTCTTGTCCAATAGACCCTACTACAGAAAACCCATTTAATCTACCTCAGAGGGATGAAGGGCTGAGTCAACCCTGCTAGGATTTGAACCTATCACACCAGGGAGCCTAATTATTGCAAATGCAGTGCTTAGGCCGCTAAACCCTCCCCTCCTGCTCTAATCATCTCTCAAAGAGTCCTTTTTGATCCTGGACGGCTACGCAGCTCCGACGATAAAGGCAAAGTATTTAACAAAGTCACCCTAAGTGGAGTAGATCATTATTCATATTACAGCAGGTTTGAAAGAGCCAGGCAAGGATGAGAACATTGTGCTGTAACAAAGATTATAGCAACAGAACTGAGAATTGCTTCTCAGCTTCAATCTAGGTTTTCTTTCTGCTACACAACGGGAAAATGAAGCAAGAGGAGAGCTGAGCTGAATCATGCTTGCTCCCCCCAGCATTGCATCCCTGGTGGAGAGTTTACTTGGAGGAGGTTTCATCTTGCATATTCACTTCAAGGTGAGGGCCAGTATCAGCATGCGAGGTTTGTCCCTCATGGGGGGCTTGTATGCATGCATCCATATTGCAGAGCTCAGAGGGCTCTGTGGAGGCACTGGGGGGACAGCAGGGAGCACAGCAGTGCTTGCCCATGTGCAAGGAAGCAGTCAAAAAATATCTGTAAAGGAGAATGCAAACAACAGCTCTGTGAGTTTCCTTGCTCAACTCAGGATGTTGGTAGTATCTCTGCACAGTTTGGAAGGCATAAGTGAAAGCTGATGGGAATCTCTTGTCTTCTTATAATAAGGTTCCTGGTTGGAGATAGAAGGAAAAGCAGAGCTTGGGCAGTGAAAGGAAGCTATTTCTTTAAACTCCTCAGAGAAAGCATGTCCCGTGTTCCTCTTTTGAAATAACACTGCAGCTGATAATTTTGTCCTTTCCTGGGAGAGAAGGGAATTTTTCTCCCTCCTTCCATTACCTGGAGGAGACGCACGGTTTCTACTGCCATGCAGATAGACAAAATTTGAAATGCTAATGGACTGGCAGTGTTTGCAGTGGGGTGATCGATTTTCTGCTGGAAGGCTGGTTGGCAGGATACCGTCCTGCAGTCATTGAATCATTGCACTGAATCACAGCCATGTTGGCAGGATCCCATTCCAAGGAAGTTCACAGTACTGTCAAACACCTGCTGTTGCCATTGACTGATATTATGCAAGATCTGAAATTCTATTTATCAAGATCCCTATTTGATTTCTTCTTCTTTTTTTTTTTCCACCCACTTCAGGCACCAGAGTATCAAATGAGTGCACGAAAACCTTCTCCCAAGAGCATTATACAATGCACAGTCTGATGCCAGGATACCAGCTCTTGTAGGGTGAAATTCTGCTTTTCTGACTGTGCTGATGTAGACACCAACATAGCACAGGATACAAAGGCATACAAGCATTCCTACGGTAAGCATTCTGCAGGATTACTCGGGTAAGGAGACCAAACACATTTTGACTCACAGAAGCTCAGTCACCCTTTCTTACCTGAAAAGCCCTAGTTGAAAAACCTGGAAGGAGAAGGCACTGCTAGTAACTGCTTTTATCTTCTAGTCTCTTGAGACAGTGATTATTTTAAGGGACCCACCAATTTGGCTCACATATGCCTAGTAACTGATGATGAATACCACATTATGAGAGTAACAGAGTGCGTATATTCTCATATATAATAACTTATCAGACAAATCAGCTTAAAGTGCTATTTCCCTGGTTTATTCCATACTTCTGCCCTGTGGGCCTTTCCTCAAAGGTAATAGTTCACACCTTACCTTACATCCTGACCTCCAGCCTGCCTCTTTGGCTTCCTCCCAGCCCTGTGGGCATCCACATTCCAGCCCTCCTAGCTCTCCAGCCCCATGCATTACCACCAGACCTGCTCCTTCTCTTTGCTTCCATGGATTTGCCCTCCTCTTTCCTTCCATCCTTTAATTTTCAGAAATTTAGTTTACCAGCACCTCTGCCTGGCTGGCTCTTTCCTTGCCTGATGGATCCGCTCTCATAGGAAAGGTCTCTTCCTGCCCAAACTGCAATACCTGCTTGGTTAGCAGCTCATTAGAGGTCAGCCAGCTGTGCCAGGCTGCAGCACAGCTCTTCCTGTCAAAGCCCAGTTTTTCCTGACAACTCTTTCTCAAGCAGTTGGATAACACTATTTTCCCACATGAAGTTCTCAGTCTGAGGGTGAACTTCTCTTTGGCTTCTCACATTTAGCCTGTACCTTACAGACTCATCTTTTCTTCAAGTTAAAGTAGAATCCAGGCCTGCTTATCCAATTACACAACTAAAACTCTCAACCAGGGTGTCTCCCATTTACCTCAGTCACTGCTGGTCCCTCGAATCTCTTTTTCTTTTCTACCATGTTCTCCCCCACGGTAGTACTTGGAGCATCTTGCCTAACAGGTGTAAAACCCACAATAGTGCTGTCCTTGAAACCTTTCCTCAACTCTCACCTTGTACAGGAGAGCCAGAAAAGCCTTCATAATTGTTAGGCAACAGGTTCTTGGTGCTGACCAGAAGTGCCGCTCAAGCTGTTCACTTCCACTTGCCCTCCTCCCACAAGAAGCTGGCAGCTCTTCAGCAGATGATGACACAATAGGATTTAACAACAACAACAAATCTCTCAGACAGAGACCCACAACTGGGATATAAAATAGCAGTTGCTGGGCTATCAGCTGCTGGGATATCAGCAATGAAGAAGTGTATCCAAATCCACTTGCTCCCAGATGCATGCAAAGCCTGTGGCAGGGCAAGGGCTCGGACGTGTCCCGCAGATCCTTGGCTGGTGTCAGGCATTCAGGCATTAATCATCTGCAGACTTGCTGCTCTGACTTCAAGCTGATACAAGCAAGTCACTTCTGAGCTAAGAGCTTGAGAACAGCGGCTTTTAAAACCAGGAAGAAAGATGGTAATTAACATGACCTGTCTATCACCCAGATTATTAAACTGCATTATAAATGTTTTGTTGCTGAAGATTAATTATGTAAATCTTCACAGGAGTCTCACACAACTGAAGGAAATATTAATGTTTGTTCAACAGCTTTGATTTCTTCTCTCAGCTACTTCCTAAAGGTTGTCTGAGTTCTAGTTTGCTACCAACACCACACAATTTCCATTAACGATATTCATAACACTTTCTGCAGCACGTAGCTAACATTTCTGTGTGCATGTGGCTGACTGCAGCTGGGAATGGTGTTTCAGGCAAACACTGTCAGGATCTACAATGCTGGCAGGGCAGGAGATGTGGGTTGTTAGGTTGGTTGATTGGTCTTTATTTGTTTCCCTATTACTCTTTCAGTATGTAACACTGATGCCATTTAGACAAATTACTTGTAGGTCTATCATGGACATCTCAGAGTTTCTTAGGTGCTGCTGACAAGAAGAATCAGCTGAGAAACAGGTATTAATTTTGCAAAAAGTTTCATCAAGTTTAATGCAATTATTTTCAATGTCTTCAGATCTAAACTCAACAAAAAGATGTGTTGGAAAGAAGGTGTTCTGTAAGCTCCAAGTGTAGTTGAATAAGTAGAGTAACAATGTCTCAGTTGTTAAGTTACATATCCATAAATTCTTAATATAAACACCACTCACTACACTCCTTGAGAAGGAGTGCTTGAAGGCAGGATTCTGGCTCCAGTGGGTCATCTATGTGACAAGTGGGACTCATCTCATTTGACTCTCAATCCCCGTCATGCAAACTCCATGTAAGCAAGTCGCTGGAGGGGCAACTTGTGTTCTGGAAAGAGACATGGGCACTTAAAGGTTTGTCTTTGAAGCTTTTAGGGTGAGACAAAATGTCTATACCATCCAACCAGCCATAAAGCAAATAGGAAGTGTGCAGTTCAGATGCAGATACATTTGTTTAGGTCATCTGAGCTGTTCCACTCATGGTCTCTCAGGAGATAAAGGTGTTGTTGGTGGCTGAAAGCCAGTATTCTTACCTGCACTCCAACTGAGGCCTCTGTCAACAGTAAAGTGCTAATAGCCTGTGTTTTGAGACTTGGTGGAGATGTGCTGAGGTGCTCATGCTTCAGCTTCAGTTTTTGCCACAGCACCCCCACTGCTCAAAGCCACAGGGTTTTGCAACCCAAGAGCCCTCCTAGATAGAAATGAAGCTGTGGGGTGAAAATCTCATTGCAAATGGACAGTGAATGCTACAGGATGAAAATACCATCTCTCTGCTCAGCTGGAGGGTAACTCAGCTCCTTCTATATATTAGTAGGCTAAGAAAAAAAAATAAGTTTAAACTGGGAGCAATTCTGCAGCTTAAGTTTCAAGGGAAGGTGAGCATAGCTGGCCACACAGTTTCAGATTTGGGATTTCTCTTTTGTGCTGTAGACCTCATAGCCATATGACACTCTATCTTTTCTGCAGAACTGAAATTTATGTATATGGATATATGGCTTTTGCTAAGGCTAGAACACGTGCAACTCATATGAGAGACCTGTGTCTTGTTGATCCCATGTCTCAGTACACTTCTGACCCAAAAACATAAAGAAAGAAATACAAAATATCATTGATTTTTCAGTCTTTCCCTAATGATCATGTTAACAGAAAAGCCCAGCTACTCTGTTTGATTTATAATCCCCAAGCACCTCCTGTGGCTCCTCAGGTGCCAAACCCAGCACTGATTAACACTCTGCTCCCCAGAGCTCCTTGAGGAACACTGTGTTGTGGCTACAGGCTCTGCAGCGCAGCCACACAGAATTAAAAAGCAAGTAGTTTGTTGTTTTTTTAAAGCATGCAAAATGCAAAATTAACATGCAAATAAACAACAGGAGCCACTCCGCTGATTATATTTTCACTGTCATGTTGTATTAATTAAAGCTTCCCATCCCTTAATTAAAGCGAAGCAGGCAGAGGATCTCCACCATGTTATGTGGGGTGACTGAATCAAAGGATCTCTCCAAGGGTTTGCAACAGCCCTGCCAGGTAGAACCTGGGGCTTTCACTGAAGAGATCGTCTTCATCAATAGCATTCAGTGCTTGGATCCAAATCTCCACAAGGTATTAGCTTCTGACCCAAGGTTTTGGTCCGGCCTCATCTTTAATTAGAACCTGTCTTGGCTTTCCCTATCTCAGCTGCAATCCTTGGCATGGACCTCCTGCATATTTAGATGACAACTAATGAGGATTTTTATTAAACTTGAGCCTTGGCTGGCTGGGAGGAGGGAACAGCTTTTTAGCATCAGATAGGAAAGACTTTTGCCTCTGGAATATTTCTCAGCACGGAGCAAAGAGCTGGGGGAGGAGAAGGTGGCGGGAACACTGTCAGTGCTGCCGCTAATGGGGCCTGCCTGGGGCACGCTGCTCGGCATCCCTTGGAAGGTGACCTTGACTGCTAACATTTACATTTTAGGAGCCATTTGACATATTTGATTGTGTGTACAGCAAAACCTGCACAGTTCTGGGTGAGACATGTAGCTCAGATCGATGTCTTCAGTGCCACTGCCTCCTCTTGTCCTGCTGTACTCTGTTTGCTATTTAATCTGAAAGTGCACACTGCAAGAACACCAAGGTGCTGCTCCTCCTTGTTAATGCAGGTAATCGATCTCATCAGCACCCGTACAGGCTAACTCAAGGTACAATCTGCAAATTAAAGACCTTCTCAAAGCAATTAAGTCACTTGAATTGGTAAGAACAGCGCTTGCTATCTAAGGAAACAAACAGCTGGCCATCATTATGTGCCTTCGGTGCCATTTTTCAGCTTAGGACATGTAGAAGAGACTGCAGATGTCTGCCAGAGGTATCGCTGGGTCAGATCCCAGAAAGCTTCATGTCTGCAGTTGCCATAATTTCCCTACCCCACAGGATCTGTCTTGCAGAAGGTGGAGATTTGACAACAGCTCCCAGACCTTACTGCCACATGTTTCAGAAGCTCAGCAGATGGCTGCGAGCTCCTACCACCTGGCCGAAGGGTGCTGTCCCCCTCCCAAACAAATGGTGTTAGCACCTCTGAGGGACAGGCCAACCCACCAACGCTGATGTGCTCTAGTTCATGATATAAAGATTGCTAAGAGCACACATGGGGCCAGATATGACGGCTTACCAGATGGGTGGTAATTTGTTAAGCTGCTGTAATGCAAAAGCTTTCAATACCCTAAGATCTTCAGCCAACATAAAAGTCATTTGGTTTGCCTTTAATATAATTGGAAAAGATAGGAAATTAAAATTTTAGGCCATAGCATGTGCCAATCCCTTTATTTGCTTTGAAATTAAAAATTTCTCTCCCCTTGCTACTGAAAGTTCAATCACTTATCAAAATAGTGACGCCCTTTGTCCTGGCACACTACTCAAATGTTAAAACATATGTTATGTTAAATATTAACGAGACACTAATTGGTGCACCATTTGGCCAAGGAAAGAGGTGACTTCATACTGCTAGTGCCCTTTTTCACTCTTCCAATATTTTAGTGCTTCGCTCTTCAGCTAACTTATCCTCTTACTCTGCCTGTCAGCCTTGAGCTGAAGGGGCATTTTGACTTCTCCTGAAATCAGCTTTTTTGCTCGCTTTTGCATCCTAGCTTATGTACAGCAGAACTTGCTGTTGTGGGCAGCATGGCCGGGGGAGGATGGGTTAGTGGATTGAGCTCTGGATCTGAATTCAGTTTGGCAACTGTCTTCTTGGGCGAACATGGGAAAATTACTCCATCCACCCCATGTTTCTCTTTCCCAAGTGTAAATTACAGACAGATAAACACTGTTGTTTAAATTACTGAGGTTAGCCCCTCGCTTTAGAACTCAGGAAAAAACATGCATTGTAAAACCCCATGCTGGAAAATCTTTGTCAAATAATTGCATCCAGTTATACTGTTGGCAAATTCTTAAATATGAGATCAGCTCACTTGATGCACCTAGAGATGGTGAGTGGTATACAATTACAGTGTGAGATGAATAACTGGCTGATGAATTGAATGGTGGTGATTTTTCATAACAAACACGCAACGCTACCTTGATTTGCATGGCAAGAGCCTCGTGCCCTAAAATAGCTTCCAGATCACCAAGCACAGCAGGCTTCCCACCGAGGGCTGCAGCTGGGGCAGCTGCAGAGAGGAGACAGTGGGAGGGTCTGCGTGGTGTCGGGAGAAGAGAAATTCAGCCACCAGAGAGGATGACATGTGTCAGGAACTCTGGCCATGCTGCAGTGCGGCCAGACCCTGTCCTTCCCACTTCCAGTAGGGATGAGGTGTAGGAGCCAGGCTGGGCTCTCAGGGCCTGAGCCAAGCTAAGGAGAAATGCTGATGGCTGTAGTAAGGGGCCAGGTGGAATGGCTTGAAGAACCATGGCTAAGCTGGGAAATCAGCCCAAAGTCACCAAGGGGCAACTAAGCCCAATGAGCCAGGGATGCCAGATCCACTGTTAGCAGAGCACTGGATCTGCTGTTCAACACAAGCTCTCCTAGCAGGGGAGAGCTTATGCTTCAGCCAGGACACTTCACTAGAGAGAGGACTCTTTTTTTCCCCCATTTCAAAGAACTCAAAACACCTAACCTGCTTCTATAAAGAGTTAATTCTGTTTAGAAACATCACGCAATAAAAAAAATCTTTCCACTGTGCAGTCCCCGACCTTATGAGATGCTTAAATGGGTTCCTGGGAAACTTCTTTAGGATAGAGTCTGGCTGAGCTGTCAGACTGACTGCTAGAGGCACAGCTGAGCTTCAAATGGCCAAGCAGCGTGCATGCGAGACGCTTCCCAAAAAAAGGAAAATGTTTGACAAGTGAAATGTTTTCATTTTATAATGGAAAATGAGTAGGAACATCAGACAAGTAAATCGTCCTGCCAAGCATGAGAGTTCCTGACTGACAGGCTCAGTGTCTGCCCTGACTGCCCAAGAAGATCCAGCATCTATTTTTACTGAAAAGCAACAGCTTAAATTGACATTTGCTGACTTTTCATAACTGATTATAATTACAATGTGCAGCTTGGGAAGAGCAAAGTGAAGCCTTTGCATTGCAGGTAGAGAGAAATGGGGAACAACTCTTTCTGAACCAAACAGAAATGAAGAAACCCAGAGGGAGTAAGAGAAAGCTTGCAAATCATCAGAAATCAAAAGCAGACAATCTGAGGGAGAGAAGCAGGGCAAACACTGACATTTATTAAAGTTTAGCAATTAAAATAATGATCTTCCAATTAGAATATATGCCAAGGGCTGACTCCTACTAGTGTGTTATAGAAACAGCATTATCTTTACATAAGAAATTTTGAAAACATAACACTGTAATTTGAGGTCATTTACTAACATGCTAAGATACAAAACGTCTGATGAAGAATTTTTTTCTTCACACTATGATAAAGTGGCCCAAATAGACAGATTAGAAAGAGATCACCAGGACATCAGATAGTGTGGTATGAAGCTGTCCACCTGGCTGAATGGGATAAGCCTTCTTTAGTCACAAACACCAACAACACCAGAGAATCTATGCCCTTCCAGCTCTGAATGGGTGAAGAAAAAACCCTGTAGCACAACATCATGTATTTTATATGGATGCTTTTCAGCAAAGTGTTTAAATATGTGCTTTAATCTGTTACTATGCAGCAGTTAAGTACTTAACTTTTGGCAAGGCTTGAGAATCTTAAAAATTTTATTGGGACTGTTTCTAGATCTCCTTCTCAAGCCCTAGTTACTGTAAGGTGAACAGTACAGGATTTGGAAGGAAAAGATTAAACTTAAACAATCCAAAGCAATTTGGAAGATGTCCAGAATAACTTTTTTTTCTATACAGAAAAGGGTCTCAGCTTTGAAGACCAATATCTGGAGAATACTCAGGGTTAAAGGCAAAAGCTAAACACCTCTTCAGAAGGGTTTGAAGCTCCCCTTTCCACTGCTACAAGTTCACATTTCTAGGCAGATGAATGATAGATAGGGTATTTGATTCTCCAGCAAGGCTGGACACCAAACCGAGCCCTACACGCAGTGCAGATGGAATTACCCTGGAGGTGAGAGCTGGGAGGATCTTTGGAAATAAATAAATAGGCAGGAAACCCAAAATGGCAGCGGCTGGAAGCTGCTCCAGGGTGGGATGTCAGGATGAACCCCTTGGGAGATGCGATACTGCAGGCAGGGCAGGGGAGAAGGTCAAATGTGCAAGGCCCTGCAATTTGTCAGGCGGCTAACACTATCATTACCTGCATGTGCGTGTGCAGGCGGGCCTGCCTGATGGTAAATTACACACTGAGATTTTCCAGGATAAACGTCCTCTTATTGGAAGCACAAAGCACTTCCCCTCCATCCCCCCACCTTAGGAGATACTGTTTTATAATGAGCAATGAAAGTTAGCTCTCTCGGTGTGAGGCTGTGGATGAGTCACCGCTGAAATCAGCAGCGATGTCAATAGTTTTGATTTTTCTGCCTATTACACACTTTTCCTTCTTCTGACATCACTGGGAGGGAAGTCTGTATGATGAAGTGCAGGCTTGAAAAAGGAGAGAAGGGGCCCAAGGGTGGGCCAGTGCAGGAGGCCTGGGGAGCTGCTGGAGCAGTGTGCTACTGAAGGATGTGCCCTGTGGTACAGAGCTGTGTTGGAGCAGTGCTTGGAGAGCTACAGCCTGTGGGAAGCCCACGTGAGGCCAGTTTCGGAAGGATCTCACGTGGAGCAGGGGCAGAGTGACTGTGGAGGAGCTGCAGAGATGAAGAGTTATGGGCTGACTGCAGCCCCCATTCCCCTGCACTCCTTGTGGGGAGAAGGCAGGAGAGGCTGCAAGGAAGGTGTTTTTTGTTTGCATTTAGTTCTCACTGCTCTGGTCTGTTAGCAAGAGGCAATAAATTACATTAATCTCCCTAGACAGAGTCTGTTTTGCCTATGATAGTAATTGGTGAGCAATCTCCCTGTCCTTATTTCAACCCACGAGGTTTTTTTTAATCATATTTTCTCTTTCTCCCCTTGTTCCATTGAGGAGGGGGAGTGAGAGAGAAGCGTGGTGGAGCTGAGCTGTGATCAGTGTGAAACCACCACTGTTGAGAGAGACAGGTGGGGAGAGAAACAGCTTTCCGGATCTCTTGTTACTGTTGTTACCCAGGGCCAGGCTCAGAAGAGAGGTGTTAGGGAGCCAGATGCTATTTGAGCCCCCTGGCAGGCAAACATCTGTGCCGCTGCAGTCAGGCTGCATCTCTCCAGCTTTGCAGGGTTTGGCAAAGCCCTGCTACCAGGCAGAGGCCAGCCCTGATGCACCGGCACACAGCCTCAAACAGCACTTGCAGAAGCACAACCTGCAGTGCACACCAAAGGAAATCACAAGCTCATGTGCCTTGTTGGATCCTGCCTTAACTGTAACTGTTCAGACAAAAAGGTCCAGACCACTCCCTGAAGGCCTTTGTTGTTACATGCTGGCTGTTGTCTCAGATTCCGTGGGGGAGATTTTTAGTCTTATTTTTTGTGCCACTATATAATTTGAAAGACTATCTTTCATTCTGGCCATTTCAGATCCAAAAAGAGATATGGTAAAAATAGCAGGGGCCTGGGGACAGGTGACAGAGAGGATTAGAGAGATGGGAAAGCCAGCGTGTAAAAGATTGAGACATAGGATTTGTCACAGTTGCAGGGTTAGCTGCTCCTCTGACCTCTCCCTAGTGCAGCAGTAGGCTCTGTGACTTCAGGCCCCTGGTGGCAGTTTGTCTGTCTACCTGTATATCCTTTCTCTGCAAACAGCTCCTGGACAGCTTGGTGAACCTTTTGTTCAAGAAGCTCATTTCTAATGACCAGCAGTCTTAGGATCTCTTGATTCCTTGCTTAGCAAAAGAAATGTGCAGCTGGACTCTGGAAATAGCAACCTCCTGGCTGTCTAGTCATGGCCCCTGTTAGTCTGGATACGCTGTACAGCCTTCCAGCCAGCTTCCTAATAGCTCTGTTATTAAAATAAACCAACATTTACACACAGTAATCTCCACTGCCTTATTCTTAGAGATTTACAGGGCATCCTCCTGTATCCTCCACCAGGTAGTCCAGTCATAATGATCTGACTTGAAGGCCATGGGACCTGGTTCCCATTTTGTGCTCCATCACCACTGACTCTTCTCTAGAGGTGGATTCATCTGACATTAACCATGTAAACCTGAGGCTTCTTCACTGAATTATGCCTCTTAGAGTCACTAGGGAGAGACCTGCAATGGATGACTCATCTTGAGCCTGTATCTCAGAATGGGACCTCAGAACAGGCATTAGCAGGCAGGCAAAGGAAGTTGCTTCAGGGCTGAAGGAGGATGACCAGGAGAAGCTCACCTTAGGCTGCATTGTTTCACACTGAATGTGGACTAAGCATTCCTGAGCCAATAAGGGAAAGTCACTAGGCTTTTTTCAAGCAAACCTAAAAGGGTGAACCTATAACACCTGGTGTCTCTTATATAATAGACTGTTCCACATTAGCCCGCTGCTGTGTAAAAGGAAAAACAGGCACTGAAGAATGAATAAGTGATCAGAAGTTTCGCCAATATACAAACTCCCACAGAGGAACCTTGCTCTAAATGCCCTGGTCTGTGAATGATTCTGTGCCCTGACTTGGTGTCAGTTTGTCTCCCAACCAGCCCAAGGGTTAGAGAAACAGTAGTATGGCCTAGGGCTTCATTTGGCCCCCAGCCACTCAGAGGAGTTGAGAATCAGCCTAATGGCACTGAGATCTGAGTGGCTCTTTCCAGAGAAGCAGCCAACAACAAAAAAAAAACCAAAAAAACAGAAGAGATGTTTTTGTAGTGGTAACTGAGTACTTGTGAAGGGTTAATGGAGAAAGGTAGCATTAAAAAAAAAAAAAAAAGAATGAGCTGTATCTTCAAGTCTTCTCAACTATGGAGAGGTAAATAACTCCTCATTTTTCATGTAATAAGCCTGTTTTGCAGAACTGTCCTTCTCTTACACAAACACTTACCGTGGTCCATACCCTTTATTCCTTCATTGTCATAAATTATCTTGTAAAGGCTCCCTGTCAAGATGCTGACAGTACTTTTGCTATTAATCTTGGCTTTAGTTTTTCTAGAGTTTACTTCCTTGCTGATCCATCTTAGGCAAGCAAGACAGTGCTTTGGACAGGGGTTTGATCCCCCCAGGGAGCATCATTCTTGTTAGCTGTAGAGCCTCTGTAACAGTGCACCTTTTAATGATGCTCCCCTTTGGCTTTTACCATGCTCCTAGCAAGACTTGTACTCCATTTTCCTGTAATAACTCAAGTGCCACCAGATCGGTGCTCCTGACAGTTACATCCTTACCAAGACTTTCCGGACTCTCTCCAGCTGGAGCAGGGAGATGCAAAGTGACTGCTGTGCTCCGGGGAAGCGATAAGGGTTCACCTCTTCGGTGACCTGGAGTATTTTCACTGGGGATACAAGAGACAGCAGGCAGCAGAGGAGCACATGAATTAATGCTCCCCACACCTCCCTCGGGTGCTGTTATTCACTCTTTTTCCTACTCCTCTTTCTGCAGACTTTCACCCATATATGGTTTGTACCTTGTTTACCACCTTAACCTCCTCCTTTAGTGGACTGCATCAAACTCAAGTCAAAGAAAAATTGTTCCTATACTAGAAGCTCAGACAAATAGGAGAGCTCTTCAGCTGAGTGATTTCAGATGGTAAAATAATTGGTGTAACTATACATGGGATAACTATATGTATGCAGAAAGCAATCACAGCATTTATGCCCTTTACCTCCAAAGGACGCATTTCTAACCAGCAATCTACAAGAGCATTTTCGCAGGCTCAGCCAGTGGAAAGAATTTATAAACACTTGAGCAGGTCTCATGTTTGTTTCATCTGGTAGGCAGGGGTGAGGGGTGTGCACACAGACACCAGCCGGAACTTAACGTTCTTGTAGATCTATATATAACACCTCTGACATCTCTTTAAATATTACAGCCTATATGAGCATCTTTCTGCCTTGCAGACCAGAATGGGGGGAAGGAGACACAGCATGACAAGGAAAAGGCCTTTCTTAACAAGAGCATATGTAAAAGGGTAATACATCTATTTTATTTCTCCAAGTTAGTACCTGATTTTTTTTAAATATGTTTTGAGTTTAGTGTCCTCCCAAACCCAAATGAACTCAGATGTTTGTTTCAGAAACAAACATAATGCCTGCAGAGTGTTATGGAGCTCAAAAGCAGCCACACCAAGAATAGGATTTTGCTGAGAACAAAACGAAAAACACCCTTCTCTGAATAGCAGAATGTGGAAATGTGAGAACACTCCTTCCTAGAAACTCAGTTTTGTTGAGTCCAGGGCTCTGCTCCACACCCTGAAAACTCCTGAATCTACTCCTTTTTCTTTCTCCCTGTCCCTCTATATAAAAATAAATGACCTATAATGCAGGGCATGTTGTACCTGCCACGATGGTATTTTGCAGGCTGGATCACACAGATCTTCCACACCTTGAATACAAGCTCTTCAAACATCTTGAGGATGAGGGAGGTGTGGTGAGAGTGAAGGAGCACTGCAGCTGGCAGAGAAGCCCTGTGGGTGGCAGCCAGCCTTTCACCAAAATAACCTCTCAAAGACTCCCTTGCAAAGCCCAGCCTACCTGCGCTCTGCAAAGCAAGGTCAAGAAAAAGTTACATCTACAGATTAAATACTTAGGACAGGACATTGTTTGTACTGGGGATACTGTCTGTGATCTTGAGATCCTGCTGGGAGAGAAGGGTGTTCCTGGACCAAAATGAATCTCTTCCTTGGGATGTGGTCAGTGGAAGAATGGCCCTTGCGAAATTTCCTCGCTGGCCCTGGTGATTTTGTCAACCCACGGTGCCTAAAGAAGGACTGTAGCATTTCCTGACCTGTGAGTGGTTACAATTCTTCTCAAAATTTATAAGCCTGAGGGTAAAATTTTCCACTACTAACAAGTGATATCCAACTGGTAGCCTTCAGAATGAAGGCTGTGCATCCCTTCCAGAAGGACTCGGTTGGCAGCCACAGACACAAGGTCCAAATTTAAGGGAATTTCCCCCCAGAAAATACAGGAAAATAATGCACTTTGTCGTGATAGAAAAAAAAATCAGAAAAAAACCTGATAATATACAGTAGCAATACCTAATTGTTAAAATATAAGCACAGCTCAAACAATGTCAGTCTTCTACGGAGGCTGGTGGGTTGCTTTTCCCTTCATGCTGTAACCTTCCCTTTCTGTCTGAGATTATTAGTATTATAAGTAGCAAGGCCTAATTTAGGCAGATCTGTGTGATGGGGTGACCTATTTCTCTTACCTGCTCCCTCTCTCCTCCTGCTGCTTGCCTCTGATGGCCACTCTGGCTCACTCCCACAGCTCTGCTAACAGCTTTTGTTATTTCAGTTCTTGGAAGAGTACCCATTATGGTGAGAGCAGAGCATGGTTTCTCAGCTCACAGGAATTTTTAAAGCCATCTCACACACCTCACGAGAAGATCTAATACGAAATCTTCTGCTTTTTTCCCAGTACCTTCTCATGCTGAAGGCTGGAAGGTATTGCTGTTGATTCAATAAACGCATGAACAGTTGGGTGGCATTAGCTGGGCTAGATTTCTGCATGCTATTCTAGCTGCCAGTTTTTCCCCTCTTAATGCTCTCATGCCCATTTGGCAGAAATGCCCCTCAAAAAAGACAACCCAGTCTGTGCCAAACAATCCCCAACGCTCATCCTTTCTTTCCCACTGTGGGATCCATTCCCTGGGGACATGGCAGGGCTATGGGAAGGAGCATGGGATAGGAGAATTGCCTTCACTCTGGCTTGGATCATGGCATACTGCATGCATCTAGGAAGGGGATTTTCAGGAGCATGCAGCATCCTGCCAGGTTATGAAGGTGTGGCTTGCTGTGAGAAACAACCCAAAATCTCCAGATTTTTTGTGCTTGTGCAAATTCTCTTATTCTTTTTCTTTCTTTCTTTCTTTCTTTCTTTCTTTCTTTCTTTCTTTCTTTCTTTCTTTCTTTCTTTCTTTCTTTCTTTCTTTCTTTCTTTCTTTTTCTTTCTTTCTTTCTTTCTTTCTTTCTCTCTTTCTCTCTTTCTCTCTTTCTTTCTTTCTTTCTTTCTTTCTTTCTTTCCTTCTTTCCTTCTTTCCTTCTTTCCTTCTTTCCTTCTTTCCTTCTTTCTTTCTTTCTTTCTTTTTTCTAATCTCCTTGGGATTAATCTCCTTTTATTGGTGTGGTTTTTTTTATCCACTCTGCAAGCTACTGCCCTTTTCAAGCTGCTTGACAGAACAGTGCTCCATGTCACAGTACTGACAAGCAAAATATTGAATGGTTAAGTGTTATTTTCTTAAACAACATGGGAGAGCTCACCAACAGAAAATGGTCCAGGACTACGGGCACTGGAAGAAACACCATCTCCATTTAATGCTGGCACTCCATATAATGTGTCTGCACTTAGGGGTCTAAGTATCTTAAAAAAGGAGTTTGAGTTCTAAGAGATGTAATGAAAAGGTTTGGATTTTTACTTCTAGTTTTGATACTAGGGCAAGGTGAAAAAACTCTGAGTTTTGTTATTGATTCTGACCTAATGTGATATTGATAGGAATTTTAAACACTGCGTGTAGATAGAGAGCTTGCAACGATCAGATCAAATATAGTCTATTAATGCTAGTCCAAGCAATTTTGTATTGTATAATATGATAAAAATTGGACAAGACCTTACTTGGTTCCTGTATGTGAAGCTCTAGCAGGTATGTGCTTTTTATGTTCTCATAATCAATACATCTTGGGTGATTTTTTGTTGGTTTTTTTGTTGTTGTTGGTTTTGTTTTTTGTATTGTATTGGTCACAGAGCCACTGCCTAAGTTCTGATGAAGCTTAAATGCTGTGACTTTACTTCACACTGATGTTTTCCCTTCCATTTTCGTACAATCACTGTCATTCTGGAGAGATTAGGTATTGTATATTGAGGAACATATTCAGAAAGCTTTTGTGTTTGCCTTCATAATAATAGCAGTAACAAAAGTACTGGTGGTAGCAATAGTACAGGCAGTAATAAAAATCTAAATACTTGTCTTGAATAGCATCCTATTGTGTTTTAGCTCTAATCTTTGTAAATGCTGATCATCTTTTGTCTTCCTAGAGCTAGAAGATGCTTTACTCTTTCAAGATTTATCTTCAGATAAACTGCTTTCAAGGTTGAGGCATTGTTGGAAGCTAACAACAGTGGCTTTGAAATATATCATTTAAGCTGGAGAGCGACAAATATCCTTCCCAGCTCCTGGGAGAGTAGCTGTGCATTAATTTAATGAGGTAGCTGAAGACATCTCTGGTCTTTTCCCCACTTTGAGTCCAAATGCCAGAGGCAAAATGGCGAGCTTTCCTTGCGTTTGTGTGAAGATTTCAAGTGCTGTGTCTCCGTGCCCTTACAGCTGTTGTCACCTTTCTGGAAGGGTCATACTGACTTGCACAGTTATTAAATCTCATTTCCTTTGTTCTACTCAGAACAATCCTAGGCCAATGCACTGAAGGAGCGATGCATGTGTAGAGAAGTGCTTCTTTGTTAAATGGAGTATGATGATGAAAATTGTTGGTTGGCAAAGGCAATATAGGCTTGACCCTTTGGACACCTCTTGATGAGAGGGTACCTGGGTCTCCATGACCATTATGCTGTTACTGTTCATGCAGAGTGGCAATGAGAGCACCGGCTGTACCAGTTAGGATAACTGCCTGGTTCAGTGGCACTGAATAGAGGCAGAGAGAAAACTCCCTGGAGCGCTGCATCCAGTTGCAGGGCCCCCAACATAAGAACGTTGAGCTGCTGAAGTGGGTCCAGAGGAGGGCACAAAGATGATTAGAGGGCTGGAGCACCTCCCCTATGGGACCAGGCTGAGAGAGTTGAGGTTGTTCAGCCTAGAAAAGAGAAGGCTGCAGGGGGACCTTACAGTGGCCTTCCAGTACCTGAAGGGGGCCTGCAGAAAAGCTAGGGAGGAACTTTTTACAAGGGCGTGTAGTGATAGGATGAGGGGTAAGGGCTATAAACTGGAAAAAGGTAGATTTAGACTAGATATAAGGAAGAAATTCTTCACTGTGAGGGTGGTGAGACAGTGGAACAGGTTGCTCAGTGAAGTTGTGGGTGCCACTTCCCGGCCAGGCTGGATGGGGCTTTGAGCAACCTGGTCTAGGGGGAGGTGTATCTGCCCATTGCAGGGGGATTGGAACAAGGTCCCTTCCAGATCAAACCATTCTATGAGTCTATGATCACTTAGTGATCTTTGCATATAAGCTGCTTCAGACAAGTGTGTGGGAACAAGGAACTCTACCTCTATCCCAGAAGATATCTTCACCTGAAAAGCTCATTTGCTTCATAACCACAGATGTGTCTTCTGTGCTACATTCTTTATAATACGCTCTTCATATATTTACTTCAGACAGGCTCCTGGAAGGGAAAAGCTCTGTACCACCTTTGTGGGTTATATTTGGAGCATATGCTTGAAGAGAATTCATGCAGACTTCTTGTTCATATATCCCTTGGATAGCAAGTATGCTTGAAATTCTAAATATAGAGTAACATGCACAGGGAAGAATTCATCCATGAGATAAGTTACAGATTTATGATGCACAGCTCATTAGGTTTTGTTATCTGATTCACCAAGGTTTCAATGAAGACAGATTGCCAAACAGGAAAAGAAGCAAAGAAAATCCAGTCAATTTATTTTGAAGGATCCATTCTTTCCAGATGACACTGTATTGGGGCAAGCCTGCTTTAAATCAAGGCAAATGCAATTGGTTTATGGCACGGTTTGATCTGATGGTATTTAGAGGTCCTCATCAAATAGTATTTATTTCATCAGTGCAAGGGAAACAGAAACTTGTCCATAAATTTGAAGCCTCACTCATTAATCTAATGAGAGCTGTTTGTTCTTTCTATTTCACTTTCATGCCCACTGGGGACAAGAAGAAGGCTCTTCCTTTTATCATCATTGTCCATACAGCTGCAGAATCCATGATGACTGCATTTTCTAAAAGTATCTCCCCAGGGACTGTAATTATTCATCTTTCAGGAGACACAAGATCTATAATACACAAGTGCTGCAGACAAGAACTAGTTTACAGGTTTATCTCATGACTGAAAGTATAATCCATCTTCACTGGCATGATTTAGGAGGTGCCATGCAAGAAAAGAAAGAAAGTGGGTCAGACCCATTTCAACTTGTATTCCACTGTTCAAATTGATCCTATTTTTTTAATTTCTCATTGACAAGAGTTAACACTTGAGTAAGCAGAAGAAATGGGCCCTATTTCCTATATTCTGCTTCACACCTTGTCGCCACTAGGATTGTGTTTGTACCAGATTTGGATGCCCTGAGTGCTTTCTTTCCCCAGAAGCAACGTGGCTTGTCATCACCTGTGCCAGCAGTAAGCAAAAGAAGGAAGTTCTGCTTCTAATGGAAGTAGTGGCTTGAATTCTGATCACATTGACATCTCTGTGGGATAAGAATGAAGTTACTAATAGAGAACTTGGCTGTATTCATGGGATTTTCCTAATGCTTAAATGATAGTACTAAGCCTATGAAGGGAGATTCCCAAACTTCCCATATTTCATCTAGTGAATAATATTTTAAGACACTTTCTGGTGTCTCATCTTCTGTCTTTTCCCAGCAAGTCAATTCATCTCTCACTACCACCACAGAACAGCTTTGTAGCAATTACTGTAACTCTTGTCCCAGGAATGTTCATCCTGAAGATGGGTCTTAATGTAGTGTAGGCTTCTTGGGAAGTTATTAATCCTCTAAAGACATGATGTTGATATCTCTCCATGCATCTCAGTTCAGAGGACCAGGCTGAGTGTTTAAAAGAAAATCTGAATGAACATGGCTTCAAACTTTTTTCCTAAAGGATATACATAGATTGTCTTTTTCACTTTGAGACATAAAATGTTATTCATAACACCAAAAGATGTGCATTTTTTTATATATACAGATCTTTCTAAAATCTATTTTCTGTGGTCTTATGCCCAGACTTGCCTGCTTAGAGAAGAACTCAATTGCTACTCAGGAATGCTAATAAACGTTGGTCAACATAAAGAGCACCGCATCTCTAACATCAGGTACATTAGAAAGCAGGCATCATTCCTAATGTCCTTTCCAACCCAAGCCATTCTGTGGAAGCGTTTCGAATAACCAGAAGAGCCAGACAGGCAGGAGCAGATAAACTTTACCCTAGACATCTAGATTCAAAGATCTGTGTTTCTGCTGGTACGTCGGCCAAGAATATTGATACTGAAAGCAGTAGAAGTCACAGAGCTCTCTGCCTTGTTTTTGGCATTAAATCAGTTCAACGGAGTCTCTGGAGATGAAGAAGCTCCAAACATACCAGTAAAAAATTGCAAACAGGAAACTTAGTTAAAGTGCCTAAATCCAACCACTGCAACTTTATCTATCTGAAGCTGGAGTCTGTAAATACCCTGAAGATATAATGAGATGGATGGAAAACTTAAACGTGGCAGCTTTGAACTTGTAAATCCAAATGTAAATGTTGCTCCTTGAGGATGTCTCTGATTTGGAGCCTTTTCCCTGATTAAAGACATTCCAGATAGACAGTGCAGATATATCAAACAACCTGCCATTTTGTAGGCAGAATTATGCACTGATTTTAGCATGGGGTCGCATTTAAAAATCAATCTCATAATGTGGCCAATATTTAGGGAAAATACTCTCATCTCTAATATATAGCTTGTTCAATCTAGACCATCTAAAATGAGCTAAGTTCAAAATAAATCTTATTTATTTTTCACTATTTCGTATCAGCCATTGAGCTGGTTGATTTATAGGATCATTTGTATCACTGTAGTGTCTGGAAGTAGTTGCTCACTGTAACTGCCTCCATTTTCCCAGCTCACATGCACTACCATGCTATCAGAGTTTATAAAATCTACGAGGAAATAATAACAGTCAAAAAAAATAAATACCAATGAAGATCATTTTCATGAATCCCAGGCCTTGCAAGACAAAAAATTCATCCCACGAGCAAATGAAAATGTGGGCCTAATCTACTCAGTCCATAGTCCTTAAGTGATGTAGTCCTTCCAGAGACACAACTCATTTCTTTATTCTAAAAGCCTTTCAGGTTTTCAGCTCACCTTCATTTCCATGCAATTACAGGATGGCAAATTGTGGCAGGAATTGATTTGTCTGGACTCATACATTGCTAGTTCTCTGCATCTGCCTCTCATGTTACTATAGTTTCTCCCTGACACCTACCCTTCTTTGACATTTTTCTAGGAGGCTGACCACTGTGCTTCAATTTATTACACTCTCCCCATGAAGATATCAATTGCCTCCTGGCAACGGGAACACTGTATGTCTTTGGGGGAGAGGCGTATTCCAGAAAAATTTCTGAGTGAGATACACCACTTGCTGTTATATCTTTAGAAAGGAGGAGAATATTTACCCTTTCTTCTATCAAAATTATACAAAGGTAGAAATACTCTTTTTTGTCAAAACAGTTGCCCACAGAGAGGTGAAGAGTCAGTTATAGAACAGACATGCACAATAGATGTGGCCTGGCTTTTCAGAGCAAAAAAATTCTGTTGAAGAGGAAAAGCATGCATGACTGTGTCTCAGGTACTTCACAGCTTTGTTGTGAAACTTGCTGGAAGCCCTGATACAACCACGATCTCCTGACACCCAGGGCATACTCCCTGGATTGTACATAATGTCCTTTGTTTATGTGGAGGAAAATAGCAAACCCAGTCTTGACAATGACTTCAAAGAGCTGATCTGGGCGACCTGGGACAGTATTAAAGATCTAGATACTAACTCACAGATAAACATATTCTTGATTCAAACTTACTAGTGACAAGACATTGCAATCATTGCAGTGCTGACTGTATGCAATCAGTTGACTGTGGAGTTACAAAAATAATGTTTTAAGTACACACATCGTAAAATTGTTACACACTGAAGACCTCAGTTGCTAGCAGCAGGACATAGAATGAGGAATTAATGTGCACAAAGGAAACAGGGCAGTTAAGTAACAAGAAAAAATAATCATCCAAAGGTCTGGATGCAGTTCTGGAGTCACACAAGAGCTTAAATACAAAGAGTGAAAGCTGAGACAGAAAATTCCCTGGCAGATGTTAACTCATGAAGCCACAAGTCTGCCTGTGCCAATACTATAGGTCCCACTCCTTCAGGACCACTTGCACGAGACACCTACCTTGCAGCTGTCCCCATTGTCCCCTTATGGCCCTGATGTCTAGTGAGGACATCCCTAGGGAGTCTGGCTCCTTTGTGCAGAGTGTTGCTCAGCTGCAGCTTCCTCCAGTCCTGTACAGCTTGCAAACTAGTTTGAAAAGAAATGCAAGTTGTTATAATGAACAACAGTGGGGAAGATGGAGAAAGCAAAGGTAAAGTGGAATAAAACCATTGGTTTTGGTGCCAGCTAGAGCTCTTTATACTGAAAGTTTCTTCCCATTGTGTGTTACCACTGATCAGGATGGGGTCTGGGATGAGGACAGGACATGCTAAGGAGGCTGTGACAGTTGGTGGTAGCACAGAGGGAGCTTGTCCTGTCTGCCAGATGAAGTGAAACCTCTGGAGAAGCTACAAGAGGGAGACGTTGGTCCTCCCCAGCAGCAATGTGACATGGCCCAGAGCACAACAAGGTAGCTAGTCCCAGTACAGACCAAGATAAGCCTAGGAAGAGAAGAAGGTCACGCAGAAGGAAGCTAAGTCCAAATCAAGCTTTTGGAGAAGTAGAAGAAAGGAGACATCCTTAGGAATCTACAGAGGATCATAAGGAATGCATAGATCCTGGGAAGCAATTGAAAGAATCCTGAATAGGAGAGCAAAGAGCAGGCAACCAAGAGTCCAGGAACACCTTTGCCTTCAAACCTCTTCTTTAATCTGTCTAACCCATCAGTGTCTTGCTTTGTTTTGCTCCAGTTTGTGGTTTAAATCGCTGTTGTTTTTAAATTAGTTGTACACATTCGTGTAATTATGAACAGCTTTGAACCTCAGAAACCTTTGCTTTCTTTTAACATACTCACTTAAAGGAAAACGAGAAGTGAATCCTTTAAGTGTTAGCTGGTAGGTTGACCAACTTGATACAAATGATGGAACAAAAAATAAAGCCAAATCAAATGGACTTTGCAAGGCCATACATCAAAGAGCATGTGGCAAGTGATGTGTAAGGCTTTTCAGTAGTCTGCCACTATGAGTTAACCAGGTAATCTACTAAATCTAGAAATACTATCCATTTCACAGGCTATTGGATCTGCTTTAAATGTCAGGTTAAATAAAAAATAAGATGGGATGGAACAAATAAGATGGGTTGAGGTGCTCCATTCATGTATTTTTGGAGTGGTGCTGGGTACTGACAGAGCAGTAGAAAAATACTGGGCAGTCCTTGGGCACCAAGTCAACAGCTCTTTGGGGGGTGGCACTGAGAAAATTATTACTTTAGACAAAATATGGGCTTAGATACCTTGCTGACCACCCATTTGTGGCTAAGTGAAAGGACATACATCACTGAAAAATATTAATAGTTCATCTTCAGGGAAAAACAGTGGAATATAGTCAGCATTAATCACATTCCTGACTCTATCTCAGGAGCCAAAAAGAGGTCATTTTTTTTTTCCATCGGGAACATCTTGGTACTTAAGGGAAAAAAAATGCAATCACACTTAAAGGTTTCTGTGGTGTAACCATAGAGATGTGTTAATGTAATAATTACACACAGCCATGTAGGGGCTTGTGCTGTTTTGTGCAAAGGGAGTTAGAAAAGTCCAACCATTCTTTAGGCAAACACACCTTTTTGAAAGAAAAGATAAGCAAAACTGTAAGTTTTCCAAAATCAGAGTTTTCATTTAATACTTTATATGCTTGATTCCTTTGAAAATGATTTTGCTTGTGGTCTAAATTCATGCCAGAGTGTGCCACACTGTGCAAGCCAATGCATCCAGAACATCTCTGGGGACCTGCTCCAGCAAAGCATCCATTCCATCACTTCCACAGGGTTCTGACATTTTAAAGACTATGCTATGACACACACAGCAATTTATCACTACTTTACCCCACTTTATCACTACATGATATCACTGAACACTCTAACAAAGCTCTGTTCTCCATGCATGTGCAATGTATTTTTCAGCACACAAGTTTATGTTCTTGCAAGGACAGTTTGCCTCCTTCTCTAATTTTGCCATCAATTGATAGTTGCTCAGCAAACTGTTTTGTTACAACTTCTGGATGGGATCAACATTCATTACTCTAATCAGCTCCTTTGATAATTCTGTAGATTACTGCTCTCAAGCACCGTGCAGAACAACAAATACAAATATTCTTAGTGTCCAATAGCTTTATACTGTGGTGAGATATCTTAATTGGCAGCACCTTTGCTGATGTGTACACATGCGATACTAACATTATATTGAGCCATAAAACTGAAGGAGTAGGCCTAGCAAAACTCAGCAAAATGTGCTGTTTTCTGTATTTGTAATAAATAAGCTCACTTCCATGGGAGACAATCCCCAGCACAGCAGAGACACATCTGGTAGTTAACAGCCATGCCGCAAATCATCTCTTAACCCACCCAAACAAAGCAGCAGCTGATCCGATCTAGTGCTGGAGACTGCTCTGCATGGAGCAGGTTGCTCTAGGTGGCCCCAAGAAAGCAGTAAGAAAAAGCAATCTTTTTGGTCTTGAAATTAAGTGAATGGAGTTTATTGGGGTGGGGGAACTGCAAAGAGTTTAAGGGAAAAATGACAGAAACATTTCCCACTCACCCAGGAATCTGTCTCCTTTCGTCTTAAAAACACAGTTCATTTCTGCTCTCTGACAAGTTCAAAATCATTATTTCTATAAAAAGTGAAATGATAATAATTACCTGTCTGCACATGAAAAAGTACTGTGCTACCTTTAGTTGGTTTTCATTCCATTTATCCACATAATTCCTGTGAGTTCAAGATTGCCTCTATACACAGAGAACAGCAACAATATGTTAACTTGTTTTTCTGTTTCTAAGGTTGTTGATTGTTTCTTTCCTGAGCTGTGGCACCACAAAATATATATTTTTCACTGGCAGGCAGATCTCTGGTGGTCCACAGCTTCCAGCTTCCAGCAGCACTGCTGGCTTACATCTGTATTTCAGCCCTAAAAATGTGTGCACTGTTGGGCACTGAGCCCTCTTTGTACTTCTCCTTTGTTTTGCCAGCTGATGCCCCATAGCTCTGAAGTTTGTTAGTGTTATGCTCATCCTGTCATAGCTGCAGGATGAAAATCTGGAAGATTCTCCAGGTAGACTCTTATATAGGGATCTGCATAGATAATCCCTTCTATGCATGTTTGCTAGGTCCCCTCTGGAATCTTCATTCCCCCAAGAGAAGCTGATATAAATGCCAGGGAACAGTCAGAGCTCTTCTCTGACTGAGCTTCAATACTAGTGTGTGCCACAAATGGCCTAGAGCATTAAAGAAAATCCGATTCATGGTTTTACAAAGGGAAGGTCATGCCTGACCAATCTGGTGGCCTTCTATGATCATCGGAGGCCACTGATGTTGGACAAAGGGAAGGCGATCGATGTCTTCAACCTGGACTTGTGCAAGGCCTTTGACATGGTCCCCCACCACATCCTTATCTCTAAATTGGAGAAGTATGGATTTGAGGGGTGGACTATTCGGTGGATAAGGAATTGGTTGGAAGGCAGTACACAGAGGGTTGTGCTGAATGGCACTATGTCCAGGTGAAAGCTGGTGATGAGCAGTGTCCCTCAGGGGTCAGTCTTGGGACCAGTGCTTTTCAACATCTTCATCAGTGACATCGATGATGGCCTTGAGAGCGTACTCAGCAAGTTTGCCGATGACACCAAGCTGAGTGGTGCGGTTGACACATTAGAAGGAAGAGATGCCAGTCAGAGAGACTTCAACTAAACAAACAGGTGGGCCTGTGTGAACGTAATGAGGTTCAACATAGCAAAGTGCAAGGATTAGTATTTCGGTCAGAGTAATCCCAGATACATATACAGAATGGGAGAAGAAGAACTTGAGAGTAGCCCTGCAGAGAAGGACTTGGGGGTCCTGGCAGATGAAAAACTGAACATGAGCCAGAGGTGCGCTCTTGCAGCTTGGAATGCCAATGGTAACCTAGGCCACTGCAGCCTCAGATGAGCCTGAGATGCCTCATTGCAGCCTTCCAGTATTTAAAAGGGGATTACAAACAGGAGAGGAATCAACTTTTTACAAAGGTAGACAGTGATAGGACAAGGGGAAATAATTTTAAGCTCAAGGAGGGAAGGTTTAGCTTAGATGTCAGGGGGAAGTTCTTTACAGAGAGAGTGGTGAGATGCTGGAACAGGCTGCCCAGAGAGATTGTGGATGCCCCATCCCTGGAGGTGTTCAAGACCAGGTTGATGGCTCTGCCTGTGGCAAAGATTTGGAACTCGATGATCCTTGGGGTCCCCTCCAACACAAGCCATTCTGCGATTCTATGATGGGGTATCTGCACTTGAAAAATAAGTAAATTTCTCCAAAATTTATGTTCATGAATAACATGAACAACTCTGAAAAGCTGAAGAGCAGAGAAGTTGCTTCAAATGCAGGCATACTCGGGAACTTCATATAGATGTGTTATTTCAAAAGAACTGCTTGACAAAGGATTGTATGGACAGTGCTGAACAAAGGCGAACTGTTAAAATAACATGGCAGCCTGAAAGAAAACACTACTCTCAGCACCAGTCAAGTGTGCATCTGTCACAGCTTGTGTCAGTCCCCAGGAGTGACAAGCCAAGTGCTTTGGGGCAGGTGGAACCGCCCAGCCCAGCCACCATGCCCCGAGCACCAGCTGGGACACTCCAGCTGGATGTGGGCTGCTGCAGCCCTGGGGTGAGCAGCAGTCAGAGGCACAAGGCTGGTAAAGCGCCCTTGGGAACACAGGTCACAAGTCAATGCAAATCAGCCACCCAGTCATCCCTTCCTGATGGTGGGTTGTGTCTTTTCAATAGAGACATTCCCTGAGGACATGGATCCACCATCATTGCTGAGCCCCATAACTTCAGACAATGGTGACCTAGACTAATATGAGGAACCAGTTTATTTATCACTTGACAGCTGAAGTGGGTGACGTTGAATAAGACCAGAGCTACTGGTCCTTGAAGAACTTGTGCTGCTGCTTTCCTCCACAGCAATGATCATGACAACAAAGTAAGTGATGTCAAGTAAGGGTAACTGCTCTGCAAGTCTGGTGATTTTCATAAAACAAAACAAACAAAAACTTTAGCTGAAAAGGGTAAAGTGGGAGAGCTGTGAATTTCCTTCTTTCTCTTAGTTGGAGTCATGTCCAGTTCAAATTACAGGAGTACAAGTATCTTCAATCTGTAAGGAATTCGTTGTGGTTACTAGGAAAATAGAATGGAATGACTGACTATGCCAGTGATTCTTTTTCTGATATGAAATAAGGGTTAAATGACTGGAAAAGATAAGTGACTTGTACAGAAGATACATGAATTTTTTCTTCCTATTCTAAATTACTGTCCCTGTAATAATATAAGCAATTGAGCAGAGACTGCAGCCTCCCTTACAATCCCTCTTCAAGGCACTTAGAAAGGATGAGAACTCATTTTGTCTCATTTGCAGGCAAACTTTGCCACTCTGAAATTTCCTATCCCAGAAAATCAGATCTATGAGATAAAACATCCACAGGGGCAACATCAGTCTGATGGGGGAAGGAGGGAGTGAAGGCTGATGAGGTTAATGGTGTGTCCACAGTGTTAACCGTGTTTAAACTGAGGTCCATGAATAGCAGAATGTCCTCACCAGGTCTCCCTAATGTCATCCTGTTGAAAGAAAGTGGAAGGGAATTGAAAAGAGAAATTCAAGGAAAGAATATGGTAGAAATAATGCAGAGCAAGGCAGAGAAAGAAAGAAGTGGAGGAACAGAACAGAGGAAGAGAAAATGCTGTACAAAAAGCAAGCGATGCTGTACAAAGCCCTTGTAACAGGGATTAGTCAGTCCAGATCCTGGTTTGTTCTGCTCTTCTCAGCTGCACAGTGTGCCTGTTCAACATGTTAAAAAATAAGACATGTTTCTTTATTTTAGGAGGGTTTCTCAAGTTCAAAACACCTTAAAAGTGTATTAGCAATCCTTTAACACTGAACAGAGAGGAAAGGCCAAGTACAGTTCTTCCTCCCCAATACGCCCAGTATTCAGTGCCTTACTCTGCCCCAAAAATACATAGCAAGAAAGCCATTCTAATCTCTATGGACCACTGACTTCAATGGGCTTTGGACTGCTTGAGCCATTCTCCTTCATATTCTAAAGAAACCAAGAGAAAGTGCATGGAGATCAGAGGCAGTCAAACGTCTTTGTGTGTAAAATAACTTGAAAGGATGGGCTTAACCCAGCAAAAGGGAGAGAAAATTCACAGTCCACCTACTCTACTCAGCCATAGATTAATAACTATGTCATTTCTGATAAAACTAAAAGAAAAAAAAGTTAGAATTACATGGAAAAAAGGGAGGGGCAGTGTGACAAGTCTGAACTAGAAGCCTGAAAAAATAATTTTAGGACTTATTTGTCCCTACTGATTTCCTTACAAGACTGACAGCATGTGGCATTATCTCACTCTAATTTTCTCCAAAGGAAAAGTATAACACTTATTAATATTAAATTAATCAGAGGAGCCAAATATATCCATATGCACACCATATCTGCATCTATCTCAGAAAAGTTTCTACCCCAACTGAGACCAGCTGGAAGAGAAATTCTTGCAGTGGAGCCCTTTCGGTTTAATCCCTTAATCTTCTCAACATCCTCAAACAGTAGGGCTTCTCTCTCAAACACGGCTGGAAAGTAACATCTGCACTGTTGAAAGAGAGGAAGCAGCAGACGGCAATCCACTGAGGTCTCGGCTCCCTCTCTCCCTCTCAGTATTTTTCTCTTGAAGATGCCTGCTAAGGACGGTCGGTTTCTGTCTAATGGCCATGACACAGACCAGGCAAAAGCCAGGGGCAGAAATATTTTCTGTGTCTCAGCAGTTATGTCTCGCCGTTCTTATATGACAACAAAGGCAGGGGAGCTTTAAATGCAGCCAACACCACAGAGATGCATTAACCCATAAATGTTGCTATGCCCTGAAAGCTATTAGCTTTTCTCCCTTCAGTCATCACTTCTTCTTATTCCCATTTAGCATTTTAACAGCTTAAACCACTGTAATGTTCCCCTCCAGGACTAGTCCCAACTTTAGTCCCAGGAGTTACTTTGGGCTGCAGCGTGTCCTCTAGTTTTGTGTTTGAGTAATCTGGTAACACTGAGTAGATGAGGGGCTACCTCTCAAATGCTAGACCCCAACCTCATTGGTCTCCTGCTTAGCCCAGCCTTAAAAAAGTAAGGTGAGAAGTAAAGCATGGAGCTAATATCCTGTCTAAGTTTTTTGCAGTCTAGTGGAAAGGAAAAAGCGTTCCCTCCCTAATTATAATTAGATAGAGAATGAGCATTAATGTATAGAATTCCTATGTATTAATGTGCTCTAAATCCCAAATCACCGTAATCTTGAATGACCAGAGGGGTCACAAATGTCACTGACTTCATTCTGGTATCCCTTTCAATATCTATCTTGCTTCCATTCTGCTCCTTTTCCCCCTTTTTCAGTTCTTATAATGCTGTAGTACAAGTGCCTACTGCAGAAAGGAGAGGTGACTGTAAATAGCTTTATGCTGTTAGGCTGTCTGTTTCTGAAATGGTACCCACTGCCAATTAAGGCAAACTTTTTACCAGTGCCCAAGAAAAAATTCACAGGAATTTTCCGTGCTTCCTCCTTTAATGACCTTCCAACTTTATAACTGTAATCACTTCCTCTAGAGAACAGAGCCTGACCCATGTAATACCTTAGAGTAAAAGCTGCTTTTTGGAAGAAATATGAGATCGAGTGCCAAAATCGGGCACATGCTGAAAAGAACAGGTGCTGCAGTGATAAGAATGCATGTTTTTGGTCTCTGGCACTTGCATTCTTCCAAACGAAGTGTGTAACTTACCATAGGATACACAGGATGTACTGTGACTTCTAGTGAGGATTGAACATTCTGAATGAACATTTCTGAGCTCAGAACCAGTGACTGGTTTCATGGTTGAAGTACAATTGACTCACGGGCCTGTCTTGGCTGGAAAGCTCCAAGCTCCTCACTGAGGTAGATCTGGGCTGGAACCAGTGAGTCACTAAACTGTGACACTCCAGAAAAGATGCCCAGGGGAGACATCAAGATGGCATTGCAATGGTGGTCCAGAAGTTTATTCAGTGGACAAGGGACTTATGCCTAGAAGAAACCTTGGAGCCCTGTGAACCTCCAGAGGACACAGTACCTGTGGGTATTCTCCTCATTCAAGTGATGCAAAAATCATCTCTAAGGAACAGATCCCATTTTGCAGGTTCTGCGTGCCCAAAACAGTCCGCAGCCTTGAGGTAAACTTTGTTATCTCATCTCTCTTCCAGCTGAATCCATTACTCAGAAGACACCAGACTATCCCAAATCAGATATTATTAAAATATGCAAACACTAACTCAAAGATAGGTAAGTTATTTCAATGGAGAAAATTCAGGTTGAGCAGGTGAAACAGATTAACTAGGATGGCTGGTAAGCACTGTTTCCTCCCCACTAGATCTTGGAAAGGTTAGGTCCATTTCTCCAATACCTGTTCAACTTTCAGCGTCTTCCTCAGCCAAAGCCTGGCAGTGAGGCAGTTCCCCTGTCAGACAGGCCTCCTCCTTCTCTTGAGTGCTTCCAGTCTGCTCCCTGCTTTGCCTGCTGCCCCTTTGTGCTGCCTGCCCCAAGGGCTCATTTGGAAAGGTTGTAACAAAATGTACAATATACAGTAGTGGGCAGCAAACAAATTAGACAAGGAATACTTGTGTTGCAAGATCATGGTATGTGCTTTATGTCTGGTTTTATGTCTGCAGTATTTTTAGGGCAGTTCTTTAGAAAGCCAGAGTTAATGCAACAGTTCATGAGAAAAGCAGTGCAATTAGTGAAGGCTCCAGGAAGCGTGCAAGGCAGCAAAATCGATCCTTGAAAACCTTGGCCTTAGCCTGCAATGAAATGGTTTATGGTCATGATGCTTTCTGACCTGTCAGCATCGTTGCAGTGTATAACAAAGGCTGCTGCCCTTCCCCTCTGAAGCTGCACTGGGAACAGAAAAAGGAAAGGGGCAGAGGGCTCTGTATTGCCTCCTCAGCCATCTAAATGCAAAAAGAGATACAGTGCGTGGCAAAGACGAATTTGTAAAACAACGGATCAGCTCTGTTGTCACAGCAGCCCAGCAAGAGTCCCCATGCTATTGCATTCAGGTCAGAGAACTTCCTTCACTGTATCTTAACAAGAAGGCTCTGTAGTGAACTCTGATTTGTGATCAGCATATTTTCATTTGTGTCCTGACCCGTATCCTGAGTCCTTGTTCCAAACTGGCATGAGAGTGGATGGATTAGAGGCCACTTTGCTCTATTGTTGGAAGCCAGGGGGAAGGATGGCTGGGGAGAGGTGAGGGGGTTGCAAAAAGGTATGCTTGAAAAACTGATACCTTTGTCTGGAAGATTCTAAAATGCTGCTGTATAACTTGATGATGCTAGTGCCATGAAATTCACTGCCTTTAAGAGCTCTGTTCTGCTTAGGGCTTTAGTGGAATGTCAGTCAGGCAGCGTTATAAGCCTATGCACCTCTTGCATGCAGTTCCCTTTATCCCATTGATTTGATTTCCAGATTCAGTACTTTTAGTTTGAGGACAGAAAAGAAAGAGTTGTGAGAATGTACGTATATTTTTTTCTTTCTTTCTTTCTTTTTTTTTAATTTAATCAAAATCTCTGCAAGTGAGCTGAGAATGGGCAGGGGGTTCTGCTGCAGCACTATTACTGAGACCACTTGTGACACTTTCTCATTAGCCTGTGTAAAGGGAAGCAAATCTGCAGCTCAGGAAGCAGTACTGTGAATGATTTTCAGCCACAGATGATGCAGCATGGCTCTAAACAGCTTAGGCCTTGCTGTAACCAAAGCACTAGCAATATTCACTTTATGTGCGCTGACCTTCCCCTAACCCAGGAAGCATCTCTGGCTTATCACCATCTGATTTTCTGTAAAGGTTCCTGCTTGGCGGACTACAAGGAAGAAAATATTAAACTCACTCTGAAGAGTCTAATAGTGCAGAGTTTACTTGGTTTCATTTCAGCATGGTGAGGGGGGAGATGCATGCTTGTTTATTGTACTCCTGCAGACATGCTGAGGACACACAACTTCGGAGCCTTAATGGGCAGTGATATGGGGTGAAGGCAGAGATATATATTTGAATAATGAGTGTCTCCAGGGCATTAAAATTATCTGTTCACCACCTCTTTTAATGCTACAGTAGGCTTACACAGCTTTTATTCACTAGGAAACCTGTCTCACACAGGATGTATCTGAGGAGAGCAGGGAGTCTCTGAATGTAGAGTAATACATTGAGTCTCATACTTGAACACTAAACTTTCTGACCTGGCTCCTGTCTCATGTTCCTGTGCTCTGAAGCTGCTATCACTTGTATGCGTAAAGTTCCAGGCTTTTTGTTTGCATGTCCTGTCTCGGCATGGGAAAGAATAAAGATATGCCATGATGTGTGCTCCCTGACCCCTTACATACTATACAGCAGTGGGCCAACACTGCTGTAGAACCCAATGAACCAAAATTTGAACATCCACAACACAGTCCTAAATAAGGAAATGGAGAAACATCAGGTAGATGTGTAGGATGGGGTGTGAAGAGAACGTCTTCCATGCAAACCAACCAGAACTCAAGGGAAGAGATCATGAAGGAGCAGAACACAAGATATAAGAAACATACTCCTTTGTCAAAAGCAGAGGACCTCATACTTGAGTTGGATAAGCCTTTGCTGATAATATCATGCAACCACCACAGTCCCCAGCTGGGCTGACCATGTCTCAAGACCATAGTTTTATCTCAGTTGGCATTAAAAGGTTACTTGTGCCCCATTTAGTCCCACTCCATCTTGCTTTATGGATTTCTCCGCAAGTTGAGAAAAACACACTGCAGCTTCAGTTGCCTCAATGCAAGAAGTCATTATACTTCCTTTTCTAACCAGCCTTTCTTGATTCTCTGGCCAGCTGGGCTGCTGACCTACTCATGTGGCCTTTGCTTTGATGTCTGCAGTAAATGCTATAGCTTGGGAGAACTCATCCAAGGAGCAAATAGGCATTTGTCAGAAACATTTATGCAAAGAAAGAGCAGGATGGAGCCAGCAGTGTCTCAGAGAGCCTGCATGCGAAATGGTTGTGCCATTTCCATCAAATCTTGAACTGCTCTGTCATCAGTTATCACCTTGGCTGATCATGCAAAGCACGTGCTGGATTGTTGCCCACTGCAAAGGAGCCGAGTAAAAAGGTCTCACTTTTCCACAGTGCTGGCCGATCAGCTGCAAGGCTGTGAACTCTCCCACTAATATATGTGCACAAACTGTGAGATTTAAAAGATGTAAGGGTTTCATTCCAGATACTTATCTTATGTAGAATCAGAAACTAGAAAAAAAAGTGAACTAAATGTGTTTCTGGTCAAACTGCAGAGTCACAAAGAGGACAAAGCCCAGGAGGGGGCAATACTGGAGCCAACTGCACTCACCTGCTAACCCTGGCACCTCTCAGTGCTACTACCAGATGCTTTTTTGGACAGCCAGCTTGAGTGTTTACATAATACAAGTATTTGCAGCATTAATTTCTGGGCATGATATTTCTGGCATTTGTGAAGTTTTTTCCTGGTATTTCTCCTCCAGTGTGCAGAAAGCCCCCCAGTGATGTACATGCTTCAAGTTTGATCAGATCGCTATAATCTCTGCCCTCTGTTCTGAGATCTCCTCATGGGTTCTTGCCCCACTTTGAGATCAATGAATCTGAACATACACTCTGTCAAATTGACTATACCCAATCTCAACACACTCTTGATCCACATTCTGCTAAGTTGATTATAGAGCTAATTGGATATGGGGAACAAAGCAATTTAACTTCCCTAGAAGATGACAGCAATGAAATGCCGGAGCGATTGAGAATAGCTCTGTGCAGGAGCCAGTTTTTCCACCTCGCTTACTACAGGCAGCCTTCATGCACTGGAAGTTTTAGGGCAACATTTTTCATCAAGAAGAAACAAAAGTGCCCAGAAACATGCTCCACCAGCCCACGACATTAACTTGCTCATTCTCTAATCTATGTTGAGGTATGCCCCAAATGACCCTTTTCACCACCAGGAAACCTGAGAGCCAGCACTGTTATGCATCCTAAGAAAAATGATACTTCTATCTAAAGATGAAAGAGGAAAGTGAGTGAAGAATAAAAAAGAAGGAAAAGATAGAGCATTTGGAGAAAAATAAGCAGGGCAATTGAGGAAAAAGAAAAGGAGCACAAGAGGAAAGGCCTCTCCTTCACTAGTGTTGCTCTTTCCCAGGCACAGCAATGGCACTGAACAATTCTGCAAGGAGCTTCCTGGTCACCTGAACAAGAGGAAAGCTGAAGGCCGCTAATCAAGCACAACGCTAAGTTACTGAAGCCTTTCAAAGGACTTGCTTGCTCCTGGTATTCAACAATGCTGGTTCCCCTTGGGTGTAATAGAAAGGGTGAACGTTCTAAAAAGTTTAAGCCTCTTGAAGGTCACCTCAACTCTGGAGACAATGACACATGGCCATCACGGCACCAAGAAAGCTGTCCCTTGTAAAAATAGGTGGGCCAAACACAAAATGCCTCAGCTAACGTATGATGTGACCTGAGTCTTGCCAGGTGCCTAAACCATATTCATAGGCATACTCTCACAGTGGATGCAGGGCTCTGCGGGGAAGGGAAAAGTGCTGCCCTAGGAAATGCAACCTGTTGTGCATCAGCATCTCTCTCCCCTTCCCAAACAAAGAGCAGCTGGGAGAAAACCTCTATCCTAAATGTAGATTTATTAACACTCAACACCAGGAAGGCCAAGGTCAAGGGTTAAAGCTCGCCTTTATCCATCACTTCTTGATATGACCTTGGTGGGGCTTTTTGCAAAGGGCAGGGACAGTTGACGCCATAATGAGTTGCTCTTCCCAGGGGATCCAGCATGATGAAAAAGTGCAGAACATCCACCTTCATGTACCAGGGCAAGAATACAGGTTTGATTGGTAATAAGTTTCCCATTAAAAATACATGAGAACTTACCTCAGAGAGAGAGAGAGTAGACCCCACAGGATAAAGTCTGTTCAGCCAGCTTTTAATGAAGGCAATTACATCCATTTATTTGAGACTTTCCTTCCCCATTCTTCTCCAAAGAATACAGGCTCATTTCACAGAGGAAAACTAGAATGAAAAATAAATTTACAACTATTGTTCTTTAACTGAGTAGATTATATTTTGATATTTGAATGGCAGTGTTCTAATACATCT
The DNA here is from genome assembly GCA_016647715.1 of Pavo muticus. Classification (NCBI taxonomy): domain Eukaryota; kingdom Metazoa; phylum Chordata; class Aves; order Galliformes; family Phasianidae; genus Pavo; species Pavo muticus. The sequence continues at coordinate 1,640,639 of JACDJE010000085.1, read as the reverse complement.
AAGTTGGTGCATATTTAATATTAGCTTACATGAAGATATTATAGCCACTTTTCAGAACAAACCCTTTTTTAGATTCTGAGGAAAGCAGTCATTTCTAAAGAAGCAATGAAGATACAACTTGGGTGGTCATTGAGAACATTAATTTTAATTAGTTAGCCAACATATACAGGAAAGATCTAATCTGTTTCATCCTGAGGAACTAACGAGGTATTTATTCATCTCTCAGTCAAGACTGGATGGCACAGGTTTTGTTGTTTGTTTGAACTTAGCTTCAAAACACAGTAAACAGTTTGCTCTTGGTTCAGTGCTCTGTCCTCCTCCACACACACTCAAAGACATATGGAGAACCCATGGTAGTTTGCTCAGTAGACCTATGGAGTTTGCTCAGTAGATCTGCATTTCTGAACTCAAACTCCAATTTCATATTCATAACTGATGCAATTTGAAACAGGGGAATTCACCGCAGACAGTAAAACTCCTCTCTGTTTCTCCATTATGACTGACACCGACACACCGAGCCCTTATATTTTTGCAGGTAAGGATGGGAGACAGGGACAGGCATCACCACTTCAGGTGGGATGATGCCAGAAAATACTGTCATTTAATGTGGGATGAAAGTACAAAGACTGTGCACATAAACGAATTTACACACCTCTTTGTGAACAAAGCTAAGTCAGCCAGATTAAATCATGTGTGAACATTGCATGTTGTACTGTGCAGTGCAGCCTTCTCTCAGGTGAAGTTAAGGATGCAGATGGAGTTCAAGCATCAACTTCAAAAAAGAGAGGTGCCTTGGTGCCTTGGAGTACTCATCTCATGATACCTTTAACAGTGCCCAGTAAGTTCAGAGCAGGCACTGTAAAACCCAGCTCTTTTAAAGTTGCCTCCAACCAGGAACCAAAAGACAGAGGAGACATAGTCATTACCATGACTGAAAATTTCGGCCTTGGTTTAAAGAACTGAACTGAGAACACTGCATCTTGTGAACTACAGCAGCCTCATAGCCTAAAGCAGATGTGGGCCTGCAATAAGCCGAGAGAACAGCCAGAGTTACAGGGCCGGCCACTTCCCCACCCACCCCCAGTGCAGCAGCACTGGTGAGAGCAGAGGCACAACACGCACATGCTCCCATCCTGGGGACTGATGCACCAGATGGTACAAAAAGCCATTAAAGACAGCCCAGGCAGGAGCCCTGGGCCAGCAGGGACTGAAGCTAACCCTAAAGCTGGAGCGATTTGGCTAAATGGCTCTTGGTTTTTCTCCTCTCGGTTTGCCCTGCCTTGGACACAGCTCCCTCGTGGCTCCCAGAGCTGCCAGCCACTGGGACACCACTGCAGGACCCCATCACACACCGGTCTGCATCCCCTACCCCAGGAGCTGTGGAGACTCTGGGGGCAGCACCAGCCCTGACAGCCTGACTAGTATGGGCTTTCTGCTGTTCAAAGGGCTTTCTGCTGCAAAAGCCACTGATTTCTCCCTGGGTACCTACTCTATGATTCTATGATTCTACGATTCTACTCTGCCGTTCAGGCAAAGCAGTTCTCTCAGAGCACACTGTCCTTTCTTTACAAGATGAATTTCCTTACCCAGAATCAGCAGATATTCCTCTGGCTCTACCCTTGCTTTTCTCTCTCCTTGCCCCCATAATATCATCATTTAAAAACAGGAAAAGAATACTCTGGCAAAGAATATTCCCTCCACCCTCCCTGCTATCTGTTTAAATATCCTTGACTGCAAGACATCCAGTACAGAACAGTCATCAATTTTTAATTCATTTAATCTCTTGGTAACAGTGTTCTTGTGAACTGAAGGGCCTCAGAGAAACCTCAGACTAGCATCCTTCCCTGGATCCAGGGATGAGGCCTTGTGGATGCAGTGGATTCCGCACATATAAATATATGGGTTAATAGGGTAAAAATATTTAAACATGAGTACCCTTCACTGCCAAGCAAACCGAAGCACAGCGTAAGCTGGAGCACTGTACCCTATGACAGCACAGAGCGAGGCATGCAGAAGTGAGAGAATTCCTTGCATCAGAGCTGTTCATGATTCAGCAAACTCGAGAAGGAGCCCTCCGAGTAAATACGTGGGCTGCTCGCACTCCTGGTCCCTCTGCTGCTCCGTTCTTGTTCCAAGGAGCTTGAAGAACATCGTGCTACACTGGCAGTAATTAAATTCTACCTGCTTAGATGCCCTGGTATTCTCAAGAGGGGATAGTTTTTCTCCTCAAGTCTGTAAGTGTGTGATGAGCTAATACAGTTTATGTACGGTTCTCAAAAAAACCTGTCTTTTAGGAATGAGCAAAACAATACCTGCGTACAGTGTGGACGTTAACTGACTCTGAAGATGCTGCAGGACAGGGAGAAAGAGGATTCTTAGCCATCTTCAAATATACCATACAGTGGTAGCACGCAAAGACCCCAATGGGAAATGGATTCTGTTGTGCTGGGGTGTTGCATAAAAACAGGGTGAGAGCAAATCCCTGTCCCCAGTATCCTATGCTCTAATGAGACAGGTTTAAAAATAACCTACAGCTCCAGTTTGTTGGCAGCTGGAAATTAACCATTTTATATGAACTCAGGTTCTCTCACCTTGGAATGTTTAAGAACTTCTGTTCTCTGTAGAGGTTTTTGGAAGGGGCTGCAGGTCTGATTGGCTCTGAACTTAATGCATACGGCCACATCAATGGCATCTGAGCAATGCTGCCAAAATGCACATCCACATGTAACCCTGAATATCCAAAGCTACTGCCCTGTCCCACTGCATGTCACAGGCAAACACAATGCTAACAAGAGTGGTAAGGAGAAAAAGGTCTAAACCCTTCAGACACTCTCACCTCCCCTGGAGTCTTCTCCAACAGAAGCCCCTGTCCAGTAGCCCTGACTGTCATTACCCCAAAACACACAAGGAGGCTTCCTGGCAAGCTGCTCTATAGGGACAGGCCCATGACCCAGTCCTGTTTTGCTCCTAGAGGTCAGTGCTGAAAGGCTAACTCAACAGACTCAGTTGCAAAAAGACTGTGAATTGTTCATAGTTACATTAAACCACACTAAATAATTTCCCATCTTTCCCTGTGCACCTTAACGTAACAGGCAGGCTCCTACTTTGCTGACAGGCAGCACAAGGAGATGAGGCAGTACTCTACAGAGCTACTCAGAAAATGAATGTGTTTTTCTCAGGCTTCTCGGGGTTATGCAATGGAGAGGATATCTGGGGGTCTATTTTTCCTAAAATGATGACTAGAAAATCGTGATGCAACATGTGGCTTCATTATTTAGTGCTAAAGCCCTTGTCACGACGCCCTGCGGAAGCGCTGCAGTTCAGCCAGACGTGTGGATGCTGGGACAATGTGCCTAGTTACTATTTCTTGCAGAGACTTCCCCTAATCTCTGATGCTTTTTTCTAACCAGGTTATTTGTCATTTGCCCGCAGCAACCTCTGATTCTTTGCCTGTGAACCTTCTGCTCTGTTTCACACTATTAAGAACATTATTTTCCATTCTCCTGTCAGTGGAGAGTGCTGGTGATTAGCACTGCAATATCTGGTCCCCTTTATTGAAAATGTTAATCCTTCCTTTTTGCAGGGTTTCTTTAGCCAGGGGTGTTAATACTTGGTTAATAGAATCAGGCTGCCTTTTTCTTCATCTTTTGTGTGCATGTGTGTTGGGGAGGGATTTTTTTTTATCTTTTGGTCAGAATTTATTATAGTCTCTCTTTTTATTCCTTTTTTTTTTCCCCCTCCAGAGGGGCTGCTTTGAATTTCCTTGCTTTTTTTTTTTTTTTTTTTTTGCCATGGTTATCTTAATGCTTTTCTAGCATTTAGCACTCGGAACTCTCCCTGTGTCTAATTGTTCTCTGGATTTTCTGGTTTCTGCAACCTTTGAAGGGGGCATTAGTAAGTGTATGTACTCAAGGGAAGAGTTACTGATGTTGCCCACCACCTCTCCACACTTCAGCAGGAGGAGGACTGAGGGCTGGGAGCCCTCCCATCATCTGCTTCACAGATAAGGCTTTCTTTGCTATTCCATAAGCCTCCATTCAATTTGAAGATCCTTTCAGCATTCAAATGGTGAATGGCATCAAAGATCTCCAGCCGCAGCCAATAAGACACTCTTCTATGGAGAAGTCATGATGTGGAGCATCTATCACCTGTGGTAACTTCAGGGATCGCAGGTTATGTTCCAGGTGGGCAGGTGAGTCAGCTGAACTCCACATGGAGGACAGAGAAGGCTGCAGGATGAAGTATAGGGAGTTTGATGTTGTGTTGCAGTGATACACTCTTCCAGTACTAATCAGTAGTAGTTTGGTGAAAGCTCCTATTGTTTTGATGTGAAGAGCACAGATCCTATCTATCTCCCACAGATTACTGTTGTGATGACTTTCAAAAGAAAAGGCATCACCTAGAGAAAAAGCAATCACTGAAGGAAGAAAAGTGCCAGGTCATCTAAAGCTTTGTCTCTCCTGATTGCAATCATATCATATTCTCAGGTAAGGAGAAGCTCCTGTAGCAATGGAGGTAAGAAGCAGTGGCTGTTCAGCATCTTTCTGTTGTGGTTATTGGGACTCTGATAATGTTTTCAGGGTATCCCTAGTTCACAGATGCTGCCCCACTGGGAATGGTTTCAGCAGGCAGACCTAGAGCTGGATGCAGCTACGGGAACTGGCCAAGTCCCTCTTATCTCCCTGCCCAAGCAGCCAGCCAGCTAGTTGAGGTGGCCAGGAGCAGTGGGAAGACAGTAGGGCGTTCCTCACCACTTCTACAGAGAAAGAGCACAAGGCTGTCAGAGTTCTCAATCTAGTCCTTTCTTTTAAATCCTCGTTAAAATAAGCCTGTGTTACACATACGACACCTCCACACATGGAAACGTGGGAAGGTGTTGCTCACAAAAGTGCGTAGCTCCCTGTGTATGACCCAATTAGAAAAGCAACAAGCCCTTTAAGACCCCTACCAAGCATGATGGCACTTCAGGAGCCTGCAGAAGATGCCATCCAGTGGCAGGAAGGTATCACTACAAGAACAAGCAGTGCAATCGGCTTTGGGCAACACCATCTTTGAGAAAGTTGTATCCGGTCGTGACTTAACTACATAATCAAAATAACCAAGATGTCTGTGGGCCGTGGTGAAGATTTGAGTGACATCCATCTCTAATTATGTTAATTGCACTGCTTTTTTTTTTTTTTTCCTTCCAGAAACCCTTAGGCTTTTGTTTGCAGGGAATAAATAAAGAGGGATTAGTTACATTTATCTGTGTTTTCCCAAGTATTTACAGAATAACTGTTATGTGTAATTAAGTAATTTGACTGTCCTTGACCAAGCTGATAGCAAATTACCAGTGTAGGGTAAAGCGTTACTTACAAGGTCCCATTCCATTTTATGAATAGATTACATGGATCTAGGATTTATTGATTTTTATTTATTTTTTGACAGGAACAACTGGAAATAATGGTCTTACGAAGGCAAAAACCCAATCTGCTTTGACAAGCTGTCTTTGTCTAGCAGCATGGCTTGCTTGTCTATCTGTCTGTCTTCCCCACAAAGACTCTGCACTGAGGCAGCTGCACAGCAGGTCTTTTCATTCACAGCTTTCCCCGGCCAGTGTCAAACATACACTGGTGGGGTATATTCAGGTAGCCTTTGCTAAGCAATATCATCCTGGATTTCCTGTCTGTGATCCAGTTAACTGATATATAAATAATTCACACTCTTCTAGAATCCAGCTTAGCTGCTTCCCCTATGCTTTGCTGCTTCTCAAATCACTAATCCATACACCCTTTAAAAAAAGAAATCTGCTTTCAGTGAGGTTTCCCATATAATTGTCACCACAGATTGATGAGCTTCTCTTCAGGAACCAAGAAGCGCTGATGTGCAGAGAGAACATAATACCATCCTGTCTCAAAATATATTCCCTTGTCCAAGATACAGAAACCATTTCATTTACTTACCTTGAAGATACTTCACTGAGCATAGCAGACTGCTACAGATTCCCAGGGAATACATTCTCCTTACAACAGAGACAAGATACCCTGCCTTAAAACTTAGAAGTCTCATTCTACTGTTGTGGTTTTTTAGGTTACATTAATATAATCACATAAATGTGATTATATTAATCACACTATGCATTCTCAGCACTCAGCCAACAGAAGGCTGGGGAGTACATCCACATCTCCTGACAAATGGCAAAAAGAAAACAAAATCTTCCAAAGAAACGCTGCACTGATGTATGTGCTGAGAGACCTGGCCAGAACTGGTAACAGCCAACACCGTGCTGTGGAAAAAGTGGTATCGGGGTTAGGTCATCAAAAGTGAAAGGCAGCAATTAATTGCAATTAAGGGATTTAGGTTTTTTTGTTGTTGTTGTTTGTTTTGTTTTTTTGTCTCCCCCTTGAAACTAGCACTCAGGGCAGAAAACTAAACTCTTTCATAAACCCCATTGTGTGGCTTTGTCTTCCAAATACTCTGAGGGAAATAAGGGGAGGAGATTGAGTGAGTGCATCCAGGAGAAACCTGGGATACAGCCAAGAGTCGTGATCTGGACAGTGCCAAGAGGACAGGAGCCCAGAGAGGAGGGAGGGAAGTTTTGTTGAGATTTTATCCCTGCCAGTTCTACCCCCTAGCCTTATTAGTAAGCACTGATGGCTATGTTATTTTTAGTATATGCAAACCCTTTGTTCTAATAACGTGGTCATGATATTTCTGTTTCTCAAGGAAACCAACATGGGTTTCCTCGGGAAAGTAAACTCCGCACAACCATGCCTGTGCTGGAGAAGGAGCACTACACACTCTTCAAGGGCAGGGAGAGGCAGAGCAGGGGCTGCAGAGTCATTTCTTCAGGCTGTCCACACAGCCAGCTTTGACCAGTCCTGCTCTTTAGCTGTAACAAGGAGTGAGAAGTCGGCAGGATCCTTGTGTGGACCACCTTCTTTGAGGCTGTGTGCCCTGTCTCCTGTGCCCAGGCAGCAGCCCCTAGGGAACTTCACCTGCCCCCACCTACCAGACCTACCCCACCTACCTACTTTCCAGGCCATAACTTTGGCATGAAGGCCTTCCTCTCCTCTCCTCTCCTCTCCTCTCCTCTCCTCTCCTCTCCTCTCCTCTCCTCTCCTCTCCTCTCCTCTCCTCTCCTCTCCTCTCCTCTCCTCTCCTCTCCTCTCCTCTCCTCTCCTCTCCTCTCCTCTCCTCTCCTCTCCTCTCCTCTCCTCTCCTCTCCATCTCCCACGTGTAACATCACCAATCCCTTCAGTTTGCCAGAACTCCACAAACAGCAGCCATAGTTGTGCCATCTTACCCTGAGATTTCCAAAGGAGTTTTATTCCTGCTGAGCTGTAACTGAGAGTTTCATACACACCCCTGAGAAAGGTCACTAATTATTTGGCTGGCTTTGTGAGTTTCTGCAACACTGTTGAAACCCTAGATTCCACAGTCAAGAATACAGGATCCATTGTCATTTCTTAAAGGGAGCTCAAACTTAGTTGTTTCCTTTTTCTTTGACATGGGGAGACTCAAAACTTCTTTCTCCAGTAGTCCCGTTGTCACCTCTTTCACTGTAGAAAGTAAAGATATAAAGGATCCTGAAGAAGCAAATAACCATATTATATTACTCTCATATTTTTATGGCAGAGAACAAGAATGTCAGAATGTTTTTTGCCTGGGAACTTGTCTTTTTATGGAGGTGCTCCTTAAGACAGAATAAAAATATGAAAAGCCCTCATTCACTTCCCTTTTAAATTGCAGTAGGGGGAAAGACACACAAGAGAAAAGACCATTTTCCCTAACAGTCTTTTACAAGCAGCAGCATGGCAACCTGGAGCTGCCTCTGTCCCTTCAGTTGTTTGGGTCTTGGCCGGTTCACGGGAGAGAAGAAAAAAAGCCAAACCTTTTTGGATTCCTTGCAACAGCTCTTAAGTGGCCAGTCCTGCTGCTCTGTGGCTGCTGCCCCATGCCTCAGTGGAGCGCACGGATATCCCAGGAGCTGCTCATCTGCTTACATGGGTCAAAAATACTGAAGAGCACCTGGCTTTCCTCCTTTAGGAGATGGGATTGTTGCTGCCCCACCACATAAACTTTCTGTCCTCAGCTGTCTGAGCGCCACAGGGAACTCAGAGGCAGGCTTAAGTTAGTCCCCGTGTCCCCACACTTTCTCTGAAAATCTCCTGAGCTGGGAAGATGCTGTAGAGAAGCTCTTTCTCTCCAGACACCTTGGTCTGTTAACCTCACTGGCAGTAGAATAGAGGCCATCTACAACAGATTTTTCTTTCATCTGATTGCTGATTGTGTAGAAACTCTTGCTGCAATACCTACTCCCTGCTCAATTTTTAACAGACTTGGACTCAAATCTGCCGTATTCAGCGATGCATCATCATTCCTTATGAAATCCTGGAGTGTTTGAGGACAGATTTTTGATTTGGAGGGCTGCAGAGAGCATTGGTTTTCTCCTGGTTCCAAGCTTTCAGCTGCTGCAGGGATCAGGAGCAAACAAAATGGATTAACCCTGAGTTGTGTGCTTGCTGACAAAGTCTCTCTCCTATTCAGAGGCAGTTCCATCTTTGTAAAGGTTTTTTTTTTTTTTCTTGAAAGATACTTTTAATGAATATTACAGTAGTTGCTTTTGTCAGTCTCTTGTATGCAGTGGGCACTGTGGAGATTTAACATGGGGAAAGGAGACGATTCCCTGAATTGGTGGTGAAGATCAAATATTTGCACTCTCCTAAAAACAGAAAACCCTTTTTTAGTTCTCTAGCTTCTCTTACATGACAGCACCGATTCTGTTTTACATGGTGCCAACAAGACACTTAAAAATTTCCTGGGCATAATAACCCCTTCTACCTTGGCAGCCCAGCAAGAACAGCTTTCTCAGAAACCTCCCTAATCATTTGACTTCGCCAAGCCTTCGCTTAACATATCCTGCAATACCTTCCAGCATTTTCCCATAAGCGATACCAAATTAATGGGTTTGTATTTTCTTGGTCAGTGTCCTGGCCTTTCCTTGTCTCATTAGGCACATGCTGGCCCGCTGGGAGAAATGTGCTGCACTGATAAAGATGCAGGATGAGGTTCATTTCATGTCCCAGTTTCCTTTTACATTCTTGGACCCACTCATCAAAATGTTGCAGTGAATGTGGTCAAGATAAAAAGATCAACATCCCTCAGTATGGGCACTTCTTACTTTACGTTTAATCCAGTGCCCTACATTGTCACACAAAGTCAATGCATGCTATTCCAAACGTGTCTTGCACTTCTGATCTTAGCCCAAATTCAAATGAGCATATTCTTAAAATATATTTGAGTGCTTCATTGTACTTGCAAATAAAATGTTCATAAAAGAACTTTAAGGACCTAGCAAATCTAACTTTATGACTCTGTCAAGTGATTCAAACCAAAACAGTATAAGAAATCACTGCATTTTTAAGCAATGTTACTTGGAGCACACAATGCTATTTTCTCTGTCATATGTTTAGAGTCTCTGCCCTTAAACAACAGACTTTTCTTGGAAAGAACAGCAACAAACAAGGTTTTGTTCTTTTTCTAAACAGTTTCAATTCTCTTCCTCCCTTTTACTAAAATTGTTTCTTTTACAAATAATATCTCTACAAAACCCATAAATAGCTAATGGCTGCACTTCACTGCATATGCAAATGCTCATGCTTCACTTTCCACACTCTTCTTTTGGCCATCAGTTATGCAGCATATGTGACAGTTAATCTTTTCTTCCTTCAGAGAAATGCTTCAGCAAATCAAAATACCAAGTAAAGCCCCTGCTCATACCCACAGAGAAAAGTTTTATTTTATTTTATTTTATTTTTCTTCACAGAGTCTAAATTCAGATTGCTAATAAATTCATTTGATTTAAGTATCCAACTTAATTGCTCCCCTAGTACAGGTCGGTGGTGGTGGCCCCAGGCTTCTTCAAGGACAGGCAGTGGGCAGTGGTTGTGGCACTGAGGAGGTGCTCTAGGAGTTCTGAAAGCAACTTCTTTTTCAGCATCCTTGGACACCACCAAGCCCTCACACACCCTGGGCAGGAAAGCTTCCCACACCTTCTTGTGGCACTGAGCCACTGCACATCCAGGAACACAGCCACAGCAGAGTGAGAAGGAAGAGACTTTGTCAGCCTTGTTGTCAAGATACTAACCTGAAAGGGAAGTGACACAAGTGTCTCAGGTTGTTTCTGTTTGATTTCTCTCTGATGTTAGTTGAATACACACAGAAGTGCAGCAACTAGAACTTCAGTACTAGTCTTTGGTATGGTTATTGCCTGCTCAGGACAGTAATGGATAAGATGGAAGCTCTAAATCATGAGGGTTTGGTTGCATCAATCATACATTCACAGACTGTAATCCTGGATTTCAACAGTGCTGTCTCCAGTGTTCTTCAGTCAGCAGTAAATTACTCATTACCTCATAACTTGTTAGACGGGGAAGAGAGGGATTTGAAGAAAAACAGCTAAGCCTTTATCTTACTGCACAAGATCGCATATACATTCCCCTACTGATAAAATATGTTTGATTTGCAGTCACCATAAATGATAATACCAAGTACCTCAGGAATAATACTTGGAGGCAATGAGATAATGTATTTCATTTATAAGCCTATTTTCACCTAGAGTACTCTTTTTTTTCCTTCTTTTCTTTTTTTTTTCCTGTTGGCCTATGCTTTTGGTTGGTACTACACCAACCAAAGGGAGATCAGCGTGGATACCTTCTTCAGAGGGATCATGGACAACTTTTTCTGAGCTTACTGCTATAACCTCTGAACCATGCATCCATTAATTAGTGCCTTCTCTTACTCGGGCCCCTGAGCAAACTGCAAGCTATGTCCATGGTGCATTTTCACTCAACAACACTCAGGTTACAGTTGCAAGCAGCATACCTGAAGTAAAAGTCCCTAACTAGACAACAACAGCCATGAACCTGAGCACGCCTTTTTTCTTCTGGAAGTTGGTAGCAATGTTGTATATCAGCATCCTTTGATGTTGCTATATCATTTTTTTCAGAAGGAAATGTAAAAAGAGGAAAGTCTTATTTCTACTCTTCCTCCACCAGTGCACCTGCCTCTCCCAAGTACATTATCTAAAGGAAAAGATAACTTTTGCTGAAGTGTAATCTCATGGTATTCTCACCACCTTATCTAATAGTGAGCAGTTGGATAAATGTTGCTGCATAGTCTGGAAGACGTTCTGGAAGATGCCCAGCTCCCCCAGCAATATTGACTCTTGAGATGCACTCAGTGCTTGACACGTTTTACCTCTAGCTACTACCATCAGTGCATCTTTTACAGTTTATAACTCACTTGTTACACCCATCTCATACATTCCCTCAGTGGATATAAAATATCTTTTTCCGGACAGTGCTTTTGAAAATCCCTCTGTGCCAGTAGCACCACCTCTGACAGCCTGTGTTGCTGCCCCCAGGAGGCTGGCTGGGACATGCCTAATGTCCTGCTTGGTTTCAGATCAGCTCATTCAACAGCTCCTCCATCAATCTTAAGAAGAATACCTCTGAGCAAATTGTCCTGACACCATTCTCTGGAGACATCACTTACACTGACTCTTGGGGTGACAGCATTAGGCAATCTCTGACACATCCAGAACAATGTCTGGCACCACTGCAGAGCGCTATCAGCCCAGGCAACTGCTGTGGCCCTCAAGATATAGAAAGGATGCAACCGGGGCAAGAAATGTCCATCAGTCCTTCTAGCAATGTATATGTTTCCTCTGCTGTTGCATTTCAGCATGCACGGTGCTGGGTTTTGCTTCTAGCATCAGGGCAAAAGGAAACAGGTTCACCAGAAATCCCTCCTCCTTCCTCACATATGTAAAGAAGTAAGGAAAGGGCAGAGCAAGAAGGCATGAAAATGCTCTTTCCGTGTTTGTGACAGCTGATGCCTGCAGGTCCTGGCAAGACAGGGAAGTCATTGCAGCTCCTGGATATTTCTCCTCAGCCACTGGCTATTGTCATGTCTTGTGCTTTTTCCATACTTCAGGCAGCACCACAATCTGTCTCTATGGTCTCTAATTTTGTGACTTGTTTTTTTCATTTCTGCCTCCAGACTCACTCCCTAAGATATTTCAGATTCTTTATAATTAGAGCCAACATTATGGAAGTACTCGCATTTGCCCTAAGGTTCAATATGAGTTAGGCAGATGCCCTTTGCCCAAGAACTGTTTATTTTATTATGAAGGGTTAATTAGCTGTACAATAATCCTTTATCTCTCACTGTCTTGGAAATCTAAGGATTTTTCTTGTTACAGATTATAGCCTGCTGTTTCATCAGTTCTGAAACTGCAAGATTGACACAGAAACCTTAGATCAATCACAAATAATGTTAGGTCTTCATCTTCTCTTCACACTGTCCGTTTAATGACATACTGCTCATTTCAAGGGCAGTTCAACACTTCTCAAATATCTGTAATAATTTTACAGATAACCACTTTGGCCTGAGTGCATAGAAAATGACTAAAAATATCAAGCTCCTCAGAACCTCCTATTGTCAAAAATAAAGCTGCCTCATGTCTTCTCTGACCTTTGCAGAGATGGCATAAAGCTGTCTTCATACTGAGTTCAGTTTTCTACCATGTTTCTGGAAAACTAAGCACTGGCAGTGCTCTCCTCTGAGTTCTAATTTTGGGAGTTCTGGCCCAGAGCATCTTCCCTATGGTGTGCCGTGCTGCCTGGATAGCACTCAGAGCCATGGAGTGTCCAGAGCTGGGTTTCCTCTGGTATCTCCAGCTCTAGGCAATCAGCATGGGACTAGCCAGAGCCTCTGAAACACACCACAGCTTGTTCCAGCTGGTTCTTGGCAAACCCCCTCAAAGCTACCTTTCCTTTTTGCCTTTTGTGATCATTTGCTGGTCAGATCTGCTCTTCTGGTAACAGCCTCCAGGCCAGACCTTGGGTGATAACATTCACAATTATGTCAGAGTGAGGGAGGTCAAGGATCTGTGGTGGAGCAAGCTGGCTGATCCATGGCACCAGAGGAGGCCAGAATAATGAAGATCTTCCTGGAGAAGATCCTCAGTCTGTGGAACTGTTGTCTGCATCAATCTAAAGCTGCCGGCTGTCTTCTCACATCTGAGATCTGCAGTTGAAGGTCTCCTGGCATTTCTTTGCCTTGTCCATATTCTTTGCTCCAAGGGATAGAAAATCTTTGTGTGTGTCCACTGACTCCAGATTCAGTCACATTTTCAGCCTGGCTACAGGCAGCCTTTGGTTCAGCAGTGTCCAAAATATCCATTTGTCATTTACACTTGGTATATCTAGAGGTGTCTGTTCTGGTTTTCCATTCCAAATAGAGAAAGCTGTAAGTAAATGTTACAGTTGGTGGAGAAATTTGAGACCATTTTGCTCATTCCCAGTTAGGGATGCACACACATATCCCACAGCGCTACTTATTCTGTCATCATCACAGAAAGGACTGGGATAACACCACTAAGCTAGAGAGAACCATAACATTTTGAAGCATTACAGGAGCCTTCCTAAGTAAGAACAGGACTTTCAGGCATCTTCTTTCCCCTTATTTAAACCATCCTGAAATAGGCAGTGGCCATGTGGCCATGCTGGATCATATGATGAAGGCCATGTCCTGGAAGAGTGCCTCTAAACAGAGTGCTCTGCCAGGAGTTAAGCTCCCCATCAGCAAGGTCCTGCCATAGGCTCTACCCTGTTCTAGCTCCCATGTGTTCACCGAGGCTGATCAATAAATGACCAAGAAAGCTGTGCTGATGCATGTTCTCCCAGAGCAGAAAAGTCTCAGGATCTGGTTGCAGGTTTGCCGGCTATCCAGCACAGAACTGTGATGCTCAAGAGATTTGCCAAATTACTGAAAGAGAGAACTGGTGCATTAGTTCAATGGGCCTCTGAAGGGAAGAACCAAAAGCATTTCAGGTTGGATCAGCTCAGCAGGAAAAGTACTTCTACACAAAACACCCACTGGAATGTCAGTGAGAGTGGTTGTTTACCTGCCCAAATTTCTGAGAATTCATTTGCATTGTTTCATTGCTTTTCCAGGGAGACCCAGCAACAGAAAGATGCTACACAAGTGCATCACAGTTTTATAGTTTTTCTCTCAAGTCTCAGCTGAAGAAATCAGAAAACTTCCAAATGCAATTACTTACCCAGTTCAGCTGGCAACTGCCAGCAAAGTAAATGAAAAATCCAGCCCCTTCCCATATTCTTTACAAAGCACTGTAACAGAGCACCTCCTCCTGTAAATGTCTGATGTTGCCAAGTTTCATCTATCAGAAGAGCATAGCTGGAATAATATTACAGCTTCTTCTAATAAGTTACTCTTGTGTTTTTAGCAAACTCCAATATCAGGAAGTATTTTTCAAGTGTGTCATGGAAAATGAATTTCTTGCCATATCCTTAATTGGATTGCATTTTAACTGACCGTTTAATTGTTAATGGGAGACGCTTATATTTTGGGATTTTCTGCCTCAAAAACAACTCCTCCTCATAAATCCCACTTTAACCCATAGACGTGAATCATGACATCACAGTCATTTCCATGGAAAGAAACTTACATCACAACCTTTGTTGCGTTATCAAACAGAAGCAGCTGGGTAATGTGGGTGAATAATCCTGTTCTGTATATTCAGCAATAGCAAAATGAATACTGAAAATTACTAGCAAACTAAATAGCTACTTCTATAAATACTCTCTTTTCAAAAGTTCACCCTGTTTTAAAAGCCACTTGTTAAACGCTATTTAGTATATATTTAAAAGCTGATGGATGAAGACCAAAGTCCTTGAAGCAGACATAGGAAAAATACCTCAAAGCCAAGAGTAATGCAAACTTTCCCAAGTTTGTCTTATTGGTAAAGGTAGGCTGTTTTTTTTTCCCTCCATCAGCCACAAGAAGGCAGCTTTATCTCTACCACTACCAACTTCTTGGGTGCTTCGTTTAAAATAAGTGCAAAACAAGTGTCCTGTGCATCAGTTACCCCAGAACTTTCCACCACTGACTTTCATTCCTCTCAGTGCTGAGAGGCGACATTAAGCCCCCACCAAGATTTAGAGCTACCTATTTTCACCATAAGTAGATATGTGATGATCAAGCCAGTCTAACTGGGGCTAAACGCAAAGCTGATACCAGTGAGTATAACACCATGAAAGGAAACAAATACCCTTCCTGATCAGAGTTGCTTGGGAAGTCAGCAAAGATACTCAATCAGCATGTTGTTATTGATGATAGCACTATTAACAAGAGAGCTCAACAGCATCTGGGCACCACAATACTATTCATTCTTAGAAAAGATATCTCACCAACAAGTGGAAAAACTGTGCTACTGAGGCATGTCCCTTCTTTGTGCCTAGATTATGAGGTAATTTGTTCCAGGAATTAAGGCGTACCATGCATATTAGATGCAAAATCCAAGCCATAGCCAAATGATTTGTCACTGAAGGCAAATCTATCTGCACGTGGAGAGAAAACGTGCACCGAGTAGCTTTAGAGGAGATTTGGGGTAATAGAGCTATTCCCCTTCCTTCACATTGAAATAACGAAATGGGATCTTTTCCCCCTCTTCTCTCTTGAAAATATTAGAAATCATTACCAAAGGTTGGCTGCTACATTCCATGTGCTTAAGTGCCCTGTTTTCTTCTTTGTGTGAAAAGAGAGCTGAATGCATCACATTTGCTGCTGAACAAATGCATTTGCCAGTTCTCTGAAACACTAGCACAATTGCTTTAGCAGTGTTAATAAGTAGGGTGGTAATCTGAACAGCCTTATTTTTGTCTTCAGCATTCACCCCAAAAGGAAACGTGTTTCTTACTAATAATAGTGTATGTGACAGAAAACACCAAGTACATGCAACTGTTCCCATTCACTTGCCAAAATGGATAATTCACATCAGGCTTAAAAAAGTAAAACAAAACAAACAGAATAATACCCCAAGTAAATACATTAACCCTTCCTCTTCTACCAGCAATTCCTCTGAACCTGAAGCTTGAATCTAAATTATTTTGCCAGTGACCAGAGGGTGAGTTAAAAGGAAGAACAGACCTCGTGTTTATATTCCCTGAGGACCATGTAATAAACCATCCTGTCTGTCACATTTTTCTCTCCAGTCAACCGTTAAGTGCACCCTGCCAGTGTAAACCAGACCTGTGGAGGAAACAGCTTATTCACACCCAATTTTTTTTTCTAGCCATCCATTTTTGTAGTGCCCAATACAATTCTGACAGGCTCAAACACTCAGCAGCCGTAAACCCACATTCTCCTGCTTACCATCCCAAGAAATCATGTAATTGGGCTTGAAAACAGGGAGGCTTAATTGAAATTATTAATAAGTGCCGTAGTTCTTTGTTTTGGTATCTGATTTCTGAAGCTAGACGATGTACTCACAGTTACTCTTCCAGGATTCTCTGTAAGCTGCAATGACAATGAATGACGTTCTTTACACCCCCTTATTTCCAGTGGATGAAGCCATCGGGGGCAAAACAAAAATGATTCAGTATCATACAGCTCCAGATGAAATTGAGATGTGTCAGTGCTGCTGCCATACTAGTTCAAGCCTCGTGTGTCTAAATCACATGCACAAAAAAATAGCAGCATTCAAAGTGGTTGCCACAACTAATTCAAGGGAGCAAATGAGAGTCTATGTCTGTGTCTCATTAACAACATGTCTTGTTAGCAACAAATTCCCAGAGAAAAGTCTTCTGCTGGAAGTTTAACAGACAGCATTCCCTTTGCTACTTAACTGGATCTTTCTCCACCTCACTGGGCAGATGTCTCCCTCCCAGAACTGAGCAGACAGAAAGCAGCAGAGGGACCTGTGCCTGCATTTGTGGCTCCGCTGCCAGTGATGAGGCATTCATGGAGAGCTGGTTCTGGCAGGTACCTGTCTGTGCTGTCTGGTAGGGTACACCAGGGATGGGGTTCTCCCTCACCTACCTTCTCTGTGATGCCAAACACAGTCTTCAGACAGACAGCTGCATATTTCCAAATTTACTAAATACACTCACTGAGAAGAGCTACGTCTGATCCCTGGCTGTGGAAACAGAGAAGCTACGGATACCACCAGCAACCTGAGCCTTTTCCTGAGACACTCAGGGACTCTCCAGGGGTATCTGTTTTACCCCAGGAGGGGCAACATGGTGACTGAGGCCATGGGCAGGGTGGGGGCAGCCCTAGGGAGACAGGGCAGAGGCAGGAAGGCCTGGCTGTGGTCTCACGGCCATGAGGTAGTCATGGACAACCCAGCAGTGGGACTTCTCTCAAAGACTCTTTTGCCTTCAGTAGGAAGAATATAGACACATTTCTGTTTTCACCAAGTGCACACAGATATCTAAAGATACATAAAGCCTTTCACCTGTGCAACTATAGATAGCCCTGCATGAAGGAGAATTACTTTCTAAACATATCACACCTTTAAAGGGCACAGGTGGCTTGTAATGGGTACACCAAATCCACACTGCTTGGTAGAGGAAACTCTTTCTATCTTACCTGTTTTGCCACCAAGTCACACAGGGATAATGCAGTTCTTGCTGTGATGATTTTCCTCCATGGAGCAAAATCCTCATGAGACTCTGGTTGAAGCAATCCCCCAATACCAAGCAATAGCTTAGCAAGCAGCTCCTAAAAATCCAGCTTTGACATCCCAGAACCTAAGAGAATTTTTCCTTTTCCTCTCTGTGCTTTTCAGAGACCAGCATGGCTTCTGCCTGACGTATTCAAGACTTTGGTGTGACAGGTTCACAGCCAGGCCCAGGCCTATTTCTTCTGCTCTCCTCTGTTTGGCAGTTGGTCACTGATTTCACACTATTTCCATCAAAAGTTCATTTTATTTGTGCATCAGGACCTCATGGAGTGATCATGGCACCAGTCTGGAGCCTTTCTGGTCTCTGATTCCCATAGTATAATCCCAATAGGAACTCTGCTTTCTAGTTGAATCTTCAAGGAAGAACATACCAAAATAATACAAGAAGTAAACACTTATTAAATAAAACTCTTGCCCTTGTCACATTAACCTTCATTAGTAGAAAGCATTATCAACCTATGGTGGGAAAAGAGATGGTCCAAATCCTTCCTTCTCTCCCTGCTTGGAAGGTTCAGGTGGTGTTCAAGCCTCCTCTTCTCTCCAGATCACTTCAAAAACACTTGGTTGGGATTTACTGATGGTTTCCTTTAAACCTGTTCCTGTTCTACATCTGCCTTGCAAAGCAAGTTGCTCCAAGCTTTGACATGCTTGGATCTACTCTTCTACAAGACTGAAAAGGCCACTAGCAGGCATTCTAAGGCAATGATTTATAATGGTATCCTAGCTCTGGGATCTCTTAGGGACATCCCATACCTCAGCTTGAGGTGTGGGACAAAGGACAAAGTAATCTGATGCCATCTAGACTGTTGTAGCACTGAGGCATGGGTAGCTGTGTGCACTGAACATTGCTCTCAAAATTTGCCTTGTCTGACTGAGAAATATCTCCCCTCTGTCACAGATGGACTGCCTTATTCATTCACTCTTGAGCAGGTTACAAGCATTAACAAAAATAGGTTAATCTCCACATCTGACTAGATTTTGGGATAGGTGGTGAGGATTTGGTTACTTGTAAGTAACCAGATACAGGCAAAATCCTAAACACTGGGGCCATTGCTAGCCTTTTTAGCCTTGTTAATTTCATGGCCATTCCCAGATCATATATATATATATATATATATATATTGCTAGCTAGTCTAACAATTTTCATTGTCAACTGTAGTATTCAAAGCCATGTTCTTATTTAGAGTTTAAAAAACAAAACAAAACAAAAATACCAAGGGGAAAGCAACAACAACAACACATAAAAGATAAATAAAATAAAAGATCTGTGTGGCTTTTATTTTTGGTTTTGTTTTGTTATCTTACAGTTGCTGGGGATATTTTAGACTCTCTTCATCTTCTTTTCCTTTCAAAGAGAAGTCTGTTTTTTGCTGTGTTTTAAAGACATTTGTTCGATGTGAAGTAGTGTGGTTCCCTGGGTGGGGAACTGTCAGCAAAGCCAAAGAGCTGCCATGCAAACCAGGCCCTGCATGAAGACTTGCCTCATGTCATGGGGAACTGTCTCAGGAAGCAGCCATCTTCTGAGAGGAAAGTTTCCTCCTTTCTCCATTTCCTTCACCATCCATATTTTGAAGGGAGCCCTTTTAGCGCAGTACTTATTTCTGACTCACACAAATCTGCTCCAAAGTTTGAGTAATGCCAAAAATGGGCTATTCATATTCATTCACGCTCTTGTACGCATCTCTGCTCTCATAAAATAGAACACGTCTGATGAGCTTATTTACTTTCTAAATGTGTGGCTAGAAAGGATAGAGTATGCAAGATATAATGGTAGTACCACTGGAATAACATCACTAACGCATCTGCAAATAGAACTTCCCAGTTTGCCTGACCACAGCCAAGCTCTGCGCAACCTTCTCTACATAATGGTATGTAAGGAATACTTTGGTGTAGATTTTATTACTGTGCCCTTTATAATACACACACACGTGCTCCCTTGGTTAATTCCCAAAATAACAATGCTGCTTGGTACAGATGACTCATTCCTAAGATGCTATTTGACTCACTGCTCTTCACTTCTTACAGGGAAGAGGACAGTTAAAGTCAGTACCTGTGCAGCCAGGGAGAGTCCCTCAGGGTTGAGGGCTGCTTGCAGAGCCCCATCCAAAGCAGGCTGAGTTTTCTGTGCCAGGCTGCAGATCTTTCTCAGATGCCTGAGACAAAAACACCTGGGAGGTGTACCTAGCTGACTTGGTGTGTCAGTGCAGTGCCACATCTGCAGGGCACTGAAGAGATGCATGCATTATGTTGCTCTGCAAAATAACAATCTGTCTTCCCTTTGCTTCTTTTATCTGTTCATTTCTCCTTTTTCTACTGAAGCAACAGCATTATACAAAATACTGGTTGCTCTCTTTGTAAAAAAAAAACCATGTCAAGCTAGGCAAAATTTCCTTCTTCCTCCCCTTTTCCATTCCCTTCTCTCTTTCCTACCTTCTTCCCCTCCTCTTCTTTAGGACACAAATAAAAAATATTGCTCAATCCCAATTAAAGATGAGGAGAAACCCAAACAAGCAAAAGTCTGCTTTCTACATTGCTGTGATCCATCAGGAAATTTGTGTAGGATATGAGCCATGTGGCTACCTTATCATGCTTGCAGAACGAGGGCAGCCCAGCAGGTTCACTGCATCCCAGGGCCTGGGAAATGACACCAGTACCTGTCTATGTCTCTACTCTGATTTATTTAATATACAAAAAAAAAAAAAAAAAAAAAAAAAAAAGGTTCAGAAGACTCCAACAAACTCCTGACACAAATGATTGGTAAAGTCATGGCAGAGAATGGGCACCATAAGATATGCAACACTTCTTGCTTTAATATTATACATACTTTTTGCCTCTTCTTTTGCCTCACAAACCTCTCAGCATTCATACACTGTTTTCAGCTAGCCTTCAAGTTCATTTCTACATATAAAGTAAACCACTGATATTTATAAAAGTTGTGATTATTATAATCATCTTCTCCTTGCCTGAGCCCATAAAGATGTCAGAACCAAATCATCGGGTGGCACTGCAGACCCCTCTTCACATGGTAGAACTGTGAAATGTGTACTTGAGATACTGTGTTACCTGTTCAGTCCTGGGACCTTTCTCTGAGATGTCTCTTTGGCAATGAGCAAGCATCCTAGGTAAGCCACTGACCACCAAGACATCACTGCAAAAAACAGAACCCCTTTTCTTGTTCCAAAAATAAGGAACATGTTCTTTCCCATATTGTTGGCATGCTGCCCCCAGTATCACAGGGATATTTATATTTCTGCTAAAAGTTTGTTGGAATTAAAGGGCAGGATTCAGGAATATCCTCACAGAATTATTTTGCAAATATGTATTCAGTACTATGTGTCTACTTCAAAGGTAAAAAAAAAAAAAAGAAAAAGAGAATCAGCTCTTCAGAAGTATTTTTATGAACCTTGGGGATGAGTCATCTCTGGCAAAGGAGATTTAACAGGATGCAAAGAGGGGCTGACTCCACACCAAAGCAGGGAAATCACTGCTCCTTCAGTATGATGGCTGTTTTTTAACAGGTCTCCCCATACCACCATAATGGGCCCCAGTATGTAATGGACAGACAGCTCTCTTTGGTGCCAAGTATGGCGTGGCCAGCCTTGCTCATGAGATGCGCTAGGGGGTGAAAGGAACAGTGACAGGAATTCTCTGCTACTTTGTAAAGGATTCAGAAAGGTTTTTTATTTATTTATTTATTCAGAAAAATTCCACTTCTCTGAAAAGAGCCCTCACCTTTCTTTATCAGGCACAGAAATTCAGTAGTAAACAGAGCCATCTCTAAGCTCTCAAGTACCTCTCAATCTGCTTGCTACAAGGGCACTAAGATTCCCCTCTACCTCTGTGGCAGATAAAATAGCTCTGAGTTGCGCGTTCAGAGGTGTAGGTCAGTCCCCAGGTATATCAGATAGAAGCCTATAATCACTTGAGTTTTTGTCTGAGAGAGAGCTGAGAACACGCTGCATTTCTTAAATCGACTTATTAACATGATAACTAATCTAATGGATGACTTGAGATATTTGAAAGCCAAAGGCAGGAGCAAGTGTGCATGCACATCAGGACAGCTTCTACATTTTTAAGTCAATTTGATACTTGTCTAGAATTAAAAAGAGAATGACAAATCTAACTCTGCAGAGTTTAATAGGAGATAGAAAACTATAACCAGAGCAGGGAGGGCAGGGAGCAGGAGGGATGGTGTCTACACTACTGCACACAGGATTTTCTGTCATACTCTTAAATCCACTGACTCTATACTTTAAATAATGTATTACTGCACGCCATTTTAATGTTAGAGTTTTCTGTGGCAGGTTCACAAGAATCCATTCTGGTTCATTTTTCAATCAACAGTTAAAAGGAAAACAAACATTTTTCCAGATACTCTTCCAATACATCTAGCATTTGTAATAGAAGAATGCATACTGAAGGAAATGCATTCTGTTGAGATGTACTCAACAAAATCATCCAGTGTCTTCAGTTGCTAACTCCATATCTACAGTGTGAAGGAGTGTCCTCAGAGGCCCTTAAGCCTTATCATAGAATCATAGAATGGCTGGGGTTGGAGGAAACCTTAAAGCCCACTCCGTTCCAACCCCCTGCTGATGGGGCTACCTCCCACCAGCTCAGGCTGCCCAGGGCCCCTTCCAATGCAGCCTTGAGCTCCTCCAGAGATGGAGCATCCACAGCCTCTCTGGGTAGCCTGTGCCAGTGCCTCAGAATCACAGAATCACAGAATCACTAAGGTTGGAAAAGACCTATAAGATCATCCAGTCCAACCATCCACCTATCACCAATGGTTCTCGCTAAACCATATCCCTCATCACAACATCCAAACGTTCCTTGAACACCTCCAGGGTCGGTGACTCCACCACCTCCCTGGGCAGCCCATTCCAGTGCCTGACCACTCTTTCAGAGAAGTAGTATTTCCTAATATCCAGCCTGAATCTTCCCTGGCACAGCTTGAAACCATTCCCTCTAGTCCTATCACCAGTTACACGAGAGAAGAGGCCGACCCCCAGCTCACTACAACCTCCCTTCAGGTAGTTATAGAGAGCAATAAGGTCTCCCCTGAGCCTCCTCTTCTCCAGACTGAACAATCCCAGCTCCCTCAGCCGCTCCTCATAAGGCCTGTGCTCCAGACCCCTCACCAGCTTTGTTGCCCTTCTTTGAACACGTTCCAGGGCCTCAATGTCTTTCTTGCAGTGAGGGGCCCAGAACTGGACACAGTACTCAAGGTGCGGCCTCACCAGAGCTGAGTACAGGGGGACAATTACTTCCCTGCTCCTGCTGGTCACACTACTTCTGATACAAGCCAGGATGCCATTGGCCTTCTTGGCCACCCAGGCACACTGCTGGCTCATGTTCAGCCGAGCGTCAACCAACACCCCCAGGTCCATTTCCTCTACACAGTCTTCTAGCCACTCCGCCCCAAGCCTGTAGCGTTGCTTGGGGTTGCTGTGGCCAAAGTGTAGGACCCGACATTTGGTCTTATTAAACCTCATCCCATTGGCTTCAGCCCAGCTATCCAGCCTGTCCAGATCCCTCTGTAGGGCCTCGCTACCCCCAGGCAGATCGACACTTCCAGCCAACTTGGTGTCATCTGCAAATTTACTGAGGGTGCACTCAATGCCCTCATCCAGGTCATCAATAAAGATATTGAAGAGGACAGGCCCCAGCACCGACCCCTGGGGAACACCACTCGTGACCGGTCGCCAGCTGGATTTAGCTCCATTGACCACCACTCTCTGGGCCCGGCCCTCCAGCCAGTTCCTTACCCAGCCAAGAGTGTACCTGTCCAAGCCACGGACTGCCAGCTTCTGCAGGAGAATAGTGTGGGAGACAGTGTCAAAGGCTTTGCTGAAGTCTAGGTAGACTACATCAACAGCCTTTCCCTCATCCACCAGGCGGGTCACTAGATCATAGAAGGAGATCAGGTTGGTCAAGCAGGACCTGCCCTTCGTGAACCCATGCTGGCTAGGCCTGATCCCCCGGTTGTCCCGCACTTGCCGCGTGATCTCCCTCAAGACAATCTGTTCCATAACCTTCCCTGGCACCGAGGTCAGGCTAACAGGCCTGTAGTTCCCCGGGTCCTCCTTACAGCCCTTCTTGTAGATGGGAGTCACATTGGCAAGCCTCCAGTCTTCCGGTACTTCACCAGTCAACAAGGAGCGCTGATAGATGATGGAAAGCGGCTCGGCTATCACCTCCGCCAGTTCCCTCAGCACTCTCGGGTGAATCTCATCCGGCCCCATGGACTTGTGACAGTCCAGTTGGAGTAGCAGGTCTCTGACTGTTTCCTCCTGAATCGTGGGTGGTTTAGTCTGCTCCCCAGCCGAGACTACCAGGTCAAAAAGTGGAGTACCCTGAGGATAACTGGTCTGACCTTTAAAGACAGACGTAAAGAAGGCATTCAGGACCTCTGCCTTTTCCTTATCCCCAGTAGTCATATTCCCAGCCTCATCCAGTAAAGAATGGAGATTCTCCTTAGTCCTCCTCTTACTGTTGATATATTTGTAAAAGGGTTTCTTGTTTCTTTTTATCCCAGCGGCCAGGTTGAGTTCGAGCTGGGCTTTCGCCTTTCTGATTTTCTCCCTGCACATCTTAACAACTTCTCTGTACTCTTTCTGAGTTGCCCGTCCCTTCTTCCACAGGATGTAGATTCTCTTTTTCTCCCGGAGCCTCAAGAATAGTTCCCTATTCATCCACGCCGGTCTCCTTCCCCGCCGGCTCATTTTGCAGCTCAGGGGGACAGCCTGCTCCTGCGCCTGTAAGACTACCTTCTTGAAGAGCAACCAGTTGTCTTGGACCCCTTTACCCTCTAAGACTGAATCCCAGGGGACTCCCCCTACTAGTCTTCTAAACAATTCAAAGTCCGCCCTCCGGAAGTCCAAGGTAGCAGTTTTGCTGTTCTTCCTCCTGGCTCCACCAAGAATCGAGAACTCTACCATCTCATGGTCACTCTGTCCAAGACAGCCCCCGACCTCCACATCTTCCACCAGACCTTCTCTGTTTGTGAACAGCAGGTCTAGCGGGGCAGCTCCTCTCGTAGGCTCTCTCACCAGCTGCATCAGAAAGTTATCCTCCATACACTCCAGAAACCTCCTAGACTGCTTCTTCTGCGCTGCGTTGTATTCCCAGCATATGTCAGGGAAGTTGAAGTCCCCCATGAGGACAAGGGCCGGCGATCTCGCAGCTTCTGCCAGCTGCTCATAGAACACCTCATCTGTCTCTTCATCCTGGTTCGGCGGTCTATAGCAGACGCCCACCAATATGTCTGCCTTGTCAGCCCTTCCCCTGATCTTTACCCATAGGGATTCAACCTTATCATCCCCAGCCACAAGCTCAGTAGCATCAAAGCACTCTCTAACATACAGAGCCACATCGCCACCCCTTCTTCCTTGCCTATCCTTCCTGAAGAGCTTGTAGCCATCCATTGCAGCACTCCAGTCATGGGAGCAGTCCCACCATGTTTCCGTAATGGCGACTAGGTCATAGCTTGCCTGCCGCACCATGGCTTCCAACTCTTCTTGTTTGTTGCCCATGCTGCATGCATTGGTGTAGATGCACTTCAGCCGAGCCCCTCGCCTCATCCCTAATCCCATTGCCACTCCCCCAGGCTCATCTCTAGCAGGCCTGGTTTTATCCCCTACCCCCTTCATATCTAGTTTAAAGCCCTCTCTACAAGTCCTGCCAGCTCCTGGGCAAGGATCCTTTTCCCCCTTCGAGACAGGTGAGACCCATCGGCAGACCCCAGGCCAGGTGCCGAGTAGACACTCACTGCCCTATGAAGAATTTATTCCTAACATCTAACCTAAATCTTCCCTATTTTAGTTTAAAACCATTCCCCCTTGTCCTATCAACTTCAGATCAAATTTCAAACTCATGATCATCTTTCTGTCATAAGTACGTTTTCAGCTTGAGTCTTGACCCCCTAAATATACACAAATATATGAAAATGATTGACTTTATGCAAATAGCGCTATGAAGATTTAAATATTCACAGAATCAGGGCAATACACTGCAAAGCTCCTTTGAGTAGAAGCAATGTCTTTCCTGCCTGAGGCACAGCTGTACAGTGCCATATGAATAAACAATAAAGCAAAGCATGAGACCAGAGAAGTATAACAGTGCTCTGACACTTCGGGTCTGGATTGCTTAAAACCACATCAATTCTTGGCAAGGCTGACCTAACTCATGATCCTGAGAGCTCAATAAATTGAGTTTCACCGAGTTCACCATGTATTGGTTTTCTGATGAAAACTTCAGAAATCAAGGGTCTGTTTGCTCTCCACAACAGTCTCGTTCTGACAGTGTTGTATAAGCATCATGATTTCTCTTGTTGCTTTGAGCTAGGTTTCTTTCTATGCCCTGAACACGCTATGCACCAAGATTTCCTTGTTTTTTAACTCTCCACCCCAGAGGAAGCTGTGATTTCACAATGTATTATTAACATGTGTACGTTGTTTGTGAACTACTCCGGTACCCCTCAGCAGAGAAACATAATCTAAATGTAAAACAGCATTACTTTGATAAATAAGGAGTCATCAAAACTCCGGCGTCTTTACTGTATGCATGAGATGTACTGGATGCTAAAAGCAATCCTCCTTTGCACATAAAACATTGGTATCTTGTAGTTTCTTCACTGAGATCTGGAAGTACAGGAGCAAAGTCTGACTTCTAAATAACTCATGTACGCAACTTCCCTGCAGGCCTGAAGAGTTCATAACAAAACCAACCCAAAAATGACAACTGACTCTTAGTAAACAGTACTACATAATAAGAAGAAATGCCCAAATTAGAAAGGAATGTTGCCCCATCAGTTGACTTACCAGGTATTTTTTTTGACTTGTAGCACACCAGTGTGAAATCGGGGGGAGATGGAGGCACAAAGCCTGGAGTGCTTCCTTGGCATGAACCCAGCATCTCACGGTGAGGTGGGTGCAATTCCCCCCTCAGGGGAGCTACCGGGGGAAGGCAGCCATGGCCCTGCTCTGCTGTGCTCTTCTGGCTTAATGGGAACAGCTGGTCAGTGAAGTGGTGTCTGCTAGACATTTCACCATGAGAAGCACCTGCCAGTAAATCAAAAGGGAGTGCACAGCTAAATGAGGCTCCATTTTAATTTGCACCTAGGGCTGACAGATGAGATCTTCACTATTCTTTCACGTTGCTCACTCTGCTGCCCCCAGCCTAACAAGCAGCCATGTCAGGAAAGGCCATCGTCATGAGGGAGTGCCCCTGCAATGACAGCCAGGGACAGAGAGAGGAGGAACATCGCTTGATATTTTTCTTTCCTTTCCTTGCTAACAGCTGATTGCGAAAGGCCAAAGAGCTCCATCATCACAATGGAGGCAGTATCCACTGCGCATCCATGCCACGCAGCAGGCCTGAGGGAGGGGGCACTCACTGCCAGCCCTGGCCTACCTCTTATAGGCATAAGGGGAATTGAATTATGAGAGCAGCAGCAGCTTCCAGTCTGCCAGAAGGCCTCAGGGTGTGATCAATAGGAAAAAAATCACTTTTCAGGCCACTGGGGTAATGCAAGGCACCAGTCACAGCCTTGTGAACAAGGATAGCGAGAGGGCTTATACTGTAAAGATTAATGGCAGCGTTAAGGGCAGTGCCCTGGTGGCTGCCTCTGATCCTCTTCCAATCTGTGTGGAGGGGAATGGCTGGTGGAT
Source organism: Pavo muticus (assembly GCA_016647715.1). Taxonomy (NCBI): domain Eukaryota; kingdom Metazoa; phylum Chordata; class Aves; order Galliformes; family Phasianidae; genus Pavo; species Pavo muticus. The sequence goes on along the minus strand of JACDJE010000085.1, from coordinate 1,613,432 downwards.
GGGCCCAGGTGAGTCCCTGCAGGCTGAGCTGTCCCTGCATTAAGCATGGCTGCTCTTGCCATGGACTGGAGAATCAGTTTTGAAAATTACATTTATCCAAAGCATGTAATGCACCACCAAGTGTACCAGATGGCATATTTGGTGTATACAGAAACCCAGATAAATGCTGTCATGTAAGATTAATGACTGTTGCCTCGGTTTCCCAGTTATCAACCTCCTGACTAGAAGAAACCTCGAGTACCTCCTCACTTGGAAGGCTTTCCAGAAGTTTCAAAGCTAAAAATAGTGCACAAAATGCCAGTGGAAACAAGGAATCGGGAGTAACTTACTTTTTACAGATAGATATGCAAGTATACTGACATTCCAGTTTGCTTTTTATATAAAAATACACACTTGTATGCATGCACACGCACATATGCACACATAAAATGGATTGAATTCATTCTGAAGCTTCTGATAACAGCAGCGACAATCTTTAGAAGTCGCAGGCAGCCATATTCCCTCCAGAAGTCATCTGGTGGGAAAATATCAAAAGCAGAATGTGCAGGCTTTTAAAGAAATGTGTAGGAGAAAAACAAGCTTATTTCTGTTTTAATCCAAACTGAATCATATGTCTTATGTCAAAGCTATAAAAAACAAGGAAGGTAAAAGAGGTAATTCTTGTACTCCAAACTTTTTTTTAATCCTGTATTGGAGTATTTCCTTCTCTTAGTAGAAAATAAGCAAAGAAAGGTCAGTTTCTGGCAAGGTAATTTCACCACTTTCCAATTATTAAGAAGAAGCTAAGGAGGCACATCCTCTCCTGGCAGAGGCTGTCACAGCTCCTCAGGCTTCAAAGCAACTAGGACGATTTCCAACAATGGAGGACACGAACGTCAGATCTTTAGTGAGTGAAAACACATCCTGCCTGAAACTATTTGGGAGAGGAAGTTTCTCTGGAGACAGCTAATAAAATACTTTCAGAGGTCTGTGAAGGAGATCTGTTGATCCCGTTTTCCTGACAAGGAGAGGAGGGGCTCAGCACCAGCCGCTGCCATTACCGCCCTGCAGGAAAAGCGCTCAGCCTGTGGCTCTGTTCCCAGAGCCCTAGAGGAGCAGCAATGTGGGTCAGATGAGACCTTCTGCAGGCAGCAGCTGCCATCTGTCCCCTTGGCCACTTCTGACATTACGTAATGGCACCTATCTGGCCAGCTGACCAGGAGGCTCCGGAGAAGGAGGGCGCCCAGATGGCAGTCTGCTGCCATCACAGACCTTACATTACTGCTCTCTCTGCAGGGCTGGGGGGTGTGGCAGAAGTACAGGGTCCAGAGTTGGGCTGGGACATACACTCTTCATGCACAATGTCCATAACAGGCTCAACATATATCCCATAAATGGATAGAAGACGCTACCTGCTCTTCCTTGGCATGGAAAAATGCTTGGGATCTGATTAGCCAGCTTGGTCAGACATCACAACACTGAGGGTGAGACTGTACCAGTAGACAAGGAGGATAAAAGACCTAAGAACCTCTAAGCAAGCTGAAAAGCTTCCAGTAGCTTTGGAGCCGTATTCAGATAAATGACCTTAGACACTGATGCATCAAAAGGAAGAAATCCAGTGCAGAGAGGATTTAGAGAGCATAAATTAGGACACATAGCTCCAATGATGTGACAGAACTCTTCAGAGCACTCCCAGGGGTCAGGAAGGCCCCTGCTCTCCAATAGGGAGGCACATCCATCCAGACCATACAAAACTCCTGAAACACCCTTTTATGTGCTCAGAAGCTACAGTCCTAAGGCAGGACATGCAGTTTCTCCCTCCACTGCTACAAATCAGAGTGAATCCATCCACTTCTCTTGACACAGTGCAATGGAAAATGAGAACGACTTCCAAAGAAGCAGGTATTGTTGTTTTAACAGCATCAGTGTTTTTTACCCAGCCTACCTCCATTCTCAGAGCACTGAGAGCTTTTTGCAGCATGATTTCTCTCTGCGGGGCCTGGTCTGTGATGGGGAATCCTAGATACAAAAGCAGAAATAAATAAAACATTTTTAAAAGTCACACACAAAAAACACAACTCACCAAAGAGTGCTCGCAATTACTTAATCCAGCTTCTTCCTTCCCCAGCCCTCTCACTTTTCCATTCTGCAACAATAACAGCAGCAGAATGGAAGAGTGAACAGAATAATACTGAGAAATTCAGGCTATATGTTCCTAGAACAGCCTGAAGTGGCCATATGGTTTTAGAGAATGTGGAGGATGTCACCTTCACTCTAAGGCCAGGACTAATTGCTGGGCTGGTCCAGATCCATTAACGCTGTCTGAGCTGCACAGGTCTCCAGTTCTCTCTCTTCTGTGACCATTAAAATAATATCAAATCTGTATAAAAACTGTCATCACTCCAAGCCGTGTTCATCAAGTGTTGGAAAACTATCACATGTCTTTGCATTAAATACATTGGCTCTTTACCCTACCAAAATAGACTTTGTTAAAGAGATTTAACCAGGTTCAGAACAAGCAAGAGATCATTTGGCAGACCAGAAAACCGTATAAAATTGCTACCATAAGGAGGAAGACATTTCTGAGCTGCTGCCTATATATTTATTTCTTTGCATATGGAATCAGTCATTTTGTATGCTTGATAAAATCAAGGACAATTAAACTAAATTGAGCTTTAATTTCAAACTGAGGCATATGTCTATGGCTGAGCGTTTCTTCTTGCAATGCCTGGAATTACTAACCAGCAGCACATGCTAACCTCCAATATCAGGCAAGGTGGGAACAAGTTCATGGCTGATCAAAAAGCAGACCATGATAAAGGTGTTGGAATACTTTGTGTTACTCTCTGAAGAGTTCAGACAAGATCTAGATTGTAGTCCAGCATATATTTACAATGAGAAGCAGAACAATAAATGTTTCAGGAGTTGAGGAGGGACAAGGTCAAACAGAAAGCACCCAGCTGACTAGAGAAATCCTACCATTCTGCGCAGGAGGATAAATGAGCCCCCTCAGGGCCGAGTCCTCAGTGCTCATGAACATCAACACTACATGCTGCTGCATGTTCAGCATCATTCCTCTGAGCCGCGCCACTCTATGGATCCTTTATTTGCAAATGCAAACTACAATAATTACTTTTAATTCGAGCCTCAAATCCAACATTCATGTCTTTAAAATACTGAAAACTCTTTTCTCTGCTTTTAAAGGTGAACATATTTGCCTGTTGCAAGGCCTGGTTCTTCTCCTCCAAGCATCTGATGTTTCCAGATTGTCAACTCTTCTGTAAAGTCTGCTTGGGCAGCAGGCTTTATTTCCATCCTGCGTCAGCCCTCCATTGGACTCCATTTCAGAAAGGTTCCTGCTCCTGCTTCTTTGCTAGCAGGCCTGGCCTGACTGCTAGCCTTGTACCAAGTGCTGTGTCGCAATGCTTTGGATCTTGTACCTTTCTCCAAAATCCTCACATGACCTATGAGAAGAACAAAGCTTTCCTGAACTGAGCAGATGGTTTGCAAGGGGATACTTGCTCAGGAAGGGCAGGCTGTGCTAATGACTTTTCCAAAGGCCTGCTGTCTAGTTGCCAAGAACGTCACTTCCAAAAATTGGATTCTCTTGCAAGGCAGCAAGGAAAGGCGGCTTTAACAGCGCAGTACTAGCTTTAGTCAGTGTGAAAAACTGTAGAATTTTTAAGCCTATACAAACACTGATAAATATGAGTTTTCTAGTGATTCTGGTTGGATAAGTCCTACCAAATGGGGCTGAAGGGAGCTGACTTACATTTTATGGGAAAGGCAAGTCGGTTGAGGCCGATGAGTTTAAGTGAATCTTTTAATTAGAGACCACACAGAGTCAGGAAATGATTTTGATTCCATCCAAGGCTTCTCTTATCACAGGAAGCTACAGGGTAGGGTATTACATAGTTCAGGGGAAAAAAATTAATATATCAAACTCTATTCTCTCCCTTATTTGTGAAAAATCCATCCAGATCACTCTCTAAGGCACAATAGCCGGCCTCTCATCATGCTGCTATTCACATCCTCCTGATCCAGTGGCAGTTGTACCACAGCAGAGGAGGTGTTAGATGTCTTACTAGAGTTTAGCAGGACAGCTTACACAGGGAACTGTGGGCCCCACCATTTGTTGGCCATCTCTAATGAACACTCATGTCTAGAGCAATAAAGTCTCCTCTTGTTAGAGATCACTTTGAATGAAAAATCAGCTGTTAAGATGATTAAGATACAGCTCATGTACAGAAAACCTTCTGATGTCTATTTCCATCTAGCTTTGAAATTGAGACTGCTACACAGACGCAACCAAACATCCTGGTTTAACCTCTTGTACAAACGAAAAGGAAGAACAGCGAGAAATGCAGCAAAGCCAAGGCTTTGCAAGAGAGCATGGGAACATCAAAACAGCCTATTCCCACATCCAGTTCTCGTGCAGGAGAACTGGAGGGAGGAAACCATTTGTTCAGGCCTTCACTCAGTTTAGGACTTACTCCTGTCAGCTTCTGACAGCTTCTTCTGATATTATACAGTTTGATCCACTTCATAGCTGTGACTTATTACCAGTTCTGTTTACTGGCATAGAGTGCCTAACAAATTCCTCCACACCCAGAGATAAGCTTCCTTCAGCCAGCAAGAGCCCAGGCTACCAATTCCGTTCTCTTGAGAGAAGGAATCTTTTCTTCTGTTATTAGTTTTTAGAAGGAGATGGGAATGCTATTTGAATGATTAGCTGCCCAATTACTTCAGAGAATGGAATATAAATAGGATTCACTTGCAAAATGGGGGTAGAACAAGGCACCTGAAGTATGCAGAAAGGGGGTTTAATTTTGCTCTGTTTTTAAAAAGTGACAAAATCATGCCAGTGAAATTTATAACCCAAATATCACAGAAATTCACAACTCCATGAAGTTGTCAAAAATATTAAATTATACAGTATGCGCAGATGTGGCTGAGAAATTACCCAAAGATTTGTTTAAGAAACATCAAAGCAGTTGAATTCAATCACATTTCGCCTGGGCCAGTATTCCCTTTCATTTTCAGCAAGTGCAGGGAATTAACAGCAGTACTGGCAAACATTTATTCAGATAAGACACTCTGCAGCACTCCTAGTTACAGCATGAAGACTCACTGGATCCCAGCTTATATGTTAGCCTGTCTGCCCAGCAGCATTTGCATGTGCTGAGAAAGGTACAGAAGCAGAAATGCTAGCTGTCCTATCACGTGGACATCATGAAGCTGAAATCCTGTTTATTCAGAGAAAAGGATGATGAAGCAAAATGAGACAAGTTCTTCTGGATGTCTGGGAGGGCCCTCTAATGTATCACACCCAGATCTTCCCTGAATGATCTTTCTTTCAACAGGAGCCTTGATAGCCACCTTGCTGGTGACAGCCCCAGAATCATAGAATCATAAAGGTTGAAAAAAACACTAAGATAATCTAGTCCAACCATTACCACCATATCACTAAATCATGTCATCACCCAGTGTTAACATTTATGCTTTTCTTGAACACTTCCAGGGACTCCCGTGGTGACTCCACCACTTCCCTGGGCAGCCTGTGCCAGCACCTCGCTTCTCTTTCAAAGTTTTTCCTAATACCCAGACTGAAACTCCCCTGGTGCAACTTGAGGCCACCACCTCTAATCTATCCCTGTTACCTCAGAGAAGAGCCAACCCCTACCTTGCCACAACCTCCTTTCAGGTCACTGTAGAGAGCAATAAGGTCTCCCCTGAGTGTCCTCTTCTCCAGACTGAACAACCTCAGCCGCTCTGCTCCCCATAAGATTTGTGCTCCAGACTCTTCACAGCTTCATTGCCCTTCTCTGGACACGCTTTGGGGTCTCAACATTTTCCTTGTATTAGCCTTAGTTCAGGTCATCAAAGCCCTGGTCCAAAATACAGGAATAGAAGGTCTCGCCGTCACTTCACTGTTTTGGATCATCCATGATCTCTGGAGCAACTAAGTTTCCTCAGTACCATGCAGAATAGACACAGGCAGCCTGATGAGCCACCAGGATGTTAGAGTTCCTATTTAGGGAACAGCAGACATGTAAATGAGCCTGGATTCCTATTTGACAAAGCACAGCATTTTAAATATAAGGCTGAGAATGGAGGCATTTTTAGTAAGACCACTTTCAAAATATGCCAGGCTCTGCATTTTCATGTCCTTCTGCCTTTGTGTCCTTGGGAAAATGCAGGGGAAGGTTCTGGTTTGTCACAGAGGGGGATTTTGTGCTGTGTCATAGGAGCAGAGCTATGCAGAGTGATGCTGTAGGTTTTGCCATCCTGGTGGCCTTGGGAGCACTACTTACAGCAGCTCCTCCAGCCTTGTATCCCCACCTGAAAAACAGGTTGAGAACTTCACTGCCTCACAGGAGCACAACCCACTGCCCTTCGCTGTGAGTGGCTTTGTGACCCTACGATGAGAGGCACTCCAGAAGCATGTAATTTTCTTTTAGGCGTTATTGCTGATGAATGCATTGGTGGCACCAATTAAAGTTTTCAAAAGGATCACTCTGAGCTGCTGTGTATTCACAGCGAGCTCACACAGACCCCATCTCTCAGCTGGGATGTGCGCACGCACAGACAGCCCATGCTGCTCTGTGGGCCTCAGCCCTGCCCCAGCATGACCGCCGCTCCCTTCTGATAGGAGGCAGTTGTGGTCTCCTGGATGATGATTTGTTGATTAGTTAATGGCTGTCACTGAGCATGCTGTATATACATTAGCTGTCCCATTTTAATGAGGAACAGAACTCCTTAATATGCCTCTTCTGCCATTTTTTCATTTTTAATACACAATTAAGAAGTGACAAATGCACCCCTCAGAAGGGGTTGGGCGAGAGTCTCTGGAGGTCTCTTCCAGCCTCACCTATCATGTGATTCTCTGCAAATATCTTGGAGTACATAAAAGGCATCAGGGGGCTTGTTAGAACCCGCACACAGGCGGCCATCACCACGGCAAGGAGCACAAACCTCCTGTCTCACATAGCAGCAGAAGGGCCTCGCTGCGTTTGTTGCAGGATGTGAATGCTTGTGCTCACTGGGTGCCGCTTCACAGGTGCTTGTTTCATGTAAGTCGTTACAATTTCACCCCAAAAGCAGGCAGAAAACACCACTACAGACTGACTGCATTTCAGCCAGTCCCCATTCTTTCTGAGCCATACTCAATACCAGCACACTGGTTCAAAACAGCCTAGATAACATCCCATAGTGCAGTGGAACCTGTGCAGCCCTGTGCTGTAAGCCACCCTTGCTGGGGTCATGGCAGCCATCCACTGCCTGAATGTCAGAACAGTTCTTTCCACTAAATGCTTGCAGGCAGGTAGCAAGGGCCTGATATAGGCTCCTGTAACACACAACAGGAGTGCTTTGGATGTGAATTGATTTCCATTGCCACTTAGGACCTGTCCAAGAACTTGAAAACAGAGTCTTAACACTTCTAGCATCTGCACTCAGGTAATTTACATGGCATATTGCTAGCCATTTTGAAGGAGCACCTACTGAAACTGAAAAAATATGGCTTATTTAAAGTGCAGGAAAGGTTTTCTGGATTCTACCTATGCAAAGGTAGTTGACTGTTGCCACCAAAGAAAAGCTGATGCTTGTGGGTAAGCTTGACATTGCATTGCCATTCTCTGCCTGCATCCACTAACCATCACTCACCCTGCAGACTGCCTGGCCAACAAACAGTTAGCAAGCAGTCCTCACAAAGGACATGGATTTTGCAGGAAAAAACATTCCATGACCACATATTAGGCAATGTGAAGATAAAGTTCCAGTTCTTTTCAGGTAAGGGAAGCTGGAAACTGGTGCTTCTAATACATGACTTTATCCACAGCGCCCACTTCATGGTGAGCTTTGCCCTGAGCCAGGATGTGTCCCTGGGAGCAGAGCCATGGACACACCAGACCAGTGATCCCATGTTTCCACTGCAAGGCCTTCCTGCGACCAGCAGCAGGCACGACCAGCGTCCTGCAATTGCACATCGGCTGGTACCTTCAGGTAGGATGAGCTGGCTGTGAACACACTCATTGCTATAACTGTACTGAAGACATTGTCGGTTCATCTCCTCAGGGGTGTGGACCATCCTATAGCCAATTACTTTCTGTTAAGGCAGGCAAAGCCCAGGTGTCTTCAAACCTCTCCAGAAAGCAGCTGTGCTCACTGTGATGGTGAGAATCTGAGCTCATCAAAAGGCAGACGGGCCTTGCAGCAGGATGGCCATCATGCTGATCTACTTGTCTCTGTTCACCAGACTGGGAAGGCACAGCCAAGGAGCACCACAGGAGGGGATGATCCTTCTGGCTGTCAGACCCTTGGCTAAAGTCAGACATAATGCATTGGAGAGGGGGTGAAGGACCAGCTCACTCGGGCAGGAAGCCCTGCTGCTCTGGGAGGGAGGAATCCATAGTAAGAAATGACTTTTCGATAAACGAGCATTATTGCGAGACATTTTGTAGTTGCAATGCCTCGAGGATAGATTTACATTTGCATATCACACGCTAACCAGTCCCTCGTGCATCATTTAAACTCTCTCTGCACAGGCACTGCTCTGTCAGTTCCCATCACCCAGCTGCCTGGGCAGGAATTGTTCTGTTCTGCCTCTCAAAGCTGTGTGTGAAAGCAGAAACATTCTGCGCTCACAACTGGCTTTAGGGAACGGGTAATTTTGTCAAATCTCCATGAACTCAGAAAATATTTTGCCAGTCAATTTAACAGGAGCTGCTACATAACACAGCCAGTCTTGCATTTTACATTAGTAAGTGCTGTTCTTTTTCCCTCTTTGCAGCTATCATTAGCAAATGTTTCAGGCTTTTGATATCCACTGCACAGTCCTCAGCAAAGATATGGGTGTACACGCCGAACTCTTTTGTCCATGAATGAAATGAGGATGTTGCAGGCTGCTGTTCTCGTTCCATTTCTTTGAGTCTCATCATCGCTCCCTGTTCCTCAGCAGTTCCTGGCCAGCATGGCCAAGTATTAATGTGTTTGTCTGTAATTTTCTGTAATGCATCAAGAAGCCTCAGTGGCACAGCCAGGTGCAAAAACGACAGCAGTTATTATACACAGATACACAGAGCTTTAGTGCTGTGCACTGCACCATAGCAGAGGGTTTGTGGCTCACACCTACAAAAAGTTGTAGCTAACAATGACCTCCCTTTCCTTCAGACCCATGTGCACGCATGTGCATTATGATGGACTGGTTGGTGGCCCATTGCCACTGGTCAGAAAGGCACAGTGCTTAGCTGGCATGGGAAGGGCCATGACCAGACTCCACCTTGAGTTTAGTACCATCTCTAGCACTGTGAAACTGGAAACCTCTCAGGAGAAGGGATATGGAGAGCTTGTGTGCAGCCATAGCATGGCATGGAGGGCTCTGCAGCCCTTCTCTGTCCTCCACACTGGGGACAATGGTGTGGAGAATGCAGGGGAAGACCTGTACAGCTGTGGTACGAGGCCAGCCACAGGAAGGGAGGCTTCAGGCCACTTCTCACTTTGCTAACTAGTGCTGGAGGGAGATGGGCTGGAGAAAGTACTTCCCTCCAGATGTCAAAAGATTTGCTCCAAACACTTGAGGAAAGGAAGATGCAATATCAGCCTTCCCAGCAGGCACTTCTGGATCAATTATCACTATGTTGCTGGAATCTAAGGAGGGCGTGTTTTTCCACATGACTTTTATAAGAGAAAGCAAATGGGCAGCCACAAGCCAAACTGGCATCGGCTGCTTGTAGCTCCAGGGACACAAAGCGCAGCTTTGTGGAAGCAGAAATAGTCACTCACTCACGGGTCAGTATTACCTGGCAGCAGAATTATCATTGATTTAACGCCCAACAGCAACATAATAAATCTTTTCTTTTTAAGGAACAAACTGTCATGGCAGGTGAAAGTAAATTATTCCAGGAGCCCACTGCTCTAAAGACCATAAATCCTTTCAGAAATGCGAGTTTTCCACTGCCTGACATAGAAAAGGGATTTTTTTTTGCTCTGTAGTGCTTTCCTGGCACTTATTTTATGGGTCTCAGACCTCCATGTTGTCAAATCAGAATTCTTCCTTAGAAAGATCTTGCATAATATCATCTGTAAACTGAACCAGAGGAGAAGGCTGTAAGTATTAAAATACCCAACAAAAAGCACCAGCTGCCAAACAAGCTGATGGGGAATTCAAACTAAGATTATTTTTCTATTCTTATTTTACTTCATTAGGCATCAGGGTGTGCACTGGAGGGAGGCACATCTATGCTTCCCCATGCCTGTCATGCCATTCACACCGTCCCCGTGTCCCTCACTACCAGGGCTCTCAGCAGACATGCTGCTCTCATCATCCATGTGCACACTAGCAAAACCTGTGTATTCCTCTTGGCAGGGTATGAGGTGTGAGGAAAGTGAAGTGCGCTGACATCAAAGATACATGGGTTGTTTGCACACCACTGATTTTCACAAAGGGCTCAGAGATGCCCCCGTGGCCCTATGCTATGATGCAGGGACATGACCCGCTGCAACTCGTAGCTCTCTGACCCCCACAGAACTCATTGCTGAGAGTGCAAGCATGTCCCAGAGCTTCCAGAGCTGAGGATAAGAGTTACCACCAGGAAAGAGAAACAGTTTACCCTCTGCTCTGCTGTTAGGAACTGTTGGTTCTCCCTCTTTGCTACGAGCCACCTCGAGAGGCAGCAGCTCTGAGCCTCCTGGTGAGGAAGGGCCTTCCTCCCTCACCCCAATGTCTCAGTGTAAGAAGCCACCTCTTAATGTCGCTGAGGCCTGCTCTCCCCTGGTCTTCTGATTAGCATTCTCCATTCTGAGAGCCACCTCACAGTCATAGAACCACAGAGTAGCCCAAGTTGGAATGGATCTGCAAGGATCATTCATCTTACCTCTTCCCTTCTTCGGCAGCACATAAGATGTCACAGCTCCAGTTGCCTTCTGGGCCTCCCTTCCACCACACCCCACTTGCAGCCATGCATGGCTGCCCATGCAAGTCTGTGCTCCTCTTCTCTGAGTTTCTTCCTATTGAACAATGCTACCTTTTTTGAAAGGATTTTTTTTTTAAACTATTTGGATTAAAATTTCCCCTCTCGTGATAATCAAATTAGTTGAGAAACTCTTTGAAGTACGTCTTGATAATAACAAAATTCTGTTCCTTCAGTGTTACACACAGCATTTATATAGACCCATTTAATACAATAACCTTATCGCCTCCTCAGCATTACAGAAAATTCTGAGCATAAGAGTTAATCAAAATTTAATTTTCTCCAAGTATGATAGATGAATGCTCCTGAACCCAAATTGTGTGCATTCTGCTAGTCAAACAGACACAAAGATACTGAGGGAGGAGAGACGGGAGGGAGAAAGGGGGCATGAACAGTACTTCTCATTAAATAAATTCCTATCATGGGAGTCAACTTGACAGTGATTTGATTTCTTTTTTTTGTTACTTTTACTCCAGTATTTTCCAAATGAAGTGCAAATGGTTTGCACTTACATTTTATTTTTTGCCACAGTGGAACACGAGATTATTCTCCTCCAAGAGTCCATTGAGCATCTTCCACCCCTCCATACCCATGGATGCACCACCGCCATTGGAAGTTTCGCACTTGTGCTCATTACAGCTTGCTCAAGTACTCTCCAACTGCTGCCTATGGATTGAAATAAACCAGATTAACATGAGCCTGATTAGGGGAAAACAGCGTTGTAAATGTCTCAAGCAACCTCCAGCCTCCGCTGCATTCGGCTTGTTGAGGCAGCCAGTGGGTTCTCACCAGGGAAAGCAGAAAGAATGCCAGCCTCTGTTCCCACTGCTCACATTAACTCATCAATCCAGAAGTCAGTGCATGGAGTATGACCTACCTTTGTACATGAAACAGGAAGGCCAGGGTCATGAGGGATGGAAGGAGGGAAGAGTCCTTACTCCTATTATGGATACTGTTCCAGCTGGTAGATGCGGCTTTGATTTCCTTGTGCAAGCAGGATTGGAAGCACTGTGCTTTTCCATCTGCAAGGTTGACATGGTGTGGGGATGAGCACACAGGGGCCAAGCACAGCAATGCCCTCATGGAATGCGGATGGATGCTCAGCTCTTTGGTCTCATGGCCTCACATATGGCAACAGGCCAACTTGAAAAGCAGGCGGTGGGCACAACACAGAGGATCCTGTGCTTGAGGGGCTATCTCTATGAGCGGACCATAGGAATTTGACACTGGAAGTTATATGGGTAAACCTAAACTCCACTGGGTTCATGATTCTTGGACTCTGAGGAGCCCCCAGACAAGGCTCACAGGGAAGACCCTGTGCCCCTGCACAGAGGGACGGAAGCAATCCGCCCATTTCAAGCATTTCAGCCAAACAGTCTCATGCAAGTTAAAAGAATTTCTGGGATTAAGGATTTGACTGAAGATGTCCCAAGGAACACAATAGCATCAATGGAAAATAAATAGCTCTTGACCAAATAATTCAATACTTTTAATGAGATTATAAATTTGATTGAACACTGCAGTAATTTTGATGCCTCAAAATTTACTCTCAATAAAATTTTTAATTCTGTGCTCAGAAAATCCTAATAGCACAGGGGAGTAACGTGAAAAGGATACAGAGTATATCGATTCAAAAAAGAATTGATGGGGGAGGCTCTGCAGAGACAGGCAGACATTGCAGGAGGCACAAATTGAACTTCTGCTCTCATTCTCTCTCCACTGACTGCAGATGAATCCTAGGAGATGAGCGTGCCGCGCCAAAGCCTTCGTGAATACTCCTGGGTCATGAGATACAATTATGCATTACACATTATGCAAATACAAGTCACACCTCATAGGCAGAAAACTGATGAGTTGCTGCACTGATGAGTGGGGATGCTGAAGGACTGCTCATACGAACAAGTGAGCGAACATGAACCACACAGCGCGACATGCCGGCTAGGCATGGCAACCTATCATCTCCTTAATGCAAACAGAGAGGAGCACTGAGCAGGGACTGAAGCAGTTATAGTATTCTCCAGGTGAGTTCAAATGTCAGATGCGGTTTGGCATTCACACTCCAACACCAGAGAACCAGAAATGGTTGAGAGGTACCACAGGAAGTGTACAAATAACATTCCCATTAGAAGAGCAGCATATCAGCAGTAGAGGCAGAACCTTAATTAAAAGGCAAGTTCAAATACCAAGATGGCATTTTTAGTTCCTGAAAGAAGAATGCTGAAACAGAAACCAGCCCTCTTACAACACAGGTCCAGGAGCTGTCCAAGCAGGTGAGCTACAAGCTTCAGGCCCAGGTTAGTGTGACAAACAACCAGGCAAGACCGATCCCGATGCCTCTTGCACAATTCCTCATCCAGTTGCACTCTTAACACTGACTTGGTGAAGCTACGTAATGTTAGCTTGTCATAAAGTATGTACTTCATACATCTTCTGGTTTTCTTCTGGTTCCAGCAGCAGGAAGAGCAAATTGTACTTAAAAACGGCATAACAGATTGTGGCCACCACTGGCTTGAGAGGCTCCTACCTAAGGGAAGGGCCACTGAGCACTGAAAAATGTGGAAAACTGTCTTGGAGGAGTGAAGAGTAATAACACCATAGTATTCTGGTGGTTGAACCAGTACTGGGACAGCACAAGGCATCAAAAGTAAACACATCCTTAGCAGAAGTATTTTAAACCATTGACTTTATTAAAATACTTAATACAGTTTGTAGAGGAATGTACTTACATTTTTTTGGAAACTCCACTGAAATCAAATTTTAATATATTTTTAATATGTTTAACAAATGACGAAACAGTGGATGGAAACATGCTGTACACCGAAGAATAGACAAGTTAGGTTTTTTAAAAAAATTATCATAATTTTCCTGGAACAGACTCTTCTTTGTTTCAGTCTTGAATTTCTAGTAGCAGACAAAGGAAGTTTGCACTTCTCACAGCATGAAACCCATCTGGTCCAAGTGAAATTCCATTTGTTTTCATCAGGTTCTTCATTCAACCCTTGCTCAGTAGATTCCTCTTCCCAAAAAGCAAAGCAAATTGACCTCTCTAAAATGCTACAGGTCGTAGTGCAAGGATAGATCTATAATCGAATATGAATGTGGAGCTCTGAACTTCCTCAGTCACCGCTCTTTCAAAATATCCATTTCAAGAGGAGCGCAAAAAAAGACACAGTCCAAACACAAGGGCCACAGCACATTCACGAGCTTGGCGGAATGCACACGGAGGAGAGCTGCAGCTCAATTGCTGCAGCTCTAATGTAAAAGGAAAACCAGAAGCTAGGTCTTGTCGAAATACAAGATGCCAATGCCGGGAAGGAGAAAGAAGGAGACAGCTTGGACAAACCTTAAAAGAATGAAATGCAGTAACTCATTTAAAAGGCTGCAATCATCTTATAAGTTAGAATTGCCATAGAACCATGAAGATTGGTGACAAAAAGTTTGTTATGACAATCTTAATGATGAGTTTAATGGAGGGGGAAATCTTTATACTAAGTGAAGAAATATTTAACTGTGTGTTTCAATGCAAGATGCGCAGAGGATGCATAGGTTTTCACATCAAATTCGTAAGGCTCTTCTTAGGAGATAATTTTGCAACCTTGCATAGGTGATATTATATCTTTTCTATAGACAATATGCAGAAACTATGTACAGAGCTTTGATAAACACATTTTTTCCCCTCAAGTTTTACCACAGTAAAAAAAAAGTAACTTATATATCTCCTTCAGTTTTCTGAGACACGTGTGGAATATCCCAGAAAGAGTTGCTAGGAATGCCATCTGAGTGATACCATGTGCATTTACATAACAGATTGAAACAGTGAGAGAAGCCACCACAAAGCATAGTCCTGAAGTTTCCCTATGGAAAAAAATAAACTGCGGGAGTTAATTTTGCTTCCAAACACTAAAACTCATTGAATATATTTTAGTTGTAACAAATCAATGGTCTTCACAGATCAGGCTGCTGGATGAATGGATGACTTGTCCTGACACGCTCAGTGAACTACAGAAACAACCAATCAGATGCCTGTTTCTTAAATTTACAGTAAACTTTAAAATCTGCGATTGTTTGGCTTCAGCTCAGACCAGCTCCTCCATGAGACAACCAGAACACAGCTTCTCAGAATCAGTGTTATGGATAGCTGCCAGGAGAGCCACTGGGTATCGATAAGCTCCTTCATGCCGTATGAAGGGAAGTCAGCCAGCGGCTACGCACAGTGTCACAGGACAGCCAACCCCATCCACACCACGCGGGGTTCATTTTTGCCCTGTAACCATCCCAGCCAGGACACTCACCCTACGGCACGGGTCTCTCACACGGAACTGCCTTCTCCTTCATGAAGGAGCTGTCTGGCGTTTCTTTTGCCATAGTGCGCCTGGATCTGAGACATCATTATTAGCACTGGTTATTACTCTTGCATATCACAGTGAAGTGTACTTTTTAGTAGTATTTACAATGGTATCACTGTGGAGAACTAAGCCCTGTACTAGAAATGGTCTTGGAACGGAGACCTTAATACCAAAGATTTGATGATTTCCTTATCTACAGAGGAACTTCAAGGCGAAGCTAAAATCAGCCCACTATACATTGGGTGTGTTAGGTTCAAACAGCAAAAAAAAAAAAAAAGAAAAAAAGAAAAAAAAGAAAACAAACACCCAAAACACTTCTTTTGAAAAGGATGCTATTTACAAGAGGGGTTCACCTCTTTAATATTTCAACAACAAAAACCCAGCTAATTTTAAAATTAGTGGATTTTAGCCTAAGAAGGCTTAGTTGTCAGCCAACACAGCGCAGAAACAACATTGCTGTTTGCTGTTAAAAACAAGTCTGAGAAATGCAGAGCAACTATGATAAATTATACTACGGGTGACAAACCGCAACCAGTTGAATAACAATAATCATTAAGAAAAAAACAACACTTTTTCTTTTTTTAAACACAGCTTCTAAAAAGTACAGCATTCCAGTAATTTCGCAGTTCCAGGTTGCTGACATTATAAATTAAAGGTGAAAAGATATCCGTGTATAAACAAGGCAGCTTTCCCTTGATTCCACTGTACTGTTCTTGTCTATACTTTTGGAAATTTCATCTTCAAATACCAGAAGGTAAGGTTGAACTTCTCAGTTATGAAACAGTGTCCATTCATGACGTGGAGTTTGGAAAAACAAAACCAAAAAAAACCAAATCTAGATATTTACAGCAATTCAGGTGTTTCTTTTCCCAGCCCTGGCATTTGCACTTCACCTTCTGCAGCAGCGTAAATGCCACCCACTGTGCCCGAGGCCTATGTGATGGTGCGGGGCCTTTTGGGTGGCGGGGGTGGCATCAGTTCAGTGTCAGGGTCGAGGTGGTGCTTCCGCGTCTGTCCCTGAGAAGCTGCCATACACCTGTCGATGAACTCAAACAGTATCTCCTTTGTGACCGGGTTCTGGATGCTATTGCATACAGCTGGGAACAAAGAACATGTTGTGAATTTACTAAACTGATTTGTAACAGTATTCATTGCACTTCAATACCTTGAACCCCTCTGTTCAAAATAAATAACATAATTTGGCTTGAGTAGTCAGCCTTAAACACCTACTTGCATAAGCCTGCTCTGTCAGGAGTCAGGCTGTGCCTCAGACACCAAAACACTGCTGCTACAGTGGGCATCCATCTCTTTTTAAACAAAAAGGGGCATCTGTGTGTGTCTGTGTGCATGTGCACATTGCTGCACGCAGCAACTATACAATGGCCTGGAAGTGGTCACGGCCCCAAGCTGCTGGAGTTCAAGAAGTGTCTGGACAAAGCTCTCAGACATACGGTCTGATTTTTGGGTGGTGCTGTATGGAGCCAGAAGTTGGACTCAAAGATCCTTATGGGTCCCTTCTAAGTTGGGATATTCTCTGATTCCTTGATTCCACGACCAGACATCCCAGTGAGGCAAGCAATAAGTGAGGCAGCAGCAACAAATGCCTTGTGAGACCTGGCCTTAAAACACCAACCAAATTCTAACATTTCAAAACAAGATTGGCTTAATATTGAATTGGTGATCTTGGAAGGTCTTTTTCAACCCAGATGATTCTATGAGTATTTTAAATACCTTTCGTATGCAACTTTATACTCCTCCTTTTAGTCCTTTCTAGAGACTGAGGAAGTACCCCAAAAAAACAAAACAACAAAAAAAACAAGAAATTAAGCACAAATACTGCAATTCTCTTGGAAATATATGTAAGATTGAGAGAATAATGTATGGCATGTAAGGACTGGACACAGTATGTATGCAACTTCATGGAAAAAAATATATATCTGTTGGCTTGTTCATTACTAAACACATTAAAACTCCCTAAAATTTACTTCTAACATAGCTTTTTTTACAAATAACAATTAGTATATAATTTCCTGGCTCTGAAAGATTCTTTCCTGCAGAATTTCAGAATCATTCACAGCATTTCCAATTAGTAAGACATCATTCTGGAAATATTATTTATTTTGCTTCTTTTTGGTGAAAAGGTATTTCAGAAGTTTCACAGTATGAGACCTCAGCTGTCAGAAAGCATTGTGATGGTGGGATGATTTCCATGACTGGAGTGTGGCTATTGATGGCTACAAGCTGTTCAGAAGGGACAGCCGAGAAAGGAGAGGAGGGAGTGTTGCTACCTACATCAGGAAAGGAATAGAATGTGAAGAGCTGTCCTTAAAGAACAGACATATGCTAGTCGAAAGCTTATGGGTGTCAGTTAGAGATCAAGGTAGCAAAGGAAGCCTTGTGATTGGTGTCTAGTAAAGGCCACCAATCAAGCAAAGCCCGTCAATGAGGCCTTCTACCTCCAGCTACAGGAGGCATCACGAATGCAAGTGCTCATCCTGCTGGGGGACTTTAACCACCCAGACATCTGCTGGGAAAGCAGCACAGCAAGGTGTAGGCAATCCAAGAGGCTCCTGGAATTCATTAAAGATAACTTCCTGAGTCAAGTAATTGAAGGCCCCACCAGGGGGGATGCAGTACTGGACCTGTTGCTCACCAGTGCAAGTGAACAGATTGGTGACATCAGGATTGGAGGCTGCCTGGGCTGTAGTGACCATGCTATGGTTGAGTTTATGCTCCAGAGGGATATGAGACAGGCAAAGAGTTAAATTAGGATGCTACATTTTAGGAAAGCTAAATTCCAGCTCTTCAGTGAGTTAGTCAGCAAAACACCCTGGGAAACTGTCCTCATGGATAGGGGTGCAGAGCAGAGCTGGCAGATCTTTAAGGAAGCTTTCCTTAGTACACAAGAGCTCTCCATCCCCAGATGTAGCAAGTCAGGAAAGGAAAGCAAGAGACCAGCATGGCTGAACCAGGATCTGCTGGTCAAACTCAAAAGCAAGAGGAAAATGCACAGGCAGTGGAAACAGAGACAGGTAGTGTGAGAGGAGTATAAGGAAGCTGCTAGGCTGTGTAGGGATGGGGTGAAGAATGCCAAGGCCCAGCTTGAATTAAGCTTGGCAAGGGATGCCAAGAAGAACAGGAAAGGCTTCTATGGGTACCTCAAACAGTAAAGGAAAGTCCAGGACAACTTTCCTCCTTAAACTAGAACAGAATTAAGAAATCAAAATTTGAGCCTGAGAATGTTCTGAAGTGTATTATTCCACTCACCCATAGCAGTGCTGTAGGCATTTGGAAAGCTTTTGTCTATTCTCTGTCTCATGAAGACCCAGCTGTTGTTCTCAAACTTGCACTCTATGATTTTATTGTCATACTGTTTCAGTTCTTTTGTCACCTGTTTAAGAAAAAAAAAAAACACAGTAAAACAACACTTCGGGATAAACATATATTTCACTTTTGCCCTTCATTTTTTAGTAACATGATTAACACAGAAAAACTGCAGACTCCACCTCTGTTACACACAGACTCAGCTACTCAACATTTTAAAAATACTCTTCAAATCTGCTGTCAATATACAGCAATTAAATTATACTAAAACATCAGCAACTCTAACAGATGCGAAAAGAAGTCAGTTCTGGCCTAAATGCAAATAGGTTTCCATGGGAATAAACTGCTTCCAGTGTAAGCACTACTGCCAGCCTAAGTGCACAAAATGTATTATCCATGTTTTGTCAGCCTTCTTTGCTGAACGTCTCAAAGCCAAATGTCAGATTTCAATACGGGGAAAAGCTTGTGGAAAATCATTCTACTCTTAATTTTACTAAGGATTTTTCTTTTATCTTTGTTTGTATTTAAAAATTAAAATCATAACTCCAAAATACTGCAGGACTTCAAATCACATAGGCTTTGACTACCTTTCAGGTCTCATTGCATTGATTCTTAGAATTGTCAGTAACCAATACCCTGAGCTCTTTGTCTTTCTATTTGGGAATGCTGTGTGATCTGGAAATGTAGTTTACATGCTCTGGCCTTCCTATTTGTTTTGACTACTTCATCCTATGCATTCTAATCTATGATACAATGTAAAAAATTTCAAGTAACCATGGTAACCAGAGAACCTTATCTAATGCTTTAACAACTTTACCCATATATTTCACTTTGTTCCAAAGAGCCTCTTCGTAAGTATAGAGCTGTATTCAACTGCTAGCTGCGCTTAGTTTGCTGGAGTTTACCAATCGAAAGCTCTACAGAGTAACACAACATTTTGGATTCTGCATCTTCACTTAAGCGCAGTGGTTATTTCAGTTCATTAGCATAATTCCTCACCTCCGTAGTCTATTTGCAGTGACATGGGGATTTACTACTGTCGAGGATGCAGGTTTGAAAAAGGCCGTAACTGTCTGCAGGCAGTTTAATAGCACATACAGTGAAAAAGCCCATGAACCTGTTTTCCATTAATTTTCAGATAAAGGCAATTAATTACTGAAGTCCTTTGCACGGACTGAGTCCTCCTACACTGCACAGTACAGGTCTTGTCCTTAATTTGATAAGCAGAACCATAACATTTTGCTTGGCATTTACTCCGAGTATTTCTGTTCAGTCCTGGACAGGAAGCTCTGGGATTTTACTTGTCAAGTAAAAATCACACTGTAAGCCAATTTTGTTAAACCCGCTTGCAGCTGAGGCCTCTTACATTATAGGACTCGCAGAGCCAGGTTTCCAAATCATGCATTATTCTTTTCTCTATTCTATCACCTGTAAAGAGCTTTCTTCTAAAACCATTTATTCCTTAAGTGAAATTTGCTGATGATCACCTGGATAAAGTTACCCAATGACCCAGGTTGCCAGTCTTTGTAGCACTATCTGCACAGCACCTTAGTTCTTCACATCCGTGCTGAAAAGCCACGTGCAGTCCAGACATTTGACTGACACATGCTCACTGGACATACTCCTGTTCCATTAGGTATATTCAGGAAAACACCATTCTCTTCTAGCACACACTGTATATATACACGCAGGAAAAACACTTGGCTGCATAGTAACTTGGGAAGGTATATTACTTTGAAAACAGCTGCCCGGTGGCAACGGTGACAGTGGGAGGTATGGCCATGCATCTGATTTTCTGCCAAAGCAAGAAAATGTTAAAAGGATCACCTGCCAGGGAGAAAAATATGCAAAACTGCAGGCAATGACTTCAACTAAATAACAATCTCTATGGCTTTCTCATGGTTTATCATTCTTCTAGTGTTTGGATGCTTAGAATAGCAATAAATTAGATGGCAGCTCTATTTGACTGCAGCAAATAAGCAGTATTATTAACTATCTAGATACTTGCTTAGCCATTCATTAGCAATCTAGGAGACAGATCTTTCCACAAAATATGAAGACCTGCCAAAGCACTGACTTGAATACGGTGATCACAGTCTTTAACAATTGCAAGTTGTAGTCATTATTTTACAAAGGAAGAAATACAGCACATACTGATCCCCGTATTTTAAGCAATCTCAGTCTTGCAGAAGTACATATAAGTTTCAGCAAATTCCAGACATTTGATCAAGACAGCAAGTGCTCTGAGCATAGCACATTTTTCAGCATTAAAAATACTTTTCTACTAAATTCAACTATTGTTGTATCTTAGTAGATTTCTACATAGTACTGTTTATGCACTGGACTAAACAAGCGCACAACGATCCTTGTATCCAAAATTCACACCCTACATCTACTATCACCTGGATGCTACTTTCTGGTATTTTAGCTTTAAAATGGAACTGTCTTGAATTTCCTTCCCTTTGGGAATTCACTCTGAGCTGCTCAGAATGGTGTCTTCTCAGTTCTTCTTTTGCGTAGGTTCAGCTCTTCTTCCCCTTAAGTAATATAGCCTGTAGGAGTAACTAAATAATGTGCTATCATTTCTCTTCCTGGGAGGCACTTCCTCCAGCTTCACAGAAATGGGAGAAGCATCTCAGGAAGGATGGCAGTTCTTAGCCAAAATGCTCATCCTCATGCTCTTGGTACCATGCCAACGTTTCTGCCATATTGTCGATAAAATGCACTTGAATCAGCATCCAGTGATTTCAGGATGGAAATTTCAAGACAGAAACCACAAGAACTCTGTGGAGTCTCCCTTAAAATACTTATTTCCCTAACCTGTTTTCAGACAGCCAGTAAGAATAAGAACCCCAGAAGACCAGTCTAGGATATGGGGCAGACAAAGGTGGTGTGCATCAGGACCGTTTTTCTGGTCAGGGCCACAAATGTGTCATGGGATGGACAGTCACCAGCTTACACATGGACTGCCTTCCTCCCCAGAGGAGCAGAACACTTGCTACTCCTGCTTGCATTTGCTCTGGTTATCTGGAACCAGCCTACTTGCCCAACAGAAATTACTTGCCAAAAATACAGATTAGCTTCCTCTTGGATGGTGATTCACTACCCCACTGCTAGATTGCCAGATGCGATAGGAAAAAGAGAGCAAGAGCTGCACCTCCTCTTTATCAACAGCTCTGCAAGGTAGGCTAGATACAACACAGACCATCCTCCAGCTATCTGCCACTCCCTGCCAAGAAAGGTTTCCCGCTGCCACCATCATTTGTGCTGTTCGCTATGAAAAATTTTGTTTTTTTCCCCACAGTCTCCCTCCATCTCCCATTTTCAGAAAAAAATCAAAATATATTAAAAAAGTGAACTATCTAACATATTAAATCACCTCGCTTAGCAGACTAACTGAGCCATTTTGAGATGAATCACAGCAACATTTTTATATGCAGCCACATTTTATATGAACTTAGGGCAAGATGTGAAAAAAACAATATATCCAGCTGAAAAAGAGGAAAAATCATTTACAGTGAATATAGTTAACTCTAGTCCTGTAAAAATGGCAGCATTTTTTGTGATGTTACCAATAGCCGAGGTTTTTCTGTGCATCTCCACACTGCACTTGTTGATCAGACTGAACCATCATTTAACCTGCTGAGCCAGTCTTTCTTTTAATTAACACGTGCATTTTCTTTTAAAACTGCACTCAGACATCAGTCTCGTCATCCTTACTTCCTAGGGAGCATAAAATTCCTGGGCAAGCTGCTACATTACATAAGGGTTATCAACGAGAATTTGAGACAGTTAATATTACAGAAACTGTATCTACAATGGATAATCTTTACAAATTCATCTACTTTCCTCATATTCGAGTTCTTTTGAAAGAAAAAAAAAAATCAGTTTCTAGATAAATGGAAACTTGCCTGAAAGAAGGCCTGTTTCCATATACACATTTTTTTTTATGAAGCAATTGAAATGATTTCATCTCAGTAAATTGTACACTTAAAAGATAGCGATGTTTGTAAGCAAAATGTGAACATATTCTATTTCCAAACTTTTCTCTCTTTAAATGCCTTTTTCTTGCACTTTCCCCTCTATTACCAAATGTTTATAGAAAGAAAATTGTTCTTTGATGCACCTATTTCTATTGCTTATTCCACATGCAAAATTATCAGCCTGTTTGTGAGATCCCAGAAGAAAAGATCATAACAGTACACACAGAAAATGTTAACTTTCATGAGAGAATAAGAAAAAGCAGCAACTGAAATACTAAGAAATTAAAAAGAACTTTATTTCTTAACAGAAAATAAAATAAGGAATTAGAACACACAAGCAAGATAGATCCTATATGTATTCCATTGAATCTGCTTTTCTTTCTTTTTTTTTCATTTTGAAGAGCTACATGTGCAATGGAGGCAATCTTTTTCGATAGTGCTCAAATATACAACCTGTCTGTTTCAAAAGAAGTTCAGAGTTGCCACATAAGGTCAGGAAAGTAATTCTTCCTCCCTGATAACTAACTTTTCTCCATTCGGATTCATTCTCAGAGCTGAGGCCAACAAACAAGCCAAAGCAGCACATCCCAAAAGAAACAGTTGGCTTTATGTACACAAGGGAGAAGCTCATGGGTTGCTTCTCATCCCGGCCTTCTGCTGCAGGAGAACTGAAGCCCACCTTTCTCTAAGCAGCCATTCTACAAATGTTATACCACATTTTTCTAACAACTGTCCAAGAACATGAGATTCGCAAGCTTCACTGTCCTGAGGGTATTGGAGTACATCCAGCCAGAGATTACAGCTTAGGAAATAAAACCTCTCTAGCAGAACAGCATGTCTGAAATCCTGACTTCTGCTTTACTCTCAAGTGCTGTAACTGCCTGGTATAGTATTGCAGACATTGTTTCTAAACTTGTCAAGCAGTGTGGAATGACCTAGACAACAGAGAGAATTAACCTGTCAATGGTTCCTATGACTCCATAGCAGTGGGGCATCCTCTGAAGGCGAGGAAGAAGCAGTGACAACGCTCAGTGAACAAAGGAACAATTAGATGGGGATTGGATGAAATGAAGAGAGGTCATGACATCCTGAAGGAACAGGATGAGACAGAATGAGAAAGAGAGAGAGAAACAACAGTAACAAAATGAAGAGCTTCTGAAGGTGTAACTAAAAGCCAAACCCAAAATGAGGCATTTTTGAAAGCTAAAGACTGGAAGTTGTTCCTTCAGAGTTTCTTCCTAATGCTTGGATAGCTTGTTCAGATGCTTCTAAAGAACTTTTTCCCCTTTCATGTGAAGATTCTCATGTTCTCCACAGTAAAATTAAGCCTTCTCCATAAATTATAAAAATACAAGAGATGGTTACTAAGTGCCTGTTCATACCATTAATGTACACAACAACATTAGCACTGTTAACAGGCAGAAATTCATCAGTTAAGTAAACACCTCACTTTTGTTCATGCCAGAACAGACTTCATAACGTAATTTAATATCCATTTCTTAATATGATTCAAGAGATTATTTTATCAAAACCATAGATGTGTCAAAAGTAAAACAACAGCACTGGTAACTCAATTCTTTTGCTAAATTAGAAGGACACACAATCAGTACGTTTAAGTAATTTACTACCCAACACACGGTTATCAGGTTGGGTAAACACAATGCAGTTGATATATTTATTTAACATTAAAGATGTCTTCAAAGCATAACTACGCTGTTTCTTGTGTACATAGGGAATGGAAATGCTCCAGTTTTGAGATCTCATTCCTGGAAAGGAACACTACGAAATATAAAAAATGTAATGTTTTTGTTCACACCACATTAAATCACACCGCTAACATCAAGTGCTGGAAAATTAAGAAATACACCAAAGAGAAAATTCATTCAAAAATCACAAGAGCGTGGCTTTGCTGAATCGTAGAATTTATTTTTTATTGGCTTCCAATGTCTGGTACTCAGTTTATGATTTACTCCTTTTTCTTAACACATAAGAGATTATTTGGGAAAATATTATATATAATTTCAAACACAGATACCACTATCTGCCACATATAACGGGTTGGAGCCTCGGGTTTTCCTGGCAACTGATTGATGGAAACATCAGGAGTAAGAAAATTTTCTCTTAACAGAGATATTACAAGCTTAATGATGTCTGTGCCAGCTGGTAATAGATTTCTTAATGTATCCTGGAAGGTCTCCTGTACACCTGACCCTCTAACACCATCTGAACTATCTGCAAGACACCAGTGAGCTTTGTTTGGGACTGTCAGAGAAATATGGGTACTACAACAAAGCAGATCCTCCGTGTAGCTGCTAAGTCCATGATGTGGGAGTACGTTTGCACAAATGTTTTGCTTCTCAGTGATACATATTCTTCAAGATGTGGACCTTTTTCTATACTTTCCATTTAACTCAGTGGGAAAATCTGGTCAGCCATAGCAAACCTATAAACTGTCTGCAGCTTCAGGCATTATAACTCAGGAATCTCACAGAGCTGCTGACCTTCCTCCACCTAAGTCCTGAGGGAACTTTAAAGCTTTTCAAAAACCTATTTTCTTTTAATTATTGCCACGAATGGGAAGCAGTGATCCGAGAGTCTGCAGGTGCTGAAGAGTTAAATGAAATAAAGTAATAAATAGTAGGCTTCCCAGATAAATAGCCTTTGCTATAGCACCCTCATCAGCAGAGGTTTCTGCATTAAAGAAAAACAGATGTCTCTGTATGTCTTCTGTAGAAACTGAGAAACAGAAGAATGCTGTTCTAAAGACTCGTGAACTTGGCATACCTCCACTGCGATGAGTCCACAACTACAGCTGTATTAAAGCAGCAAGCGGAAGTCTGCACTGACAGAAGAGGAAGAACCTCTAGGGGACTGGGGAACTGTGGTGAACACCCAGGCAGTGTAAAAGCAGTAATGGAGCTGTCAAGGAAAGCCTCAATGTGAACATACTCACAGAGGATGCATACTTTGTGCAAACAGAACCTCATAGAAGCATAGAATCACAGGGGTTGGAAGGGACCTCCAGAGATCATTGAGTCCAACCCCCCTGCCAAAGCAGGTTCCCTACACCAGGTCGCACGGGTGGGCATCCAGGCGGGTCTTGAATATCTCCAGAGAAGGAGACTCCACAACCTCCCTGGGCAGCCTGTTCCAGTGCTCCGTCACCCTCACCGTAAAGAAGTTCTTGCGCACATTGGTGCGGAACTTCCTATGCTCCAGTTTCTGGCCGTTTCCCCTTGTCCTGTCTCCACACACTGCTGAAAAGAATCTGGCCTCGCCACTTTGCTCCCCACACCTTAGATATTTATAGACCTGGATCAGGTCCCCTCTCAGTCTTCTTTTTCTCAAGGCTAAACAGACCCAGTTCACTTAGCCTTTCTTCATAGGGGAGATGCTCCAGGCCCTTCACCATCTTTGTGGCCCTCCACTGGACTCTTTCCAAGAGATCCCTGTCTTTTTTGTACTGGGGAGCCCAGAACTGGACACAGTTCTTACCAGGGCAGAGTAGAGGGAGAGGATCACCTCCCTCTACCTGCTGGCCACGCTCTTTTTAATGCAGCCCAGAATGCCATTGGCTTTTTTGGCCACAAGGGCACACTGGTGGCTCATGGCCAACCTGTCGTCCACCAGGACACCCAGGTCCCTCTCTGCAGAACTCCTCTCCAGCAGGTCATCCCCCAACCTGGACCGCTGCATGCAATTATTCTTCCCTAGGTGCAAGACTCTACACTTGCTTTTGTTAAACCTCATCTGGTTTCTTACTACCCAGCTCTCCAGTCTGTCCAGGTCTCGCTGAATGGCAGCACAGCCTTCAGGCGTGTCAGCCAATCCTCCCAACTTCGTATCATCAGCAAACTTGCTGAGGGTGGCCACTATCCCCTCATCAAGAACACTGATGAAGATGTTGAACAAGACCAGACCCAGCACTGACCCCTGAGGAACACCACTAGTCACAGGTCTCCAACCAGACTCTGCACCACCAACGACGACCCTCTGTGCTCTGCCAGTCAGCCAGTTCTCAACCCACCTCACTGGCCACTCATCTATCCCACCCTTCCTCAGCTTTGTTATAAGGATCTCATGGGAGACAGTATCAAATGCCTTGCTGAAATCAAGGTAGACTACATCCACTGCTCTCCCCCCATCCACCCAGCCAGTGACAGCATCATAGAAGGCGACCAGGTTGGTCAAGCGTGACCTCCCCCTGGTGAACCCATGCTGGCTACTCCTGATAACCTCCTTTTCTTCCAATTGTCTGGAGATGGCATCCAGCACAAGCTCTTCCATCACCTTTCCAGGGACAGAGGTGAAGCTGACTGGCCTGTAATTACCAGGATCTTCCTTCTTGCCCTTTTTGAAGACCGGAGTGACAATGGCTACCCTCCAGTATTCAGGCACCTCCCCCATTCTCCAAGACCTCTCAAAGATGATAGAGGGCGGTTCAGCAATCACCTCTGCCAGCTCCCTCAGCACCCGTGGATGCATCCCATCGGGTCCCATGGACTTATGAACATTGGTGTTGCAACCACACCTGTTCTACAGCTCATGAATTTGGAGAAAGTGGTAAAAAGAATGCTCTACCACAAGCACTTGGAATAACTTCATGGAGGCCAGAGACAGCCAGTTCGGATATGGTATACCAGGAACAATAGCACCAATAATAAACCATCAGCCCATCATCAGTGCTGAAACTAGGAGACATTTGCCTAAGCATCTAAGAAAAACAGGTAGATGCACACAAAGAGGTAGAAAACACCCCAGCAAATCACAGAACTGTTGAGCAGGTTCACAGAAAAAGAAAAAGAAAAAAGAAAAAAAAAAAACAGCATTGAAAGATAAGGAATCCTCTGGATGTTTCTGAAAAAAGCTATCCCCACAAGGATGGTAAGAGGAGAAGACACAGTTGGCTAAACCAGCAAGTGCATGTGTGAGTTGACTGAAAAGCTGTAATTGTAATGCAGCAATGATTCCAGAAGGAAATATTTCACCCACAGCCTGAAATATTTTGAGGACTGTATTCCTGCTTGATGTGAGCTGATTTGTGAACACCAGCCTCAGCCTTGATTTGTGTTTTACACACACAAACTGATTTTGCAAAAAGGAGACAGCTCCAAACGAAGAGCTCTGGATGCTAAGAAACAAAGATCCAGACATGAGTTATGCACTGATCATAAAGAATATACTTTGAAAACAACACTTACCTCATTCATAAATTATTAATTTCATAATGCTTACTATTCTCAGCTTGCAAATGGGGAAACTGAGAGAGATAGTTTGCGGTCACACACCAGGGAAAGCATTTACCCCCCATTCAGTTCTCTAAACCTTATTGTAATTATCCCTCAGGTACTTGCAGTCATGCTACCAAGAAATCCTGCAACACAAGGGCAGCTGAGATCTCTTTAATAATTTATCAGTAAAAAAAAACATAACATATCTTCCAGAGACAAAGCTATGCTTTCACTGTCCTACAGTCTTTGGCAATATTATTTCTGCACTTCAGAATAAGACAGAGAACCGAGGTGACAGTGTCAGGATGAAGAAGTTTATTCTGACATTTTTCTCTTTTGCATGTTGGACTCTAATCATGGCTCTCTTAGCAAATGTTTGTGTTTATCATACCTAGATTTTACAGTGTACTTTCTTGTATGACTGTTTTTCATCTTTTCTTGGTATCCAGTTTGGTAACTACTGCAGGAGCTGATTTTTATCTCATTCTATCTGCACATCTCCCTCGACAAGGAGCTCCATGGCTTGTTGCTGTACCCCCCATGAATGGGTTTGCACAGAGAAGCCCCACAGTTGTGCTATCAGAAGCTTCCAATCAGCCTGTGCCATCGGCAGAAAAACTACTTTTCTAAGTCAGATAGCATGTTTTGCTATTCATTTGCACCCAGGCTCCACAAACTTACGCTTATAAGTTATGTAACTCTGAGCAGTTTCATAAGCTCAATTAACTCGTGCCAGCACTATCAGGATCCGGCCCTAGACCTAATTCTAGTCATTGCTTATCTGGGTTCTGAAACATTCTTAGAAACGGTATTTCTTCTGCTTTTTCTGAAAAATGCCAAATGATATCAGAATAAACCAAAAGAAACTGAAACTAGAATCCAAAGTAGCAGTTAATTGCAAGTGAGTCTTTCAAATCCACTTTTAACAACATGGAGCTTTCAGAAGACAGCCATTATGAACCATATGCTTTTCTTCCATTTAGCTCCCAAACATCTAGTTTCATATGCTTAAAGATTTTTTTTTTTCTCCCCATAAATCAAAATTCACCACTGAGAACAATTGTGTTAACACTACAAGGAAATCTGTTTGCTTTGTTAAATTGAGCTTCAAAAGCACCAATTGAGCATACATTTGTGACCGTCAAGAAATGCCTATTCTTATATCCATTCAAAGAGTTTACTTCATTACAGCTTATTATAAATGTACTGTCTAAAATGCAGCAGCATGACTGTTCAATTTCCAGGCCATAATTTTATGATAATCATATGTAATATATTCATGTGTCTATCCACAGCCTAACAAAGCCCAAACTGGTTTGTTAACAGATCTGCTTTCCTCATGTTTCAAATTTCTTTGCCTCAGAACATTACTGAATAATAACATAAAAAAGATATAATTGAAACTTTATATTCTCACTACAGTAGTCATATGAAGAAACATACAACACTAGAAGCTGAATCGGGAATACTGACATTATCAAATACTGGCATCTAAGTGATATGTAAATTATTAAAGATACTGTGAAAGCATTATTAGAAAGGTGGGGGGAAGGGAGCAAGATTATAAATTTATAAATGTTTTCAGCATCTAGAAATCCTATTAATACTTGAAAATGTTGAGATCGTACAGAGAGAATGGAGAATGTGCCCATGAACTAAGACCAGAACTAAGTAAACTTACTTTTAATCTCCTATATTTAATGTGCTGTAGTTTTGCCCAGGAAATATTTACAAAAACTAGTCAATCTTTTCTTTCATATGTTTCTAGTTGTTTGCAGATATGGTACTAGAACATACTGAGGCTTAAGAGACTTGCAGGAAATAAAAATTCAGACAATCCCCATCCACTTCACTAGACTGAACAGCCTGTCATCAACCAAGTCTCCTAAGAACCAGAGGGTCAAGCCAAAGAGTACAGCTCAGTCTTGCTCACTGGAGCTTTAAAATGGTTGCTGTAATATCGAGCATCTGTAAGAGTGCCAGATCTTGAAATCAGTCTCTTACAGAAGAAGTACATTTTATTGTTTAAAGAAAGTTCTCAGTTTCTGCATGTGTCTGTAAGAAAGCATGAACTTTATGTTTTCAATTATAGGATGACAAAAACAGTCAAGTTAAAGCCATTTTTTTAAATCTTGCCATTTTGTGGGGGTAGGATTACCCCAATCACCGAGCATGGAGTTTGCAACTCTGCCAACTCAACCTTCACTTTTGTAGTTAACGACACAGGGTAAATTTCAGATGACTACTAGAACCGCTTAAGTGAGGGAGCTGATAAATGCCTTAATGAAACACTGTGATAATAAAAACCAAAAAGCAAAAAAGAGTCAAACAGTAACAACAGAAATATCTATCAACAGTACTATAAAATCCAAATAATAAAGCAAAGATTTGGTGGGAGAAAAAAGCCGTGAAAGGGATTTTTCATTGTGTTTTTCATCTGAGATTTCAATTAGAAGGAAAATAAGCTTTTAGCTTTGTTCATTACTGATACTGCATCACAACATAAACAGATGAATGGCTGCAGACTTAACGCAGACTTTCAAAAATTAGCTTTGATCAAAGCAGCTGCTGTAGCCTGAGTCCTCTGCTGCCCCAACACACTTCTTGACTGCCTTTATAGTGCTGAGGTGGTTTGAACTCCCTCCCTTTCTAGAACAGTCTACCTTAAACTTCAAAGCCTAACTGGCTTTGAGGCTGAAATCATGGAAAGCTTTTTCCTTCTTCTTCAAAAGCAATTAAAGATGTTCAGTATAATCTGTCTTATTATCTCAAATCTAAGCAGGCAGGTCCTCTTGATCATCGTGGGATTACAGAATGGAAGGGGCTAGTTAGGGAAGTTAATGGTGGCTGAGACACAGCAAATGGCTTGATAGTGCCTACCAGCTGATGAGGTCAGTGCTCTAAAAGAAAGGTACGCAAGGGCTAATCTATCAATGGCACAAATTTCTTGGTAAATGAGGCAATGGAGGGGTTCTTCCTGCTTTACCGTTCATTGCGAGCCACTCTTTTCTACTTCTTATTAATGAATTTGCAGATTTCAGAAGCCAGATTTCCCAGGACACCACAATGATGGATGTGGGGAGGGCGACAGGCAGCAGTCATGAGATGCAGGATGGCACAGGGACACGCAATATTCACGGCCTTGGGAGAGTCTCAATTGGCTTCAGAGGATTTTATCAGATCTGCTAAAAGAGAAACCTCTGAATTTTCTGGTCTGTTTGGGTAGCAGCATTGCTAGACAAATTAGGGTGTGTTTTTTGTCGTTGTTTTTTGAGTTTTAAGATCAACTAAACAAGATTACAATTTTGAGTGGCAAACGCTGACAAAATTCACATTTGAAAATTGATTCTCCCAAAACTCTGAAAGACAGGGAATTCGGAAAAGCCCACTGTAATGAGCACGCTTGTCATGGCTTTGCTCACAAACTTTGATTTCATCCAGTTCACCTGCTAAGGCATGCAAATTCAAGAAAAGTTGCTTGGGTTTTCCAACCAGATGAGCTTTCCAAATTAAATATCTGCTCAGAAAGCTCTGGTCTGCAAAGACTTCTGTGTGGGCTGAGTCTTAAACCCTCCAGAAGTCAGAGAAATTAGAATCTGAGCTGAAGTTTTGTTTGAGTGGCCATTCTCATCCACCTCAGACCCAAGACTGAAACAGGTTTAGTTCTGTAACAAATACAGCTTAAAAAATTTGATTTGCTTCCCATATGATGTAACAGCATTACAAGTAACATCATAAACCTATTTTAGAGATGGCCAGTGTCACAACCAATCATTTAATAGTCCAGTCAGGAAAAACTCATTATAAAAAAATAAATTCCTAAATGTTCTTCTCTATGAGAACAGGCAGTGCTGGAAAGAGGAAAGAGAGAAAGAAAAAAACAAAAAAAACCCAAGTTACAGCACTGCAACTACGTAACCTTTTGCCTGATCATCTCAAAGTGTGTTTTTCTACATTAATCTAACTTGATTAGTTTTCTTCAGATAAAGAGTTTTACATCCATAACTCTGCAATTGAAAAGCCCAAAGTAAAAAGAAGTTGATTTGTCAGACCAGAGAGCACACACTGGGGAAACCCTGAATTGAAAGTGAAAGCCTTGTTTTGTAGTTTCCCGCTATAACTACCAACAGTAACGACAAATTACAGACTTTTTCCTCAAAGCACTGAATGAAACATTAACAAGCTAGTAATTAAGCTTTTACTCAGAGTCTCTTTGCTTTAGTGCTAACTTCAGTGATCTGAGTACGAAACTCTGACTCGCTGATCTATAAATGTCCTTTTAAATAATTCAGAGATATCCTTTGTTTTCCTTCTGTCGAAGTTCAGCTATGCTGAAACCTCTTTCTATGCATTAATGACAACCAAGTGTAACCAGTGGAAAGAGAATGTAATGATGTAGAAAAATACAGCAAGTAGGATCTTGATTACTGTGTAAAAGAAACAAAACATTCTTGTCTCTGGTTTTGCTTTTGCATATTCCTGTACACTGCTTCTGCTACAGGCTAGCCCTTCCTCCACATCCCACACAGGTTTCTTTTGTTTATATGAAAGAAATGGTATAAAACTTACTTAATCGGCTGCTACAATAGTCAGCAGCCAAGCATGGCTAACCATGACCCACTAATGAAACGAAGCAGAAGCTGAGCTGCACTTGTCTGTATTACCATTAAATTACAACTGGACAGGTTAACACATGACACTAATTGGGCACCTTATTCCTCGTGCAATGCAGCATTAACACATAGGCAGTCAGGAGCACCCAAGGCAGAGCAAGCCATGACTGACGTAACCACCCCATGGTGCTTGCCGACTTGGGCCCAGGGGCCTTTCAGTGCCATTTTGTTACAGGCTCGTGCCTTCCCATCGGGACTCAGATGGCACAGTAAAAAACACCTGCAGAGATCTTAACAGGGAAGCACTGCCCCCCAGCAGAACTGAGGTACTTATTTCCCTTCTGTACCACTGCTGGCTTCCCTGCTTCATGCATGAGGAACAAATAAAAATCCATCACCAGTGCCTGCACAGAAACCAGCACAGCATCCCATGAATCTATCAACTGAGAACATACTTGAGAGTATTTTTTATTACAACACATTAAGCTAAAAATCAATAGATTCACTTACAGAAGCAAATTTAATATTTCAACTAATCGAGAGAAAGTAAAATTTTTCTGAAGAGAAGTGACATTTCATTATAGGATTCAGTTGTAAAGTCACTGCCAGAAATTTTTCAATGCGCCAATTAAACAGTAACTCAGTGAAGTTGTAACATAAAAAGCAATATTGCGTATTCCAGTTTCCTCAGCCATAAATGAAAACATCCATAGTCCTTAGCAGTACAAACAGAACATCTGCACAATGGCTCTAACAATACTGCCACATCTTTGATCTTTCCTTTTCAAATACTTCTACATTATTTTTCCCAAAGATATAACGTGCTATTTTCTCCACAATCAAAAAAAAATTTTTTTTCCCCTTTGGAGAGAAGCAGAAGAGGCATTTTGAAAACTTCAATTTGCTGAAATATAAGAGCACCACAGAGTTCTGTTGTTCTTCACATTTATTCCCACTTACAGTAGAAAGATGGAACTGCAGTAGTTTTACTGTTGTCAATCAAAAAGTACATAAACAATGTTTCTGTTGACTGTTATAAGATATGGCATCCCTATTATTGAACTGATTTTTAGTACATATTTCTCTCTCAGATGTGAAACTTTACAAATATTTTGGTCATTTTGGAATACCACCAAGCAATCATATATGTGAGCCTTGCAATGGCAAACACATCAGTTAATTTGCTGAAAAAAATTAATAAAGCATTTCACTGTACCTTATGCACACGGAGGACTGAATTACTGCCAGGGTGTGTAGTGACAGAACCAGGGCTAATGGTTTTAAACTAAGAAGAAAGACTTAGCTTAGACACCAGGAAGGCGTTCTACGCTATAAGGGCAGTGAGGCACTGGCACAGCTGCCCAGAGAGCTGTGGGTGCCCCATCCCTGGAGGTGTTCAAGGCTGGACAGAGCCCTGGGCAGCCCAAGTTGGTAAGAGGCACCCTGCCCATGGCATGGGGCTGGAACTACGTAATCTTTAAGGTCACTTCCAGCTTTAACCATTCTGTGATTCTATGAATGAAAAAAAGAAATGATTCTACCTGATTTGCTGCCTATGTACAGTTTTTTCTTTCCTGAGGAATACCACTTTCCAGGCTTTCTTTAGATTCTAAATGTGCTAGTTACCAGTTCTCTCTGCGGGAGATAAACACCCTTTTATTTGTATTTGTATGGAATCCCATCTTCTTACAGACATGCCAGCCTTTCATTGGCACAATCTAGTTTCATCCCATCTTCCTCTTAATTCATTAACCTTGTATAAGAAACTCTGACTTCCTAATCAGAGGTCTAATAGAGCCTAAGCTTGCAGGACATACCTGGTTTTATGGATTATATTTGAGGATGTAAAATGGTTGGAGAAAAAAAAAATCGATATCTAGAAATCTATTAGCAGTAGTGGAAGTGACATTTAAGCTTGTCTATGGGAAACACTATACTGGAAATGCTTACTTGTAGTTAAAACAGCTGTACATTAAGAATTTCTTCTTATTCAAGCCTTTGATCTTGTAACTGGAAATATCCACAAAGACAAGCCAGACAGGTACCTGCACCATTACCTCAGTTACTTAAAATTTAGGACATTGTTTCTGTACGCAATCCACTGGCACTCTTAAAGCAATTTAAAGACCAGTGAGGCACCTGCCAGGCTCCGCTCTCGGAGGTTCTCAGATTGCCCCTGTGGAATGAGCTGTCTTCCACAATCTATACAGGGAGCCTGTGGGGCATATGATGGCTGAAATTACCCTCCTTTATGGGTATTATAATCAGACAGGATATTACCCACAACCCTTTTTCCTTTGTAAACTGATATCCTGCATAATTACCTCATTTGATATTTCTTCTACCTTTTGTGTTATTGTTTGCAGGCCTATTCTTTTTCATTTATCTAAATTTAATCTGCATTTGCCTTTTACTAGCCCTAAAACAGCACAGCACCTCTCAATACAAGGATTTTTGCCAACTGCTTTTCTCCAATCTTATCAGTATCTGACATTTAAAATATTTCTCATTCATGATGCTCACTATGTGCTTTCTATATATTATAAAGAAAGGTCTCCAAGACAATTTCCTAGTCAAAGAATTACCCTGCTATACAATCTCTCACCCTTTGCAACTTCAACATCTTGATTTATTCATAAGTAATTTATTTTAAAGAGATTATCTTCTGCATTTTGCAAAAGTACTACAAGTTCAAGCTCATTTATCAAGTTCAGCCTCATTTGTTCAGTTTAGACTCAAAATCACTCACCTCTAAAAATCTTCACAAATTTAGATCTGTTCTGCCTATAAATTGTTAAGAACAATTTGCTTTCTCTATCCCCTCGAGCCTTATCTTGGCTGTTCTTACGATACTTTTAACCAGTGAACTACTAAGAAATGCTTCAAGATGATCTAGAAGAGTCTGCACAAATACCTTTACATCATTTCATTCAATCTGAACTAATTTTAATATGGTATGGTTTTTATAATTTTATCTAGAAATCATTTTTGGTATGTACTCTTGACTATTATCCGTTCTACTCCCTTTATTTCATTTGCCTACAGTACCTACAAAAGCCTCTGGTTTAATGCAGAAAGAAGAGACAAAAAACGGATTTCAAAAATGAGAACAGATTAATCAATGACAAATATGACATGAAAAGAGTTTCTGAAGGAAATAGTAAAGATCTACAGATTTAGGGCAGTACTTTCTCTGAGAAGACAGTATCTACAACAATTTTCCTAAATTGCCTAAAACTCTGGGAAGCTTGAGCACATTTGCTATACTGTTTAAGTATTGTATTGTAGTCAAAAGAAAATGCAAATGCAATTGTACTGATGGAAACCAAGCATAAGCTTGTCTGCACCAAAGAAAAAACAGTCTCTGCTTCAACTCAAGCACAGGACCCGGTCCCCTGAAGAGATGTTAGCAAAGTATCCTCAATTACTCACAGGAAAGTTTATACTCTTTGTATGGAGAGGCACATACAAAACAGGTTTCACAGTGTAGTTATAACACGGTAACAGCTGCAGCAACAAATTACCACATTCAAGACTTTAAAAGCATCATGGACAAATCATCCCTCTCCTGCAAGACGATTTTTGTGAAACATAAGAAAGCAAAACAAAAAACACTGCCAGCCTCAAATCACCCATGTATTGGAGCCAGAATATTCTCAGACATAGAAGCCTGGAAAAGAAAAACATGAGCAAGATGATGAGGACTACAACAAAATACAACTTGCACCACAACACGGTAAATTCGGCAGTTTTACACTGACTTGTTCAGTCGTTCCACTATGGTAAGTATGGGGGGGGGGGTGAGGCAAGAGGAACAACGCAATGCAGATGAGAAATATCCGCAAGGTCTGTGCTTCTGTGCTCACTTACTGCTAAAATGAACCTCTCATTCCGAGAATCTTTCCCCACAGTTTTTAGTTGGTTGTGAGCAATAACTTCGTGGTTCAGAGACAGAGCTTAACCCTTCTGTTTCACAGTCTTTTCAATATGGAGCTATTTGCATATTAACACATGTAATTTTAATAATGACACAAGCTGCATGTCCCAATATTTACATTATCATTGTTTATTTCCATGCCATTGGGCACAGGAAAGCTGCTGTAAGCACAATCTGCACATCTGATTTTCTGTATGACTGTACTTCTCAGAACAGCATCCTGTACGTGGTCAGTTGAGTATAGTAAAACATAAAATAATCCAGAGAAGTAAGAAAGTAAATGAATTTAGTATGAAGGAATGCTGAAACAAAAACAGAAAATCATGAAAACTAAGGTGTGATGACATATATTAGCTACTGCTGGATTCAAATCTCATGATTTATCAATTGAAACAGAACCAGAAAGCTCAAACAGACCACCCTTAATGTGATAAAGAATAGCTGGTTGGCTTAATTTCACACATATAATGACAGAAGTACTCCAACCAAAAGAAGTGAAGAAGAAAATATGAATGGTCTTAGGGACTAATTTGGGTGAATTTTTTTTCAGTCACTGCACGTCAGTGTGACTCCTGGAAGAGCAGATACAGAGAAGACTGGAGGAGATGGAAAGGTAGGAATGCTGGGTGGCATGAATGCGTCTTCCCAGCCTAGAGTCAAGTTATTTTCTAGAGCATCTTGTGCTCCATTTCCCACTGGTCTTCCCATTCTACTATCCATTCATCTTGTGCTCCATTTCCCACTGGTCTTCCCATTCTACTATCCATTGTGCACAGCAGCTGCACACGATTTCATGCTTTTACAAAGTCTCCTTGGTGTATTTACAACCAACACTTACCCAATGGCTGCTCTTAGAATCATAGAAAGAACGAATCACAGAATCCTTAGAATTAGAAGGGACCTTTAAGGGTCATCTAGTCCAACTCCCCTGCAATGAACAGGGACACCACAGTTAGATCAGGTTGCCCAGGGCCTGATCCAGCCTCACCTTGAAAGCCTCCAGGAACAAGGCATCAACCACATCTCCAGGCAACCTGTTCCAGTGCCTCACCAACCTCACTGTAAAAGACTTTTTCCTTATGTCCAACCTAAATCTACCCTCTTTAAGAGCTTGAAGCTATTTCCCCTTGTTCTATCACAACAGACTCTGCTAAATAGCCTGTCCCCTTCTTTCCTGTAGCTCCCCTTTAGACACTGAAAGGTCGCTATCAGGTCACTTTCGAGCCTTCTGCCCTCCAGGCTGAACAGCCCCAGCTCTCTCAGCCTGTCCTCATAAGAGAGGTTTTTCCATACCTTGGATCATTTTTGTGGCCCCCCTCTGGTTGTGCTCCAGCAGGTCCATGTCTCTGCTGTACTAAGGACTCCACATCTTGACGCAGTACTCCAGGTGAGGCCTCACCAACACAGAGCAGAGGGGAAGAATAATCTCCCTCAACCCTCTGGCCATGCCTCTTTTGATTCAGCCCAGGATACATTTGGCTTTCTGGGGTGCGAGGGCACATTGCTGGGTCATGTCCAGCTTCCACCCACAAGTACCCCCAGGTCTTTTTCAGCAGGGCTCCTCCCAATCCTTTCATCCCCCAGTTTGTACTGGTAATGGGAGCTCCCTCGACCCAGGTGCAAGACCTTGCACTTGGCTCTGTTGAACCTCATGAGGTTCACCTGGGCCCACTGCTCAAGCCTGTCTAGGTCCCTCTGAATGGCATCCCATCCTTCTGGTTTGTCAGCCACACCCCACAGCTTGGTGTCATCAGCAAACTTGCTGAGGATGCACTCGACCCCACTGTCAATGTCACTGACAACGAGTATCAGTCCCAGCACTGACCTCTGTGGGACACCACTCGTCACTGATCTCCATCCAGACACTGAGCCACTGACCACCACTCTCTGGACTCAATCCTGCAGCCTGTTCTTCATCCGTTGAACAGTCCAGCCATTAAATCCATATCTTTCCAATTTGGAGAGAAGGATGCTGTGGGCTACTGCGTCAAAGACCTTACTGAAGTGCAGATAGATGACATCAGTGGCTCTTCCCTTGTACACTGATGCAGTGGCACCATCATAAGAGGCCACTTGATTGGTCAAGCACAATTTGCCCTTGATGAAGTCATGCTGGTTCTCCAGTATCACCTCCATGTCTTCCAATGTGCCTTAGCATAGCTTCCAGGAGGATCTGCTCCATGATCTTTCCTGGCACAGAGGTGAGACTGACAGGTCAGTAGTTCCCAGGGTCATTCTTTTTACCCTTCTTAAAAATGGGTGTGATGTTGCCTTTTTTCCAGTCAACAGTGACTTCATCTGATTGCCACAACTTTTCAAATATCGTTGAGAGTGGCTTGGCAACTACATCACCTAATTCCCTCAGGATTCTGGGATGCATCACACTGGGACACATAGACTTGTGGATGTTCAGGTTCTTTAGGTGGTCACAAACTTGATCTTCACTTACAGTGGGAGGGATGTTGTTTCCCCAAACCCGTCCTACCAAATCATACATTTGAGGGCTGTCTGGTGAGCAGTTATCAGAGAAGACTGAGGCAAAAATGTTGTTAAGTACCTCAGCCTTTTCCTTGTCTGTTGTTACCAGCTTGCCTGTATCACTCACTAGGGGAGGTATGCCCTCCTGAACTTAACTTTACTGTTTGAGGTACCCATAGAAGTCATTCTTATTCTTCTTGGCATCTTTTGCAAGTTTAGTTCAAGCTGGGCTTTGGCTTTCTTCACCCCATCCCTACACAGCCTAGCAGCTTCCTTTTACTCTTCCCACACTACCCGTCTCTGTTTCCACTGCCTGTGCGTTTTCTTCTTGCTCTTCAGTTTGACTAGCAGATCCTGGTTTGGCCATGCTGGTCTCTTGCCTTCCTTTCCTGACTTGCTACACCTGATGGAGAGCTCTTGTGTGCTAAGGAAAGCTTCCTTAAAGATCTGCCAGCTCTGCTCTGCACTCTTATCCACAAAGACAGTTTTCTACGGTGTTTTGCTGACTAACTCTGAAGAGCTGGAAGTTAGCTTTCCTAATGTTTAGCTTCCTCTTTTAACCTGTTACTCTGGACCTTTGCAATTCATGTGGCCAGTTTTGTTGCTTTTCTTCTTCACTTTCTTCAAATTTGGATAAATGACTCAGAATAATCTATAAACGTCTTACATTTTATAGACATTCCTGAGAACGCTAGTGTTTCTCAGTTTGTTACACTCACAGATGTTTAGTTTAAGCCAACAACGGCATTTTATTCTCAATATACACCATACACTCCATTAAAAAAAAATCCATATTGCCTCATTACGTGAAAACTGCTGCAAGATGACTTCAAAGTAAAAAAAAAAACAAAAAAAAAAACACAACAAACCATTCTTCTAAATAAATATTTTAGTGGCAAAAAAAGTTTTCTGAAAGAGGACTCAAATCTCTGGAAGGTAATGCAATCCTAGGCCTTAATGGAAAGAAAGATGTTTTCCCTTATTTTTGGTATTATGAGGAAATCAGTCATTTACAAAAGTAAACATTTAACAGGAAATAAATAAATAAATAAAAGATACAGAGAGAGGAGTATTGAAAGTATTGTATAATGCAGTAATGGTTGCAGCCATGGGAAAAGATAGGGAAGAAGAACTAACTGGTACACTGAATGTTAATATTACTGACTGAAATTAAGCTGTATTCAATCAGCAACGGTGGAGGCTCTGAAGCATCCAACTGTAGAATTTCCTGATGAACACAATATATGATGCAGTTTTATATATCTTCGAGAACCAGCTGTATTTCACAGTGCTGACTGCCTTTACTATACAATGGCAGAAACCAGATAAATTCAGGTTAGATAGGACTTCCACCAACCTATCTAGTCCAAACTCCTGCTCAAGGCAGGGGTCAGTTCAAGGATAAGCCAGGCTGCTCAAGGCCTTTTCCAGTTAAATTCTGAAAATCTCCACCTCACAATCTCTCTGGGC
The DNA here is from genome assembly GCA_016647715.1 of Pavo muticus. Classification (NCBI taxonomy): domain Eukaryota; kingdom Metazoa; phylum Chordata; class Aves; order Galliformes; family Phasianidae; genus Pavo; species Pavo muticus. The sequence goes on along the minus strand of JACDJE010000085.1, from coordinate 1,573,101 downwards.
AACCTGCTACTGCTGCGCCCAAACAACCTCAATGTGACACTGTTTCCCACTTATCCAACTGGAATTTTCCCTCTTCTGCTTCATTGTGCAGGTCTGAGATGCCTGTTCATCTGTTTTTTTCTGAAACCCCACCTGAAGTGATAGAAGACAGCAATTCAACCACTCCATTGTCTTCTCTTCTTCAGACCAATCAGACCCACCTTCTTTAACCTTTCCAAATACAGCAGATGACTGACCCTTCATCACAACCCCTGCAGGCATCTCTTGCACTGAGGACTCCAGAGGAGCATTCAGTTGTGGTCCCAAAAATGCTCAAGTAGAGGACAATCATGAATTTCCTTGATGTGACTGCTAGGCTGTAGCTAACACAAGCCAGGCTATGGTTGGCCTTTAACTTCGTTTGCCACCAGGACCCTAAGGCCCTTTCCTGCAGAGCTGCTGCATGGAAAGGCCAGGGAGATCTCTGTCCCAATAGCAAAACCAGCATCTTGCTTCTCTTAAATTTCATGAGCTTCCTTTGTCAGCACTTGTTTTTCTAAGCTTTTAGAGAAATTAGGCATTATCATACTAATTTTCTATCACTAGGAAAGAAATCACAAGAAATAGAAGGCTTTAAAATTTGCAATATGTTCAATTTTTACAATACTCATTAAAAGCACTTGATTTTTTTTTCTTAAACAGTTAATATAGCAGTAAATAGAAAGCTTAAAAATATATAATCTACAATCAATTAGCTATTATTTTAACCTTTCCAGAAGGCTTCATTTATCCTATGCTTAGCAAAAAGAAACTTGGATTGATTTTCTAAAAAAATGACTACAAGCTGATGTAACAAAAGATGTCCAAAAAACAACCACCCAACAGTCCAAAACCAAGTATCAATTATCCTATCCTATTGGCAGCAACAACAGAAAACTGCAGAGGTAATCTTCTTAATTCTGTGAACTTCTATGGAACACTCCAGACTTCACAAAGAACAGATCTGTTAACTGAATTCATGGGCATAATCATGAGAAAAAGCAAAACAGGGACTATCTGATCCAGCAGAACACAGTGAATTTATAAAATTATAGCTCATTAACATTTTGTTCTTATGGACAACAACTGTGGCAGCATACAAAATCAACCGCTTCATTTTTGCAACACTCACGCAGATTTCCTAGTTGGTATTCTTTCCCTGTTTACATCACCAGTTCCCAAGCCTACTGTTATTTAATATTTTTTACTATTTTGCAATGCATCTACAGAGAGTAAATGTGCCCACTGTACGCTGGCATTTGTGCATACTATAAACACACACACAAAATATATTAATTTACATTATTAGTGTCTACCATTCCCAGGCAGGACTTAGGGCTCTACACAGGGACTAGAAGAACACACAGTCAGGACTCCTTGCCCCTAAGCATTAGCAACTACCTTTGAGAAAAGGTGCCAGCAAAGAATGTCAAGATATAGTGAAGTGAAAGAAAATACAGAGACTTTTTGTTTCCTAATTAATTCTCAAAGTAATAGTTCAAAAGGAGCCTGTTTTCAAAAAGCAGCTGAATTTGCTACCTTTAACAAACACAGAACTTAGGAATCAGTAGAGCATGATTTCTTGCCAGCACCTTACAACATCTTCTAACTTCCATTAGTTCAGTGAACTCTCTTCTCCAGCATCTCCCTCATCTTCACAGGTTACCTGCTGAGCAGGTAGGGCAATTTGCTACTTTCAAAGAGTTTTTCTTACTGCTGTCACTACTCCAGAATTTTGTTAATGAATATATTCTCACTATTGCTTAAGAGACCAGGTCAAACAAATGCACCTTGAACTCGGGAAAGAAGACAGTGAGATGCGTTATCACTCCAGGCTCTGTGAGGATCACTTCAAATGCTAGTCTGCCCTGCTGAAAACTCTACTGCTGTAGGGAATTAACTTGTATTTCTAAGGACAGCAAATACAGCCCAAAATTCTGTATCAGATAACTTTTCATATATCCCATACCATATCCCACACCAGTCTTATGAGGAGTGGCTGAGGGAACTGGAATTTTTTGTCTGGAGGCGATTCAGGCGATTATTGCTCTCTGCAACCACCTGAAGGGAGGTTGTGGTGAGGTGGGAGTCAGCCTCTTCTCCCACAAAACTAGCAATAGGACTAGAAGGAATGGCCTCAAGTTGCACCAAGGGAGATTCAGGTTGAACATCAGGAAAAACTCCAAAAGAGTGGTCAGGCACTGGAAAGGGCTGTCCAGGGAGGTGGTGGAGTCCCTGTCCCTGGAGGTGTTCTAGAAATGTTCAGATGTTGTACTGAGGGACATGGTTTAGTGGAAAATACTGGTGACAGGGGGACAGTTGGACTGCATGATCTGGGAGGTCTTTTCCAACCTTGGCGAATCTATGATTCTGTGAGAGTACCTTGAAGATAAAAACTAAGATGTTGAATTTGACACAGCCCTTTATGTGAAATCTGTGCAGAGGAGAGGAGTGAGTGGAAAAGGAGGACAAGTTCAGGCATCAGAAGGCATGATCTCAACAATATAGGAAATCTCATGAGGAGACTGCACATCATCTTCATGTAACAATAAACATGAGGAATAAAGCTTAAATTCTCACTCTGAGAAATTCACTTCAGATTTCCTGATAATCAGTCCTACTTTTTAAGTGTTGGTGTTCCCATTTATAGACTTCTGAGTAACACACAAAAATAGGATGTTTCTGAAAAAGAAACAAAATAAGGAAGAAAGAATTCCTTACTTGGCTTCTCAACTTGCAACAATGGCAACTCCAGTGATGCTTAGAGTGAGTTCCCTGTCCATCAAGAGGATGTGAAAAAAAACTGCTGTAGCATCCCACAAAACCCTATAAAGTATTACAGCCACCAATTCTGTTTGGATACTATTAACAGTAATAAATATGTATTAATATTTATTATATTTATTAATATTTATGACTATCCTGAAGATATAGTTTGAACTCAAGAAGTAGAATATGGCACAGTTTTATCATAGGTTTGTGTGTTTTAATTCAGAATGACTATGTTTAATGAAACGTAGCAACTCAGATTATCAGTTTTATCTTCTTCTTTCAGAGTCATCGAATCATATAATTGTTATACTCCTTAGCACTCTCTGTTCCTAATGGAAACTGAATCCAAATCCTGTAGTTCTCAAAACTATTCTTCAGTTTTCAGAATACGATTACTTCTGTCAGGCAAAATCCATTTGATATTCTACCATTACTTCGCTGTAGTTTAAAATCATTTTCTCCCATCAGTATTCCCCTCATTGCCCTTGCTAATTCTGCTAATATATTTGAAGATGAAACAATCTTTCTCTTACATTGTATCTTGATAAGCTAAGCAAACAAGTTACCTCTATTTTTCTTTATTTTACATGCCTTTGTTCAATCTAGTAACCGTCACTTTCAGTTTGAAATAATTTGTCTTCAGTGTGATCAATCAGAACCATCCACCAACAGGTAAAACTCACACTTGTTTTTCTTCAGGAATGTATCTCTCCAGAGGGCCTAGGGCTGTCTCTGCCTTTTTAATGGCTGCACCCAATCCATTTCTCCTATAAACAACTGTTGTTTTTTTCTGAGACACATCACTGTTAAATGAGCAAGCTTCAGAAGATCGCAGATGTGCTTGCTTCTGTGCCCCCACAGTTGAGCTTTTCTTATGTTCTGTCCTATTTTATAACCTGCAGCCAAAGCTCAGTCAGTCCTTCCTGTGCTGGTTCTCTTTCGTCCTTTTCCTGCCATCGAACTGTCATCATCGGTACATAAATCCTCAACCACAGTAAAATCATCAATAAAACTATTAATATTAACTAAGCATCTTCTCAAGATTAGTCCTGGAGCAGCTCCACCAGCACTATGCTGCCAACCCAGCAGAACACCATGCCCCAGGAACCCCCTAATCACTGAAAATGATGGTTAAACTGTATTGACAACTTATTTTTTGGATAATGATGTCAAGAGAGAACTGCAAAGACACTACCAGGTAAGCGGTTATTTTCTTTGTGCTGAAGGCATAATATCCCTATGTTTTACTCAGTCGCACTTCTTTTCACATAAAACAAGCTAACAGGACAAGAAATACAAAGAGAAGATCAGCAGCAGAAGCAACACTCAGTTTATGTCTTCACTAGATGTACTAGCGAAAGCAAGAATGTCTGTTAATATCCAACAAGCAGAGCTTTGTATGACTGGAGCACCAGTATGCTGTTTCTGGCTGTCAGCAGGCACAGAAATAAATGTTTTACACACATTTTGCAGAAAGATCACACATACTGCACTGCTGGTGGGAGATAAGTCAGGATAGCAACTGAGTGGATGGAGAAAGTTGGACTTACCCTGCTCCTAAATTGTAAAAACTCTGAAGATCTGTATTTAAACAAGCTTCATGACTGTGCTTTGTGATTAGATGAGAGAGCAGAAGACGTTCAGCTTTGGGATCATCAATTGGTTGTAGGTGTCATTGTCATCCAGGAAGAAAGATGTGCCAGCTTCAGAGAATAAGCTACCAGCTTCTTCTAACTTAAGAAGTGGCCTACGGAAAGCATCTCTTTCACCAATTCATGTTTTTGCCCTCTCTTCTTCAAAAACACTGCTTTTGTAAATTGTGGCCATTCCCTTCAGTAATCACCTGCAGAGGTTTGACAAGTGAGGTCCAGCCTGCCTCTTAGACGTGATTTCATCCCTTATGTCTGGAGAAAGGCCAGCCAGCCACACTGAAAAAGTTTCAGCTCTTGAAAACATAACAGTAAATTCTCTGATAAGCTGACTGCATTTCTAAAAGTAAAGGTGGGTAGATTTGTATCTGGAGGGTCTACTGGCTTAGATGTGATCAGTGAAATTATTCTGGGGCAATTACCCACTGCAGAGCCTCTGCCTGGTAGGACTCTGCTCTGCTTCCTCATGTTTTAAGTTAAAAGCATATTTGTTGAGGGAAAATAACTCAGTTGGGCAAATAATAGCTTAGAATCAAAGTGTAGTCCCGGAGTGTGGGCGGTAGGTTTAGCAACCTCAGCAATCAGCAATACTGTTCTCAGGTTTAATAAAATCACAGGTAACGGCTACATAGCTGCAGATCAGAGTACAGAGCTTGATTTTTGCTTGACAGAAAGACTACTTTAACCACAGCAGCAAATTCCCCATAAGCAAACTTTAAGCTTTCAGGAACTTTCCACTGGGCTTGTAGCCTAGAAACAAAATAGTAAGAACACTATTTCCAAAGTACTCTTGTAAGTATTAACCGTCCTCATATTCTATTAAATAGAACAATTCTATTTTGAACAAAGTAGTCTTTATTATGCAACTTTTTAATAACTACTCTTAAAATACCAAAAATAAAAGGGCAGTAATGAATCTTTATTTAAATGGTAATTAAATGTGTTAAGAACACAACATGAAACTAGTCATTAGCACAACAGTAAAGGCTGTCAGAAGCTTCATTACTGATTAATAATGGAGAACACAACGTACTGAACAGCTTCCCCTAATCCTAGAAGCAACTAGGAACTGATCTGAAAAACTTTCAATCCTAATAAATTGATGAAACAATATCATGGAATTTATAATTACAAGTTAGAGCATAACTAAGCTTTCGTTTTGATCTATGCTGAACAAATCTCTATTTCAAAAACAACAGATCATGTACGTAATGAAGACTTCTCACTCTGGAAACAGGTTTAAAAGACTTCTCAGGTGACTGTTATGTATGCTGAATAATGAAATTAGTAACTTCTATTAAACACAACATTTGCATGACATATTTTCTTGATTAACTTCATTCTTACCAAAAGAATACAAACAATAACAAATGAAAATAGATTTAAGAAAGTCTGCCAGCCAATTCCAACTAATGTCAAGACTTTATTTTACTGATCAAGACAGTCACACCTACAGAAACCTTCATAAAATCTGTTTTTCTAAGAGATATATAATAAACATAACCACTTGAGATCCAAAGAAAGGTGGAAATCATGAATGCAGACATATATGACAGCAACTACCAAGACAGCTACTTAAACAGTTAAAGATTAAAAAAAGTAAGCAAATGTATTGTGAAACTGTTCTATAACACCTTTGAACCAATGCTATATTTAAGCAGTAAATTAAAATAATTTTATTTAGAAACAAAAAACAATTATAAGAACTACCCTACGTAAAATCAATTCCTTCAACACATCATTAAAGAGCAGTCCTTTGGAAATAAAGTGAGACTTCATTGCTAAAGCGTATTTGACTTTCAAATCATTATTTCATCACCAGCTAACTGGAATAGCCATCATTTTTTTGAGCTACTGAGCGTACCAAAAATCACTGTTACTCCAGAACAAGAATGATCACAAACTTCCTGCAGTAACTTAAAGATTCTGCATCCTGAACTCTGTTCAAAGCGGCAACACACAAAATCTTTTACATCTATGAACAGGCGCAGAATATTAAATTACTGGAGAAGAAAAATTCAACGCAGATCCCTCTAGCCAGGAAAACACTCTTTTTCCCATTTCTTCTAATCTAACCACTACCAGATACAGAGTTCAAAAACTTCAGGAGCGAATGTTTCTCATTCCTTTTGTATAATGAAGCGCAGAGATCAAACATCCATCAAGCACTACCACTGACATCACTGAAAGCAAGACAGGAGGAGGAAGATAGGTAATTTTGGTTAATCTTACCAGTTCATCTATGTCTCAGAAACATTATAAATATTAATATATATAAATATTAATGAATTACTGCATATGAGGAAGAAAGACATAGAATAATAATCTCGAGAAGAGACATCAGTATTGCAGAATCTTTACTCAGACTTGCCATCCACAGTCTTCATCATCAAAGACACTGCACAATTATCGTCCGTATGGTTCTGGAAAATCAGAACTTGTTTGCTATTGCAAATGTACACTTTGATAAGGAGCTTTTCTCTGCAGTTTTTTAAAAGTACATAAATTGAAACACGAATTTATGAGGACTACTGTGGCAGTTTATATGTTTACTATGAATATTTCAAAGACCTGATAACATTCCTATTCATCCTACTGAAAGCGCACTAAAAATGCATTAGAAGTAACGCTGTAAAATAATGGCTCACTTTGAGTAATAAATCTACACTGACAGAGGAATGTAGTGGCTTGGGGCATTCCTTAATGCACACGTTTGGCAAGTAATGCCACATCTTAAAAGAAGACCTCAACAGTTCGGATCTTTGCAAGTGGGTCATTTATGTAACAAGAGAGACCAATCTACCAAATATCTAAACTAAGAAGGTTACCAAGACTCTGCCTTATATATATTCCATGACAAAGTTTGGTTCACAGTTCAACTGATGAGATCATTAAGTAGGAGTGTATGAAAGACTGCTGGAGGAACAACAAAAGAAACCTGTGTCAACAGTTCCAGAAGACCACGGTATACCTTCAGAATACATAAATTTCCTTTAGCAGTACCAGTTCTTAATGTGAATTATTACTCCTCACTATTGGTGCTGAAGATCTCTAAGAAGTTGGAGCCTCATCACTCTACATCAATTCCTTTGCTGTCAGGCAGCTGACATTTTCTAGAATCTCCAAGGAATCAGATAGGAGTCTCAATTTAAAAAGTTTATTGTTTTTGTTAACTGTACATCATTTCCTAATTGAGAACCACAGAAGAGATTACCCTGAGACAAACGAGCTTGCTATTTCAAGATTACCTTTATCTCTAGAAAAGAAACAAAGCAGTGGTGTGCAAATATGTGCCCATATATACACCTGTAGCTCCAGAAATAAGCATTATTTTTGAGAGAGTACAGCCATGTGAAGTTAGCTCATTTAAATACGTCTATATATAATCTACACTCATTTAGTGGATAATAAGGTTTGTTTTCCCTAGGTGGTGACTGAAAGTTACTTTGAATATCCAGATTGCCTATTCTGTGGCAAACGTAACATTTAAAATGAGAGCACAGCAGCAATATAAACTACTTAGTCTAATATTAGCATATTCAAATAAAATTTACATCAGATATTTATCAAGCATTCTACCACATATACACTACGAACAGCAAAAAATTAAAGAAAACATTACTGCACTTGTATCTTGAACACTGTGCCGATCCCTACATTATAAGAGGCAAGAGTAAAAATGCAGAAGGATATAACGGGTGTAAAGAGTGTTCACTGGAGATACCGAACGGCTTGGACACACGGAGCAATTAGATTAACTCTTTGTAGCTTGGCATATGCAAGATTGGTATTATATAAAAGTGGATAAAGTCATGAATGGAGAATGAATGCTCACCCTCTCCTGATGTAAGGGTTAGGTGAAAAAAAATCAAATTATTAGGCAATGGGTTTAAAAGAAATAAAATAATACCATGACTCGTGGTGATAGTAAGGCTTTGTACGCTGGAAATTTAGTGGATAATCACTAAAGAGTGTTCAGAGAAGAAAGTCCAAAGAACCTGCACAAACATGCAGCTGCAACTTGCAGCAGAGAAGCCCATGAATGCAAAGTGTAGGAAATTGAATGCATACTTTGTATTTATTCTGTTTTTCCACTCGGTCCTGCAGTTTGATCCTGTCCCATGCATCACATCACTCATTTTTCAGTGGAAGGATGAAAATTTTCCATTGCTGTCTGGCAGTACAGGCTCTGCCTCCTCTCCTCAGGCTAGCAATCAGATGTGCAGAGTAACCAGAAATGAAACGCAGCCAAATCTTGGAGAACACCTACCATCAGTCATTCAAGGCAGGGTTAAGCTCCCTGATTATCCCTGGGAAAGGAAGCTGAGGGAAGTATCTCCTAGAGGATGGCACTGAGTGGGGCCAGCTCTAATGCTCAGTAAGAAAAAATAATCATCACCACCACTCACCTTAGGCCCCTTCACACTCCTTGAATGTTTATAGAAATAAAGGGTCTTATCAATGGTACCAAGACCACAATAAAGAGATGGAACCTAATGGCAACCCTCCAAAGTGATGACAAAAATAACACACATCTCAAAGGAGAGTTGATCTTCACTGGGTGGGCAATTGCCGTGTTACCCACAGGCATAGTTTATAGAGGTGTAATTTATTAAAACAGATCATCCTCAATCCTAAAGATGACAAGGAGATTACACTTAGTCTTGTAGACCATGTTGAGTTCAGAATTCCCGGGTATCATTCTTTACGTGTTTGTACATTTTATTTACTTACACAAGGCATTTCAAGAGGCATGATTATGAACTGTTATCACCAAAAATATAAAAGCTTTTTGGGGATGAAATTTCTTGCAATGCAAGGTATTGTGCCGGAAACATTTAAGTTGTCTGATTATTAACCAAACTGAACAATATACATATTTTGGTACTGGGAAGATGAAAAGCAAGCATCTGTTCTTTTGAAGCCAATTGAAAACAGTACAAAGGTTCCAGGTAGAAAAAGCAAGTATTTGCTAGGTACAGTTGGGAGTACTGTTCTTTAGTAATGTAATTAGGGATGGCACAGCAACACATTTGAGTTTTAGAAATTAAGTTTCATTTTGATGTAAAACAAGAGTACGGCTTTTAAAATTGAGAGAAAGAAGAAAATGAACACCCTGGAGGATTCAACGTTGCCAAGAGTGCAGGATATATAATAATTACAAGTATCATTTCGGAACATTTCAGCAGTCCAAAACAGACACTGCATTTCCACATCCCATTGAAATGAATGACATGCTTATGCCTAGCTCTCTTTGTCCAAAGTAAAATCCCAATGACACTCACCAAAATCAATCCCTACATTTTTGTAAGACATTTTTGTTTGCAGGTGACATGACAATAGCTAATTAGCAACTGGTAATTAGAAATGTTAAACTACTATAGTTCAACTGAAATAAAAGAAACTGACATAAAAGACAAATGATTTTCCAGCAATTTATGATCTTTTTATAATAATTTCAGTAACTCTAGGAAAACAATCTGTGCTTTTCATTTCAGTATCTCCCCTGTCAAGGTTTACCTGAAGAATTACAGAGTTCTAAAATGGCTTTGTTTTGAAATGTCACTGATAAGGTAACCTAAAAAAAAAAGTTTTGGTTCTGATAATTAAACCAGAATTAAAAGTAATCAAAACACTACAGGAAAAACTAAACTTCTTTGAAAAGTACACAAATGTAATTAGAAACAAACCCAGGATGTGGTGAACAACAATTTTGCACTATTTCCAATTAGTTTTGCTGGAACTGTATTGATACACTTAAAGTTCTCTAAATCGAGACTTAAAGCATACAGAATAAAGCATACGGAACTGAATTAGCTTAAAAAGCCTCTCTGCCCTACTTGTTAATCCTACCTTAATCTGTGCAAACGGTCTGTCAAAGTTTCCAACGTAAAGAAGACCAACATTCTGGGTGAGTAGCCTAAAAAAAAAAGGGAAAAAAATATTTTAAGATATCACTTCACATCCATAAGCTTTTCGCATCTTAACAGTTGTTACTGAACTCTAGCAAGGGGACCAGGCTTGTTGCAATGGCAGGAGCTACCTTTGCAAACATGATTACACAATCCTATGTGAACTAGTACAAAAATGAAAGATGCACTGTGCATTGTACCATGTGCATTGATTGGTAGCTTGCTTTTCCTTGTCCAAAAAAACCTTCAACAGAATAATTTCATAGACTCCTTTGTGATGAATGTCACTCAATACGACATAAAAACGGCATGTGTGTCCCATTTCTATTTATTAGATACCTTAGACACAAAAATACAGTCAGACTAATAAACATACACCCAGAGCAGCAGGCTTAAGAGTCAACCAGATCAGGACAAATAAAAGCATTCACAGCGATATGAAAGCATCACAACAAGAAGAGAAGTAATAGAGAATCTCTGTTAGGCACGACCAAGATTCAGAGGAATGCTAGGATAAGTTGACTCAAAGAAATGTTGGTGCTTCTGAATAAGTTACCCTGATTTCTGCAGACACTGGGCAAGTCAGAGTTGATACTGTTACTACATCAGCTGGGAATACCCAAAGAACCATTAAGGAAGCAACTTTATACAGCAGGTAGAAGACCTCTGCTGTAGGAAGGCAGTCAGCTAAAGGTTTATGAGGGAACGTGCTGGGCAGGCTGGGCAATCACTACATTCCCCTTGCTAAACAAAGGCAAAGAACTCATTCCCTTCAAGTAAGAGGCTCCAGAAGCATTACACTGATGTAGACAGACACCTTCAAGGAAAAGCCTTTGACTGCAGAACACTGAAAGAATTCTTTGTTTGATTAAAAGAGACATTCAGAACCCATCATATTCCTCAGTAGTTCCAAGTTTTCATTAAGTGTTTGCTATTAAACATTTTTTATTTTCCTTTGATTTTATATTCTGTTCCCTTTAATAAGAAGGCCTCACACACAGTCTAAATCCTCCCCCTCCTCCTACCTAGAGACTGTCAGTAATTAAATAAGAGTGTATGCATTGTTTTGGTAAAGTGTGACTTCAAACGCATCTCTTCTTAGAAAATTTATGTTTTAAGTATACATACGATATATATCGTATATACATATCGTGTATATATATATATATGTATATACACCTTTAATTCAGAGTAAATGTTTTTTCTATATATAATCGGTTGTCTTTTCCAATCAATTTCTCACCATCTCCTGCTCTGTTTTTAAAAACAAAAGAAAATAGAAACTTTGATAGCAGCAAGTAATTGTTTTGACCTTCAATACACAACAAATGCCTCATAGTATGATTTTGATTCTTTCCAGTTCTGATGGCACTATACATGACCTTAAACTGGTTCACTAACAGTGAGAATTACTGGAACACAGCAAAATCGCAAAATCAAAACATTCAAGTATTTAAAACCATAAGTAAGAAGTGGTGTCAAGTTATGTATCATCATCAAAATTCTCTCATAGTTAGATTACATATACAGAAATGTCCTAGCTATTGATAGAAATACTCGAAGGAAAGAGTAGTAAGGAATAGAGCAAACCAGTCACAGTACAGACAGGTAAGCAGCTTTCTCACTTTGTTCATCAACATGCTTGGCTCAGGCTGGAAGAGCTTTACTGTTTTGCAATGGATCCGCAGTATTGACACAAAGTCAGGATGAATATGTCAAATTCACTTTTACCCACAATAAATTAAATTCATTTGGAACACAGGTCTCTGAAGTTGAAAGAGTCAGTGTATTGATCAAATCTTCTAGGAGCATAAAGCGAATTCAGAAAATATTTAAGGCTTTTCTAAATGAAAAGAAACACACGGGAAGTAATTAGTAGAAAAGGTTAAAAGAGAATCCATGAAAAGAATTCACAGTACGTAACCATGTTAGAGTGAGGCAGCTTAAAGCACCTTAAAAAGAACTGCATATAATTTTCGTCAGGCACAAGAATAAAAAAATAATAAAAAAAAAATTGCCAGCTGCAATTCTAATAAGGGACCCCAAAAAAAGAAAAGATAGACAGTTAAATATTCTCACTTGGTCAGTCTTCATGATCCTTGCTCTACCAGAAAGGAATGAAGGATCATTACAAAACTGAGTCTTCAGGATAGCTTTATTTGTGAGTAATGAACATTGAAGGAACCTTAAGACTGGTCTTTCCTGAAGATAGCATTACTGTCTATGCTACTTAACTTCCTATCCATACTGTACATTCAAAGCCTGTTAGTTTTGTAAGCTCTCATGGTTGAAATCAGCATCCCAATATGATCATAATTTAATGTTCTGAAATCCCTCTCCCCACCAAACAGCTTGAGCAAAAAAAAAATCTCAATTTCATGACTAGTATAAACTCTTCTACTTCAGAGACATTCTGGCCAGCACAATTTCCTTATTTCAGAGACTGAACTCACACAGCAGCCTGCAGAGGCAGGTGGGCTGCAACAAGAGTTGCTGCTGAAGCTCTGGACAAGCCAACCTATGACATGAGTGCTCTCTATGCCTCAGCTGGCTCCAGTGGAGGAATTAAAGAAACCATGTGCCAGTGAGGAGATTGGTAAGGCAGGAGAGCATGTGCCAATTCTCATCTCTCCCATCATACTGAAAATACTTTTAAAGTACTTAAAATTAACATTATACCATAAAACGTCAACATGTATAAATTGATATCGATATTCTCTCTTAATGCTCTCAGCTAACAACCCTGTTAAGTTAAGCAACATTTGCCTTTGAAGACTTCCAACAGTGGTCAGGGTTAGTTATAAGCACTTGCATGTTTTCTCATGACAACATCTTCTTAAAATTTCTGTTTCTCTTAAAAAGTCTGTTTCTTACCTAATTTCACATTTGCACAGTTCTGTTCTCCAAACCCCATTGGCAGTACTCAAACTCAGCCTTGCTAGCAGCTAACAGCATTGACTGAAATCAGCACCAGCCAGTGAAATAGCGGTGATGATTTCACAACTGCAATTGTCGTGTTTGAATTTCACATTCAAGTAATTACCTTAAAATTATGAGAAACAATCATAAAAAATGCAAATGCCTACAGGCATTTCACATATAAGTACTTACAGTTTAAAATACGTAGCAATATCTAAAGTTGTCTAAACTAATCGTATTTGTTTATAGATTGCAATGTATTTTATTTGTAGCATATTTCATTCAGTTTATTATCAATACGATTTTTTTTTTTTTTCCTTAAGTAATAAAAAAAACAGAATAAAGGTAGGAAACAACACTCCAAGAAGCAGTGGTTATTCAGGAGAAGCTGTCCATGCATAAAACTACAATCCCCATACTCTTTCCCTCCTACCAAATAGAGCAACCATCTCCCTAGACATGCCTATCAGGCCTGTAGCATTGTGTTTCATAAAAACACTGTAACAGAAAATTATTAGGACCAATCATTTCAGATTTTTGGCAATGTAATAACAAAGTTATAAAGACCTTCCCAGGACCAAGAAAATGCCCTCTTTTCTGCATTCAACATCTTAGATTTGGCCTTGTCTATGATCAAAAGAGTACCCATGTTTTCAAAATCCCAGTTGCAGGAACGAGTCTGCAAAGGATGCTGCCTGCAGGAGTGGGTATGGCTGGGCACAGAAATACAAAAAAGAGGTGGCACTAGAAGGGGGGTAAGTGTAAATAAACATGGGACAAGTTTAAGGGCAAGTGAAAGGAAACTTGGAATAAGGAAGAGTGAGGCAGCAGGGAATCTGGCAAACAAGAGTGATAATGAGAGATATAAGAACACTGCAAGGCAGCCCTCTGGACTGGAAAGCACTGGGAGAGAGGGGAAAGCTAGGCAGGTTAGGGCTATGAGAGCACAAGAACTGACTGACTACAGAGCTCACCCTCCTGAGCACAACCGACCTTGCTCTGGGAGTTGGGACAGTCCCATGCCCTTGTCCTCTTCACACCTCCCACTGCCTTTGGCCATGGGAACCCTTGGGCCCTTGGCAAGGGACTTAATCAGGATAGCTCATTTCAATGAAGCCTGATCGCATTCACTTCTCTGCATGTCTATTCCGGTAACTCACCAATAGCTGTCAGGTAGGATGAAGTGGCTGCTTCAAGATATTCTCAGCAAAGACTCAGGCACAGCTCACTGCCATACAAATGCTTCAGCCACCAAGTAGTGCTGCGCAAAGGCAGAAAGTTGGCATCAAACAGTCCCCCACATCCTGTTGGCAAGCTTGGCCACGAGGACATGGCTTGAGCATGAGGAGAACCATCACGGCCGCCTGTCATACTCCAAGGACTGCTCTGACTAGCTAACAGGGCCACACAACACGTTGATCTGAATGCATCTGACCAGTTGATACATGAACCACCTGTGAGATTCCCTCTGGACTATGCAGTGTGGGAGGCTTCCGCACAGGAGCACGCATAGAGGTAGGGGAGCAGGGGGAGCCAGGAGCCGCTGCCTCTCACAGCAGCGAGTTACGGCAGGTGAGCTGAACGCAGTAACTTGCTCCTGTGCGAGGCAGCAGCTCCTGCGCTTGCTCTGTTGCAAGACCATAGTGTTATTATGCAGGAACGCAGTGCAGAGATGTGTGGCCCAAGCCAGCAGCGCACTGGTCAGACAGGCTGGGAGTGGGAAGCAGGGTGTGAAAAATGCAACGTGCAGTAGAGGGGCTGAGGAGATGTAAGGGAAACGGCAGCAAAAGGGTGGGGAGTGCTGTGGGAAAACAATGAAAAATGAGCAGGCTTGAGACATTTATTTTTTTCCAAGATGAAAAGCTGCGTGAAACAGGCAGCAGGAAGCACGCAGAGCCGCCTGCAGCCATGCTTCAGTTATTCACTATCCCTCTGAAAGATAAAATGCAACTTCTTCCTTATATTTCGAAAATAACTCTCATCAAAATCCAAGAACTTAGAGCAATTTATCGAATGGGTATCTCATAGCATCTCTGTTTGGCAATCCTCAAATATAACTTAACGGACATTGTGGTTGATGAATAGTTCATTATTTCACTTAAGTCACTAGATTCTGTTTCTCTGGTTTTGTTCTTGACTGTTGCTTGTTCTTTTTACTAGCTCTTGCAATCACCAAAAAGCCTGACTTCAGATGAGCAATGGTCTTACGCATTTTATTCTTTTCTCTCTCTTGTTAAGCTTGTTAAGTGCTAAAGCATACCAGCAAAGCTCTGTTGGATCTAACATGGCTTTCTTATGTTGTACAACCAGACAACTATTTGAGAGTATCCAAGACTGCAGAAACTTCTGAAACTTAGCTACATGCTACACATATTTGTTTGCACTTCCAGTGCTGGCGTAGCTGGAATTCGCTGCTGTCATCGAGGGACCAGGGACAACACCTATAGGCGTGATCTGATCTGCTCCTGGAAAGAAGTCTCTTCAGGCCAGAGAGGGCGTTTTCTGGTTGATGAGAATGGCAGACCGCTACCTCACAGAATCACAGAATCACTAAGGTTGGAAAAGACCTATAAGATCATCCAGTCCAACCATCCACCTATCACCAATGGTTCTCGCTAAACCATATCCCTCAACACAACATCCAAACGTTCCTTGAACACCTCCAGGGACGGTGACTCCACCACCTCCCTGGGCAGCCCATTCCAGTGCCTGACCACTCTTTCAGAGAAGTAGTATTTCCTAATATCCAGCCTGAATCTTCCCTGGCACAGCTTGAAACCATTCCCTCTAGTCCTATCACCAGTTACACGAGAGAAGAGGCCGACCCCCAGCTCACTACAACCTCCCTTCAGGTAGTTATAGAGAGCAATAATGTCTCCCCTGAGCCTCCTCTTCTCCAGACTGAACAATCCCAGCTCCCTCAGCCGCTCCTCATAAGGCCTATGCTCCAGACCCCTTACCAGCTTTGTTGCCCTTCTTTGAACACGCTCCAGGGCCTCAATGTCTTTCCTGCAGTGAGGGGCCCAGAACTGGACACAGTACTCAAGGTGCGGCCTCACCAGAGCTGAGTACAGGGGGACAATTACTTCCCTGCTCCTGCTGGTCACACTACTTCTGATACAAGCCAGGATGCCATTGGCCTTCTTGGCCACCCGGGCACACTGCTGGCTCATGTCCAGCCAAGCGTCAACCAACACCCCCAGGTCCATTTCCTCTACACAGTCTTCTAGCCACTCCGCCCCAAGCCTGTAGCGTTGCTTGGGGTTGTTGTGGCCAAAGTGTAGGACCCGGCATTTGGTCTTATTAAACCTCATCCCATTGGCTTCAGCCCAGCTATCCAGCCTGTCCAGATCCCTCTGTAGGGCCTCGCTACCCCCAGGCAGATCGACACTTCCAGCCAGCTTGGTGTCATCTGCAAACTTACTGAGGGTGCACTCAATGCCCTCATCCAGGTCATCAATAAAGATATTGAAGAGGACAGGCCCCAGCACCGACCCCTGCGGAACACCACTCGTGACCGGTCGCCAGCTGGATTTAGCTCCATTGACCACCACTCTCTGGGCCCGGCCCTCCAGCCAGTTCCTTACCCAGCCAAGAGTGTACCTGTCCAAGCCACGGACTGCCAGCTTCTGCAGGAGAATACTGTGGGAGACAGTGTCAAAGGCTTCGCTGAAGTCTAGGTAGACTACATCAACAGCCTTTCCCTCATCCACCAGGCGGGTCACTAGATCATAGAAGGAGATCAGGTTGGTCAAGCAGGACCTGCCCTTTGTGAACCCATGCTGGCTGGGCCTGATCCCCCGGTTGTCCCGCACTTGCCGCGTGATCTCCCTCAAGACAATCTGTTCCATAACCTTCCCTGGCACCGAGGTCAGGCTAACAGGCCTGTAGTTCCCCGGGTCCTCCTTACAGCCCTTCTTGTAGATGGGAGTCACATTGGCAAGCCTCCAGTCTTCTGGTACTTCACCAGTCAACAAGGAGCGCTGATAGATGATGGAAAGCGGCTCGGCTATCACCTCCGCCAGTTCCCTCAGCACTCTCGGGTGAATCTCATCCGGCCCCATGGACTTGTGACAGTCCAGTTGGAGTAGCAGGTCTCTGACTGTTTCCTCCTGAATCGTGGGTGGTTTAGTCTGCTCCCCAGCCGAGACTACCAGGTCAAAAAGTGGAGTACCCTGAGGATAACTGGTCTGACCTTTAAAGACAGACGTAAAGAAGGCATTCAGGACCTCTGCCTTTTCCTTATCCTCAGTAGTCACATTCCCAGCCTCATCCAGTAAAGAATGGAGATTCTCCTTAGTCCTCCTCTTACTGTTGATATATTTGTAAAAGGGTTTCTTGTTTCTTTTTATCCCAGCGGCCAGGTTGAGTTCGAGCTGGGCTTTCGCCTTTCTGATTTTCTCCCTGCACATCTTAACAACTTCTCTGTACTCTTTCTGAGTTGCCCGTCCCTTCTTCCACAGGTGGTAGATTCTCTTTTTCTGCCGGAGCCTCAAGAATAGTTCCCTATTCATCCACGCCGGTTTCCTTCCCCGCCGGCTCATTTTGCAGCTCAGGGGGACAGCCCGCTCCTGCGCCTGTAAGACTACCTTCTTGAAGAGCAACCAGTTGTCTTGGACCCCTTTACCCTCTAAGACTGAATCCCAGGGGACTCCCCCTACTAGTCTTCTAAACAATTCAAAGTCCGCCCTCCGGAAGTCCAAGGTAGCAGTTTTGCTGCTCTTCCTCCTGGCTCCACCAAGAATCGAGAACTCTACCATCTCATGGTCACTCTGTCCAAGACAGCCCCCGACCTCCACATCTTCCACCAGACCTTCTCTGTTTGTGAACAGCAGGTCTAGCGGGGCAGCTCCTCTCGTAGGCTCTCTCACCAGCTGCATCAGAAAGTTATCTTCCATACACTCCAGAAACCTCCTAGACTGCTTCTTCTGCACTGCGTTGTATTCCCAGCATATGTCAGGGAAGTTGAAGTCCCCCATGAGGACAAGGGCCGGCGATCTCGCAGCTTCTGCCAGCTGCTCATAGAACACCTCATCTGTCTCTTCATCCTGGTTTGGCGGTCTATAGCAGACGCCCACCAATACGTCTGTCTTGTCAGCCCTTCCCCTGATCTTTACCCATAGGGATTCAACCTTATCATCCCCAGCCACAAGCTCAGTAGCATCAAAGCTACTGACATACAGAGCCACACCGCCACCCCTTCTTCCTTGCCTATCCTTCCTGAAGAGCTTGTAGCCATCCATTGCAGCACTCCAGTCATGGGAGCAGTCCCACCATGTCCCACCTCAAACACTCCTGGGGTCTGCATGGAAGAGACTTCATCCTAGCAGATATGATTAACAGGAAAATCGACTCCACTGATGAGACAACAAGATTAAGATGCACACACTAATTCCATTTTGCAGCCAGAAGCAGTTACCAAGTGGCTAAATGTGCCTGACGGTCTGACCTAACAACTTCATCCTGCACGTGCTGCCAAAAGCCATTTACAGTCTTCACAGAGTTTACTGGTAAAAAAGATTCCAGTCCTGAGGAGATGTGTATCAAGTGTGCATTAGGTGTGAAGCAAAACTGGATGAAAAACCAAGCCTGACAGCGGTGCTGCTGACCCCTGTGCACATCCTTATCTTTATTGCTAGGATTCTCTCTGCATATGCATTAGTGAATTATTACAGCTGGAATGGGGAAAAAAACTGCTTAAAATATAAATTGGACAGTCAGATACAATTTTAGGAAAATCACTGTGACTGCTTTCTCATGCTGAAACTCCACATTTAAAGTAACTATATAATGGGAGGTTAATATTAGTTATTATCCAAAAGACTTCGCATTTCATTTTAAAGTATGCCTTCTCCATCATGAGCATATACTATGCTCTATGCATGCTTTTAACTACATACAAAAATCTTTCTTGATGCATTTTCACATTTCAGGCAGGAATGACTGTTGTAAGTTAAAACTACAAATGAACAACTGCCCTGAGAACAGAAGGAACATCGCTACAAGTTCAATAAATGTATTTTCAAACATTATTTGAATGGCTTTGACATATATCTTTGAAGATAAAGGTAACTTTTACATAAGTTTACAAATTTGGTATTCCTTTATACAAAGAAAGAACATCATTACTGCATACTATGACACAAGCATAAATAAAGCATGATGGCACAGCAGAAAGGATGCCATATTCACATAGCCCTGCTAATGTCTTATTAATAAGTATTCCGTATTTATGCTGTGTTCACTTGAACTGTGAGGGAAAATAGTACATTGTGCTGCAGTACCTTAACCATGGAAAGTGAAGCAGTTTTTTAAACAGTTTATTGAACTGCAAGTTGTATTCTACTATGGCAATACTGCAACTATAGTTCGCTTCTTGCTTAGGACAAACATTCCCCATTGCTTTTCAACTCTTAGAGTAATAAATTGAAGGAATTGCAAGAAAAAAGTAATCAAAAAAGCACCCGTGATTCTGTGGTTGACACTGCACAGAATTAACTTCATTCAACTTAGAAAATAATTATTTCAGTATTTTATTTCATAGAATAGCATAACAGTAGCACAGTGAAAGTATAACACTAGATTTTGTAAAATATAGAAGTGCATATAAAGGGATCCAATAAAAATCTGAAAAAGGCCAATATCAGTGAATGCATAAGCTTGTGAATTGCAACTGAGATGCATATATGGTTAACAAACAATGTGCATCTAATATTGCTTGGAAAGTATAAAGTGCCATTGAGAGTATGAAGTATACATACTGAGAGTTCATTTAAGCAGTAATGTATCTCGCATGCAGAATACTGACAATGGAAAAGCAGGGGCTTCACATACAAAACAGAAGAGCTTTTCCCAGCACTCTGCAGTGCATTTATGAAATCCCTTTTTTAGGTAATGGAAATATTCTGACAATTTTTTTTAGTCATCACTCATGCACGAAGAGGAAAATTTTGACAGACAAGTATAAGCCATTTCAATGTAATCCTCCTGGGAAATAGCAGACAAATAGATCGTATATTCGATTTAGGACATTTTCCCTCAAATCAGAGCACGTAAAAAAAAAACCACCACCTATGAGGCAACTAGAGAAATCACTAAACACAGCTAGTTACATAGTAAATGTGCAAAATAATTGTGTTTGGACTCAGAGAAGAAAAAGGTTGGGAAGGGATGCATGTGTTAAAAAAAAAAAGAGATTGTAAATAATTTTACAATGTTAAATTCATCTCTATAAGAAAACCACCAAGGAAATTTAAGCACAATCTTTTCACTGTACGATTTTAGAACTTACAGAATATCCCAAGCCAAGCTAATGGTGACAGCAATTAACATAATATCTAAGCAATATTCATAGGGAAAAAATGCAGTGGGTAGCTCAACTCAGAACTGAATTCAACACCCTCAGCTTTTCCCACTATGGTATTCCAACAGTGTAGGCTATTATTTGTATTAATACCCATGCTGCTTTCTGAACCAAATGCAACTTAGGCAAAAATATCAAATGTTACATGCTAATAGCCCTTCATAGGAAAAGCTCCTATGCTTATCACTTGAAAGGCTTCATGGAATTACATCACTACCTACAGTAAATCACTGTCTGTCGTTGACTATTGATGGTAGTAATCTAGGAAGTGTCTGAACCCTGAAAGACATACTGCCACTGAACAACCTCACCACTGCTATGTACCAAACCCAATAAGAATGACATTTACAGAGCCTGAAACGGCAGAACAGTGACCTCATATTTGAGGTAACTGTCTGTAAGCTATCCTGTATCATGATCAAAAAGAATAGACTGAACAATATCAAAGTTTACATTGATTTAGGAGAGTTTAATAAGCATTATTCTTTCTTTTTTTTTTTTTTTTTTTTTTTTAAGTTTTATTTTGTTTGGGGGTGAGATTGTATTTGAATGCTTTGCTAGAGACAGGGAGAATAAAACCATAACATCCGATGTTTCCAAAAGCCCTTATTTTTACTTGCTGCACTTATGCCTACTGTTGATTATATTTTAATGTTCGTCCAGGCTTTGCCTTGCAAGCAAATCACATAAAGAAGCATTTTGACTACATTTACATATAACTTATCCATAAAAAGTAGAAAAGACAAATAAATAGAAACAAAAAGTACCCATTAAATAATCATGCCCATTCCCCCACCAATGGCGTATTATTCCCTGTAGCATAATGAGCAATTTGGCCACGCTGGCCATAAATTACCTGAAAAATGAGGCTGCTTGCCTTTTCCTTTGGGAGATTATTACATAGTCTGAGAGATTTCACTAATAGAATCTATTTCTGATGGTAAACCTCAATTTTTCTTTCTGAATATTATGCCTCTCATCTCACTGAAATATAAGACAGAGTTAGGAACTATTCCCAACTCACTGAAAGACTTCCTGAGTGCAGTGTAGCAGCTCTGCCCACGTTGATCCACATCTTGCACAAGAGCAGACGTACCCCAGCAGTGGATTATGCTGGAGCAGTGCAAATATACTTTCTAGTTTATTCTATAGGGTTCTTTCAGCCTGGCCATCTTTTAACAGAGATCACAACAATACCAGATTAAACACAGAGTTCGGTTAAAAACTGACACCACAGCACTAAATTCTACAATAGGAAATTTCAATACATAAGATGTCTAATTAGATATTCCAAAGTCAAAATAAAGACATCTCAAGTGTCTCAGGAGCTACTTAAGAATAATAGACTTCTAATAAAAACTAGAAGAAATAACGGAGATAAAGGTGACAAAATCTCAAGCATATCCAAGTACAAATCCTGTAAAAAATGTGAGATTCACTTGGATCACGTGAAAACAGAAGGAGCAACTAAGGAAGAAAGAGAGACTGCTGAAAAGAAGCCGATTTGTTTGTTCCCACTGGAAAACAAACAAAAACACCACCAAGTCAGGGACACTTCTGTTTTTGAGTTACCAAAATGCCTGCAGAAATAGAGGTACTAAAAGAAATGCTCTGAGGATAATTTGATAATCAAGGTGAAATAAACCACCAAACCCAGATGCAATTTATCCAAGCTTTCCAACATTTCTTAATATGAAGGGCCTGAATCGCTAGTAACAAACAAGCAAAGAAACCAACATCAATCTAGCATCTAAATGGGCTAATTTCTGCAGCCTTCTTGGAGTCATGCCCTTTAGCTCAGCTTTGTTCAGCATGCCCACCTTGGCCATGTATGGCTGCGCTACTGACGAGGTTGCACATCCCCTGCCCTCACACTGTGGCTGCATCTGCTTCTCTTTTGATCATCTTAATGAAAGAGTGCTTAAAAAGGAGTGGGGGACAGGAGAAGCACCACACTGGCATAATTGATTCAGACAGCCAAAAGGCTTCTGTTACAGTCTCTCACAGTAATTTACTATTAAAAAAAAAAAAATAGAACTAGGCAGTAAGTACTTTTACGTGGAAAAGGCTACTTACTATTACGGATCAAACCTTGATTAAGAGACTGGAGAGGCAGAATAAATGGTCAGTTTTTATCTCGGCAAAGGCCAAGTAACTATTCAATCTGCGTAACAGACTGTTTAATATATTTATTAGAAATGTGAAAAAGTCATGAACAGAGAAAGTCTGCTGATAAAGCAAGTCACGGAGCAAAGGCAGGCAACTTTAGCTAAATTGCAAAGTTCATCACTTTGAGAGGAAGCTGATGCCGTATTCACAATCACCCACATAATCTTAATATTACTCTCCTCTGCAGTGAAAGATATGTGCTCCTGCACATACAAATTAGAAAATTAAATCAATTCCTTAGGATTAATTAAGGAATGTTTCATA
This sequence comes from Pavo muticus, assembly GCA_016647715.1. NCBI lineage: Eukaryota > Metazoa > Chordata > Aves > Galliformes > Phasianidae > Pavo > Pavo muticus. The sequence goes on along the minus strand of JACDJE010000085.1, from coordinate 1,550,035 downwards.
ATGTATATAAAACTGGCAACGAGAATTCTCTCTCACTCTCCAACATTCTGAGGCTCAACTCTGAAGCCCAATGAACTTTTTTCTATGTAAGATTTTGACATTCCTTTGTCCTTGGCCTTTCTGTTTGTCACTGAAAAACAAAAACAAAAAGCCACAGAACAAACTTATATACTAAATCACTGCAGCAGAGCTGGAAATGGAAATATGCGGCCATTTTAACACAAGATGTTACTGCTGAAGGACCGTATTTCGGCAGGAAAGCTATGATGGGTTGGTCTCATCCAGCTGTAATCTCTTCCACTCTGCCCTTCACCTGTCAGTGCAACTGCTGCAAGAGTTTCTTGATTTTTCCAATCCAGGCGTGGCACAACCTCATGGCAGTCCCAGACACTGGCAGCTAATGGTTGTTTTCCTCAGAACCAGGTCTTTCTGCACATCAGCCAAATTCAGAGAGAACTCTTCCACAATAAGGAAAAGGCACTTCTATATCCCAGGGAGGTGAATCTTACTGTACATCAAAACACTGAGGAATTAATGATGATGAAGTTTTCTAGAAAATGAATTGTAAACCATTCTGAATCAAAGCATGAGGTATCCTAAATAAGTTAGTTGGCAGCAGTATCTTTTTGATAATACAGGGCAAAACAAAGATGGATCAGGTGATCTGTACTTTCTTTCTCATAATGGAAAAGGGGTAACTGAATTATGTCAAATGAGGGAGAATTCAAACCTGATAAATACTTCATCACAAAACACATCATTAGATGGCAGCTCATTGATGATGCTTTGGCATGCAAAAGTAGCAAGAACAGAACATGTAGATGTATAATAAATGTCTGGAAGATCATTTTCTTTTAAAAAAAATCAGTAAAGAATATAAAATTCACTTGGCTACCTGGATCACAGATACGGATATTATGAGAATTCCCACCTTCCTATTGAAGATGCTGAGGGAAAAGCACCACAAAACAGCATTCTTAGCCATAAGAACATGTATTGCCAGACCACTCTTAGCAATTTCTTTTTCTTCCTGTTTCCCCACACCACTTTAACGATTTATTCAAAATACTTTATTAATTAATCATGCACAACCACAAAAAGATTGAATTGCAATCTACAAACCATTTAGGTACCAATCCATGTGAGACTATACAGATTACAGACCCAAAGTGAAGCATGCAAAGGACAAAGAACTCCTTGTTTGGAATGGGTGTGACACACACACAGCTCCCATCCACCCAGGCACAAGTGCCACCAGCAGTGTGGAGAAAAGTCCATCTGTTACAAACCAACCTATCACCCAAAGCGAGGCAGGAAGGCTGTCATGAACTCTGCCGGCTGCTTCCCTCTCATTTCTGAAACCGCACAGACGGTACAAGATTGAGCTGCTCCATCCATTATAAATCAAGTTCTATGGCATATTCATTGTATGAGGTTTTTTTATGAACTTCTCTTCTACAGAAATTCTTCAGGTAATAAGAATACTTCATTCTGCATTCCCCAGTATGAAGAAACACAGCTGAAGTGTTTTCCTTGCGGTGACAAAAGAGTCAGAGTATTCTCCTGCTCAAATATTGCTATCTTTACCTGTAAGGCCGCTTTCTCAATAAGGGAAACCTCTGCTCTGCTATCAGGGTGCTCTGAAGCGCCAAGTCTCTTCCTGTCCCCCCCCTCCTCTTTACTTTTTTTTTCCTTTACTTCTGACTTTTAACAGTCAGCATGCTGCTCTGCTAACCTACAGCCCCTTGGTTTTGTTTTGCCTATTAAGACGACTATCTCCCTCCAGTATATTTTGTGCTCTAACTCTCCTTTCTCCAAACTTTAGCACCCCTTCTCCTAAGGTTCCCAAATTTATAGGGTAGCATACTCTCCATGGAGCCCCCAGACAGAGAACGGGAACACGCTGGGTAATGCATTGGTAAAAGGGCAGCTTGGGTTGTGCTGAGAAACAGAAAGCTACCAGCCAGCAGAATAGGAACAAGAATCCTTCCATGGTACCTCTGCTGCACAAACAGCATTTGCTTCACTGCAACAGCTCCCAGGTTGAGAATGCTGTTCCAGTCTCTCCTCAGCCTCCACAGAATTACAGATTGGGGCAGCCCAGCTACTAACAGCCCAACGTCACCCCACAGCCCCAGCACCTGGGGCTCCATCACACCAGAGCTTCCTTCTGCTGCCACCACCAGAGGTCTGACCCAGCCAGGTCTGCCTGCTTGCTTGGGCCAAGGAAGAGGACCAGAAAGCAGCACAGCCTTCTCCTTACAGCCCAGTCTTACCTATAAGTGGGTGCCTCATAAGAAGTGAAGACAAACAGCCTTACTGGGCCACCTACAAAGCCCTCATCCCACTACACGCACTGTAATTTTATATCTCCAAATGAAGTCGCAAACAATCAAATGGAAATCAGTAAAAACCCCTGCCTTTCAGATACAGGTAGAAAGTAAAAAGCAAGCACAAACATTACTAAAGGTTATTTGCAGCAAACAAAGATGAATAAAGAAAGAAGATACAGTCAAAGTGAAAGAAAGCAAGCATGTAACAGGCACATGCTTCTACAGATTTTTTGGTCTAACGTAACCATTTCCTAAGCATTTTGTGTGCAGTCGGTAGTCCTAGTCCCCCTTTTTCAATGCCAATTTTTTTTAGAACTAAAACGCTTAACCTGTTTTGTGATATGCTCTCCACAATGTCAAAGAAGCTGGGGCTCGGGTGACAAGCACCCTGCAGAAATGTAGCCTTCTTATAAAAGGCAAGAAAAAAATAATTGAATTCTTCATAAAAACAGCTATATTATTATTACAGAAAGATGGTATCTTTTCACTTACTGTCCTTAATTATGAATTTTTATTATCTAGGGCACAAGTGAAAGAGCAGTTGTGATTAAAAGCTAACTGCACAGGACAAAAAAATTGGTTACTTGCAGTCCCTGGCTGATAACTACTGATTTAACTGGTATCAGGATGACCTCTCTTCTTTCATCTACTGCTGAAAAGATGTATGTAACGTAAATTATTAAGGTATTAATTAATAAATGTACAGTACAGGAGGTTTTTGTGCTCTTTTTTCTTCTTTTTTTCCCTTTTGCCTCCAAGAAATCATTTTTACTGCAAGCAATTTTGCATGTCATTTTGGACTATATTTTATCCTTGCTAAAAAAAAGTCTGTGAGAAAATCAGTGCAACATTGTTCAGCATATTTTGACTTCCCAAGCAGATGATACTGAGCGCAGTATTATAGGCTACCTGCATGGATAGTAAGCCTTTTTAGGTAATACAGTTAACTGCAATTAATACCAGGTATTGCAGAAAAAAGCAATTCACACTGTTTATTATAAACACCGTGATCTTAAATTCAGGTCTGATTTAAGGTAAGACAAAGTCTCTAGGAAGACTACCTGATATAGCTGGAAAGAAAAAGGACTGAAGCACACATTTTGAAGTCAGGAGAAAGATTTTGATGATGCAAAATTTGTCTTTTTTTAAATATATCAGATGAGCATAACAAAAAACTACTGGCTTTTCCCACATCTTACCTACATCTACAGATCATTAGAGAGAGAAATCTATCAGTATATGTGAATGTAATTTCAGTTGTTCCATTAACATCCTGTGCATTTTAATCAGGATTTTAATCATTTTGGGGTAGGAACTGAGAACAAATAAAAAGCAATCATCTGTACCATGAAGCCAACCCTGAAGACTTGTACACAAGAGGAGGAAAGGTGAATGAACAAAATTTTAGCAGTAACACAAAACTGAATCTATATAGGAACAGTATCCTACAAAAAGACAAAAAAGGAGAAGCTTGTAGAGCACGTATTCCTGTAACAGAGTACGGGAAACCTACATGTTAACACGTCCCTGCTGTCAAGTTTTCTAACAGCTGGGAAAACCAACAACAAAGCGTCTCTTATCTCCTTTCACAGCCTGGTTTCCTAAGAGAAGTGCAATTTAGGAGTGGTAGGAGTTACTCCACTTACCCACCTACTACAAGTCTGTGTTCCAGCACATAGCCCCTGGGGTCCATTTCTTTTGAATGCTAGACTTCTCTGCTACATTTTAAAGGTAGAGGCTAGTGACAATGACATTACTTTGATAATTCCTACAATTCTACATTTTTTTGTTTAATATATTAAATTTCACTCTCAGACTATTGCTTTGATTTTTCACATCCAGCACTTGCACAGGAAGAAGACTTATCTGTGATTGACATAAATTGCGCAGAAAAAGAATTAACTGCATGAGCACACATTTCTTTTCTTGAACCAATAAAAGAACATCTACCAGACAAAAAATCAGTTTAAAAACTGAAAAATCCAAAAAGCCTTTAACCGCTTGAGAATTAAATAGATCATTCCATTCTTTGAACCCACGTTCAAGACTACCTTTTTTATTATTGGACGACAAACTGTTGCTTCTTTCAAGCATGAATCACTCAGGATGACAACAGAAAACAATTTGATATTTGAAGATGAAAATGAAGGAAAAGAAAGCATTTTCCTCAGGACCAGATTGCAGGAAGAGCGCTTTTTAGATGAGCCAGGGAACTGGTGAGTTGTTCTGAAGATACCCAAGCTAAACATCTTGAGTGAGGAAAGAGTGCAACCTCACACTCGAGAGCTGGAATAACTTGTAAAATTTTCCCTTATCCAACTTTTCCAAGCTTGAATACACGGCACAGATTTCCTGCAACTGTCCCAAGCAATCATAGAATCAAAGAATGGTTTGGGTTGGAAGGAACCTTTAAGATCATGTAGTTCCAACCCCCTGCTATAGGCGGGGACCTCTAGATCAGGTTGCTCAAAGCCCCACCCAGTTAAGGAGAGCCAGGCTAGATGCACTTTTCATTCCGTTTGAAATAATAATTCTTCTTCTCACTATAGATTATCCTTTCTCCACTTAACAGTTCAAATAAAACCCACTTTGGTGTAAACTCGTCAGTGGTGTCTCCTTACATAAAATGCTGGTAGGTTTCTACAGAACCTCAGAGTTCCTGTTTCATTAAGTACAGCAAATATGAGTAGAAAGCTGCTGTAGCTACTAGTAAACAGATTTTTTAAAATGAAGGCAAAGAGAGAAGCTCTCTAGAATTAAAATCTGGAAGGTTTCCCCAACTCCATCTCCTCTCCCAGCTCATCCAATCTCACCACTAATAACATTCCATAACTTTTGTACTTCTATCTTTGTAGGCCACTTGGCAATTCAATTTCAAGATGAGGATTTGTTAAAAAACAATTTCTTTTCCTGTTCTAGAGCACAATACAGCCATTTTAAGTTAAAAACCTATCTGTGGACTTGGAGCTATTACAGCAGAAGAATCAACTTTAAGTGACCATGATATTCCTGCACTTCTGTCATATTCATCTCTGGCTTTCTAACACAAAAATCCTTTCTGTGCTTTTACGCCGTGTAATAAGTTTATCTCACTTCAAGTCTCCGGGAATCAAAGGAATAATTTGGGTAGAGCAATCACAAAGGTATATTTTTTGCATTACACTGAAGTACATAACTAGGTTGCACTAAAGATATTCTTTTCATAAGAAGACTGCAACAGAAAAGGGACTCTGCAAAGTCTACCTCTTTAGTGTCTTATGTTGTGGATTTTTTAAGTTGTTAAAAAAATCTTTCTGTATCAGCTTTCACTTAAAAGAAACATCACTTTCATAACACAGCTTTCAGCGACAAAATCAAACATTTGACCAAATGCTATACAAAATCCTTTGGGAAATGAATGATTCTCAGTCTACATAATGAAAAGCAACAGAATAGACAACGCTGTACAGATCCTTAAAAGAAGGATTTTTCTGCACTAGTTAGGGCTCATTCCTGTTCCTCAGGCTTGTCAAGTAAAAACCTACTTTGTCAAGGAGTTTAAGCAGTTTTTTCCATGCCTCTGAGGCCTAGCATAGCCTGTAACAATTTAATTTTATTCAAGTGAAAGGGATTTTTTTTTACTGGAGTAAAGCACTGGACAGTCATCTTGTCACAGGCTGGATGCAGGCGTGCCTCTTGCCTACACAGACTCTATCGAACCACAAAAATTCATCAGAGAAAAAAAAAACATCAAAGAACCTTAATTTTATCTCCAAAAAAGGCAGGATATTACCTTCAGACATTTGGAGTGTGCATGTCTCTGAATATTACAAAAGGAAACAAGTGGTGTATCATACATGAAAGACTCTCTAAGATGTTTAATATAAAATAGATACTAAGTTAAAAAACAGAAATTATCAGAGTCTGAAAAAAACATTCATAACTTCCTATTACAAGGCTGAGTAACAGAAGAAAATGCATGGTTTTAATCATTCAGTTTTAATGACATAATTTAAATAACAGAAGCTTAATACCTCTGCTGTTAAAATACTTCCAGTTATTTTTGATCTGTCTCAGCTGGATGAAAGTATTTGCATGTCTCTGATACTCAAATCATATTCCAAAACACTTCTCTTAACATTCAAGTAATGTGTGGATACTTTTATCGAAGTGACTGTTGCGCAGAAATGTCAGTACAAAGACCTTGGGCAGTGAAGACTTGAGTTCTCTCTGCTTCTCTTGAACGAGTTTAGAAAGAACAATAGCGAGTTCTGCATACAGATCATTGTTATCATAAATTAAGTCAGAATAAGTAAGTCAGAAGCATTATTAATCTATTAGTTGAGAAGGGTTAATCGTGCCCATAATGATTCTTTCCTCCTGAAGGGGAGAGAGCAGTTCAGAGTCTTTATTGGGTGACATTCATTTCATTTCTGAGTTTGTTTGTTCCACTCTACTCCCCGCATCCACTGATCTCCTACACTTGAATACCCACCTGTTAGCAGAATTTTGCACTGCTTAATAAAAAGATTAGAAAACTGAGCATATGAGATTTGATGCTTTAACACTCACTAAAGGAGTGAAGTGCTTTTACAGACATTGGTCAGACCGTGGTTTGATATGTAAACTTGAGGGGATAAAAACACAATCAAGTTCACTATGCTATTGCACTTTTCTCATTCCAATTTTCTCTGCCCTGTAAGTAGAGGTATACACATTATATTTCATTTCTAATCCATTGCCAAATATTTGTCCACAGTGCAATCTTTTAATTCTTTGTGAAAAAAGGCTTTAAGTATGAAAATATCCAAAGATCATAGCTCTGAAAGTATTTAGTACTTATAAGGGGAAAAAATGCCATCTGCTGGGTACAGCTGAGGACTGAGAATTTTTTTTCCTTCCTCACTTACATACTATGCTTCCTGTGAGAGTTTTCCCTGCACTTTGGATTTTTTTTTTTTTTTTTTTTATTTTTCCCCACCTTAAAAACTAATACAAATATCTGCAGTCCTTCTGGGAAGTATGTAATAGCTGCCTTGTTAAAACAATGTCCGAAGCTTCTTATTCTCCTATCTCACAAACAGTGAGAGGTCTGACAGCAATGGACAAGATGACCAGCATACCAATAAGAGCGTTTTTAATCTTTACATTAGACGTTTGGATTGTCTTTACAATCTCCATTACTTCACAAGATTTTCTATCTCCACGTATCTAAATTTTATAGTTAGAGAATTGAATTTATCTAGCTTATACAAAGCAGAGCAACACACCACTATCCATTTCCCTGCGCAGCGACACACCACTTTGCTACCATTCAAAAGCCAGCAATGGAACACTGGTTGCTACAGTACAGGTACAGAACAGGTTGGCAATCTGGCCTTAGATGAGGAAAACATGGCATTGAAAATCGTAGTGCATAAAATGGAAAAATAACCAAAAGAAGCCCAGAACATCCATAGAAATATATGAAAAGAGCCAAGTGTGATGTAATAAAATGGGTTACTTTTAAAATTGACAATAGCTATGAGGACAGTTTCATCCTCCATGATTACATATGGGAAAGAGAATTTTGTTTTGACTCATAAAAGCCAAGGGAAACGTTTTCGTTGTTGTATTTACAACACAAAGAAGCAGCTGTCACCTGTTGTGTGTGCATATATACACACACATTCACACTGAGGCACATATATTTACAAATAAAATAACATGATTCATTTCAAGTGAAGCTGAAGCAACATACAATATTGGAAATTTGGGCTTCAAAATGAAAAAAAAGCTTATTTCTCACATATACAATGATGCTAAAAATGAAGTGGGTCCTGTGAAGGAACATATCTTCCTTCCATGTGTTTAAGATAAAAACACTGAGGTTATTTCAAAATAGAATTCAGTACAAAGCCATGCTTGTACTTCACAATTGCTGTCAAAAGACTGTTTGGTAAAAAGCGACCAAGCAAAAAAAGTATGAAAATATGGAATTTTGGCCTTTATAGGATCTTCCAGTAGGAACATGCTTACATACGTTGCCAGATGGAACCAAATATCTACTAAAAGCTATTAATGGCTTTTGCAAAGCACTAGGTATTTATTCCCTGTCAAAGTGCACAATGCGCCTAAGTTTGATATCCAGCAGTTGCTGTTCTTTTCCATACTGCTTATATAAATAACAAAATGGATTCTGCATTGCCATTGAATCATCACGCCTTGATTATGCAAATTGACCTCCTACAGACAGATACATGTACCTATAGTCTCAATTACTTTAATGTGTTTGTACAGGACAAGCATCTTTTACTAGAGGAAAAAAAAAAAAAAAAAAAAAAGCTGGGTGTTTGCCAAAAAGATGGGACGTGAATTACCAATCCTGTGGCAGATCCTAAGTCATTACAGTAACAGATATTAAAAATACAATGTACTTCCTCAGAATGCAAACGTCCCTTCAAATGTTAATTTAAAAAAAAAAAAAATCATAATAGGCAATTACTTTTTCTAATCAAATCATCTCATCTTGAATGCCTATAAAACAAGAGACACAGGATCACTCTTCTAAAAATAATTACATAGGCTTCTTTTCTAATGTCTCTAAGGCTTTAAGATAAGTGGATGTACCAAGAGTTTCTCTTGGCTATCAGAGAAGGTGAAACTGCTGATAATTGGCCAGTGTTCTAGAACAATACCACTGCATGCATACGGTATTGATAACACTGACATGGTAGAAATGCAAACAACCCGTATCAGGGCCATTTATTTTGTTGACGTGCTTTGCTGATTCCATATACTTGCGAATGCAGCCAGACACAAAAAGCTGGACTTGTATTTTCTAATCCAATTCCAAAACATTTTTTTGATGCTATCAAAGCAAACTGCATTGTACTCTTGGAGTTATGACGGCAATGTATTATTTTTTATCTTTAATATATTCATTACTTAGCACTTATATTGGTTCCTTTATGATTTGTGAGTTTGGTATTATCAGAGAATTACATAATAAATTGTTCAGAGTAAGACTGATGAAGAGTACAAAAACACATACAATATCTTTTGCTGTCCAGTGTGTTTGGCTAACTCTTGCTGTGATAACTTTTCTCTCTCACTTTGCTTTATTCTTCTTTGAAATACACCACAGCACGCAAGGAAGTAAGCTGAGTGAACTTTCTTTCCTTAAATAAAAGGTTCTTCAGTTCAAATACCATGGAAAAACACTTAGTTTTCTCACACTAGGGATCTGTAACAATTTTACACTAACGCTCTCTTCCAAACATGTTTTTAAATGTATAGATCTGTAAAGTAACAATAACAATAAAGATCTCCAATTAAACAACAAACTGAAACAAACAAACAAACAAAACCAAACCTAATTGAACATTAATTAATACTTCGGGCAGTTCACGCAGGGAAAAACATTCTGAATTAAGTTATCACATTAAGTATTATTAAGTATTTGTGGCACACTCACAGAATCTAACAAATACTCCTTGCCTGAAGATCACAGTTACTACATGCAAAAATACAAGTCAAAGAAGCTCATAACACTTTATATTGAGCAGCATGTCCAATAACATTGTCTCTTGACTCCCATACTTAAAAAGTTAAATTATGCTGGTACAAAAGAAAAATAATTTCACAAATGATCTTAATTACTTTGAAGATGTGTATCTATTGCTCATAACTTTAGCAAAAGAAAGATAAACATTTCCTTTATTTAAATTATATAGTCTTTAAATTATGCATTATTTAAAAATATGGCAAACCAACTGGATCAGGCCGCATGGGGTACCATCCAACCTGGCCTTGAACGCCTCCAGAGATGGGGCATCCACAGCGTCTCTGGGCAACCTGTGCCACTGTCTCACCACTCTCCTAATATCTAACTTAAACCTCCCCTCTTTAAGCTTAAAGCCATTCCCCATTGTCACATCACTACCAGATCATGTAAAAAGTCTGTCTCCCCCCTGCTTATAAGCTCCCTTAAGTACTAGAAAGCTGCAATGAGGTCTCCCCCTCATGACGCTCCTCTGGACCCACTCCAACAATTCTGCATCCTTCCAGAACTGGAGGCTCCAGACTTAGATCCAGTAGTCTAGATTGTAGCCTCACAAGGGCATTGTAGAGGGGGATAATAACCTCCCTTGCCTGCTGGCCACCCCTCTTTTGATGCAGTCCAAGATACTGTTGGCCTTCCAGGCTGCAAGAGCATTCTGCTGGCTCATGTCCAGCTCTTCATCCACTAGAATCTCCAGTTCTCTGCAGGAGTGAGAACTTAGACATATCTGGGATTGCCCTGGCTCAATGGCAACACTTTGCACTTGGCCTCCTTGAATCTCATTAGGTTCACAGGGACCCACTTTACAAACCTGTCTGGGTCCCTCTGGGTGGCACCCTTTCATTCTACTGTATCAAGTGCACCGCTCAGCTTGGTGCCATCAGCAAACTTGCTGAGGTTACACTGCATCCCATTGTCTATGTCATTGATAAAGATGTTTAAGAGTACTCATACCAAGATGGACCCCTTGGGGACACCACTCATGGCTGGTCTCCACCTGGACATACGTCCTTTGACCACAACCCTTCGGCAGGAACCATCCAATCAACTCTTTATCCACTGAACACTCCAGCCTTCAAATCCATCTCTCTCCAATTCAGAGATAAGGATATGGTGCGGGACCATGTCAACAGCCTTGCACAAGAAGTCCAGGCAGATGAGATCAGTTGCCCTTCCAGCTGTTTGTTATATCCACTTGTCTTATCCAATGCTGGAGAAGTGTGTTCTTACGGATTTTGAAGAAGCTGTCCTTGAAGGTAAGCCAGCCCTCTGGCATCACTCTGTGCTTTAGGGGAAGCTGCCATTGGATATTACCTATTTGTTTCTTGAAAAAGCCAAAGCCAGCTATCCTGAAGTCTGAGATTATTTCTCTATTGCTTGCTTTTCAACCATCTTAGATTTGTTTAACTAGGGATGGCATCAGTTCTCAATTTTCTGGCTAGTTCTTTCTGATACACGAGTAGCAAGAAGTCTAAACTACAAGGCTGAATATAAACTTTAGAATAAAATTCAAATCCAAAGGTAAAATAAGATAGAGTATCCAAGACACATGATAAGCAAATTTTAGAGGAATATGATATCTGGGAGCTTTTCTTGATCTCATTTACAGATAGAAATGGATCAAACAGAATGGTTAATCATTATGATAGCTGACACAAACCACAGCAAAGTCTACGTTAAGAAAAAAACAAGTTCAAGAAAAAGGAAAAGGGTCTACAAAGCACATAGAGCTACATTTACATTCCATTTAGCAAGCATATAAATAATTTTTGGATGATATGAGGCAAAGCTTTTAAAAATCTGGAGAAATGAGTAGCTAAAGTAGAATAATTATCTGACAGATGGAGATTGCCCAAGGCTGCCACTTCAACACATAAAAAGATGAGGCTGAGTTCATTTTTGAAACCCAACATTTGAAATTCCAAGAGCATTTTGTGTATTAGTTTTGGAAGGTATCACATTATGTTCAGGGTATAAATACAAGTAAGATTCAAATACTTACTTTGAAAATTACTTTTAAAAACCTCATCGAGAAAATATTTTAAACACCCTCATCTGAGTGGTACAGCATAAATACACATCTAGGTACTTCGGGTTTACTACACAGCAAAACCTGTATGCTTTTGTATCTTCCATTGCAATGCCAAAGGTGAAAATTGCACATTTCTACCACAGTACTACCTGTGCTTCCACTACCCATGCTTCCAGACAGTTCTTTCTACATATAATGTTCTCTCTCAACCTCCTTGCATAATCCTACCCCTAAATTTGTTCAGATCTAGTAAGACCTATAGTTGATTGCCTGTAGCTAACAGCTTAGCAAATAATTCATTTACTTTCGTTTGAAACTCTTACATTCCATAAAAAGCAAGCAACTTCGAAGCACACACTTGCTTTAACAACAGTATGACTATAAATGCAGTTAATATATTCCAACCTGCACTCCTCCTGCTGTCATCCCAGTGCTGCACAACTTCGCATCTATTTGCAACATCTTGTCCTTATTTGTTCCATAATTGCTGTGGGACATCATCTGCATTCTGCCTCATAACTTCACTGTACTCTACAAAAATGCAGCCCTAATCTAGACGGATCTCCAGAGGCTAGAGCAATATGGGATTATTATTTTCATCACTAAGGCACCAGTTGTAAAGCTCCCATTCTGTGATGGATGACATGCATAAGAACAAGTTTGTGTTCTTTGGCAACTGGCATTCTGCAATCCAGTAAGACGGAAAAGAGCTTGCAGCTCTAACTGGTCATTTACTGACCAAATAAAAGGGGGAACAGAAAGAGAGGAGGAAGCACAAAACACAGGTCAAACAAACCAGACTGTTACCTCTGCAGATCTTAGCTGCTAATTCTTACTGTTTTTCAGTTAGGATTTTTTTTTTCAAAGCAGAACTGCGAGGAAGACTGGCTCGTAAGGTGAATAAGTCACCTTGTGACAGACAACATACCTATATGACAGCAAATCAGGAATAGCATAGTTATTTTGAACCAGCTTTTTATTTTTCTGATGCTCTAATTTACAGAACAAAAAGGACAACACGACATCTAACAAAAGGAAAACATTCACTTGCCTATACCTATGATATCTATATTTGGTTGTTGATCTGTAATTGCCAGTATAGCCGCTGAAGCCCCTGCTGTCCTCAAATACATTGTATTTCATCTTGCATTTTTCATTACTCAACAATTTCCAAGCAAAACAAGCTTTGCCTAAAACATGCCCCCCACTCCTTCCCAGTGTGGTACACTTTCTCTTGGTTACAGTAAAAAAAATGATTACTAACAGAGTCAATGACTCCTTCTGATTTTATATATATAAATATAAAAAGAAGTAAGGAAGTAAGACTTTATCAGTACTTCTCTCTTAGAAGATGAGTAAAATTCCTGACTCCTCCTCATACCTCAAGGCTCTACATAGAACTTTGATTATTCTGTGATATGAAATCACCTAATTCATTGAACCAATAAGATATTTACTCAAAGGCAATAGAGCCAAAACCTCGCTTTCCACTTGATTTTAGCATGTCTGATTCAGATAAAATTTGAAAGAATTGCACAGGCTAATTAAAAGTCTGGAAAAGGAAGCATGGACGTCCTTGTAAGCTACCACAAAACTGGCACCGTGTAGATGTTTTCAGATGATATTTGTGACATTTAAAGAAGGTTCAGAATCAGTTTGGGGTTTTTATCTTTTTAAGAAATATTTTTAAAGTCAGACATTTTTGGGGAAAAAAAAGAATTTCTACCTTTTAAAAAACAATCTTCTCTATAACTGAGATGTTGACGCACACAGCAATTATATATATTTCCTTCTGACAAGGTCATTTAACTCAGAGGTCATTTGTAAACAGTTGGTGAGCTTATGTCCCCATAATTTTATTTTCCATGAGCATCTTCATAATTTCAGAAAAACGCAAGGTACTGTTACATGATTAAAGGGCTTCACGTTGCTGATGAGAGACAATTATCTTAGTAAACCTGAAGTGATACAGCAGTGCTGGCAAATGGGCCTACCACTTTAAAGCATGTGAAACGTGAGAGCTTTACAGTTCAACTGTTGTGCTTCACAACAGATAAAGAATGCCTTACTCTTTCATTTAGCTAATTTAATAGGTTGTTGGCCATTGTTTTTTTTTGTTTGTTTTCAATAAAAATAACTATTTTGATGTGATCAGAAGGGATCGAAACCATAAACTAGAATCCTTGCAAAAGCAACAGAAAAAGAGTTAATGTAAACCATCATACTGACACTCGGATGGGCTGCTCTATGAGAATACACAGGGGACAATTACTGTGGCTCAGCTGATAAGCTGTAACTCGCTAAGGTGCAACAACACAATTTCTTTCAAATGTATGCGCTGAACAGGAGTGTCAAGATTAGGTCACTGAGATTACCAAGACCCTGTCTTTCCTCGGGATGCAATAGTATTTTTTTCTTCATTTTCATTCTTTGTTATGGAATCTTCATCTTAATAGGGCAGCTTATTCTAAAAGTACTTCATAGACCATAAGCCTGACCCTTCTTTTGAATTCAAAGGCAAAACTGCCCAATATCATTACTGAAATAACTGAACCCTATACAAAAACAAATGAGTCATCCATCCAGAACAGAACTACATCTGGAGTGAAACATGGCAGCTATTTTGCAGTTAGCATTACTATTGCAGACTGATGTATGGATGGAAATGCACAACTGAAAGCACAAGGGAATTTTAGGTAGATGGAAAAATAATCACACCAACTAAAATTAGGCAAATTCCCTGGAGAACTCCCTCATTCACAGGAAAAATGCACAAGATTGTTTACAATTGATCAGGATCTCAATTACACATGCCATGCCAAAGACAGGCCTAACAGCTGACTGTGCTCTAGTCTCATGCTTCTGAATAAATAATGACCCCATATGTTTTTTTCCCCCCACTATTTAATTGAACATGGAACTATAAATACACAGGCAGCGTGGCTGGAGTTTAGAGACACAGGTTCAACCTAAAAGACCACACACAACAGCAGCACAGATTTAGATGTCTGCATTTTAGGGTTTAAAGGTGAGGCTGTAAATCAGAACAGAGGACTTGAAAATTATAGGCAATCTCCATCCTCGCTATTTCAAGCTGTCACGTATTTGAGATCAATACTTGAGTTCAGCTCCGCAGTCAGTAAAAGATCAATACAAAGTCATACATTCCTTTCCCATAAATATTACTGCTTAACTATCAAAATAACACACACGCTTTTAAAATAGTACTCTAAACACATTTGCACAACTCTGCTGTCAAACGTGTGCCAAATTTCTTTGTGGATTGTTGAATGAAAACTATTTTACCTAAAGCACTGAAACCACTATGAATCCTGGCTTTTAATCTCAGTGGGGCTAGGGAGAGGCAGGATGCCTAACATTGCCATATTAGAATTGCCAGTAGCAAGACATTCCATTCATCAAAATAGAATTGTTAGGTTTTTTTTTTTTTTCTTTTTCAGAAATCAACCTAATAGGCTTTCTTCAAAGTCAGTTTAATACGGCAGTGATTAAAACTCTGGAATTGCCTTTTAAAAGTCTAAAACTAAGTATGCTTCTTTTAAAACAACTTCGAAGCTGGTATAGTTTGGATGCTTCCATTAAAAAGTTCGTATTTTACCAAGCAATTAATCAGACAACCAAATTAACAAAAGAAGCAATTAAACTTGCAATATTTTATTCATTGTTTATGTTTAACTGAGTAGAAGCTACTTTTTCCCTGGTCACTACTTAACATTAATACCTCTCTGCCAGTAATGGCAAAGTATTACTTTTCACCCAATACTTCATTAAATTCTCTTTTTGTTAGTTGAATGTACGTGGACTTGTCCTACAAACAGCAGTCAACTGTCATATGAGCTAGAGTAAAATGTATTTGGAATAATGATACTTTATTTCTCCGACACCAAGTTTCTAGGATTTCTTTTTTTCTTAAGCATGTGAGAGGAACATAAACATGAACTTACTTAAGTATTACAGCATTCAGAGACTAATCCAGGCACTTATATCCATCCTGATAAGCAATATACACATTTTCACATAGCTGAAGTATGGTAGAACTTTTCTAAATGTTGGGCAATGTTTCCAGTTTGACAATGGAACACTCCTTCTTTAATAATTTACTGCTAAGTGTCCAACTTTTTAGCAAAGTTTTGCTGGCTAATTTTTATTACATTCTTTTTCAGATAAAATTATCATCTATTATTTTAAATGTAACGCAATAGCACTAAGATTTTTCTATTTGAAATTGGTGTTAACTAATCAAGCAAATACTTTTTTTTTTTTTTTTATGTTTAATTTAAAATAGTTTTATTTTGCTTCTGAGTTACAGGCTCCTACTATGAATTTGTAAGCTTCAGCTGAAATCAAAAGAACCCTATAATAAAAGTTGCATTCCTGCCAGACACCAGGTAATTTTTTCAGTAGAAATCTTTCCTGTTACACTTTCCTGTGGTTTAAATAACAGCCAAACAAATGTGAAACAGTTGTCTGAATCTGAAATGAAACATAAAATATTCCTGTATATTCTCTAAAGCAGCTGTGTTGCTTCTGAGAATTTAATATACCATTTTCAATCACAAAAATATGAACAGATGTTTCTGACCTTACGAAATACTCAGAAGTCAGTAGCCAAGTATATTTCGTTGAGTAAACCCCATACTCTCAAGATACCATACATTCATCAAATATGTTCATTAATACAATAAGCTAAAGTTAGATGAACCATTACTAACACTCTGCACTAAGTAAGCAGCTTGTGTATTAACTGTTAAATCATATTGAGTTACCTAGGGCATGCACAAAAAAATAAAAGCTAAACATCAGTACTCAAACTGTCAGTTGTAATGAGACCCAGATGTTAAAACAAGCAACTTAAAAAAAATAAAAATCAATGAACTCAGCCCTAAACAAAATTATTTCCAAGGCAAGCTTTAATCCAGTGACTCAGTCTTCACCCTTCCCTCCCTGTTTAATATGTGCAGTGTCTGAATTAGGCAAAAAGTATGGTAGAATTGCTCTGAAGATTTACGTGTCTCTTGCTTCTGGAGCTTACCATTTTTGAAAAAAACTGATGGTTTTATAGACAACACCAAAGAAAACCTATCAAAAAAATGTGAAGTTCAGGCTTTTCTTTAAAAAAACAAGTGTCATTTCTTGATTATGCAGAATTCTAAAATGGAAGAAAGCTGATGTTGGCACTATTTTGCTTAAAAACAATAGAAAATAGTTACCTTATATAAGAATTTAAGCTAACATAGCCTGTCTATATTCTACATCCACAAAGGGCAATGCTAAAGCCAAAGAGGACTTTAGCTATTGTGAGGGTTTTTTTGGTTTTTTTTTTCCTAATTTTATGAAACAATATAAGGATGAGTAGTTTTACATTATAAGCATCTGCTGTTGTTTTCAGTACTACATTGATTACAACAGTTTCTAACACTTTCTGTGAACAAATTCTACAGAATATAGAAAGGCTTAGCCTCAGAAAATGTCAAGAAATATCAGAGGGGAGATTAAACTGCTAAGGGACATTCACTTGTGCGTTATACATTTAAAAAGGGGAGAGATTACATACCCTTCTCCACCAATTCTCGTTATCTTCAGACGAAAATCAACAGAGTTCAGGCTGGGTGGCTTCCATTTCAGAATATCGTCACATCGACCAGGCTTGTATTTCTGAAGCAAATTAAAAAGTGGTTTAATTATGCTTATTGGTTTTCACTGGTTTTAAAAGAAAAACTCAGCTTTTCAGGCTATATTAGATGTCTCTAATGAATTACAACACTTAGTGATTGAAGCAATGAATTTCATTACCACAGAGGTAGTTGAGCTTCACTACTTTATTTGCTGCTCCCTTTTAAAACTGCTTAGCAGCCAAGCCACTGCATATAATACAAAACTCAGAATGGAAATAAAAATTAGCATACTTCATTGTCTCTCTCTGACTAATGGAAAATTTCAGAAAAGAAAATAAGACACCACAGTTTTAATAAATGATAGCACTGATAGGACGTGCATAAAATATGCATTTAAGATAAGCTCAACATTTTGTACAACTTTATGAACAATGTTTTTGTTACCCATGCTGTTGGCTGACACAATGTGAAAAAGTCAGCAGTCATCATACTGACAGCCCTCAGAAAGGCCCATCAGAAACATGTTCTTCGGTATCAAAAGAATTTAAGTTATGTAGAGATTAAAAAAGGATCATGACATACTGAAACATAAATTAAGGGAGCATCTGTTGCTCAAGAGAACTGAACCAGAAGTTGTCATATTTATCATAAAAGAGCAATTTTCTCTTAAATTAAGACCTTTGCTTTAGCATGGCCTCTTTTATCATCCACTTCGGTTAATTAAGCTGCCACGCTGTTCATCCTCAGCTAATAGTGACAGTCAAGGCAGCTAAACTTTTCCTTACTTGGATATCATTCATGGCAATGGAGTAAATCAGACTTAGCATGGAGTAAATCAGAATTAGCATGGACAGGGAAAAAGTAAAAGAAAAAATTGGATATGTACAAGATGAGAAATTTTAGTTTTAGATTCTTTGTAATTCTCAATGAGAAAGATTATTTTAAGTTTACCTCATAAAAACAAACCTACAAAACCAAGAATGCCAGGTGTCTTTTGGTACCACAGTGATCACCATTCATGCACTGCACCCAGATCTTGTTTAATATTTATAAAATATTCAATTTACTGATGATAAATGTAACAGGTTTAGATGAAAAACGACAAAAGCAGATGAAGAATTTTCTTTTCTTTTTCTGATAAAAGAATGGACAGTTATTCTTTCCAAAATAAATGCATCATATCTTCCTTATTACTTCTTCACAAAATGACTGTGTGATGTTTGCTAGACAATAGCAAGACAAGCTTTACTTCCCATAGCTGAAATCAAAATCGGCTCCAAACAGTGTTAGTCATGCATAGCAGAAATGTGACAAAAATCACCTACTGAAAGCTCTTTTTGCAAACTGTACATGGCTGTCTAAACTGCATCTACCAATTTCTTGACCGCAGCCCCAGACTACCCGAGACTGATGGCTTCAGGCTTTCTGTTCGGGTTCCTATTCAGGACACTACAGACATCTTTCAGATGTTGGTACTGGAGTTGCCTACCCAACTTACTATATTCTAATCTTTTGCAGCTCTGAAGTGAATTTCTCCAAAATTGTCCCCTCAAAATCTGAATAGAATTTAAATAATTTATCTTGGACATTAGGAAAACATGCAGAAGAGATTTCTGACACCTTTTATCTATGCCTGTTCTCCTTCCATGTCTTTTATTTTATTCCTTCCCAGCTATTTTCTATTTAAAAATTGTCTACTGGAAAGCAACTTTCCCCAGTCATCCTTCACATCTAGAACTCCTGCCAAACCAAATCAAACATCCTTGTTTCACTTGAATCAGAAAAACAGTACGATATAGTGCTATACTAAAGTTACGTCTGTTTTTTAAACTTCTCTTCCCACCTTGTTCCCCCTTTCTATGATTTCTGGCCTGTAACATCAGTAGGAGAGTTGGTTGATTGCACATACTTGCAAAAATAGGATATAAAAAGGTAAACTTTAAGAAGCTAAAAAAAAAAAAAAAAAAAACAACACTAAATCTTTCAGTAGTCCTTCAGTTTTCTCCATCCTGCTGGCCTCAATCAGCTCTCCCTCATTTCTCTTGTCTCTTCTCCATGTGC
This sequence comes from Pavo muticus, assembly GCA_016647715.1. NCBI lineage: Eukaryota > Metazoa > Chordata > Aves > Galliformes > Phasianidae > Pavo > Pavo muticus. The sequence continues at coordinate 1,530,451 of JACDJE010000085.1, read as the reverse complement.
CAGTAATGAAATTTATTTAGCTCTTTAGTTTTTTCATTTAAATTTGCAAATTAAAACTCTTATACAATGCAGGTATTAATATTTAACGCTCAGGCCATATGTACTTATTGATTTTAAATGGATAAGACAACAGAATATACAAAACAAAGAAAATAATTTCAAGAAACCACTTAATCATTTCAGATAATCATTTTTATACACAGATTGTATATTCAAATATATTTTAAATAGCCTACACTCCCTTTTAGGGAATAAATGACTATTTTAGAATATATTCAACTGGTTGTGTGCACTGAAAATGAGAATTATGATGGAGGTGAATGGCACTGAAATCTCTTTGTCAGTCAAATTTTACTGCAATTTTCTTATATCTGATATTGCAAGAACACAGAATTGAATTCTAAGGTATGTTCTGGGAATAATAATACAACATACAATGCCTGCAAAGAAATTATTGTTGCTCTCACTTGCCTTCTGATTTGGCAAAAGACCATTCCTACTACTAGGTATTCATAACATAGTTCGAATAAAAACTGTGAGGAACATTTCCGTTTATGATAAATTTCTCCACAGGGCGAAAAGTTAATTTATGAAGCAAATTTTACAGCAGGCACCAAGGAACACAGAGTACAGCCGAGCAGCTGAAGTTGCTAGAATAGGTGTTGGTTTAGCTGTATGGAAGATCTGTCTCACAGTGGTTGTTCATGTGACATTTTAAACATGACTGAGGTCTCCAATCACTCCATAAAAGTGTCATCTGTCAATCACATCTAAACACTAAAACCTTTTATTAAGCCTCTGTGTGGCATAGCTTCTAGGTTATCGACTTGCAATAATCTTCCAAGCAAGATTACTGGAGCATTTACAGTGATGGATTTATTAATATATACCCAAGTAATCAATTTCTATTTAAGCTACAGGTCATATTTTTGAGACCTTATGAGCTGTTAAGACTAGATCCAGTCTAATTGACCCTAGAAAACAATCCCAGCTGATTTAATATATCAGTCCAAGCCATCTCTTTACATATCACTTCTTTTAAGAGAAGCTAACAGTCTTCAGGACTACCAGTCTCAACTGAAAAACTTCCCATATTTTATCCAAAAAGTCAATTCAGACTGCTTTGCATTCAAGATTACTAAACATTTTCTCTTAGTCATAAACAGGAGGATTTGTTTCTGCCTGGAATGTAAATCTTGAAAAAGTTTGACATACCTAGGATATGAATTCTCCTTAATAAAAGAACATAAACCGTACTCTCAGAGTCCTGGCAACATTTGAAAACTGTGGTCAAAGGACCTTTGATCAGGTGGAGGCCAACTATGTGTAGTGTCCTCTAGGGGTTAGAACTCTTTAACATCTTTGTCAGTGATCTAGACAATGAGATCAAATGCACCCTCAGCAAGATTGCTGATTTGCTATGAGCCAGCAGTGTGCCCAGGTGGCCAAGAAGGCCAGTGGCATCCTGGATTGTATCAGGAATGGTGTGGTGAGCAGGACTAGGGAAGTAAACCTGCCCCTGTACTTGGCATTGGTGAGACCTCACCTCGAGTACTGTACTTCAGTTTTGGGCACCTCAGTACAGAAAGGACATTGAGGCGCTGGAGCAGGTCCAAAGAAGGGCAACAAGGCTTGTGAAGGGCTTGGAGAATATGCTCTATGAGGAGAGACTGAAGGAACTGGGGATGTTTAGTCTGGGGAAGAGGAGACTGAGGGGAGACCTTATTGCTCTCTTCCAATACCTGAAAGGTGGTTGCAGTGAGAGTGGGCTTGGTCCCTTCTCACTGTTGACAGGTGACAGGACGAGGGGAAATGGCCTCAAGTTGCGCCAGGGGAAGTTTAGGTTGGATATCAGGAAAAACTTTACAGAAGGGGTTGTTAAGCACTGGGATAGGCTCCCCACTCATCCCTGAATGTGTTTAAAAACCATTTGGATGTGGTGCTCAGGGACATGATTTAGCGGAGGATTGTTAGAGTTAGGGTAACATGGTCAGGTTGCGGTTGGACTTGATGATCTTTAAGGTCTTTTCCAACCTGAGCAATTCTATGGATTCTATGATTCTATGACACTAAGCCATCAGCGTCCAACCTTTTGCCTTGCCTTGACCACACTGAGTGAAGAGGAATTGTCTTGGGCCACATATACATGACTGCTTTTAAAGCAATACCTCCTATTTATTTCCATGGAAACTACAACAGACATAATGAGCACAGTAACTCTGCTTGATAGAGCAAATTTCCAGAAACAAAGCACTCAACATAGTTTTCTCCATAGCTATGCGTTGTCACCAGAGATGAATAAGAGCCTGCATGCCATGTACATCAAAACCTGCACCAGCACAGGTGATCCACTGCTGCTGTCACCACTGCTGAAATGCACTGTGGTGCTCACACATTCACTGTATGGTCTCCAGAAATGTTCAGCAAGTGTCAATAAATGACAATGGGTGCAATTTTTCTTTTCTGAACAGAGGAATTCAACGACACACCTTTGCTTCATACACACTTCCATGCCAGACACCATTTTGTCAGATTGCCCCTCTGCTGTCATCTGTCATAAGGCAACAAAATGCAACAGGATCTTGGTGGAAAAGTTCAGTCTCTACTGCCATAACACTAACACCTGCCTCTAATGTCGTGAGCCCATACAATAAAATAGCAGGCACTACTTTTGGAGCAGCCCTTGTAAAATATACGCTAGTGGAATATTTGATCTTGTTTTCGTGAAATTAATGCATCAGTCTGGTTTAATGGCAGTAGCTGTAATTCTTAGTGAGTTCTTAAGGTGCTCAGAGATTTTTTATGAAGTTTTACTCTTCCTGTACTTCACCCTTGACAACAGTTGCTCACAAAAGTGCATACTGCCAAAAGCGATAACATGAACAAGGCTTGACTATGAAGCGAGGGATATTTTTCTTTGTTAAGAGAGGTCTTGTAGAAGTCTAGGAAAGAGACATGATCAAATTTTTCTATACATTCCATTTGAAAATCTGCAAGTAATATATTAATGTCTGAAAATGGAGTTGTAAACTTAAATTGATGATATTTTTGCAATATTGAAGCTTCTTCTCAAATTCGTGCATCAAAATGGAAAGCATAGCTGCATGTTTTTCCACTGTTCACGGGACTGTGTACATCAAAATGCATACAATTATTTGCCATAACTTGAGTTAGCACTGCACTGCGTCCTCCCCATGACCTGGTTTGAGCCCAGACAGTGCCAATCGCACACCAATTTTTGGTTATTGTGAGCAATGGGTGTGCACGTGGCCACCGGTCAAGGAAGAGCTGTCGCCAAGAGGTGGGCCACACTGCAGGCTATGCTGGGTCACAGGTTGGATGTGCCTGCACTAGGTTGAGTGGCGTAGTTGACACAGTAGAAGCAAAGGATGAAATCAGAGGGACCTGGTTAGGTTTGAAAAGTGGGCCTCCATGAACCCTGCTAAAACTCAAATACAAAACCTGCTTCAGAATAGACAAGAGAAACTATTCCGTGATAGTAATGAAAAACAGTGTTTTGACAGGATATATCTGCATACCTGTAATTGCACTTCCATATCCACAATTTTGACTCGTTTAATTAAAAAATTAATTGGCTGGGAAGGGGAGTTGAAGGGGATTTGTTATTTAAGATAGAGTTACATTTCTTCCCTTTGCCTCTTGAACCAGCACAACGTAAAACAAGTCTCAGCTAAACTTTTTGTTCTATTATTTAAATACATTCAAGACCAATCTCTGCCACTGTTCAAATTAGCTAAAGTGATGTCTACTGACAAATGACAAATAATATGTTTCTGACTTCATAGTAGAATTGCTAACACTGAATACCTGATAAAGGTAACAGGTAATTCACAAGTATTTTTCTGTAACATTTACACAGATGAGCAATCAGATTTCAAGAACAGCTTATGCAGTCTCCAGACTTCTACTACTGGATCAAGACAAGCAGAAATTCACAAAAATCCAGCTTAAAATGAGAATTCATCCAAAGGCCAAAATAAATGCCCTTCCCAGAATTTATTTCTGTAGTGGCTGAGTCCATACACACAATATAGCAGTAGTAAGTTCTTGAATTTGAATGTTAAATGCTAAATCAACTTCTTCAAATATGAGCCAGAGCCAAACAAGAATTCTGCTTGTTAAGTATGTGAAAACTTCACCTTAGATGAATCATTGCATACTGCAGACCTGTACTGCCTGAAGTTATTCTGTATTCCATTTCCAAAACAAAATGTGAAGCAATCTGTCTGAGATCGAACTACTCCCTAGCATTTTAAATATAGCATTCATAGCAAGATATCCTCCACACCACCCCCCAAATATGCATGTACATAACTACTTTTAAAACTTATCAGGTTACATATCATTTCAAATACAAAGCTCTCAGTTCACTCTAACTTTTCCATCTAGTCTAACCACAAAAATTAGAATTCCACATCCAAAAATATACATTAACAAATCAGAAACTAACTAAAATAGCTTTACAGGATTGGACCAGAAGACCTTCTGCAGTCCTTTCAAAGTCACAGTGACCGAGCCTTCCAGCTGGCTATCAACCACAAATCCTCAAATTTTTGCAACTCTGCTACTCACTCAGCATCTCCCCAACTTTACTTCCAACTTCATAATATTTTTCTTATTGTTTTTACAATTAAGATCTCTGCAGAATGCAGGTTTTCTCCCAGAAGAACACCAGCCCCTTTCTTTTCATCATTTCACAACCTCCCATTCTAATGTCACCCACCTCCGTCTCCTAAAAACTGAACTTGGCCAGTTAGGACTTGTCAGTCTGCGCTAGTGAGAGAAAAGCTTATCTGGTATCAGGATAACTGACAGAATCAAAAGGTTCCCTAATCCCATATTCTCAGGTAGGTCCACACAGGTCGCATGGAATAAGTTTTTGTTAGTATCCAGTGATCCACATAAGCACTGTGAGACAAAGTGGTGGCTTCTTCGTCGTGTTGAACCCCACGCCCCTGCCCTGTCCCAAGAGTAAATAGGCCTATTTGTACCCTTCTTCCATAGGTGTACATGGAGGAGGTAACTCCTTTTTCCCCTCCCTGCAAGTTATGAGAAAGGCTGACCCTCAGAGAATACAGTTCAGTTATCCAAATTACTTTTGCTGACACACTGCTCATTAGCTGCAGATATTCTTCCCACTCAATTTTAGGTTTTGCCTAAAGCCGTGCATTGTCCCAGCATTTGCATTCAATGGATGGTTCAGCAGAAAGATGAAAGCCTGGGCAATGGAGATGTTAACCGCCCATAGCGAGGATGAAGTTTCTCTCGAGGCAGCTGCTTTCATCTACCACATGGTATAGACTTTGCTGCTTAGTATTCCGTAGGAGGAAGAGTGGAGTTAATCTCTGGGACTGCATTATGGGCAGGCAGTCTGGGCTGTGAGGTGTTGGTGACTCACCATGAAGACATCCACCTCAGAGACAGAGTAATTTCAGCCAGAAGTCTAGACAAAAAAAAAATGGATCAGTTCTCCTAGCGACGGAAAAGGAAGAGGTGGTGGCATGACCAAGTGAAAGATTCTTGTCTTATCAAGAAAAGGTTTCCTTGACAAGGGTGCCTCATTATCTAACAAAGCATAAGAAGTCAGCTCTCTCTCTCAAATCCTTACTAAATGCCATTCTCCTTAAGTGCAGCAGCAGCATCTAACATAGGCTTTTTCAGCCCTCCACCTCCAAATGACAGGAAGCAAGCAAATAACCCATCTCTTCCCATTTTCCCGAACAGCACAGTGCTGGCACTTGTCACCTATACTTCCCCACAGTGCACCATTCAGAACCAGCCCTGCAAGAAATCTAGAGGGTACAGGAGGATCAGGGAAGATTTGTTTGAAAATCCATCCCTGCCCAAGAGGTATGGGTACCATTGGGAAGTAAGGGACAACAGGATAGAAGGGGATGGGGTTAACCAAGGCATCTTCCGAAGTTCTTTTAAATCATCAAATGTCATTTGCCACACTGCAAATGATATCAGCACTTAACCACACTGAAGATACACTATAATTAATGCCTCTCAAATATGAAATATAAATCTTTATGTATCTGATAATTTAAATTTCAAAAAAGTTACCTTGCTAGTTCATATTTTAACACCAAGAAGAAACTTCCACGATTAAATAAATGTTATTCTGATATTTAGCCAGTCTTACCAGGATAAAGACACTAAATGTATTTTAAAAACATACTAGAATACTTCTAAGTTCACAAACAGTAAGGCATTTGTTATATTGTGAAATCTACCCATTTCTGTCACCAATATTTTTCTATGTTTTAACTAAACAGTTTGCAAACAATTTGGTATTCAACATGATGTGGAGGTTTTCACTTGAATGGAAGAAGTTAACTATTGCAAACCAATAACGCCAACAAATCTGCTCCTCAAACTCACTCAAAAAATGTTTTTTTCTGAAGAGCTCTACTTTATTCTCACACTTTTTAATATTCACTTGGTAGTCACTGCCCTATCCAATCCAATAGTTTGCATATAGTTGTGTAAATATAAAGACTGAACAGTTACCAAAAATGTATATTTATTTTCTTGCACTGAAGACCCTGCATCACTTTAAAGAACCAAAGGGATCAATTGTAATTGATTGTTTCAGGCCAGAACTGATCGAGATGAGCTGAAGGAAGAGAAGTTGCTAACATTGGCAGAATGTGTGAATAAGTCACATCAATGGATCAAGAAACCACAAGATGAAAGTCAGCCATTGATACTATTGCATATTTGTAGACTTTTAAGACAAAAGGAACTTGAGCAATCATGCTTATAATTCCTATTCAAATACAGCAAGGACAGAACATGCGAGGTAACACAGCACATCTTCATGACATATACTAAGCAATGAAGAAACAACACGTACTTAGAGAGGTCACCATGATCACTTATTACAGCCAAGTTAAAAACATTATTTCTACAGCAAATGTCTCTGAATCTTGTAATGCCTTAGCTTAGGCTGAAGACCAGCTCTCCATTTAATTACTTCCCTTTGTGAAGATAAAATGATTAAGCCTGACTGTCACTGCATAGGTAATTTTCAATTTGGTTAATGTATGCATGCATTTCCATTGCATAATTTTGTCAGTCTTTGAAGAGTAGGCAACAGAGCTGAACCTACTATGTTCCAATGTTATTTTTCACTGTTTAAGTATATAGAAATGTTAAAAAAACCAACACAACAACGAAGACATTTAAGTATTTTGTATTAATTTGCACTGCATTAAAATGCAAGTCGTCAGAGTGATAACCTCAGCTGTGTAGTTAGTACAGTTGCTCTTAGATACAGAGCATAACTAGCTGTATTTAAGCACTGTCTCAAGATTAAATGACCCAGATTAGCCTATATTACTGATCTTTTGGGAACCTGGACAAGATTACTGAAGTTAGAAATTATAACATGACTACACACACACAAAAATGTGCACATACACAAACATGCACAGAACCTCATAAACAGAAGTTAAAAAAATCCAAAATATGTCCAAAATCATTCATTTTAACATATCTTTTTGGTCAATCTTCCACCAAAACAGAAAGAAAAAAAACCACAAAGAAATACACTAAAATCTACATGAGGAAATAAGTTATTCAACTGGCAGCTAATCTGTGACAGCCTCCAAAAGTATTTGTCTTCTGTCCCTTCTAGCCTCCCATTGCAGTTCCAACTCCTTCTGTTTTTCAAAGCGCCCACACAAATAACTTACATCTTCATATTCATCATAGTCTATCACTGTGATGTCCCACTCTTCCCCATATATTCTATTTTGTCTGGTAAAAAGATAGCCAAAAGGGCACCAGAAGTATCGAAGCTATTGACAGGTAAATGCCATTAATGCTTTTTCCTGCTTGTATGGGAACTGTTGAATCACAGCCTGAACCTCTGATTGACCACCTGAGGCAAGCACTGAGTCAGCCATGGGAGCCCAGGTGAAGGCAATTCACCTGTGTGCTCGGAAGGGGTGGAGCCAGGCTCCACCTCTCCTAGACCCCATTTAAGGGCTGACTTCCACTAAGGAAGGATCTCTTCCTGGAGATTGCTCTTTCTGGAGTCTTGCAAGCCTACAACACCAGTGAGCACCTTTTCTCTTTATTTAACTATTTCTACTAGCCTAACTTCTCTGTATACTGGTTAACTTTATGACCTGTTAACCTTACACTGCTGCATATTGAGCAAGACATTCAGAACTGGATGAAAGAAATATAAATACCAGGCTGATCACCGTGTGGTGAAGAAAGTCCAGCTTCTCTTAATAATGCCTAAAGCATTATTAAACAGATTATACAAGGACACTGCTTCCAGAATACTAAACTCATTCCTAACTCATATCCTTGAAGGTGAAGGCAAACTACATTGTATGCTATAGAATTTATGGTGTTTGGTGGTGATCAACTGGTGATCAGTGAATCACCTGCAAGGGTTACTCCTCATACAACAGGAGCAGCTACTTTGCTTGTTGACAGTCTAGGAGACAAAGAACAAGGTCTTTCATGAAGATGTTTGACATTGTTTCTTTCTAATCTCTTGAAATTTTAGAGCAGGCAGGCTTCTGTTGTTGTTGTTTTGGAGAGGTTTTTTTTGAGTGCTTTTTCTCCCCCTATAAATATGACTCATTTGTCCCTGTAGCTATAAAGGAAAGATACTAAGATGACATTTCTGAGTACTCTTAAGAGTGATCAGGTGGGGCAAAACTGTTGGGCAAACACCAGTACTTTCTGAATATCTGTCACTTTGTGAAAGGCATTTTCATAGTCAAGACAACATAGAAAAATTTAAACACTGAAAGGAAAATACACGGACATACAAAATGGATACAAAATTTAAACCGCTATAAAAAATGATCCAAACCCTTTCCAGCTTCATGCAAACACTTCAATACCCCTGCATCAAACCCATCATCCACCACAACCTGTGTCTAAACACAGACAGATGGCCATGAGGCTCTATCTGAAGATGATAACAAAAGTAAATTGCTCTTTCAAAAGCAAGAACAGCAAAAGAAAATACCAACCCAAAAACCAAAACCCTCTTAGCTACAAATCACAGAAAACTATAAATGCTTCTTTTAATGCTCAGTGTTTTAAATTACTGACTCAAACCACCTTAAAAGTCAACACACATCCTCTCTAAACTTCAGCTTTTTACCTGGTTCAGTAAATTGAACAGAATACAGAGACATGCTGATGCTCCATAAATATTTGATCAGCTTTAATATAAGGTTGTTAATGAATTCCAAACATTTTACACTGTACTGCTTCACATAATAGAAAGCAAATTCATAGACCGTAACTTTTGAAGCTCATAAAAAGATGAAAAAATAGTTTCCTTGGCTAAGCTGAAATCATTTAATGTCCACAACTAAGCCAAAAGGATGACAGAGCCAACTGATGATAACAAAGTTTTAAATAACTCATTACTTGACAGTGAAGTCGTAACACTGAATCATCGAATCATAGAATAACCAAGGTTGGAAAAGACCAACAGGATCACCCAGTCCAACCATCCACCAGTCACCAATGGTTCTCGCTAAACCATGTCCCTCAACACAATGTCTAAACGTTTCTTGAACACCTCCCTGGGCAGCCCATTCCAGCGCCTGACCACTCTTTCAGAGTAGTACTTCCTAATGTCCAGCCTGAATCTCCCCTGGCACAGCTTGAAGCCACTGCTTTAACTCCGTGTACTCAAGAAGATCTGTGTATACTCTTCCACTTTAAAAAGTAACATAAATTAAAAAATAACACATTTTAAGACACACTAACTTAGGTGTATTCCAGAAGTTTTTCCATTAGAAAGCTGAAATACTAACTAGTAATTATACTTCTTAATCCATGAACATTGGTTCATCAGAAGTAGCAAGTTCTACTGTGAAAAAGTTTTTGTCTCCCGTGAAAATGTGAACTGAAGCTATATGAAGTAGAAAGAAAAGGGCTATAATCAAAATGACTTCTAAAATATTAAGCCTGTCAGAGCGTACTGAAAAGGAAAATAAGCTACTAATATGCATTCATTTAAATAGTGTTAGATTATGTTTCATACTAAGGATTTTAGCACTTGAATGCAAATAAGTTTTAGAAAGTTAACCCGTATACAGATATTATACTGTTAATATTTTAGCAGTTATTTTTCAATTACTTTTTCCAGAGGTGCCTCTGAATATCAAGTTAATGCAATATTTATATTGGACAGTTTGGTCATTATTGGGCTAGATGTTGTCCCCTACTCTTGCGCTATAATTTAGCTTTATACCTCAAGCTCCATTAAACATCTTGTTTCATAACTATACTAATAGCTTTTCTTAATATTCCATTAAGCAAAGAGAAAAATTTGATCAAATTTTCTTCATAACTAACTTCATTTACATATTAATCCCTTTAATATTTGATAAATTAAGTTCAGTTAACAGCCAAAAATACGCATTTACAGCCATCAGAATACAGCAGCTACAAAATTACTCACTGCTCGTGGCTTTTTTTTTTTTCCAGCACATCACTGCAAGCAGCAGAAACCTATTCTCACACACTCCCATTTGTAGCCATCCTTTCACTTAACATTACAAACTCAAACTAGAAACATCAACATTTGGCCTGAAGCAAAACAGAACAAATAAACAGCTTCAAACTGTTGGCTAATATTTGTGACCCACAGTGGACCAAATGGTGTCTGCCATCAATTCTAAATTCTGTATTTTGAACACAGGGAAATTTAAGTAACTGTATAAAGTTACATTCTCCTGCCATTGTGATAACAGAAATGCACTGACAATATACTTCTCTTGGTCAAAGGAACTCATGATTTTCCGTGTCTGCTGCACAAGGTAGTTTTAGATTACTACTAATTATTTTTTATATAGTTTTCTTAACCTTCGCCACCTAGAACTTACTGACCATTTAAATACAAGCTGTGCAAGTCTCCTGGAAAAATTAACGCAATAATGCAAACAATAGAGATGCTTCACTTTATCTTCTGCTGCTTTCTTTAACTCATTCTGCTGATTTCACTTTGCATCGCTTGAACTGAGGTGACATCAAGTTATAGCCACAGTGTAATCTGTTACCAGTATGCCAATGTGACTACAGCAGACTACTGCATTTACTTCTCCAGATGATTTTTTTTTTTTAATATAACAAAAAAAGATCAAATCCACATAATTTTTCACTCAGCCATATATTTTTAGTATTTTTTCACTCCAGATAACTGAAAGGTTGTGACAAGGTGGGGGTTGGCCTCTTCTTCCATGCAACTACTGACTAGAGGGAATGGCCTCAAGCTGTGCCATGGGAGGTGCAGGTTGGATATTATGAAAAATTTCTTCCCCAAAAGAGTGGTCAGGTGCTGGAACGGGTTGCCCAGGGAGTCACTGTACCTGGAGGTGTTCAAGAAACGTTTACATGTTGTGCTGTACATGTACAGTAAGGACTTACATGTCCTTACTAAGGGACATGGTTTAGTGGGGAAATATTGGTGGTGGATGGTTGGTTGGAGTAGATCATCTTAGAGGTCTTTCCCAACCTTGGTGACGCTATGGCTCTATAAACACAACCCAGAGATAACCATCTAAATAATTTGAAACAACTGTCCAGAACTAGTGAGAGAGGGGCTAGAGTTTCACCGTTTTGTCAAAGATTTTATGAAATTTGGACTGAAATTAATTTTCTTGATTTCCATCCGCTATTTCTCCTTAAAGAATCAGACACTTCTCTCGAGCCATCAGGAAACCATTTTCTTTTTGAAAACTTTAATGCAATTATTGCTAAAAATTACAAGAGTTCACTTGGTACTAAGATTATCATTATTTTTACCTTCAGGTATTTTTTTAAGCAGATAAGTAGTAAAATTTGGTCTAACTTAGGCGCAACAGAGGCAGTGGATTTCTAGGTGCTTAATGAAGCAGCTCCCTATTAAGTGTCCGTTCCCTGTGTTTCTCCCAGCATAGAAAGGTGAGTATACAAAGCTCCCTACATGTTTACATGCTTAACTTCAGAGGACAGGACACCCTGTCATTTGCCCACCCTCACTGAACACAGGTAGTATTCAGGCACTTTCTTCACAAAAACTAAATAATACCTTGCTCTCCATATTTAAGAAGAGTAACTGAGTATGAAAAGCCAATGTATTAATACATATTTATAAGACACAACTGTTCTTTAAATAAGAGCACTTGATATCACTAATACTGCTTATTTTTTTGCTACTCTTTCAGGCTTAATTAGGTATTAAAATACTTAATAGAAATGCAGTGTTTCAACTGATATGCCACAGCTTGGACTGCAAAACAAAACAGAAAACCCTTCTGTCAGCTACAATCCTAGGAATCATAGTAAGGCTCAACTGATACTTTCTGGGTGTACAAACAATAATCTCATAAAAAATATTGCATTCATTTATAATTCTTCAAATTTTAAATGTTAATAATCTCTTTCCATTTTATGTTTAACACGACTCTATCCATCTTCATCTATTGAGGTCTGTTTGAGACATTATCTCTTAATTCACAGATAGGGAAACTGAATCCCTGGAGGCATTCAAGGGAAGTCTGGAGGATGTGGCTCTGGGCAGCTTGGTCTAGTGGTTGGTAACTGTGCCCATGTCAGGGGGTTTGAAACTAGATGATCTTTGAGGTCCTTTTTTTAACCCAGGCCATTCTATGATTATACAGATGAAGGGATAAGTGAAGAAAACTGTCGGAAAAGCCCAAGATAACACAGAAGAACTCCTAGCCCCATTCCAATTTTTTTTTCCTTTTCTTTCTAGTCTCTCAGAGCAATTCTTTTTCTCCTTTCCCCAGTGAAATAACCTATCAAAGAGCCTCAGGGACATCACCTTCCTTCCTATTCTTCATGTCACAATATTTCTGTGAAAAAAACCTGAATAAAACCAGTGATAAAGGAGAATAATTAATAATTAATCTAATCTCATAAATTGCTAAGTGTGGTTTCTTCATTACACCAATAGTTTTATGAACCTTACTGTTTTTATTTTCACGTGGTTGGATTTTGTGATGTATCAGCCTAAAACTCCTCTCATTTCCTAAAGCCTGATGGTCCCAATCTCTCTTCACCTTCTGTCTGCTCAGTTTCATTAACTTTGCCCCAACTCAACATTCAATGCAGTCACTTGAATTTACAGCAGACAGAGAGAAGTCCGTCTCTCAGAAGATGCAGGAATTGATTTCTTTGTGGATGGCTAGGTTGCGATCAAAGGTTCCTGGAAATCTCACTAACACCAGACTCGATCAGCAGGAAGCAATCACTGCTTGACATCTTCCAACAAAAGCATCCTTGTTGTAACAAAAGAATCTCCATGAAATAAAACCCAGTGCTCTTGGATGGCTCACTATGATAACCTGATTTGTAAATTGGACGATTTATCATTATTAGAGACCACATCTGCAGCAGCTACAACCTGCAAATTTAAGGCTTCATCAGAACATCAGTTTTGCTAACATTTTTCTCAAGCTACAGTGAGCATCAGAATACTGGGAATGTTTCAGGAAATCACCTTAGAAAGCTCATGAAGATTAATGAAAATTACCAATGCTAAACAGAAGATGCAAACATATTTCAAACTACTTTGTCAGGAATGTCAATCTTGGAAAAGAAGAAAGAAGCCTTACATCAAGAGGCAGACAGTAAGCTAATCTGAACATAAGGAGAGACGTACAAGTACAAACTAAGAAATTGCAGCATGCTGATCTCAGACACAGTCTAATTTCTCTTCTTTAATTCCAGAGCAAAAACATCCCTAGAGCAGAACAGATATGCATGAAAGATGATACGCAGTATTGCCAGCAGCATTTTTTCTACATGTTGCCAAATGTATGTTACACAAAATTGTCATTAAGAGTTAGCTTATTACATTTTACAAGGCTACAAATCTCCTTGAATTAAATATTCATGAGTCTTGCTTAGAATTCTGAATCTTGCAGTGTTTTAAAAGAAACAACAAAATTTGCCTTCTAAACTACATATTCTAATACATAAGTTATAAAATGATGAGTTTTAATTATACAGAATTCATCATTATGCATCTAGATTAAAATAGTAAAAGGTGTATTTTATATCCTTAGTTTCACAAGGAAATATTTATATGATTTTCTCTAGATCAGAAGAGTAAATCTAACCAGTGGAACACAGCATGTACTCCACAATCCTTTGGCTTTCCTAGTAGAAAGCTTGGAGTTAAAAAACAGCAAAAAAAACCACTAAAATACACCAGCATGTATACTCTCTTTTAAGCGGTCTGCTACAAGACTAATACAATTAAAAACTGCATTTTGAGGAGAGTAATTTGGATAATGAGAAAGGAAAACTCCTCCTACAGGGGGAAAAAAAGAGCACACTATAGGAGAAAATGGAAGAGGCCTGCCTGCCCACTCTCAGTGAGAAATTAATCCTCGCAGTTCTGACTTAGGAACAAGAAAGTCAGTGGCTCTGGGAAACTGCCAACAATTTGTACGGCAGAGCTATTTTTTGAGCACTGCAAGTAGATGGAAAAGAAGCGTAGGCTGTATTAAAAGAAGCCACTCAGAGAACTTCATTAGTTGCTGTCCACAGAGAGGGTATTCTCACATTAAAAGTAGTGGTTCTGATATTGGTTGTTCATCTTGCCCCATAACCAGTTTGAAAACACTACAAAACAACAGATTTGGCCACATAAGACTTTTCATCCCTTTACTATTGAGCATAACCACACAAATGTTGGTTGGACACATCACACAAGTTCTGCTTTGAAGAGTGGGATTGAGAAACTGCAAAGAACCCTGTCCAGCTTCTCTGCTGCTGGCAGGCGTCTTCCATTCTGTCACTGGCAGAACAGTTTCGGATGGTTCCCAACGTCAGCCACTTTCCCCTCTCCTAACTGTTTCCTCTCCCTTAATTATGCCACATGTCAAACTGTTCATGTAGCTATGCTCTTAGCAGGCAAACAGCTGAAGCGGCAGAGAATTAGAGGAAGAGGTAGATGACAATGATCAGCAAATCACAATGGTAACAAGTTTAGAAGTTTTAACATTGCTACAAGTAGTGATGGGGAATGGAAAGAGATTCAGCACAGCTATTTTATGAGCAGAAGTATAATGAATTTAAAAGACAAAATTGTGTTTCTTAAGCAAGTGAACTGTTCCTCATAGGGTCAATTTACCTATATCCATCAAGTGAACACGGGAATGTTCAGTGAGTGGTCACTGAGCAACTCTAGCAGAAGCAGACAAGCCGGAACAGCTTTACGAGCAGCTGTCTTCTTATCTGATAGATCTCTAAGAGGTTTTTCAGCTTACTTATTTTCCCATATATCCTTTTTGCGACTGTCTTAAAAAGACTGAGTCCTTCCTCTAGAACTTAAAGCTGAGTAGCTCTGTCACAGCTGAGAACAACGTAGAAAACATCATCGTTGATTCAAGCAGGAATTGACAACAATGTTTGGAACATACTTTACAAACTCTGTCACCCTCAAGATCAATCAGATTTAACATTAAGGAGTACCTGTCACCAATATCTTTTCAACGCAAATGCTAGCAAAATGCAAAGGGATGATAATGAGCATGCTTGTATGAACTCTGAGCCTGTAAGCAGGATTTCCGTGAGAAAGCATCACATTTGTGAAACAGCTTTAATAGAATCCTTCAAAAACGTTCTTAGAATAGTGAGCAAGGAAAGGCACCGCGATGGCAGCAAAGTGAACAAATCTACCTGTCACCAATTCAGCAGGCATTCAATAAAGGATAACATACTCACACTGAGCCATACCTCTCTGCTGACACTGGGAACAGAACCTGCTCATTTTATGAGCTGTCTCATAAAAGTCATTTCTGTTGTATACAGAAGTATATTCCTCCTCAACAGAAGGAGCACATGACTTTTATAGACCAGAAGAATTCAGAAAACTTTTTTCTTGATGTAAAAAAAATTTATAGTCTGGACAAAGAACTTGAACCTTATAGTTAGCTGATGTGGAGTCAGGAGGTAACGGTTTTGGCATGGAAGATCCAGAGGTTCTGCTCAAGTGGAAACCAAAGACATCTTGGCTTTAAAAAACAAAACAACAAATCTATTACAGTGACTGTGATAAAAGCTGAGGGAGGATATTACATGAAGTACCAACGCCCGTTTACCAAAATCGTAACAGAGGTGGACCAATGTTGTGGCTGCACTACACAGAAAATTCCTAGATGTTTATGCTGGTTAGATTATTTAGCCCTTGGCTGCGTGTGGATTTGTGCTTCAAAAATGTGAGACAGGGAAAACGTCTGAAAAGAACGGAGTTTCAGAGGGATATCGGCTCAGGTGTTGTCACTCATTTATAAGTGTTGCAAACAGTCATATGACAGAATAATCTGCCCCAAGAAGGTATCACAAAGGATCCAAGTTTTAGACTCTCACTTGCAACTGGAAAAAAAAAATTAAAAAGACTTCTAGGATGCTAGAAATTGATTAGAAACAGAAGAGTGGTATACAAAGGGAAAAACAGTCAACAGTTCATTAGGAACAGAAGACAAGTGATTTTGTGTTAGAGATGGCCAAAGAATATTGAATAGACTGAGCAGTGTTTAACTCTCTGCATCCTTTGTGCAAAAGAGTATAGGACACGCAGCAGCATTCAGCAACCAATACCACTGCCTACCTCCCTATATTCAAGCACCTATGGATTATACCCACCTGTATTTAAGTCTGTGCAATCTTGTAACTGTAACTATGTATATGACTGCAGTCAGAAATTCTCAATAGAGGAGAAACGTAAAAGCTGTTGGCAGATTACAGTGATATTGCCATAATTACTGGTCTGAGGAAAAGCAGTAAGGAAAGCATCTCCCTTATGTATAGCTACCAAACATTTCACATCTTAAAATCACTTTTTCTTCACCCTAAGGAAAAAAAATGGCTTTTGCAATTCACTCCTCAGCCAATAACTGATTCTTAAATACTAAACTATGTCACAACTCAACTTAAAATTTTACTGCTCTTCAAAACTCCACTTCAGTACAAGGTAGATCTCATAATATAAAACCATTACCTAAAATAAGTAATATTCCTCTTTACTTCTTTATTAGCTGTGGATTTCCTTTTAAATTAATCAAAATGTATGTAAGCAGTGCACTTTAATCCAGTTTAGAACTGAGCTGGAATATTTAAATATTTAAACTAGTCAAAAATATTAAAAACAAACAAACAAGCAACTTGCCTGCTGGATGCTAAAAGTTTTAGTAACTTTTTTCCTCCTTCTTTTTTTTCTGATCAGTCCAGTGACCATCAATATTCCTAAGTCAGTTCATTTAGTTCACTAGTATGTTTGCAGAGAGGCACTGAAGATCTTTGCAAACAATGGAATAATCTACCAAACCTGACAGAGGACAAAACCATATTTCTTTTGAAGGCCTAGCAAAATATGCAAGCAAATGTCATGGAAACAGAAGCTCTCTCCATGGTAACATCATCCCTGGTATGGCAGCTAACCACTCTCATTTCTAGCATGCTCCAAGATATGGTACTAGCTTAGTACCAGTTTTCATTTTAGTGGATTTCTGTAACATTCCATATACCCAGTAACTGTAAAGTATTAATAAAAACAGTATTAGTTCAGAAGCATTTAATATTAAAGCCAAAGCAAAATACAAGGGCAAACTGATTAACTGCAATAAGGCAAGTCTCTGTAACACTCTTTGTGAAAAACAAGAGACTGGTGGCAACATAAAGAACAATTATATTACAGCTGTTTCCCATTATACCATCTGACTCACACTACAATCGTCAGATATGCAAATATCTTGCACGAATTGCACAGAAGGAACCACAGTATAGAAGGGCACAATTCATAATTGCAGCTAAGCAATCCATATTACCTGCCTTTATATAGAAGTTTCAATTTTTACCAACCAACTTCAGCAACCAAAACTCTTGAAACTTGCTGAAGACTCTTCGGTCCACTGCAGCTGCTCTCCACAGAGATGGACCAGCTTCGTGCATAGAAAGCAGAGCCACACAAATTATTTCCAATGAATAATTTATGTGACAAATTAGGTCCACTTCATGAGGCATCTGTAAGCAGCTCATGACTGACAAAACCTACTACCCAAATTTATTCTGCGTCAATGCTTGCCAAGCATATTTTCCAATCTGACCAACACTAAAAGTTTCACTTCTCCTGATTCTTACTAGATAAAAGTCAGATGACGTTACATGCCCATACATTCAAGAAACTGAAATGGATCAGCTGCAGAAGCATGTGAGAAAAGAAATGCATTTCCCAAAATGTTTCTGCAAGTAAAACACCAGTTCTTACATAAACGTTTACAGTAAGCATAGAACATGCAGCGCAGCTTGCACAAGTTTTAAAATGTGAACAAATATTCACAAAAATAGTCTACCTGGTTGTTCTGGTCCATGTATACAAATTATGAGAAGCGGAGTCATATCCCTTTTCAGGTTCAAATATTTCAGTGAAATGTAAAGCTTAGAGACTTTGATTTAACAATAAGGAAAGCATCAAGACTATTACTTAAGCTTCTGAGAATATGAAAAAATGCAACTGCATCTCTCATCTGAAAAATTACATAGAAAATGATTAGCTTGAAGCTAATTCAGCTGCTAAGACTATTTATTGCATAGGAACATACTGCCTAAAAACTAGCAAAAATTGACATCTGTTACTTCTCTCCAAGTAAACTTTGTACCCACCCCCTTTGCTTATCACAAAATGCAGACATCTTTTAAAATGTATTTAGATAGAAATTGTGAGCTTTACGTTTTATATACCAGGACACAAAAGGAACAACCCTGAGATTCCTGTACATAGTAAATCTTTCTCACCTATTTAAGCTCATCCTACGACTGCTGTCGTACTTCCAAAAGTACTTTGCATTATCTTTTCTTCTCCTCCTGTTTTATTTCTTCATTGCTAACAGAAGCCATGTTTTCACTTAATAATGGCAACATCAATTTACAGTCTGACAAATCCCTAAGACACATACTTTAATTGCTCTCACAAGTTGATAATTCTCTCTAAAGAACCCCTTTTTGCATAAAATACACGTTTTGTTTCAGTGGTTGGATCTTCTTGGGATTTCCAGTGATCACTGCTTGGAAACAAACTAACTTTGTCAGTTCAAACTTGTCAAAACTTTCAAATAGCATCTTACAAGTGTACTAATTGCTTCTTTTAATAGGCAATTCAAAGTACACAGAACATCCGCATTTCTGAAGTCCAGGATGCTACCAGCCAAGATTTTTACTTTTACCCTTTCAGAATGAACCAGCAGCTAGATCCCAGCTGTACATTCCTCTGTCTTAGTGGAAGAAGATAATTTCATTTCAGAAACATAACTGCCAGGATTAAGAGAAAATAAGACTATGTTTCTCTGTAATAATTATGGGTAGTAGTGTTCATTGGCTTTGTATACCTGACTTCTACAGTTCTGGTATGAATCCCAGCAGTGCCCTTCCAGCTCTCTACATAGAAGAACATAACCTGTATGGTACAATCATATCTAAATTATTCAGTAGAAGACTGAATGGAATTTTCTTGAAAAGTAACTGACAGCTTTCATATTAAGCTCAAGACTTGTACTTTTCAGATGTTCCACTTTAATTGACCTTTTTATTATTTTGGAAATGTCGAAGACTAAAAGAGCTGACAAACAGAATTACAAAGGAAATTAAAAATACTAGAAGCCAAAATGAGATCAAATTATCACAACACTGTTCTGTTGTACCTTCTTAATAGTATATAATTCAGCAGACATCTCAGCCTTGCAGAGCTTTCTGTGAGCTGTGAGGGGCATAGCATGTTCTGTACAGTATGTTATCAAATACACACAGCTACATTTCAAGATTTTTCTGATAATACGTGTCAGAAACTAAAAGATGTATTTCAATAACTGCAAAAATTCAGTTACTCATTTTGGGTATTGTTCCTCCATTTTCAAATTTACTATTTATAAGAACAGAGAGAGTAAACTTTCAAATTATGAACGAGAGCAATGCAAAATATATCATTCTAATTTTTAAAGACTTGCACTTTGACCATCCAGATACCAAAATGTGAGTATCAATATTTCTCTGAAAACAACCCTGCTTGCCCAAATCTCCGGTTTATAGATAATCTTCCTGATATATTAGGATGTTGCCCACTCTGAAAACAGCAGGATGGAGATCTACCTAAATATTCTGCCTTAGCCTGATACAAATCACTGTTTTTACTACACTACTATGCCCCAACAAATTAAAATAAGAACATTTTATTGAAGATCTTCACCAAAATGTAAGAAGCGTGTTGGCTGTCTTGTTCTAGCACACACAGGAGAAAGTTATGGGAGAAAACAACTGCAACGAGGTAGTTCTTCCAGATACTTTCCTAAAATCTTTTCAGTTGGAGTAAAAGAGGTTAGATGAATTACACGAGGTATTCTACTTGTTGACAGCTATTCAAGGATATGAAGAAAAGAGACTGTTGCTAAAATACTTTCCACTCTGCATTCCAGTTTGCAAGTCACTACTACTCTTATCAACTTCTCAGCAGTGATAAGATTCTGTAAGATTCAGGATGAGTAAGAGCACTGCCATGGAGACAACCGATCATTCATGGCTGCCTATGTCAAGGATCAAGAGTTGAATTGACTTCTAAGATGACTTAATAAAGAATTCTCAGTGATTCAAAGCAGATTATTTCCTAGACTTCTCTTTCCAGTGATAAAATTGACTTTTGTTTTTCAAAGCTGATCCATCATGCAGAAGTAAACATAATTTGTGTAATACAGGCTTATTCTCTTAAAAGCAGGTATGTTTTGTTAAGGGTGAATAATTGCTTTGGTACTCTCACCTGAGCATCTTGTTTATAGTACACACACTTAACGTTTATTTCTCGTAGCTAGCAAATGTGCAACCTGACACAGCGGGGAGTGTGAAGCAAGTGCACTCAACAAGCTCCTTGGAAGGACTTCAAGACAAAGAAGCTGTGCAAAAAATCATATTCGAAAGCCCTGGCAAATAATGATTCTGCTTATCCCAACAAAATATATCTTTCTCAACATCTAGCAGCATCCAGAAAAAGAGTATTTAAGACAACCTCTCAAATGATACATACAGGCATCATTATATTATGACATTTTGGCAATCCTAAGGACGACCAGTACACATAACATAAAGTATAAGAAATAGATCTTTCCTGCCTAATGCCGTTGTCAGGCACAGTGGTTAAACTGCACAACAGAAGTTCAAGAACCTGTTTAACTAGCTCCTGAAAATTAGATTAATCACTTGAGAAATCAGAGAACATCAGGTGCCATAGGTCTTAAGCAAACAAATGAGATAACATATCAATTAGAATTAACACTTCCCTTAGGTAATCAGACTTAAGTCACTGACATCTACTCAGACATAAAAAAAAAAAAAAAAAAAAAAAAAAAAAAGGAAGTCAGGTTAAACAATTTTGGCAAATAGCATACACATTTGCTTCTCTAAATGTACCAGCAAACCAACAGAAGAAATTTAAGCACAGAAAACCTTGCTATGGCATTTTCTTACTCTATTCAGAACTAAAAATGACTCAGAGTCCGCCCCTCTCTGGTCATGTTTTGACAAATGTGGATGCTATGAGTTTGTATTGGTAAGAAATCATCAAATTTATTGAGGACTCAATCACCTCAGGAAATCATGGAAGTTTACTGTGTTTGAAAATCATAGCACTTTTATCTAGGATTCTAACAATTCAATTAAGTGAGGCTTAATTAGTTTAATTAGATGTTACTCATTGCAGTTTAAGTTAGCATTTCCATTGCTACTTTTCCTTAATTTTCTAGTTTTTCAATTTTCAAAAAAGGTATAAAACGAATCACCTCAAGAGAGCAAAGCAGAATTGAATTGGTATAAAAATATTTCTTGTATAGTCACAGAAAAAAAACCTCAAAAGAAATAGTGTATTGCCAATACATTTTAGTACATTCATAAAACATATGATAGGATGGTATATTTGCGATACGACTAGCAATTTAAGAGACAAACTGCTATGAACATTGCCATGGAAATTGAGTATAACAACTATTCATAGGCAGAAAGGAGTTGTAAAGCTCAGTGGTATTTCAGGAGATTGACAGCAAATTCTCTGTGTGAAAGGAAAACCTGCAGCAGCACAAAAAGTGTACACTGACGTGAGAACAGCAACCAGTGACTAGTAATAGGCTCAGTCACGAACATTCCTCTTACAGAGGAAATCACATTTAGTAATGAGATATTCTAAAGATACATGGAAGTTTTTAGTAGTATGGACCAACACAAAGACTGATCAAAATTATTCTTGCCTGATTTCTCTTCCTTTACACTGCAAACCCTATGAAAATATAAATCAGGCAATCTTAGGACCTACATGAAGGAATTACTACAAAATTAGAAAGCTAAATCCAGAAACTCGTATATATGTTAGAAGAAAAAACATATGTTATGATTGTTCCTAAATCTTTATATACCAGCACTGGTTCACCAAGACTACATGTGGGTCTATCTGAAGCCATTATCTCTATTGCAGTAGAAATACTTAATAACTGATGCCCTGTCACTTGTAGACATGATGTTCAATCTTCAAATATAGGTCAACAACTGACTTGGTATACAGTTAAAAATTTGCAGAGGATCCAACAAAACATATATTGTGGAAGGAAAGGCTTACCAATTATATAGGATTTTTTTATTTATTTTTTATTTTTTATTTTATTTTATTTTATTTTTTTTTAGGAGAAACTGGCATTGCTTAATGAAACAAAACATGGCCTTTAAGAGGTATTTCATTTGGTGGTGTCTCGCAGATAGCTCATTTAATGTTAGCTTCAGAGATGTCTGGGTAAACTTTTATAAGGACAGAAAAGAATAACAGCTACTATACAATCATAATAGGACAAATAATTAACAGGCAACCAAGCACTTCAGACCACCATGAAGTCTGCCAAGGGAAAGGAAGGAAGATGTACTGAAAACTCATTCAGTGTTAGCCTGTAATAAAGATCTGTTCATTATTCTCCTTTCATTTTCAAGGCTAAGCATTTTGTTAGTATTCAGTATTGAGAGTTACGAGTTAAATAATTCAGCCATTCTTTAAAGTAATCTTTATCTTAAAACAGAGTTCAGTAGCTGCCCTTCTTCTGCCACTGAAGTCACCCTGAACTCACACAACCAGACTTCATCCCTTGTCCAAAATAAGAGCACAGAGAAGTACAAAACAGAAATCAGCCTGAACCAAAACAATCAGTAAGCTCAGAAAGCAAAAAGATGAAAAAGACAGTAAGTTCTGATACGAGCTTTCCACAATCACTCAGCTTCTTTAGGCCCTCCTAACTGATGGCCAGCTAGCCTTCTTTTAGGCTGCTGAAGTAATAAAATAATTCCTACATCCTCTTCCCAAGCAAGGCAAAGTAATAGTTCTAGCCAGCAAAAAAACAGTTAAGAGATTGCTAGCAGAAAAATTAGATAGTTGCAGGCAGATACTTGGGTGAAAGCATGATTTATAAGGCAGATAACAGAAGTAATTTCACTGATGAGTGGGCAAAGGTCAGAGCTGATTCTGCCATCAAAAGATAAGACGCAATTTTTGAGATTTCCAATAAAACCACACAGGTTGGCAAACCACAAGCTTTCTAAAACACGTGTGTGGTCTTGCTTGCTGTTTTGGAGCAATCTTTCAGAAACAGTGGTTGAAAGCTTCCAATCTTATTCACAAATTATGAATTGTTCTATAAGTTGTTTGGTTTTTGCTTGCAAACTAATTGCTCATTGTCTGGGGGCACAATCATTGGGCAACATACCTGTCCATGAAGTTTCCTGCTGGCCTGTTTCACTCCTCCTAATTAGCACTTCGGTCCCTGCTCTGCCAACCTGTTACACGTAGAGGGATCAGAAAGCTGATCAAATGGAACGGAGCTGACTTAACCGTACAGGAGTTATATCAGGAGCATCTTAAATGGATAGAAAATGATGTGAGGAAAAGGAGTATTAAGAAGTAATGACACGAAAGGGAAACCAAAAGAAATGCAGGAAACAGGCTACTGGATAAAGAAGATGCACGGAAAGGAAACAGAGGAAAGGAAGAAGAGTACAAAGGGAAGAAGAGAAACAATAGTAAGAAAACATCGTCTTATATTTGTCTTTCATCATGGAGTTGTTAGAGAATGGTTGGTATGACAGGGGTGTGTGGAGTATACTGTGATGCACACATCACATCAAGTCACTTACAGAACATTCTCAAGTTATAAACCAGAAAGAAAATCTCCATCACTTCCACTAAACATACTCTTCTCATGATCTGTGAAAGCTGTGAAGAAGATGGGAGGCCTCTGTCACTGTCTTTTAATTGTCATTGTGAAAATAAAACCCTTCTCGTACTCTGGGTAATATACAAGATGAATAACAACTCAAGCAGTGAATTAACTAGGAAAAATAACACACTATAGTGTGATCACGCAAAACAAACTAAACTGCACAAACAGAAAACAACCTCTTTTCTCCTTAATGCTGTTTCTACCATCACCAGACACAACACAAAACAAATTTCTGCTTCAGTACAAGAAACTCACTGTTCACAATGAGTTTACACAGAAAGACTAACAAAAGATAACAAATTACACTATACCTAACTGAAACCATAAATTTGGTAGTAAAACGTTTTCACAAATCTCTCTTCATCAAAGCATGACAATTTCTCAAAACTGAACCAATTCACAAGTACTTCGATGACAAATCTCTTCAAATCCAGAGCTCTTAGAGGCTGCTGAAATAACCCCTATTCAGAAGTCACTTCAGGTATTCTGATTTTTATCATAAGACATAGTTAAACCAAAAAGTAACAAAATACTTTTCTCCATCTGTTTCTACTCCAAATACCAGTGTTGCACATGCTAGTGGGGAATATATTCAAACTCTCTGGTCTGGAAACAAGCATCTAAGACCAGAGATGAAGAGAAGCTTCTGACTGAACATC
This sequence comes from Pavo muticus, assembly GCA_016647715.1. Classification (NCBI taxonomy): domain Eukaryota; kingdom Metazoa; phylum Chordata; class Aves; order Galliformes; family Phasianidae; genus Pavo; species Pavo muticus. The sequence continues at coordinate 1,505,481 of JACDJE010000085.1, read as the reverse complement.
GAAAAGATGTTCAAGCAGACAACAAATAAGATCCACACTCTTTATATTTAATAATGAGTTAATTTCTGTACTCTCATTTAACTACTAAAGGTATGGAAAGTGTTTTAGTGTTTTTCCCCTCAATTTTTCCTGTCTATAATAAACGGCCACCTTCCATTCTCTGCTGCCTCTTTATCCTTCTTTCGTGAGCTTGTGATTCACATTGACTTTTGCATTCTTCTTCCTCAAAACACACGTGAGACTTCAGGAGCTCTAAGATGATGTTCCCTAAACTTCCCTGTCTTCCTGTGGATATTCCATGGTCTCTTCACTTGAGACAAACTGTTTTTTATCAAGTTCTCTAAGAATCACAGAATCGTAGGGGTTGGAAGGGACCTCCAGAGATCATCGAGTCCAACCCCCTGCCAAAGCAGGTTCCCTACACCAGGTCGCACAGGTGGGCATCCAGGCGGGTCTTGAATATCTCCAGGGAAGGAGACTCCACAACCTCCCTGGGCAGCCTGTTCCAGTGCTCCGTACAGAATCACACTCGCCATGACAAAAATTCAGGCCTCTACCTCACTCAGCAATAGGTGTCTTTCTCTGAAAAGTGATATAACACATCACACAACTGCAACTATAACACAAAAAGAAAAATAATTTCAATTATTATTATCAAGGGATCACTTATGCATTATTATATTGTTACCCTTGTGTTACTGCCTATTGTATTTCCTACCACATAGAATCATGGAATCACCAAGGTAAGAAAAGACCTCCAAGATCATCCAGTCCAACCTTCCACCTACCACCAGTATTTCCCACTGAATCATGACCTTCAGTACAACATCTAAATGTTTCTTGAACACCTCTAGAGATGGTGACTCCACCACCACCCTGCGCAGCCCATTCCAGCACTGACCACTCTTTTGGACAAGTTTTTTCGAATGTCCAACCTGAATCTTCCCTGGTGCAGCTTGAGGCCATTCCCTCTAGCCCTATTGCTAGTCACATGGCAAAAGAGGCCAATACCCACCTCACCACAATCTCCCTTCAGGTAGTTGCAGAGAGCGATAAGGTCTCCCCTGATCCTTCTCTTCTCCAGACTAAATAATCCCAGTTCCCATTGAAAATAAAATAAGAAAGCAGTATCAGCTATCTATATCAGCTTAAACCTTTCCAGTTAAATCAGTTTTAACACTTATTTTACAACAAGTGTACAGTAATTTCTTTTACACTCAATATATTATTTGCATTTTCTCAGCTACAGAAACCACAAGAAAACTGTGCATTGCTTAATCTAGGAAAACCACTTCAATAACAAATGCAATGAACTTATGTTTCATAAAACCTGAAATAATGCTGAAATTTTAACATTATATTGGACTAAACAAATATAACCCATATTTTAAAGATGAAAAACTTTTACAAGCATTTATGCAAGCAAACTGTTGTTTTCTTGGGTTATAAATTTCTCAGTATGCTAAATCAGAAAACAACTTCTAGAAACACAAAGCATATCAGATATTACTCTACTGCAGCAGCAAGGATAAAAAACACATTCTTCAGTAATTTCATTTCAAGTAGAAAATATCATTTCAAATTCAACTACTGTAAATCTCCATAGTTTAACCTCTAATACTCAGAAAACTGGTTCTGAGAAGCCTTTACAATTGCTTTAGGTTTTAACAGTATTCTAAGACGTTATCAGGATTTCCTATGCAAGTATGAATTTTCTTTATCCTACTAGATTTGCTTTGAATTTGAAATAGCTATATATAAAAGGAAAGAAAAAGTTTGTGGTCTAGTTATCATTCGTTTTGTGGTTAGTAGATGTAGAACTTGCAATAAAGAGTTTAATTTTATTTCCAGATGAGCGCATCATTACTGAGATCAGCAATATGTGAAGTCTGTCGGAAAAAAAAGTTTTATCTGGAAAACTGGATACAAGTATTTTCTGTGAGTAATATGAACGGTAGAGTTCTCTGTCAAACTGCCAGCAGTCAATATCTATTCCTTGTTTTACAAGCTAAGAAAGGATGTCAGTGTGGATGATGTTACAGTCACAGTCTATACCAACACAAAGTACACACCGCAGCGTGTACCCAAATCAACAGTAGCAGGAATAAGCTGGAAGAGGTCCTGCTACTGAACTCCTTTAAAGCTATTTTTCCTGCTTGAAAACTATTTACATTATTGTTTCTGGATGCCTGTAGTACTTCTGATGACTCCCCCCTACTACAGTTACACATCTTTATACTGCCTAAACCTTTTACTACAATTTTAATGTGTGAAACATCCCCAAAAATAATGCAAGGGCTCAAATCAATGGGTCACGCAGTCAGAAAAAAAATCCTTCTTCATTTAGCAGTATATCATATATTACAAGCACACAAAAAATGTGAGCTGATTTCTGCAAATTATTGCCGTGAATTAATCTTTGAATTAACAGTCACACATACTACAACTTGAATTGCAATTAGGTGAACTTAAGCAGTCTGAAGAACTGGAAAAATTTAGAACCAACTTTGAAAAGTTGTCCTAACCAAATTAAGCAGTAGATGGGAGGATGAAAGGGGAGGGAGGGTTCTTTCCCTTGGGGCAGAGGGGAGAAAAATCAGTTATTGCTCTACTTACTCCTGTAGGCTGAAATATCAATCCATCCACTTCATGGCTAACTTCTCTAGCAAAGCTTCCTTCCAGGAGCTACAAAATAGAAGAAAAATTTTTTTTTCAATTTTCCAGAAAGAAACATGTTACAGTATTCCACATGAAATAGATTATTTCAGGGCACTTTACAAAATTCTTGTTTAGCAGACTGCTCAACTGCAGCATAATCCCGTAACACAACGACACTACCGCAAAACAACCATCTGAATCAACGTGGATCTCCCAAGTCCCATTTTACATTCTGAAAGATTCTGAGTTCCGTATGGAGGTGACTACATCCCTTGAGATGCATTTACCATAGCAAAAAAAAAAAACAAAAAAAAAACCCAACATCTCCATATGCAAACTAATGAAACTAGCTAGCCAACAGTTAGGAAAATGGATCATATGCTTCCATGCTAAATTATGACCTGCTTAAGGAAAAGTAAGTAACTAGTAAGTGCTACAATCAACAGATAATAGCAAAAAATAACAGCAACTACCAAAACACAGTTATTACTTTATGTTTTATTGTACAGATGAAGAATTCGTCTAAGTTCCAAGTGCTTTTAGTAACAATTGATAAACTCTGACATGTAAGTTACCACACTGTCATGAAACATAGCAAATACCAACATCTGACAATAACAAGCAGTTATAAAAGCAACATTTTGGCCTAGATCTTTAGCTTTGTACCATTGCCTTTGTACAGTCAAAGAGCCACTGACTGAATTATTCAAATTAAGTAACAACCTCTGCCCTCAGTAAAGGGCAAAAATATTAAAGGAGTCAAGAAACAGCATTTGTGTCTTACCGTGGGTTGCAAGAATCAACGCAGTGCAGTTAAACACTTCACAAATCAAAAGCTTAAATATTTTTTAAAAATATATGACCATTAAAGTAATAATAAAACATGTTATTTCATCTAAAACTGAAGCTATTTCTACAGAATAATTGCTTTGTTTGTTACGAAAACTGTTTACTTTCTTCCTGATCCACAGAGTTACTGGCATACTTGCACCTGTAACTGCATAAACAAGTACAGCCTTCACCATGGAACTTGTAGATACAGCGTAGCTGAAAAACACACTTGATGAAAGTACTCCCAGGTGACAAAGTACTTAAAAATATTTGCTCTGAGTAAGAAGTCTGCCCATGAAACAGTGGTTCTCTATGTACAGAGCAGATATATGGAATCTGTAGTTGTAGCACACCTCAACCCATTATCATTTGAATTTACAACTGAGGCACACAATTGAATAAATTATCCAATGTTTATACAAAACAACAAAAAAAAAATACTCAAATCTTTCATAAGCTCATTGTTAATCTTTGCTTCAGCTCAATACATTGGAAAATACTTAAATAAATACTCCTGGGACATTTTTAAAAACCACAATTAAAAAAAATTCCAAACCAGCTAAGTCTTCTGGAGATAACTTTCAATGTTACTGAGTGTTACAGTGCAGTTCCAAAATTTACCAGCCCATGGGAAGTCTGTAATAAGAATACACTTGACATTTTTAAAAAACATATGGTAAAGATTTCATTAAATTTAAGCACCAAAAAATCCTCTCTCCAAGTAATTTCGAAAAAAAAAAAAAATCACTGAAAATAAGATACAAATTTAAAATTAGCTATTCCTATACTTTATTAGGTACATTTCTACCCAGGTTATTAAAAGATATTAACCAAAGCAGTAAAGAAAACTCCTTCACCTCTGTTCTTGCTTATAATTTCTTAAAGGAACTGTAATTTGAGGACATGTTTACTTTGGTGTTGGAGTTTACATGAAACTGTATCATTTAGCCTTTCCCAAAATACAACTTCAGAACATAGAAACATGTTTTCATTTGGAGTTTGCAGCAATCTAAGATATAGAATTACTATAATGAACAGTTTTATCTGTAGTCTCTCCACCTCTGGTCTAACTGAAGTTCTAGAGAATTACATTAAAGCACTACTACAAGTTCATAAAAGAGGTGAAAAGTGCAATTCTAAAAAAAATAATCTGTATTCAACGTTTCAAAATTACACTCCAGTATTTCTTTTTATTCACCACTCCAACAGAATTAGGAAACTCAAGGGATTGCTTTTTATCAATTTGACATCCAGTTTTAGGAACTGAACTCATTCTCTTCATTTCAGAGTTCCTCAGTAATCTTCATAATGCATCTTTTCTGAAATGTCAATTAGGCATCAAAGACAAAAGGATTTTAAAACCAGAATAGATAATTAAAGCTCTCTGTGCTCCTGGCTACTCTGAGTCCATTCTCATTAGGTCAATTACAGGTATTTCTATTACAGGATTCTAGAAACACATTTTTATTAAAAGGAATTAGGAAGAAGGGAACAGAAATTTTATCTCAGCTTCTTCCCATATACTATTTCTTCAGAAATAAACTTTTTGGAGGTCATCTTTGAATAGCAGAACACATATCTATTGAACATTGCAGAAAGTTTAAAACGACAGGATAATGAGCAGAGAAGGAAGGCATGACATATAAGCAAATATTTTTGACACCAGAAATATAATTGGTGTAAGGCTTTCATATTTATGAATTTAAAATGCAGTTATCTCAGTTTATCTTATACAAAATGATGTACAATTTTCCACACACATTAAAATTCCTAATTAAAGTTGAACAGAACAGTCTTTAATCGGCACCGTGATAAATGGCACACCTGCCTGACTGGGATTACTGCCAGGGATCAGATAAAATGAAATGCATCTCAGTGGCATTTTATAAAAGATGGGTAAATGATGCATGCAAGCCAATTCCTCTGGTATGCTATTCCTCATGGCCTCGTGACACACATTTCCACCTGTGAAACTCTTTGTTCACTTCTTGCAGCTTACAGCGAACATGGTAATGAACTATTTATTCATCTTACAGTTTATTATTTAAAGCTGAATCCAGTTAAAAATAATTGCTATATCTAATGACAGCCATATAATAAAAAGAATGGTAGAGTCCCATGAAATGACTGGAGCTCTATGAAGAGTAGAAGGATTTCTCTTTGCTCTTTAACCCAAAGATCAGGAGCAGCCGTACATCAACAAAAGCAGTGCTAATAATGGGTGATGCTGATTTTGCTAAATAACTAAACCAGTCAGTAGAATTTCTTGAGTAGATAACTGAAGAATCATGCTTTAGAGATCTCTCCGCAAATAACAATAAAGAAATCACTTGGCTCCTCCAGCAGGAAGAGGAGAAAAAATAAATCTGTGTGAATAGATTCCACATAATCCTGGCATTTTTTTTTTTATTAATGTTGGTGTAATTCTGAGACAAGCCATATAATTCTTAGGAGTTTCCAGATGTAATTTTATTTATATGTTCAGTAAGTACTGCGCCTTTTCCTTCCCCTACAAAAAAAATCTCATGGCAACTCAACATACTGAGAGCTACGCGGATTCCAAATCATAGTATTGTATCCAGGCCTGAGGCTCCAGTACAGGAAGGATGAGACACTGTTGGAATGGGTATAGAGGAGGTCCATGAAGACGATCAAAGGACCGGAGCACCTCTCTTATGAAGAAAGGTTGAGGGAACTGGGCTTGTTCAGTTTGGAGAAGACAAGACTCCCGGGAGACCTCACTGCAGCCTTCCAGTACGTAAAGGGAGCTTACAAGCAGGAGGGGGGATGACTTTTTACATGGTCTGGTAGCGACAGCACAAGGGGAAATGGCTTTAAGCTAAAAGAGGTGAGATTTAGGTTAGATGTTAGGAAGAAATGTTTTACTCAGAGGGCAGTGAGGCGCTGGCACAGCTGCTCAGAGAAGCTGTGAGTGCCCCATCCCTGGAGGCGCTCAAGGCCAGGTTGGATGGGGCCCTGGGCAGCCTGAGCTGGTGGGGGGCAGTCCTGCACATGGCAGGGGGTTGGAACTGGGTGGGCTTTAAGGTCCTCTCCAACCTAAGCCATTCTGTGATTTTATGATATTAACATTTCTGCTAAGTCGTATCAATGCAATCTGCCTCAGGTCCTTGCACACAATTATTATAGATCTACTATGTCACAAAATGGAAATATTAACAATTTTGTCTGTGTTTCTGACTCAAAACTGATACAGCTTATTTACCTAGTGAAATACTTCGTGATGCAGAAAAGCATCACTTTGGATTTTATAATACAAGATAAATACATGCTGATTTGCATGCTTTTTTTCAATTTCAGAGATGCTGTTTGCTTCATTCAATTTTCAGTCAAGCTACAGCAGTTCAGCATGCAGCTGCCCTGATGCAGTTTTTCACAGCCACCTTCAAGTTGTTGGTCATCTACCTGCTCACTCCATTGGGAAAGCTGAGAAAGGGAATGCAACTTATTCCAAAGTCTTAGACACAAATAAACCACCAATTGAATTGTCAGTTAACTAGAATATAAAATGCCTTCAAACACGAGAATCCTGTCATGCCTTGCTTCCTACAGGCAACATCTTAAGTGAGGCAAGGTTCAGCCCAGCTCAAAGGACAAGCTCTTCATCTGATGATTACAGCCTTCAGCAAGAGACTAGAGAATAATCGGCACATCCCGAGAACTGTCAGGTTTTACAGACATGGGTTCATAAATAGTAAATCTCTGTAAAGACACTGCAGATTTTTTTTCAAACATATTATACAGACTTCAAAAAATATCCCGTTGTTACTAGCACCTTACCTGAAAGGAAGCAATTACCGTGTCTGTTCTCTAGAAAAGATGGACCACTCTGCTTATAAATGTGGATATTCTGGTTTATTTTACATTAGTTTATATCTTGTTTGCCAGTTTCTGTATTTTTCTGATTTATCAACTCCTTTTTAAATGGCAATTTTCTCACTAGCCCTCAAAAGTATAATCCTAAAATACTCTTTAATGAGGCTTCAATTTTCCAAGTTCAAAATAATAATTAATTACTTTAATGAATATAAGTCATCCCAGAAAGTTCTACATCCAAAGAGGAAGGCACAAATGTTTCCAAATGTATTCATTTAACAACATTCAATAAAACAGATAAACATATGTGAATTAATGTAATGCATATTGCTACTAAGTATATACATTTTGCTAACTCACAAGATAAATAAATTTTATGTCTATTACTACATTACAGCTGAAGAAAGAATCTCTGAATCACAAATTCAGTTAAAGATTGGTACAACAAAAATTAACATTTCTATTGGGTAGCATTCCTGGACTTAACTGAAAAGAAAACCAGAATAAAAATAACAAAAACTTGCTTCACAAAACATTTTGACTTGAAAAATAGGATGGAAATCTGAATCTTCCTTGCTTGGGGCAAAAGAAAAATGTATCAAGAATAACTACTGCACATCTCAGAAATCCTGACTTTGAATGACATCAGAAATTCTATGGAATACGTCACACAACAAATTCAGTTTAAATGAAAATTACAAAAAACAGTTGCTCAGATTCATCCCAATGATGACGCTTCCAAAACAAATCAATATAACCGAATAACGATGGAGCCACGATTTCAATTATTTGCATTATAAACTCCAGCTTTCTAACATTATATTTTGAAAAGGAAGCCTTCTGAATAATAACAAAATATGCTTGTTGGTGAGGTGTAAGCTTTAAGATGATACCGAGGCTACCCTGCAATGCTTTAAAACATTACCAATTGCAGATTCATAATAGATGAGCAGAATTGTCTCTACACATTAAGGTGAGCTTTAGCTACTCTTTCTTCCCTTCTACCCCGAATCTTTCTAGTTCCCCATTCTGCAGCAATAATTTCTTTTTTATTAAAAATAAAATTAGAGGCAGTATCAAGAATTAAACAGGCAGCTTCAGTCCCAAAGTGAAAAAGTACCCAATAATAGCAAGTACCTACACATTGGGATGGGATGGGGGTAGCTTAGTATGTTATTTAATATATATTAATCCAATCTCAAACCTTACACATACTAAAAAATAATTTTAAAAAGTTGTCTATTTCCATTTAAAGAGATTTAGAACTCAAAACAAAGCATTAGGAGAAGTTTTGGTTTTGGTTCTTTGATGAAGTCAACATCTGCTGGCACTGAAATTTGTACAAATACATGACAAAGCTTTCCAACCCATCTTTAATGACTCAGAGGTATGTACAGCTTTGGGAGTTAAAAAGAGTGCATATTTTCTGAAATAAACAAATACAAATCTCAGGCTATGTATTTTCTTTACTCAGCGTACCATTGCCCCCCACCTAATTTTAGGATTTCAAGTGAAACAGCTGACCCAAAGAAACCCAGTGCAAATTAACAGAAAAGAGAGAGGGGAAGAAAGATCAAAGACATACCTCTGATACTGTTTTCTTCCCTCCCTGTCCCAAAGAAGACATAGCCTAGATCATCACTTTAGATCAACTTTCAGATGTCTAGGAAGAGGAGGAGGAAAAACCCCTTTCCTCTCATGCATATTAACATGACTCTTCAAGTGATAATGCTCAAGTCCCAAGTAATCTTTTGGAAAACTGTCCAGTCTCTAGTTACAGCATGCAGAGATGGAGAACTTCCGTTAAGTTGCTCCCACTGACTGCTACAGCTAAAAAAATTTCACAGCAATTTTTTTTCTTGCTTCAACTTTCCCTCCTTGTTCCTCTGCAGGTGCTTAGAGACTGACCGAGTCACCTCTCAGGCATTCTTTTGCGCAAAGAAATCAACATCACTTTCCAAACACTTCATAATGAGGCAGATGCACCTCTTCAAATACCTTCTTGTCTAAAAACAGTTAACATTTTTCCCCCCCATCAACTTAAACCATTCAGCTACACTACTCAGAATATTCCATAAGAGCCACACTAGCAAGAAGAGAAATGCACTCCCCATTTTCCCCATATTGGAAGCCTCCTTTCAAGAACACTTCAGAATGCACCAGCACTTGCCAGAGAAAGCATCGCACCAGCTGATGGTGCACTGCATCTGGCTGCTTGACTCTAAGAGGGTCTTCCCAGGCAACTGGGAAAATCCCAAAGACGCAGTCTACTGATGCAAACATCAGTAGAACCTCACGTGTATGATTTCATGCTTTCCTCCAAATTGCATATAAAAATGTTCAGGAGTGGGTTTTCGATCATGTTAACATGACCCGGCTCATCCTGCATCACTCTCATTACCTAAACAAAATACAATATTCTACTTAAGGTAAGAACAGTATTCTATTAACTGTGCAGTGATGTATTAATTGACAAGTATTTTTATAGAAGGGTAAAGTCCAATTTCTCAATTACTCATTGAATTTGCTTATCTTAGAAATTTTGAATTTCGATTTTCTGGGAAACCAGAAATAGGAATGCAAGAATGGAAATGCAGAATGTTAATTAAGAGTATAGTCAAAAAAAACTCACAATTCATTCTTACACTAATATTCTAAAAAAAAATCAATTTATAAACTATTTCTTGGCTTATGCTAATAGTTTAAAAACATGCATAAAGGAAGGGTAGGATCAAAAATACACATAAACTACCCGGAAAGCTTAAAGCTCTACAAAACAATTACATAAAGAAGTTTTACATGCTCTTCAAAAAACAAAGAATATTGAAGAATAACTGCTTCATTTTATTAAACCGGTAAAACGATCTACTTTGCCCTAACTGCAAAAGGATCTCAAGAATGAACGTTTCAGTTGCTCATTACTTACAAGGAAATTTCATGCTCTTTGGCCATAAAAATCAGCATATTACACAAATTACATGGAAACACTTTAAAAAAAATTATGCTTAAAGCTCAAATTCTAGTTCTCATGCAGCCATTCTCTCAAGACATTAATTCAAGTTCTAAACAGAGGAAAGCTGCATATATACATATATATGTCTATATGAAATTGTAAGTGTTTAAAGCAATTTATGTTAACCAATAACTCTGTACTGAACAGGAAGAATAAAAGTAAACTCCAAAGACTCATCCATTCAAAAAAACCAAACTATTTTGGACTGTAATCTATGGCAATAGTTCAAACATATTTTGATGAAAATTATACCAGATGATTGTAAAGAAACACGGGAATTTTCTCATTTTGTAAGACTAATAAATACACACTTTTTATGAAATGGTATTTTTTGGGGGAGCCTTTCAGTCTACTAATTTACTAGTAGCTCTGAATCCAATCCTGCTGCAAGACTAAAAAACTAAAAATAACCTCTTTGCCAAGTTAATCATACAGAACATTTTGGCTCAAAAGACATTAAAAACACCTAATTACTGCAATTGATTTGTTCCCTATAAGAATGAAAGCAGATAATAGAAGCAATGTGAGACTGATGTTCACTAATATGATCAAGAGACTAATTATTATCCATGAATCATTTGTAGCATTCAAAACTTGATTAATGTCAGGTCAAGTTTAACATGTGATAGGTTTTATTAGTAATGCTCCGCTATCCCACAGCTTGTCAGTTTAAGCGAATGCCATCTGTTACATAGAGGAATAGCCAAGAGTCCAAACAAAAGCACAGTGGATACAACTGGTCATTGAAGACATTTTAATAATTCCATAAGGGAGCTATGCTAATAATTTGTAGTGCAGTAGACAAGAATCCATCATAAATGCACCTGGTAAAGATAGGACATTAGTCACCCAGAGAGCTAGTCTGTAAAGTATGCTTTTATCATTTTAAAGCTTGACCAAAGGAATGTCCTAATTTCATCAATCTGCAGTAGCAACAATTCTGTTGCAAGTGGAAAAAATTCTGTTGCTAGAATACGCACATCTTCCTCTCAGTAGTCTGTTGTCACCCTCAGAGTGCATTCTCGTATGGAATACAGTATGCTATCCTTTAAAGCATCAGTCATGACATTCACAGAATCATAGAATGTTCCGAGTTGGAAGGGACCCACAAGGATCATTGAGTCCAACTCCTGGTTTCACACAGGATCACCCAAAATTCAAACCCTAGGTATGCTGGACATACCATCTAGAAGGATACTGTGAGAAACAGTATTGAAAGCTTTGATGAAATCTAAAGAGATAACACCAACTGGCTTCCTTCTCTTGGTCAACTAGGCAGATAACTGTCATAAAAAGAAATCAAGTTTGTTAAATATTCACCTTATGAATCTGTGCTGGCTGTGCTTATTTCCTCCCACTCTCTTTCTTCTCAGACTTAATAAAGAGATATCCGATTTACAGGATCGTCTCTCCTTCTTGTGCATCAATGAAAGTGTAATTCAAGTACATATGCCCCTAACTAACAGCTCATGTAGAGACAAAATGCTAGGAGACAATGAAACAAATTCATGTTCCACAAGAAAATACGTACTGACAGTTACCTATTATCAATAACCGCAAGAAAAAAAATCTTCTGCAATACGCTCACTTTCTAGGTTTCCCAGCACTTTATGGGTAGGCAGATTTATCAGCAGTCATTTCCACTGTGCACAGCACTTTCACAGCTCCTGCAGCATGACAGGAGCTGATCTGTTATAAAATCTCACCTGGTCACTCCATGAAACCTTCACAAGCTCTCCACTACTAATAGCAGGAGCAGCAAGGCTGAAGTAACATGAAGAGGCAATGGGCAGGTGCATGCACAGAGAGGAAGGAGAGTGACCTCATTCCATCTGGGTTTGCTCTTGCACCTGCGTACTCTCCTCCAACCTAGTTAGAATTTTAGCAGGAGAACTGACGGAAACATTTATTTACCTCACAGCTACAACAGCCCATTCAGATGTATTATAAATATGTTTTCCTCTGATGGCTCTTTTGTACTCAAAGTAGATGAAGCTCAAAAGACAGGATTCAGGCTGCCACTAGCATGATCTGCACCTCAGGTCTAAGTTTTAGCTCTGTTTTCTGGCTAGAGCAGGGATCCCAAAGATTCCTTGATGTCTTCACACACATAAGCTAAGTGCTCTGAAGATTTGGTGCTAGTAGGCCACAGATAACAAACACCACTGTAATTCCAAAAAAAAAAAAAAAAAACAAAAAAAAACATAGCTACTATACAACTTCTTACTTCATCGTTTGCGCATGTAATTTCATAGCTTGACTTAAAACAACTCAAAGCAGCAATGCCTGTGCATTTGCATTCCAACTAGTGACATGACTCTTCACTGATAGTCTTTCAGAAGAGCAGTTTTGGCAGGAAAGTCTCTACCAGAACCTATGTATTCATTCAAGAACAGGAAGGCAACAAACATTACCGCTGATATTCACGTGACAGGGAAAAAGCAGCACCCACAAGCAAGAAAGTCAGAGACTGATCCTTGTCTGCAGCCTGCCTTGTGTCCATCATTGAGGCAACTCCCAGCAAAAACAAGTACCACCTCCCCCTCCTCCCCTCCACTGGATGCTCAGTACCTTTCCAGCCCCCAGCAGAACTGTTGCTAGTTTCACAAAGGAGCACTATTTGCTTCTTTCACAGAGGACTTAAGAGAAATCATACATGTCATTGGAAACCTGCTTCTTAATCTTCTCTAGTAGCTCTCTAAAAGATGTAAGGAAAAGCCACTTCCAGACAGAAAATAAGTTAAACATTACTGCAGTGTGTGATGGGATGCAACCTCTGACAGTGAAAAGGTGAAACCACCACATTATGTTGGGTTCATTATCCAGCCGCAAGGGAAAAAATGCTGCAGTGAACAACACTAAAATTGCAGTGGGGGAAGGGAACCAAGTTTGATGGTTTTATCTATTTTTTTAATCCGGTTTTGGTTTTACAACTATTTTACTAACCGTCATCTGCAAGGATGCTACTGATGGTGGCTGTATCCTTTGTTCCCTACTATTTGAACAGGGATATTCCGCAAAGAGGTAGAGAGAACACCACAAGAAGAGTCCCACTGAGCTATCAGCAGTTTGCTGCTTCTGCTTGAGCAAATCCAAAGGTCATGCACCTAATATATTCAAAACAATACCCAAGAATAACAAGAGCGCTATGCGTGTTAATGCTTGATTTGACAGCACATCTGCATTACTGAATTCAAAATAAGCATTAGGCATTTCTCGCTGTCAATCTCTTCTCAGAAGCACAATTGAGAAATTGACATCAATTACCTAAGATGTTTTCAAATGCTTCTTTCAAATGAGAGAAATAGGCTGCTACAAGAAAGTTTAATTGACTTCTGTGATAGCCTCAAAATGGGATAAACATGGATTCCTCAAAGCTAAGAAGGAATACTACGGCTAAACAGCAATAATCTTTCACGTTTACCTGATGAAGAAACAGAGCACAACATAACTGTTCAATTTACTGTCTCTTTCCAGTTTTCTATTCCGACTTTCAGTCTACCCTCAATTTCTTCTTTTAGGGGTTGGGACTTTGTCCACATCCTTTTCCCCTCCAATCACCATCATCCCCGAGTGATAAAAGTGCCAGGAATTATACATATACCTGCCTGAAACTCCCACTGGAGCCAGAGGGTGCCATCAGCAAATTCTTAGATCTGTTTATAAATGATATATGTTACTGAATGGATGGCAGAGACAATATAAAGTCTTCGTAATCCTATATCCCCTATGGAACAAGGTTCTACCCACTAAAGCTAGGATGCTCCTCTCCAGTTTTGATCAAAAGTTCTTTTGATGTCAAAAGTAAAAGACATTGAGCTTAGTGCAAGACCTTACAAATATGGTGAAGTACCTTCATTCTCTAAACGATCTTCAAACATTATAAATCTGATAGCATTTATTTGTTACTTAGCTCCTGCATAAACTGCTATAGCATAATCTGGTCTCCAGTTGTCAAGGACTTAGATAGGCATGTTTTAATTAAATCAGATAATTAAGGATCATGTTTTATTAGGCATTTCCACTAAGACTCACAAACAATGCCAAGTATGCAAGTATGTACACACAATTATTCAATTAGCTATAAAATGGATACTCAAGACTAGAAAGTCTGTGCATATTTACTACTATAATGCCTGATTCAAACCCAGATACTGTATTCCACCAAGCCCCAAGGCAGCAATTTTAACACAAAACATTGTTACTACTGTATCTTGGATATTTAAAAACAACTGATCTTTCTGCTATGCAATGGCACTTAAGGGCTTAGTTTGCTACAAAGTTGAATCAAGACTTGCCACATTATGGCCTTAAGAGTAAAATGCTACAATTTAATAGTTTTTAAAAAAAAAAAAAAAAAAAAAAAGATAAATTTCACACAGGATTTTTTTTTTCCCCGTAACTGGGCATACCACAAGAAACAAAAGATGTTTGTCATTTAGACATCTAGCAGGGATGTCTTACAACCTTATATCACAAAACATTGTTTTAAATTTCACCTCCAGCTTACAAATTTCTTTGTGCTTTCATTCATTTTATCCAAATGAAGCACATGCCTCTTGAAAATCCTTCCAGTACAAGGAGGCTGATGGCTTCCCTGTGGAGTGCTATTGCCAGGAGGCAGTTTGGAAAGTGACAGGCTGTGAAGAGGTACAACGGGCAATATTAAACAGTTGCCCTTCAATTAATGTGTAGAGTGACCCACTTATTCACCACAGCTGAGTCCTCTAATCCAGAAGATTTCAAATACACCAATTCAATCGCCCATACTGGGATACCAACTGGCAATTAGGTCCAAACAGATTTGCATTTTTTCTGTTTCAGAATAAAACACAAAACTGAAAATAGAAGTCAGTCTTAAATACCTGTAGGTATATTTTTCTACTTAGAAAGGTATATGATTTTCCACTGCCCAAAATACAGAAAAAAAATCATTTATAAAAATTTTAAACCATTTAAAGTTGATGCTAAAATGTCAAAAACTGAGCATGTCCTATTCTGACATTTAAGCTTACAATGTGCACAAAGTATAATGCTTCATCCATATATGTTTACTTTTCTGTAAGTTTTGCTTTCTTTCCCACACAACAGCTTCAAAAGCCAGAATTTAATTATATATTTCACATCTGAATTATGCTATATTAATTTAATTCATACCACTAGCACAGACCACTATTTATGAAAATAATCCTTCATGAAAATATTCAAGACTGTTTGTTTTAACTTCACCAGGTCATTTCCTGGAAAAATATAACTAATGCATGAATAATTTCTTAAATCAAAAGCAAAAAACCCATTTCACCTTTTCTCCAACCCACATTATACTGTGCTGAAATATTATATTTAATCTTCAACATCACAAATAATAATAATCCAAAGCAAGTAGCCTTATCCTCCTGTTAACTCCAGGAAATGAACACAGATTCTTGTTCATGAATAGGTCTCCTCAAATGACTCCATCAGAAGAAGAAGGCTAAAAGTTAGTCATACATCAATAATACTTTTTTTTTTTGGATGATGGAGCACTTTTTGGTGTAAACCTGGAAGGCCTGGCTCTGGACAGCGGAATTCCTTGAGCAAAGAGATCACAGCTAAACATCCACCAGGGAAGCCAAGCTTCTAGTGGTACACAAACCTCTAAGAGAAGCCTTTCGCTCACCTCAACCTTCATAGAGGGATTTGCTTGGACTAAGCAGGTTTCCTAGGAGAGATGTGACCCACAAGCTGCTATATGAACCAACATCCGAAACTACAAAAAGTAGCACAGATAGACACTGGGTAATTAGTTATTTGCTCATTGTGCCAAATGAAACATGTAGAAGTGGTATTAAGGAACACGGTTTAGTGGCCAGTATTGGTGGTAGGTGGACGGTTGTCAAGATGATATCAGAGATCTTTTTCCAACCTTAATGATTCTATGATTCTATTCTGTGATTCTATAAACAAACAGTTCATCATGTAAAACAACGTCTGCCGACCAACTTCCTTCATCTAATTAAGGATCAGTAAATATATGTCTATATTCAACATCACCAGAGGTAGTCTAAATCAGCTATGCAGAGTTAATGAATTCTCAAGCACTGGTGACAAAGCCCGAAACTGTAGGCTCGTGCAATCCAAAACAGAAAAAACAGCAGCTTCCCTGGACCACAGAGAGTGGAGAAACCCCCAGAGGCAGCTGGGCACCCCACCACTCCTGGCCTGAATTGTGCCTGCTTACCCTCATGCTCCTACAGCCAGAAATGACATTTACCAAGCAGCACCCACATCATCCCAGTGCTGCAGCTGGTTGCATGAAATATCTCAGTTCAAGCTCTAAATTGGAAGTACTAGCAATCTGCATCCAAGCTCAAGAGTAATTGTACAATCATTTATTTCATTTTACAATTTACTAAGCTTTCATTTCATCTGGTTCATTGCCCTTACCTTCAAAATTCACAGGACAGATCGCTTTGAGAAATATGTTGGGATTCAGGAACAGCTGCCAACTGAAGACTCTGTATCCTAATACAGGTACATCTTTCAAGCTTCTTACTCACTACCTGTGCACCAGGTTTATCAGGCCAATCGTTACTTGCATTTACAGGAAGAACAGCACTGTGATGATTTCAGTGAGAATGACCACCAGCACAAAAACAACTATGAGTAGAGTAATGCAACACTACAGGAGATGTAAAAGGACAAAGTGATGAAGAAATTACAGAGTAAAGAAATAAAAGCAAATACAAACAAAGCAATAGAGGTGAGAGGGCTTAGAAAATAATTTAAAGGAGATGAGATGATAAACAGGCCAGAAAGCTGGAACCAAACAAACGGAGAGAGGTCTATGGTGTAGGCCAGACATCCATGAGTGACTGCTAGCTCTGGATGAGGAAGCACAGGACTGAAAGTTGAGCTGAACATGCTACTCCTGAAGGCATAGAAAATAAAAACAAAACCAGAGGAAATAAAAGTCTTTTTGGCATAAAAAACCCTCCAGATGGAAACATTCTCCATCCACCCAGACACAGGATTCAAAGTCTCCAATACAGATACAATATACACTTCATCCACCACCATTCCTACCCACTGAGTCCCTTCAGATTCTGCCCCAATCTCTGTAGACCTTCACCAGTTTTTTGCCCACAGGCCACTTGGTGACAACAGACAGGATTCTGTGGTCATTTACAGTCAGTTTTGAGTTAACTGATTCCAGTCTGAACACAGAGCTGACATGCCTGCATACTCTGCCCTTTTCAGTACTGCATACTATCAATTTTAACCACACAAATGCTAGCTTATCACTGTCTCACTTGCCTGTAAAATATTTCACACCAACATTAGCAAGTCATGCACTTAATTTTCCTCTTCATAAAGAAGGTTATACAACCTCCTTGGTTTTCCAAAGCATACCACCTCAACAGCGGCTACACGCTTATTCGTACAACATTTTTAAACATCTGTTTTTTCTAACTACAGCAATGTTAGTTTACAAAAATAAAAAAAATCCAAATGTAGAAGGAAAATAAAAATGAACCCCTCTCTACAAAAAATAGCACAAAACCAGAAGAACCAGGGATACAAAGTGAGTGATCTGTCAGTCCACAGGTTTGACTGAAAACTTTCAGAAAGATCCTAGACCATTTAATCTTCTAACAGAGATTACTCACCTTCATTTTAATCCCTCTAGGGCCAGCTGTCATTTTAAGATCAGATAATTGTCTGAGAACTGACAAGTCCTTGATATACAGCATGCTAGCATTTGAAAAAGGTTGCTCATCTGACCTGTATCATTGTTTAACCTTTAGCCCTATTGTTCCATTGAGAGCGATCAGCACAATTCTCCATGGGACCACAAAAAAATAAACTTTTTTTTTTCCAGCCACACCAGGAAGCACAGACACTAGATGTGAGGCTCCAGTAACGATCCAGACTGTGCCTGCCCACACAGAAAAGCTTTGCAAAAGAATCGCAGATTGGCTTAGGCAATGGAAACCAAACATGTGCGTCATTTCTAAGAGCTTAATTCTTTCTTCCCTATGTAACTGTACTTCCTCACTTCAAAAAATGAAGATAAACTCCCTCTTGAAAATCCCGAAATATTTGTACAAATAGAAGGCTAAGGCTCAGAGTCTAAGAATATACAGCATAAAAAGCATTAATCTTTTTGATCTTCAATATTTTAACAACAAGGATATCTTAAACTCAGTTTCTTCCACCAACTGCTGTCATCCTTACATGATGGGAGGAAGAGTTGGTGTATTGGGACATATATTACACGCTAATATACATCAAGAAAACAAGTTGGGCAACCAAAGCGACAAACGATGCAAGTGTGAGGACAAACAGTAAATAGGCAAAATTGCTCATGAATACCTTATTAAAAGAATCTGGAAGTTATGTCGTACATTAAAAGGTCAAAGTACCCGTAGATTGCATCTGTTCCCAGCTAACACTAAAACTAACTGTTCAAGAATTCTTTGTTTATAAAAGCATACAAATCTAGCGATACTACATCCATCAATATCAAAGTTCAGCAAGGTAACATTTTCAGAGATTTGGAGAATCTATAGGGGCAGTCACCTGGGGGTACATTTTCTTTTCTTACTCTTATCCAACTTCAATCTCACTAAAAATCAAAAGTCCATCAAAGCCTCTTAAAATAACATTCAAGATAATGCTGTAGAGATCTAGCCCTTAATTCCAAAATCTAGTACTAACAACAAAGGGCAAGGCAAAAGGATAAACGTTGCCACAGTACTTTATCATTGTACTTTATAATTGCAACTTCAAAAGTGCTTTTTACTTCACAGACAATTGACCGGGAAAAAAGAGCCATTACTCTCACATCTGATTAATACCAGATCCAACTCCATAACTTTAAGAACTATTTCATTATTTGAGAAATCATATAACTGAAGAAAATTCACCACTGTTTCAAGCGATTCCTTCACAATTTCACTGAAAATAACTAAACCCATGCAGACAAAAGTCCACACCGGTATAATTAATAGCAGAGTAAGCGGCTAGAACTTTTAAATACAGTGCTGAGACTCCTGACTTTGTTCAGTATTCTTCCTACAACCCACCTAGACAAACACCCATTTATTCATACATGGTACTGTTAAGAAGAAGAACAGTCAACACTGGCTTTCAATTAGGAATACTATCTATTAACTCTGTTCACAGAAAGGACTGAGGGAGCGAGGCCCTGAAAAGAAAGTACACAATGTTTAATTTTGAGTGATTCAAACTGAGACCAAGGAACATATTTCAAAAGCTGAAGTTTCTCAAAACAAAAATAAGATGTGATATATGCTTCCAGCTGAGGTAATCCAGAAGTCAACTTGGTTCTTTTCTTGACCCTCAACAAAATCCAGCTGTGTTTGAAAGAAATCCAAGACAAACTGCTGCCGATACAATCTATTGTTTACACCTATTACTCCAGGCATTCAGACACCTTAGTCAATCTGTATAAATATCTCCTGCTTCTCTCCAGTGCAAAGCATAAGGCAAATCTCTCTCCCAGTCTTCTTCCCAAATTGAGACGCGTATAATCTGGGATTTTGCAAGACTAAAGGTAGGACTACAGAATGCAAACACATACTGCATACAAAGGAAGTACAGGCTCCTTTCCTTTAAAACGTATACTGGCTTGTCACTCAAAGGGTACAACCTAGTTCAAAGGGTATCACCTAGCTCAGAAGTTAAATTTCAGACTTCCAGTTATACTGCAAGACCACTAGCAGCACACAGCACCCGACACAAACTTCAGGAACAGCAAAGCCCCTGCTGAAATTGTGCAAAAAGCTCCAAGGGATTACCTTGCAGATATATGAGATGAAAATGCTATTGAAAAGAGGTTATGTTTGTTTCACAAATTTTGATAAAATACATTTTGACAAGTGTACGGGTCTCCCACTTTTTCAGCCTCAAATATGCTGGTGCAATTAGAGATCCAGCTTATCTCTGGCCAAAGACTGCTATGTCCATTCATCCCTCTGTGAAAGTAACAAGTTTCAGGGATGACCTGAGGAGCTACATCTTCTGTCAGTGAAGTGCTGGAGGTAGGGAAGAAACACACGCTTTTTCTGAGATCACTCAAGGGCGCCAATCTTTAAAGACCTCTGATCAAGAAAGGATTCTGCTAGATCCTTTCTAAAAAAAAAGAAAGGACCCCACTGTTCCTAAAGAAGAACAAGCAAAATGGCAAATTAAGTATAAGAAAAAGATCTACCTGAGTAAGTCCTATTCATCTGTCCTTTAGCGTTCATTTTATTGGCATCATCTCTGGAGATGGATTGATGTATTCGCTGAGTCAATCCAAACATGAGCAGACTTACAAGCCAGGAAGGATTCCCTGGCTCTCTCCAGACCCTGGCTGTGCTGCACACAGAGTTGGTAAACCCTATCAAGACATCTGTCACTGATGCAGAAGAAACCCAGCCTGTTCTCTCCATTTCACTAATGAGGTGTTCATAGCTATGAGTACACTTGTTGCTATAGTTGCAGAGATGACTGAAAAAAACATAGTAAAAAGGTCTCCAGCAAAGCAATACTATTTTTAAGTACTTCTTTTTCAAGAAAGGGCAACAATTCTAAACAATAGTCTACTCTAACCATACGTAATTAAAAATTCTTTTTGCAAAGCTGTCATGAGTACAAAGATCTCATCTTTGCATCACTATCCTAAGGAGTATTAGAGGAGTCAGATAACTCATCAAGTTCACAGAACATGTGAAATGAAAATTGTATTTTTTGATATAAGTAAGAGCAGCAATAATTATTAGTCTAAATAATACTAGTCTAAATATTTTGAGAACATATTTTTATAAACGCAATTATTTTGAACAGGTATGGATTTGAAATAAATCCTGAATCTGTAAAGGTTTCCCTTAAACATTTCAACTCCACACCAGTGCCGGTAGTGCTACCTCAAATTCCCTACAATTATCACAGGGCATACAAACAATACATACATGACGACAAAAAACTTCTTTCTTATTGAAAACAACGATCATATTTAAAGCCTCATTAGCAGTTTTTTGTTATATCAGTAAGATAGTTAACGTATTTCACTACACAGCAGTCACTTTAAATCAGGACAAAGATTGTTTAAAACATATTAAGTATATTGTACAAAAAATAAGATACAAAAGTCTATGGTTATCTCAAACCCAAAATGCAGAAAGCAAAACACTGCTCCATCGCCATCTTTAAAGATGACTTAAAGGTGATTATAAATTTGCTCGCTGAGCTGCACAGGAACCCCAAACACACATTACATTATCTTTACAGTTTTATTTCATACCATAGACTTATTGCTATCTTCAGATAACACATTTTGAAAGTTTCAGTTAAATCATAAAAACCAATGAGGTATCCGTGCCTCACACTTTCAGATGCCCTGCTCTCAGACTGCCAAGTCACCACCATCTCTGTTTCAAGGTACAATCACTGCTTACAGAAAGCATCATAACTCGTAGAGGAAAAAGAAAGCACCAGAGAAAGGAAAAAATGCCACATAGCCCCAGTGTGTAAAGCAGTCACTGAATTTTAATCCCCCCCTCCTATTAGGCTGAATATTAAGTGACACACAAAAAAAAGATTTTTTTAACCCAGGATATTACTCTTACTTGCCTTGTTTTCTTACCAACTTGATCTATAATGTGCATAGAGAAGGTAAATCATAGGTTTGAAATAATTAAAATAAGAGAAAAATAACTGACTTGCTCTGCAGTGCTGGGTAACTTTACCCCTGCTGCTCTCTCTGTGTTATGTCTAACTCCTCCATATAGCAACTTTTAAAAAGAATATTGAAAAACCAGCTACTTCTTCACTCCATTATACACAAGTTAATCAAACCTTGCGTCAAAGACAAGGATACAAGAAAAAAATAAATACTGCAATAATGTCCAAGCAGTGATATCAAATGCTCTGATAAATCTACCACAGAGCAAATTCTAGTCCTGTGTATTTTATTTTCCTCATCAATATTGTCTAACAGTAAAGCATCAAAATATAAGGCCTTCACTATCTTAAAGAATTTATACTGAAAAGTTGCCTGAGAAGAGAAAGGCCACTAAACACAATCACCCCAACACTGACTGAAAAATCCTGTAGTCAGAACTGTTCAAATCCAATACATGGACAATTCAGAAACCTCATTTACACAGGAAAATAAAGTAGTTAAGCCTAGTTTTCTTTTCCTAGTTTTTGGGAAGGAGGTGACATTTTCAACAGCCATCTTCTGGCTGGTTCTAAGCTGTACTGCGCAAAGCTACAGTACAAAGTATATTTTGATGACTTTTGAAATTTACCTGCTGACAGCAATCGGCTCTCAGCAGATAGGCTGCCAGCAGTCAACAATTTCATGTGTCGAACAATGATTAGATATAACTTGCCAGAGATTTGTTTATAGATGCGTTTTACCTAGAGAGTTTTCTAGGAATGTTTCCATGCATGTTTTCCTGAAGATTTTTAAATAATCTGGAACTCCAGTTTAAGAAACAGGTTCAAGAAACAATATAAGAAACCAACTTTTAATCACATTTTCCTTTTGTACAAGTTCCTTTCACTTTCAAGCTCAAAATTCCATGTCTCAGGCAAACAGCCTTTTACCTCCAAGAAAAGTTTACACTGAATTAATAATGGTGACAATTATTGTGCTATGTAGATGATCCAAAAAACAACACTACACATCAGAGAAGTGATCAAAACATTTACAATGCTTTATGCATACAACCTTCAGACAGAATTGTTCACGATTCAAACTTCCCCAGGACTGTCACTGTGTCGGGCTTCTTGAAAGTCCAACTTATATTCATCACTTTGAGTTTTCAGCCACCTCCTGCTTAGCCAGAACTCCACTACTGCTCCTGTTGGGGCAAGACTTATTGCCTGCTAAAAGCTCTAGGTGATGACTAAAAGCAAAGGGAAGCTAACAATTGGATATTCACTGTGTTGGTTAGATATGGGACCCCTTCTAACACCAGCACTGACAAAAAAGGGTTACTCTAGATGAAAGTATTAATCAATTAACTGACAGAATAAAGAATGTTACGATACTACTTTACTAAGAACAGAGTGTACAATGAAATACAGAAACTCATATTTGCAAGTCACATGCTCTACTTCAGAAGATCTGGGGCAGCATTTTAATAAGCAAGATGTGGAGGCGCTAACCAACATGGGCTCAGTAATCACTGCTGAAGAACATGTGGGAGTTCAAGCACAACTCATGATTCTTATACCAGCCCCAGATGAGACTGGAAGCAAAAAAGAAAGTTATATTCTTAGACATAAAAGAGGATAGCGTGAAACAGCGCAACTCTCTGGCGTTCCCATAGGCTAGAAGACATTTCAGACTCATGCTTCTATATCTTCATTTGATACTACCAAACTAAAGAACTAGGTTTTACCATAGTACAGGTTTTAAATATAGGAAAAGAGGAATTCAGAAGTAATAGGTAAAACCAAAATTGCCCTTTACCACCAAAAAACAAAAGTTCAACACTTGGTTAGCAGAGGAACTTGTAGAGAGCTAAAATAAAAAAAAAATAAAATAATAAAATTAAAAAAAAATTTAAAAAAAGGAGAGAAGAGGTTAGGGAAAACCTACACTGCACACTGCATTGTTGCCCTCTGTACCTTAACATAAAAACCTAACATCGAGCTTACCTTTCTTGAAGCGTAGATGTCAAAAAATGGTTTGTTTCGAACACTGAACGGCTCCTGTGCTTTGTCAATGTGACCAGTCTTCATTTTTTCATGTCGTGGAAATATAATCTCTTTCTCTATACATGAAAGTCGAACATTAAAATCACAGTCTCCAACTGGCTGTCCCTGTCAAATTAACAAAATCAGTATTAAAACTAGACACTTAGCAAATTATTAGAACAGTAAGTATTCCTTACACCGTATTTAGAATTATATAGACAAAAAACATTCAAATCAAATCACTATCATACACATTTTTGCCATGTATTTGGTTTCCGAGCCTTTGTCTCGGGTTGTGAGAGGTTTAATGAAATCAAAGTTCACAAAAGGATAAAAACCCACAATATGCATTCAAGCATATACGAGTTAAACTAAACGTTTGCAAATTCAGCTAAAAATCTTAAATAATAGCACAGCTTTGATTATATAGCAATTCCATACTTTTCTACACAGTTTTCTTCTGAAGTCATTCAGCTCATTTTATTCCTAATACCTTTAAAGTCAAAACAACAATGCATTTCACATAGTTAAGCAACACCCTGCTTAAATGTACCACAGTGTTGTTTAGAAAGAAGAATAATTACATAAATGTTAGCTTTTCTGTCATAGGAAAGAGAAAACTATAGCTGCAGTTGGAAAAGATTCCCGTAAATACTGGCTGCAGAAACACGCAGAATATGTGATGGTTCAGTCCTACTGATACAAACCAGCCATTTCACATCACTCTTTGCAGATTGATGCAGTGAACCAGTCGGTACAAGCGTTCTAAATATGCTTGTTGGATTAATAGTTGTTTATAATGGAGTTTAATGTGTTTTGAACATTAGATGGTGACAAGAACACTGTGGATGTCATTTAGTGAAAATGAGCAAAAATTCTAAAGTCTGTTTCAATTCAACGAGTACTAAGGCATACAATTCAGACATCAGCATTAGTGCAAAAGATACCCAGAAATCATCCCTCATTTTACCATCTCATTCACACACACACACAGAAAACTTGAGAAACCATCTCTTTCATAGTCTGCAGAGAATAAGCCCAAAGAGCTTCAGCTTCAATACCAGAATTTTTCAAAAAGCTGAAAGTAGTGAGCACAGAAAGCGGTGTGTGGGCACCCTGAGCATAGGAGGAGATCACAGCCGCCAGACGGATAAGCAGAAAACCAGCAATCAAGCTGCACTAAACACAGCGAGAGGAGAAAGGGAAGGAGAATCTACAAGACAGAAAGCTCCACTTGAACATGTGACAAATAGAACCTGAAGTGGTCTGAAAGAATAGCAAGCAGGTAAATGTAAAAAAACAACCAGGCAACCAGATCTAGTTTTCTAGATCATGATCATGCGGCTGGCAACCCCACCCACAGCACAGGGGTTGGAACTAGATGGTCTCTGTGGTCCCTTCCAACCCAAGCCATTCTATGACATCCTGAAGGGGTATGCAAAGATAAGAAAGAATTGATTATGTTCTGAACAAGTCTCTCAACTCAGAGAAAAAGTGAACATCCGTGTTAGATTAAGGTGAGTTTAATCAAGTCCTTTCCAAACTCAAAAGAAAACACCACCACCCTGACCTTTGTAACAACCAGTTGAAGAATGCACACCTTTTTCCCTCAAAAATATGTGATTTATTTTACATAATCACTTTTTTTCAGTTTCATTATTATTATTTATTGACCTCTCCCTAAGTTTTAGCAAAATCTAACAGACATGCTCCTTTCCCTAAGGCATCTTTCCCACACAGCCACATTTCATGAGGTCTGAAAGAGCAAACGAGCTAATTAACTCCAAATATTTGAGCTTCAATAAGAATTTTTTTTAAGAGAGCTTCTTTACAATGATTCATTCAGAAATGTTTTAGCACAGTGACTTCATTTCAATCCCTTCACAGTTAAATTAAAAGCCAAGATGATTTCATATGCCCCACGAAAGATCTGTATCACTTTCTTTTCCCTTAAATAATCCTTTCACACTTCTCACAGCTATTTGAAACTAATTATTTCCTGCAGCTCTGTCAATCATGTATTTTTTATTCCAAAGCTTGTTAAGTAGAAGGTCTACCACATAAAGGTCAGAGCTAGGCTGACACAAGATTACATGAGATGGGAAAACATAGGTAATGCTGCCAAGCAATTGCTTCATCAGTCAAGTAAATTAAGAAGTTAAGGAGTATTTCATTCCCACCTAAGTATACGATATTAGTGCTAAGAAAACTAATGTAATGTTGAATTTAAATCAAGGACATGTGAAATAAAAACAACACTGGGAGAGGAAAGCTTTTACTGTTATTCACAATTCTCATAATCACAAGAAACATTAATATGTAATGTATGCACTCCGGTCAGATCCAAAACCTTCAAGTGGTAAAATCTAGCTGTAAGCAAGTAAGGAGGAGGGCAATGCAGACCACAATAAATAATTTGTAAATTTTGACAAAAGAGGATGAGAATATTTAGTGTATAAAGCACACATTTAGAAGTTCTCCAAAAACAAAACATCAGTGCTTTCACAATTTTTCATGGAATCATAGAATCACCAAGGTTGGAAAAGACCTCTAAGATCATCCAGTCCATCAGTCCACCTATCATCAATATTTCCCACTAAACCATGTCCCTCGGTACAACATCTAAAAGTTTCTTGAACACCTCCAGGGTGACTCCACCACCTCCCTGGGCAGCCCATTTCAGCACGTAACCCTGATTTTAAGCAGTACATAGATGTTTTAGTAGTCTGAGCATTCAGACATTTGGGATTGAATTTCAGTGTGCAAGTTTCTATTTTTTTGAGAAGGATGGGGGTCAGCAGTGCCTAACAGTACAGTTACTGAAGTGTCAGATGGCAATTCCTGTTCTACACATTTTCATCCTAAACTAATTTTGCTAGTGTGGAGTAAAGCACAATTAACAAGTAGCATACGTTTCCCATCTATGCAAGAAGGTTACACTTCCCCCTCACAGCGATTAAAATTCATTCCAGAGCAAAATATCATTTAGAAGAGCCTCAGGAAAGAGTCATCTGTTGACCCAACCGCTCTTCTGAGATTTTTTTTTCACCTGTTGTAACTTTGCACATGAGACTAGAAAGTCACAGCGTAAAGTGGGCTTGCAGTAGATGTGACACTTAAAAAGACTGTTTTGATTTTAAACACAATCCTCCACACAATCTCAAAAAGTAAAATAATATCTCTATTGAGCTTTGAAAGCTACATAAGATTGAACTTTTCAATTTAAATTTACAGTATTTCAGACAAACTTCTTAACTGAATCCATACCCATTAATCACACAAGAACCTAGTGTACCACCAGAGAAATATGTTGAAATATATGAATAAAAACTGAGTGTGCAGCTCATATAATATATCTCTTGTCTTAGGGGGTTGGGGAAAGGCAACGTTTTTGCTGAAAGGAGCTAAAAGAAAAAAGTTACAGTTCCAACAGGATCCCTCTATATGGATACTGAGAGAATGAATTTGGTCATATGTCAGGTTCTCTCCTGATGCATCAGAAGCAGCCAAATTGTAGCTCCTGTGCTCCGTCAGGATCACAAAGGCTGTCATGTTGAAGTTACAGTCTCTTGGCTCTACGGCTATGAGAGTCGGTGAGTAACTTAGATTCCAGGTCAGCACAGACAGGAAGATGGCAGGTAGCACTGAGAGGGGTCCAGCAGGATAACAGGACTTCTGCTGTATGTCCCACTGAAGCACCTCTCTCTCAGGAAGAAGCATAGCACCTCTGAGCAGCTGCTAAAGCAGACAGGAGACAAGTCTCCATTCTGCCTTTAAGGCTGACCTTGTGGCAACTAAAACTTCGTAAATTTGGTGAGCTGCACGGGGGAAGTCCCTCACCTAGCTGGATGGAGTACAGATAACAAAAACAGGTACGCAGGTGCTAAATCCCACAAAAATACTTTCAATTAGAATTTGATGTTTATCTGGCTTCTGCAGCGCAACTGTAGTAGAAAGAAAAATAATGTGAACACTGTTGATGGTCCAAGATAAACTGAGAATATTTGCTCTCTTCACCTATGAGATATGGTTCAAAGCCTACCTGGCCAGCACAATTCGTTCCATTTGCCTCCCCAAAGAAACACCTTAGAGATGAATAATTGAGCACATGCGTACATATACGTTCCATGCACATCTTCACTTATCGAGCCATAGCAAAACACGTCACAACTGTCTTAGCTTAAATGATTTTGAAAGAAGAATAAAGAACAAGCAGGCTGAAATCCTACCCTGTGTTTAGCATTATTGTTGACAATTCAAGGCACCCACAGCTGACATCTGCATTTCCAACTAAAGCCCATTATTAGTTCTCCTATTTTCTGAAGACCTCGCAGTCAAATATCTTGCATTTAATACTTGTACTAATGGCCTGGCATGGATTGCTTCTGATTGTGCTTTCATAGATGTGGCTTTTTTATATATATAGATATATATGCATGGCTTATACATAAAAACAAATCTGAAGGTGCTGTTTTATTCTCCAAATAAGATTATTACTGTGTTCAATCATCTAACCTTTTTTTTTTTTTTTTTTGCATTTCTGAAGTTTTCTTTTTAAAGCAAGACAAAAAAAGTACTAGAGAACTGAAATGTACTGAAGAATCGCAACGTTTCCATTTTTCTTCTCTAACACAGAATGAGAGACAACTACTATAATCTGAAAATTGAATCTGAAATGTGTTTTTTTCTAAATTTACCCACGAAATATTAAGAACAGCTACATTAATGGCAAGGAATTAAGCCGCTTCAAAATGGTTTCTAAAATTTATATTGGCAATGAGGTACAGTATGTGAAGTACTGTTTCAATTTTAACAATTCAAGCAATGCGCTGTACAAACATAATTACTATTCATACGTTGCCAGCTTATACAATGGAATACTGCTTCGATTTACCACAGAACAAAATTGGTTTGGGAATCAGACCCATTAAAAGGATTACTTAAGACTTGTATTTAACTATTTGTATTCCTTTTTCAGAAAAACGTGGGGATACATTTTGGAATGAATCAACAAAGGAAGGAAGTTTATCCGTGAATAAACATCAAGGCCTAACAGTTCACACTTTTTATTATCAGCAAACATAACTTGAACAAAATACCAGGACTGTCAAAACAAGGGCAAGCACCTAACCCACCTCTTTTGAGAACACAGCTGTAAGGTAGGCACTGAAAGCCTCGGAGCTGCTATTTGGGGAACACAGACAACTCAGTCCAATTCATTGTTTGACTGCATGTACAGTGGTTTCATTCAGCATCTTTATACTCCTTATAAATCCTTCTGAGCCTTCAAAAACAAAACTCAAATCAGCAGATTTTACTGGGATGTAAATGACTGAAATCTGCAGGAATGATGTTCTAGTCTAGACTGGCTGCCTCCCTCAAGTATTTTAAGGAGTTGATGAACTTCCAATTTTTAATTACAGAATTAAAAACCAGAATTCTAATAACCCACAGCTATAAAATAGATTCTCAGTCATCATCATAGGGATATTTACACACAAAAAGATCTCACACTGTCCTCTCTTGGGAATCTAAATTTTGAATAATTTATTTAGCATTGAATGTAGGCTATCTGCAAAATAAAATATTGAACACACAGCTTTACTGCTTCTATTTCTTTCATATGGCTTTTGCAAGCACTGTTGATGCATGTAATATGTAGGCATCTTAACTGTGACAACTACTGCATGGCCCAGACAATATTTCCTGTTTCTGCCCCTGCTCTCCTTACATTCCTTACACTCTCTTCCTTTTCACCAGCAATTCACATGAGTCTTCTTAGGGTTAGTTATTGACAGCTTTTACACTGATGTCTTTATGAGGAAGTACCATTCCCATGAGTTAAGGAACTATGGGAAAATTTCTAAATCTTAAGAGATATTGTTCAGAGTGTTTCATACTTGAAAAAATTGTAAAACTCATTTTTTAGGACAAAAATCACTTTGTTTTACTTTAAAATAAGATTACTCATTACAGTAAGCATAACTCCCCTAAAAATAATTTACATTAAGAAAATTCAACCTACAATTATCACTGTTTCACAAGTGTTTTCTTAGAAAGGGAACCAACTGCTTTTCCTAAATCATGATAGAACTACAAATTAAGCATCTGCTTATAATAGATTTTGTACTCCTGAAGACTTGAAAAGATCTGTAACTTAAGTACACAAGAAGGAAGGGGACAGACTCTTTAGCAGGATCCGTTGTGACGGAACAAGGGAAAATGGTTTCAAACTAAAAGATGGGAGATTTAGATTGGATATAAGGAAGAAGTTTTTTTTATAGCACAGGTAGTGAGGCAGTGGAACAGGCTGCCCAGAGAGGTGGTGGATGCCCCATCCTTGGAGACATTCAAGGTCAGGCTGGATGGGGCTCTGAGCAACCTGACCTAGCTGTATGTGTCCCTGTTCATTGAAGAGGAGTTGGACTAGATGACCTTTAAGGGTCCCTTCCAACTCAAAAAATTCTATGATTCTATGATTCTCATCTTGTAAGATACCTAGTCCATTACATGCATAGTTATGCTTACAAATAGGAATAATGATTAATTTCTATTATACTTATTTCAAAAAATAAGTGGTTTTCTTCATACTTGTTTTAAACAAAATAAAAATTCTAACCAGGATGAAATACAGCCCTCACATTCTCTCCTACCACAAGTCCTACAGTAGATGGTAAGAGCCACTCAAGTTATTCAAACACACTGAAAATGGGACAGAAGACATTTCAGAGATCTTGGTTTTACCTTCAGAAAACCTATTTTGTATTATTTATCTATTTTAGTTCTGGTACACCCTTCTGATTAACAATTTTTTTTCCTCTTTTGTTTCTTTTACATAAAAGCAGGAAAAAGAGGGGAAGGCAGGAGACAGGGAAGAAGCTGAATATATCAAGTATGGGTACCAGATAAAATATAGAGAAGGAGGAATTAAAACTAAATTAAGGAAATAAGACTAAGTTTGAATACAATCCCACTGATTCCATATAGTATAGGTAAAAAAGGAAAGATATTTCCTTTTTTGAAAGAAAATAATTAGATTTAATGTTCACTAGCAACAATGATGCAATTGGAAGATTTGCCCAACTGTAAAGTTTTTCAGCAGTTTACACTTCAACTGTGATCATTCTCAGGTTCCTGAGAGACGTGAATATTTGCCTAAGCCAGAAGTTGGGTCCAAGTCCACTTGACAGTTCCCTTACAAACTGCAAGGTGAGGCAGACAATTTTTCTATTTAATGTTACAGTTTCTAACACAAGTTAAAAAAAATATTGAAAATAAGAAGTGAGGGTTTTTTAAAGGTGAAAATGTGACAGACGACAGTTCAGAAAAAAATACTAACAAAAGCTCTTTAAAGAGACCTTCAAACAAACAAACAAGAAAAAAACCTGCCCGTGGACTTTATTCCCTGTAAAGAAGGTTTGAAGTATTTCAGAAACATTTTCATTTACAATGCAACTTTAACATTCAGGTCTCACACTGTAATTGCCTTAGCAAGTTACAGCTTGCTCAAGAGCTGTCACATCAGGGTAAATAGGAATAAAACCTACACAACCCAAACATCTGAAAAATAATAAAGGATTCAATACCATAGCAACTTCTACAGCTGCTTTTGGAGAACTACTTGTCTCCATCTCTCCCAGGAGCAACACTTCATGCCTCTTCTACTGACAATTATAGCAGTGGTAATCTGCTATTCAAAGGGTTCTCATGAGGCATGCTTCACAGGAAGGTATGGAAACAACTACCTTCGGGAAAAAAACAAGACATGACAAAATTTAATACAGTCTCTTCGCTTCTGTATAATATTCCACCGAGCATTCTCTATTCTGGCAATCGTGGAAAACAAACTACCTTACCTGCAATTTGTAGTGCCCCTAGGGTTGGGAAAAGGAGGATCTAACTCAGAGACACAGAGGAAAGGAAAAAAAAAAAAAATCAGATGCATTTTTCACGAAATCTAACCAGAACGTAAAACAGTCATCTGTCAAACTAATCACAATGCAAAAAAAAAATAATAATAATAATAATGCTCCCTAACAGTAAGCAGCTTATCAGATAAAAGTACAAAATGAGGAAAAGAAAAACACCATAAATATCCTGGTCAGCACTCTTCAGCAATAATTTACTTTTCGTAGGTAATACAGCAAAAAAGTTCTAAAGAGGGATGCAAACACACGTAACAATGCTACTTCTCATTTGCACATCTACCTTTCTCAAACACAAAGACTAATAGGAAAAAAAGCACAAACTACGAGAGGTTTACAAAATAAGTGAAGAGATTTTCACTTCTTGCTGCTGAGACATAGATGTCAATGTTTAATAATGAAAAGGATGAACAGCACTGAGACAGGAAAGACTATGAAAAAGACCCCTAGTTATATACATTCCTGTTCATGCATCTCCACAGACCCAAAAGCTTGTCCCAGCATTGCCTTACTGTATTGACGCTTCACCTTCCAAGGCCTCCTAAGCCCACCACTAGTTGCTCTCCCTATTCTGTAACATCATCCTAATTGTATACCCTAAGAAATACTCAAGCATATTACAACTCATGGCTTCACCTGGCCAAGCTGTCCCCGCTCATCATTCAATACAGTACAGTCTCTGCTCATCATCCAATAAACTACGTTTCAAAACACGGAGGAGTAGAAAGTAGTGGCACTACCAGCTGCATGACTTTGCAAATCAAGCAGGAGACCTGGGAAACAGAGAAAAGTTCTAGAGGTACCAGAACATTGCAGTTGCAAGGCAATCTTAATGCATCTTTCTTGTGTTACACCAGATTGTAAAATGAGGAAGATCAAGCAGATGCTCTGCACTTCATTTACCTGAAAACCTCTTAGCTGGGATAGAACGAGGATGCACATACAGATTTTTAGAACATAATGTAAAGACTACCATTGCAGGGGCCGAGGCACGAGTAAGTACATGAACAGTCTTCCTATTTTCTAGGGTACCAATAACAACATAAGTACTTTAAACCTGTATTTTCAACTTAAACAATTTCAGAAATAACCTAGGAATTAAAGTTAATAGTGGGAAAGTCATTGGCTGTCAGGTGCATTTGTAAGCAGAAAAGATTACGCAGTAAATACTTGCATCTCTGAAGTATGCTCTCAGAATTTTCACTGTGTATTTTTCAGATAAGGTTACCTGACTAATAAAGACAGCCTGTACTGTGAGCTTTACATCACTTTAAAATTAGGCTTATAATGGAAAAGTCAGACATGGTAATATTTTACAAGGATTTAAAACAAAAAAAAATTCATGCATGAATTCAATGAACCCACAAGAAGATTTATGATCACAGTATCTGTTTACAGCTACAAAATTATTATGCATAATGACAGAAAATGAAGTTTTGATCTTGACTTGATTTAATGCATAGAATTTTAAAAACACATATCAAAATTCTCTATCTCCATTTTAAACATTAAAATAATTATTCTTTTTCAAGCACTTGATCTATTCTTACCACTGCAATCTGGTCTCAAGAAAACTTGGCTAGAATTTTAAAAATTAAAAGGCCAGAGTTGGAAAGGAAAAGGAAAACTACTACTCATTTTCAGTATCTTTGCTAAGAATTCATTAATTAGGATCCTAGGTTATGCCAGCGTTACTTTTCATTACTGAACTAAGTTAGGAAATAAAATAGTTGCCTGGGTTTAGTGTTTATACATCTAAATGTAGCTATTGAATATGATCTAAGAAAAAGCCTGTCAAAACAAGGTCTCTCAGGAAGAGCTGTCTCAAAGATGACTGGAGAATGAAGACATTTTCTATTATAAATAGTTCTGATGAACAGAAATTTGGATTTATTTGTATTTACTCTGGGACTGCTAATTTTTCTGTTGTCACCATCCTTCACTACACTAGAGCTACCCAACCAATTTTTTTTTTTTTTTTTTTTTTTTTTTTTTTACTAACTATTCAGGTAATCAGGAAGAGGTAATACTGTACAACTACAGCTACCTAATAATGTGTTAATCTACATAAAGCCACAAATTATGAAGCTGAAAATAACAGGCATCGCAGGGAATTCACTTTGTACTCATTAAGACTAACCACTGCAACGATTGTTAGGTCCCATTAGATTGGATATAAGAAAGATCTTTTATTTATTTATTTTTACAATGAGGATAGTGAGGCACTGGAACAGGTTGCCCAGAGGTGGGGGATGCCCCATCATTGGAGACAATCAAGGTCAGGCTGGACAGGGCTCTGATAACCTGATGTAGCTGTGGGTGTCCCCGCTCACTGCAGGGGAGTAGGACTAGATGACCTTTAAGGGTCCCTTCCAAGTCAAACGATTCTATTATTCCATTAGCCGCTTATGTTCAGAGGATCGTGAAGAAAAGAATCCTGATTTCATTTATGCAGAGTTCACACATAACCAGTGACATAAATGTGGAGACAAAAATCCCAGAATTTGAAAAGCCAAATAAACATATGCATTTTAAAGAAAGTAGGTTATGATTCTTAGAAAAAAATATCTTTTCATGCAACCTAAATGGTAATTGATTCCTAGCTGTAAAAACTCTTCACATGCCTGACACAACTTGACATGATAACACCATCTTTCCCACACTGGTGCCACAGACAAGAAGTGACATATTAGTTTCGGTGCCTCTTCAATCTTCCTTTATCCCCTGTAACAGAACTCTATGATATACTACCATATTTTATTCCACCTTATTTCCTCTCATCCTCTACTGTAGGCCCCTAAATTAAGAGCAGAACACCTGACATTTCAAAAGCAGCACTTTCTGAAATTCAGTGAGGCAACACCAACGTTTGTTAACTAGAAGACTGTCTGGGAACATCTGCATTGGAAAACTAATGCTGCAAAGCCTTATCCCTGGTCCTGAAGCCACTGACTAGCTGACCATGCTCATCCATTTTTGTTCTCCAAAAGAAGATGACAGTATCTGGGGACAGCTGCTAAGAACCATCCCTTAACAACATTAAATCTTAGACTATTCCTGAGAATCACTCAAGAGCACTGTAGCCAGCCAGGGACGAAAATCTGCAAGGGACCATTTTCAGTACTTACAGAGAAGATGAAGTTTCAGTACCAACTACCCAGACAGCCACGCGCTGTTTCATTTATTATTATAGAGATACAAAGTCTCTAAGAAAGGGGGATCTTGAGAGATGATTTTATATATGTATATATTGGGGTTTTGTTTGGTTTGTGTTTTTTGTTTGCTTGAAAGAACCAAGCAAAGCAGAAAATAAATGCAGGGATTGCTGTTTCCTCAAAGACATAAGGCTGAGAGGTTGGTTTATTTCACTTGCATACATCTTCCTTTCTATGAGCTTGCTTTCAGCACGTGGGATGTAAGCAGTGATAAAGCAATGTCGTATTTTCTGTTCCTATTAATAATAATTAAAATTATGCTTCAGACAGAAGAAAATGACAACAAAACAAACTTTTAAAATTTCCTGAATAATCATTTGCTTTTCCTGGCATTGGCATGCCTTGTAACAAAATAGGCGCTACTACAAGCTTACCAAACTACATAGGTTGCTCCAAAAGTAATGACTCCTATTTATTTCCACAGAAACTACAACAGATACAAAGAGTAAAATACCATACAGCAAATTCTCAGCTCCAAAACACTACTTTCCAAGATAGTCACCACCATTACCCACTTTTGCTAGCAATGAACAAGAGCCTGCATGTCATGCTCATAACAATCAGCACCAGCGGAGGTGACCCACTGTCAACGTCACCACTGCTGAAACACAGTGCTCACCACCTTACTGTGCTCACATCCACCAACTGGTCTTCATAAACATTCAGCAAGTGTCAACAAACATCAATGGGTGCCATTTTTTTCTATGTGGAGGAATTCAATGCCATACCTTATCTCCATATACACTTCCATGTCAGATGCCATTTTGTCAGACTGCCACTCCGATGCCATCTCTCACATTAAATCAAAATGTAACAAAATATTGGTGGGAAGGTTCAACCTCTACTGCCATACCACCACCATCTGCCTCTGATGTCATGGGCCAACATAAAATAGAAGGCATTACTTTCAAAGCAGCCCATGTACATGTCAAACAAGGAAAAAGAAATTAAAGCATTCCATCAACTCTAAAAAGTGACTTCTTCAGCAATTGGAGGTGATAAGTGTCAGAATTCATTAAACAAATTAACATGAATAGAAATTATTTCCATGCTTTCTCTAAGAAAGCAAACATCTCTCCCAATCACTGAAACCCAGTTTTTCCTTCCTCTTAAGACTTTTCTTGCCTAGATATCTAGACCCAAATGCTTAGTATGCATTTCAATCACAGTCTGTTTTCTCAGTTTCTTTCACCTCTTATATAAGGCCACTGATGTTTGTTCCTGATACATCCGAGTAAAATTGAAAAACTAAGTAACAAAAACCCTCACCGATAAAAATTTGATTAAAATTCTTAAGAGGTAGGTGGTCTTTTTTCTCATTCCTCTCCCTTGCAATTCTTTCATTTCATATTCTCCCTGCTCACCACTAAGTTTCTGTTACCCTTTTCTCCCAATAAACACATCATCCTGCTTTCAGTGATTTCCTCACCTTCTCTGGGTCAAGCACAGATGAAATCCTAAGTCTGAAGAAAGATTCTGCGATGTACTGAGACACTGCACTCTGTAATTCCATGACTTTCTCTCAAATCACAGTATTGCATATGAAGTTAAATACCTTCCTTTTATTCCCACCAGATTCACGACTAGCAGACCACGGCGGCTCTTAGATCTCAAATTGATACTTGTCTGTCAAACAGGTAACTTTTCTAAATTCCATCTCAGACAGGTTGTCTTGTCTCAGCTGCTACATTACACTTGCAAACACTAGTTTTCAGGGGACTAATTATTCTTAAAACAAGAGAACCCAGAATTAAAATAAATACAAGAATGAAATATGGTCCAGTTTTGAAGCACAACAACAGTGCTGGGTGAAAATACTGAGAAGAGTTCAAAGCGATATTACAGTAAGAGACATTTGGAAATTATCAATTATATGACACTATTTTGCCGTGACCTGGAATTTCAATTACATGATTTTTCTGTACACAAGTTAACAGCCTTCCCTATACTATTTACAACCATCCTGAGAGGCACAACTTGATGGAATTTTTGCTATTAATGTATAATGCATTTTGCAGAACTATATATCACCTTACTTCAGCACTAACTTCTGCAATTTTGTGTTGGCATTGGTTATCCTAACACAAATACTCAGCATCATTAACAGTGCACATAAGTCTTTGGGACCTAGTGCGGAATTTGTGAATTTTGTACTTCAGAAAGAACCTTCTGGCAAAGCCAGAAAACTCTGAAACATTTACCTAGTTTAGGATGGCATTTGTGCAAAATAGGTTGAGCATTTGAGAATAAGGTCAGCCAAAAGTATCCCTAATTTACAGACCTGACTTAAAATGAAGTTCGCCTGATCAGACAAAGGTGTTCATCAGCAGAGTTTGAATTCACACTTCCTCCACCACAGTGCAGCACCTCTAACAGCAGAGCACAAAGAAGATGAGATAGGGGATGTGTCAGAAATGCCATACTACACACAGTGGCCAAGGAGTACATTAACTCCAACACTGACTTTCAGAGGAGATCTACGTTCACGATCAAAGAGTGACACAAAATTCCTGAGCAATCCTGGCAGCCCTCTACTGGGGAGAGAGCTTTTGGAGTGAGAGCTGGTTGCTTTGTGTAATTATTAGATTTGAAACTACTAGGAAAATTACACAACCTAACTTACACAACCTTACAAAAAAAGAACTTATCCTTCCCTGCCAATTAGAAGTTTTCAATGCTTTTACCTCTCTTGGTGATAAAATTCTGTTGACCACTTCTTGCCAAAACAAACATGCTCAGGTGCCCAGTTTTGTAATTAAGCTTCTAAAATTAACCTAAAAACTGCTGTGCTTTTTAATCTTTGTGGTAGGATCACTGCTAATCAATTCTAGCAGTTGAAGCCCTGCTTGTACACATACTGATAACAGTGTCTTAATTTGCCCTTGACATTAAAACTGTGTTACATAACAACAAACTCCGCTCTCATTCCCAATGTTTAAATAAAAAAAAAAATAGCGAACCACCAAAACATATTAAAGCATTTACAACTTTGCTCAGAAGCAGACTTTCCTCAAACCTTAACAATCCTCTGAAAGCCCTCTTATCATTTTTGCTGTTTGCCAGGTGGGATTCTTCAGATTAAGTTTGGACACTTTGCTCCAAACATTTCACCAGGGCTTTCAGAAAGCCGTATTTTGATAAGACAGCATGTGAATATCCCAAAGTGATGGGAGACTGTTCATTTTGTACCTTACGATTCATTTTTAAAGGGAAAGAAACAGCAGTGAGTGACAGGCCAGACAGAGCAAGCACAGAGACAGAGAACTACATGAAGAAAACAAACATTGAATCACAGGTGGAAGAACAAGTGAGAATACAGGAGAAATGAGAAGATCATGTTTTTCAGAAGTGTGAAAGGAATCTTCGTGTAACAAAAAGCCCTAACCATAGGAAAGAACCAGCTCTCCTGGTTCTATCCCTTCCCAGCTCCTTGTGCACCCTCAGCTCCTGGCTGGCAGGGCAGCATGAGAAGCAGAAAAGGCCCCAGCATGCAGATGCTACTCCAACAGCTGAAACATTGGTGGACTGTCAATGCTGTTTTGGTCACAAATTCAAAGTGCAGCACAATAAGACTTACTACGAAAAAACCAACTCTATCCCAGCCAAAAAGAGCAGACATATTCTGTCTTCACTACATTATTTTAAATGCTGTTTCATAAACACATATATGGTTACATCGATCTTTCTCAAAGAACATTTTCTCTTCCTTACACATAATGGAGAAATCAATAGAAAATTTATTTAATATGAAACATATGGTCAAGGTTAGTTCTTCAAATAAGCTTCAATAGGAGATCCCTTCGTAAGACTAACTTCATATTTCACGTATATCATGTCTTCAAGTGTAAAAATATACAAAATAAAAAAGAAAATCTACAAAGGTAGCAAAAGTCCTAGGGTGACTTTCAAATACTTACCATATTTAAAATAAAAAACAGAAACAAGTTTCTTGTTCTCTGTATTTTTAACAAGTCTCTCCTGTGACCACAGAGACTATTTCTAGCTGTCAAAAAAGGCTTGTCCTTTTTTACAACATATTTCTTTCTCACATATTTGCCCTACAGCCAGCGTAAACAGGCAAGTCTGCTTATTGAGCACCTATCAGAACCTACATGCCTGGTTTCAAAGAGAAATTTGAAAAAGGGGTGTTGGAGTAGCTTAACAGGGAGCACTGTGATGCTCTCATAAAATATACACCTCTAACAGGCCAACTTCTCCATCCCTTCTCCATTTTCACTCTCCATATAGTTCAGGAACACTTTAGAAATGGGAAATTTTCAAACAGTGTTTAGTAGACCATTTCAAACCACCGCTATGTGGAAATAAATCAATGTCTTCTAGAAGCCTACTTTCAATCTTAATTCTGATGCACTGCTTTTTATTGAGCTACAAAATAACCTGATACTTTTGGTGTTGAAGTTTAAACTCAAGCTCTTAATTATACAAATAAGATTAAGTTAGCAATGAGAATCAATAACTAATGATAAAACCAAAAGTACTTACATTAAATTTAATAATGTCATATATCAAGTACCGAGGAACAACCTGTCCATTAACCTTGTCGACGATCATTTCCTTAAAAGAAAAGAGATGACATTTACATTTACTTCATGACTACAAGAAAAAAAAAAAAGTCAACACATTTATAACTAGTGAATAAGCCTGGGAATGTGATGTAATCAAATAACTGGCACATTCTTACTGCCAAAAAAAATTTTACAATATGTCAGCATTATAAAAATATTATGGTCCTTACTGAATGCTTCATGAGACATTTAGAAGGCAGAAAGCTGTCCTAATGTGCCACATTGTTATCTGCAACATTTCTACGTTAGGTTCTTCACAGCTTTTAAAATCACAACCTTTCTTGCAAGAATGAGACCTTAAAAAACACAGTCAGAACTGCAACCTTAACTAGCCACTTTTGGAAATCTCACCTACAGCAAGAACTTCAACAGCAGAAAAGTAAAGAGCAAGTACTTCCATCCATTTTCTATGTTCACTTTGGTCACTTTCACGTTAGCTGTGTTCTAAGCAGCAGTGACAAATGCAATTTGTTTAAATGCCGTACGGTGACTAAACACCAGGACTCTTTCAAATGGAAATACAACGTCTGTATCATATGACATTAGTATCAATTCAATATATATTGGTAATCTATCTTGAAAATGTCAGTAAGGAGAAAATCTATTAACAATCAACAAACATGAACACACACACCTTACATGCTGATACCTATATCTGTAGCTCAGATTTGTGATACGAAGCAGACCTGTTCATTAGTTTGGTAAATTAATAAAAAATATTTAGTCACATGCAGCTTTTTCCATCCTGCTCTCACCACCCAATTCTTAGCTAATAAGATAGTTTTATCAGCAAAGTGTTTTTTTTTTTTTTTTTGCTGCCAATATCAAACTACAAAGCCACACATAGGAGATGAAACAATAGGAAAGGGTAAAAAAAAAAAAAAAAAATAGTTCACTGTAACATGATGAAAATGTAACTACGCACTCAAGAATTAATCCAAAATAGCATCTTACATCAACTCAAATTAATTCTCGATGAGTCACAAGCATTTTTGTTTTACAACCTTTTAATGTCTCTTGGAATCTGTAACTTTCACAAAGTAAACCCCAACAAGATTTTCAAAGATCTTCAGTCTGTATACATACCAAACTTCTTGAATTTTACTTACTAGTTAATCACATTAGGCTTTTAAAAAATAAGCAAGTAGTTTTAAATACAGATTTGTTTTCAAGCAAATACAAAGTTGGAGGCATTTAAAGATAAACTAGAATACATAATTGTTTCAAATAACAATGGGCACCGGAAGTTTCCTACTTAATATTTTGCAATCTCATCTTCTATAAACTGAATACAGAGATAGAGATCATATTTTCACAGCCAAGAGAGATACATCATACACATCTTCTTTCCATAAGGGGGAAAAAAAAAAAAAATGACGGAGTGAAAAATACTCCTTCGTAATACTATAAGACCTTATTCTCAAGTCTAAAAATCACTTAGCCATAGGTACTGTCAAATAACGTTTGCAAAAGTCTACGTAGAAGTGGTGTAATGAAATGCTCTTCTGCCACCTTCCAACATTTAGGTAAGACACTGGCAAGCTATGAATGGAGATGCAACACTGGAATGTATTCTTTGACAATAAATTTCATAATTAGCTACACGAGTAGATGGAGCAGGTACAGAGAAGGAAGGCATTGTGTTCAAATGTGGAAGGGTTTTCACAAATGTAATAGAACAAAAAATCCTGACAGTATTTGTTTGTTTTCCCATTAGAAATAAGGAGTAAAGTAGAAGTGAAATACAAAAACACTACCACGCTGTTTTAAAGTTTCAACTGCATTAGCAAGCAAAACTAAAACACATTTCACTGAACACAGTTTTAAAGTTTAAGGACTCATTTCTTCAACATGCATATCCAGAGACCCAGCTCGGACACAAAGCTAGCATTTATATGAAAAACCTTGAAAACAACTTGATGCCCAGTCTAAAAAGATTTTAAACCTAATTTTCAAAATCTGAATCACTGGATATTCTGTTTATGACTATTATAAGATACAGACAAGAGAGTCATGTACATTCCTTAAGTTTTCTCTGGAATGTTTAGATTTAACCCAGAATTTAACTGCATATCAAAACTTTTTATCTACTTCTGACATGCATAAACCTTCTTGACTCCATTACAGGTGCAGGTAGCCTCTTTTGTCACATCTCCTTTTCTTTTCCTCCTCCCTCCTACCTCTTGTTCTTTTCCAGATCCTGACTTAAATCCTAGCTAACAGGGCAAATACA
Source organism: Pavo muticus (assembly GCA_016647715.1). Lineage (NCBI taxonomy): Eukaryota > Metazoa > Chordata > Aves > Galliformes > Phasianidae > Pavo > Pavo muticus. The sequence continues at coordinate 1,463,488 of JACDJE010000085.1, read as the reverse complement.
CAGTAAGACAATACACTTTAGCAGTAGAAAAGACAAATTCCTGTGCTGCTCATCACCATCATGACAGTGGCATTCACTGCTCCATTAGCTATGCCAGTACAGCTGTCATAAGGCAACAAGGTGTAAAGCAATCATAAGAATTATTCAATTAATCTAACGCATCATTATCTAAGATTCTGATCTCAGAGTCTTCCTTGAAATTGTAAGAATTGAAAAATACCTCCAGAATTAGATCTCAAGGGCAGGTTCATACTGTAGACCGTTAGAAAAATGGACTACTTGAGGAACTCAAACTCACTTATTCTGATTAATAACCTGATACTGTAAGGCTATATTTGAGACAATTTCTAGATATCATATGGCTACATAATAGAACACAGAAGTATGCATAAGTAATACCTGCAGCCATGTATTACTGTTTATATATCCCATGTAGGCTTACAGCTGCTATAACAGGTTTTAATACTGCCACTGCTAGGAAACACAATTTTTTATCTCTTGTCCATTATCCACCACTTTAGATAGTAACTTAACCTGCAGGTTTGCAGAACAAGGTCCACTTGCCAGTTTCTTTGATGTAATCTGGAAAACTGCTGGTGTTAATCTTTGCTGGTGCTGCAGAGCATATGCTCACAGCATATTAGAAACAGCAACTGTGTTACGAGCCTTCAGCTGGACAAGTAGCAAAAGGAAAGATGCTGGCCTGACAGCTCAGGGACTTGTTTTTTTCCACCTTGAATCACAAATCTAAGTTGTTGCTGGATATAAAATAATCCAAAATTTAATTACAACTCAAAGAATCTCATTTCCCCAGTAACTTGCAGAACGCACTCCTAGCTGAACCAGAGCATGGAATTGGATCTAATCACACATCTGTTCATCGTTCCGTTTCCTCCTACCTCTAGTCTTTCCTTTATCCCTTTATTTTCAAAACAATTCTAGCCAGTGCTGTATTTCAGGAATACAAAGAGCTTTAAAAAAAAAAAACCAAAAACTACTATGTGCACAAAGCGACAGTCTTTGCAAACTATAACAATTGTAAGCTGTACCATTTCTGACAGAGCTTACAAATATGTGAGCTCTGTACTGACATAAAAGTGCAATAGGTTCTCACTCTCCACTGACCACAATTGTGTGGGATGTCTTTGTCAGTGTGAATGTATCTCTGCACTCACGTGCCCAGTAAATTCTAAATTCAAGCTCTAGAAGGGCAGCCTCCACCTAGGACCTCACGTCAGGTAGCCCACCAAAACGGCATAAAGGGCAGAGTGAATGCAACCTTCCAGCCAGCTTGAAGACAAAGCTGGCCAAGGATGCCAAAACTGGGGACTGAAATTGATAAATGTTTACCATATATGATAACAAACCACTCAAGCTTTTTTTTTTTTTTTAAATTTAAGTTAAAAATTGTGGCAGACTTAAATGCTTGGAAAAAATGAGAAGTGCATCTGTTTTGAGCACTGAGTTACTAAGGAAGCCCTCACACAGCTAAACTTTAGAGGATGCTCTTGTGAGAAGTTTTGAATACTAGATATATTTTGCTCACAAACTCAGATGATCAACCATTAGTTTTAGTTGCAGTCTATCCCATTAGTTTAAAAAAACCACCTTTTTCATAAATTTAGATGCTGTATATTTACAATAAGCGTCCTTGTTTACACAGATATTAAACAGCAAATCAAACAGTGTATTTCTGCATTTTCTACTCACTTGTTCCAAAGCTAAGCAGAAACTTCCTGAAAATAACTTAACTAGTTTCCTTGAACAACAGCCAAAACACTTGAACAAAGATTTATGCATTCGCTCAGATACTGGTATGGAGACAAAATAGTAGGCTTCCAAAGGAATGCTTAATGTTAGCTAGTCACCTGTAGGTAGTGTTCAAATTAGTTTTAATGAGATTCGCTGAAAACTTTCTTCCATGCCAGAAGAACAAACACAACCAAAAAGCTCGAGATGAAAACAGAGTATTGCAGAAAACTTCTTATCATGAAGATGTAATTGATCGTGGTAAGAACTGTTTGCAAGTAATTTCAGCCTGAAGTGAACCCTAAATGCAATTGAGATTCTCAAAGAGCACTGCATGAAAGACTTACATCAGAAGCCTTAAAGCATGTTAAGAGATCACTGAACTCATGGAAATTACCTTTATTAAAGTTTTATACATTCCTATTCTAAATAAACTTGCAGGGACTACTTAATCTTTTGTATTCTGATCACACGCAACTGTTTCATCACATGGAACTGACAGAATTCAGCTGTTTTCTTCTTTCTCATACTTTTAAGATCAATGTAAAGTAAGGCCAGTTGGGCCCCTTCATTCTGTAACTTCATTCTCTGAAAGCAAAAAAGCTACTTCAAGGGCAGTAGTGTGAATTACTTCAATCTGTAATTAATGAATTAACTTCAACAGCCTTTCCGCACTAATTGGCAAAGTACGTTAATGCAAAAAAAGCCAAACTTTCCTTCGTGTAGATTAAAAAAAATGAAATCATGCATATATTCCGAGTAAGGGAACAGTTATGGAAATTATCATTTGACACGAACATTAAAGAAATAGAAATTACAAAGTTAAGCTGCTGCGATGCTTCAAGCAATAGGCAAGCTCCAGTCTCAGATCTGCTGAAAGGAATTGCAATGAAATATAATCAAGGTTTTTTTTTTTTTTTTTTTTTTTAAGCAGATTAAACAAATTTATTTTGAAATCTGAGCTATAAAAGTATTTATTATCCATCAGAAGATTTCAGTTTTATCCCAAGATGTATTACTCAATCAAGTTTTCATATTTGGCTTTCTACTTTGTGAAAGAACTGCGAGGAAAAAAAGAAATCATTATGCCATACAGCGAAATACTGAAATGTACTAGAACAACCACGTTTCTGCAGAACAACAAATTAGGTAAAGTTATAGCTTACATCCTGGGCTACAGAGTACATGATACAACCAGTGACTTGACTGTTAATTCTTCCAATTTAATTTATTCTTAAGAGTCAAAAAGCCAGACGAGAACCCCTCTCCCATGCCCAACAGCCCCTGCCACATTCACACACATATCAACACGTGCTTTCCTGTCCTCCACATAAGCGTATTAGCCAACCTTAGTAAATCATTTGTTTTGAAAAGAGAAATAGTCTCCCTGAAGAACTTCTGTTTAAGTAATGCTTTCCAAAGACCTCCCTGTAAAACCATCGCTACAAAAGCATGACAGCAACCTATCCACTCCTTCACAATTCTCTGGTAAGTGACAATGAAGGCAAAGCCAACATATAATTTCACTCAGAGATAGATGACTTGCCTAATCTCAGTCTAAGGACTTCAACCTATCTTAGATTTTTACCAAGCAAAAGTGATAGTAAGGTAGAACAACTTCACTGCTACCAAAACATGACAGGGAAGTGCATTCAATTACACTGACAGATATTTAGCATAAGAGCTAATGAAATCATTCAGCTAAAACAGAAAGTCAGCTAAAACAGAAAGGTCAAGAAATGCATTCTCTCTTCTCATGACTGCTGTTCTGAAAAGCTTAGCAAGTAATATTACTAGAGGCCAGATTTTGAACAGCAAAAGCAGATGTTATAAAGCTTGTTTTGCAACTGGTTCGTAAAGTCCATTAGGAGATCTACATAATTTAAATTAGCATGAATACTTAGACATGTTTCAGTCAAAAAAATAAAACTAAACCATTTCTAAATCAGTAATTCAAATTAGCTGAAAATAAAGATGACAGAAGCAAAAGACATCAAGTCACAGAAGTCAAATATCAAAATTTTATCAACTCTTACAAACACTTAGATCAACTGTGTAATATTTACTATGTCTACTGTATCAAAACACAAAGCTATAACAAGAGATAAGGTTCTGCATTTATTTCTCTGGATTCTCTTCAAACTTTTTCTCATGCTTAGAGAATGTCATCTTAATACCTTGATTTATTTCAAAGACAAGTAAACAGCTCCCCCCAGAGCAGTTATCATTACTTTTCTGTAGATAAGAAGTGACTTATGAACAGTGTGATTCCCATGTTCAGCCATTCACTGCATCCATTATTCCTAAATCCCATGATTCAAGCCTAAGAAACTTAGTCTTGTTTCTGAACAAAAACGAACTGTTGAAATTGTTACAATTATTATACAGTATACTCCTTACCCCATCTAGAAGAGTGTTTGTTAGATGCATGCGAAGATCTTTACGAAATGGAAATTCCAGATTAGATACATGAAAAATGGAATTGTCTCTATCAATCATATATACTTCATTCTTGCCATCAATCAGCATCATGTACCTGCAAAGGCAATGTTAAGAAGTTAAAGATGTATCCTCTAAATCTCAACACTTAATTTGTCTTGTGTTAAAAAAAAAAATAATAATCCTCCTGCATTACAAAAGAGCATTTAAAAAGGAACTTTTTATAGTTGAAAAGTTGAAGCCTCCTGTTTCAGAAAAGCATTTTAGTTTGATGCAACTATCACCAAGCAAATGTTTCAAAACTAAAAGTTTAGAATATACCTACAAGAACATCACTGTGTTCAGACAAAATGATGCCTGAAAATCTCCTAAAAAGAATGGAGATCTCAACACTGAAAGGAATACATGAGGCTAATTCAGCTAGACTTTGCTAAAAGATCTTTCACTCCTATTTTTCTTTAAGTGGGCAAGAACTTTACCTGATATATATCTGCAGAGTTTAATTCACAAGAAATACTTTTTCTATCAGAAGTTATCCAACCCTGTAGTACTGCAAATCTCAGCAAGAGAATGAGCCTCTTTCCATTAAAACACTATGAAATTCAGACAAGGAACATTCTTCTGTCACAGTACATGTAAAGAAAACTTCAACGCTAACCACAGTATCACAAATTATTTGTGAGCTTGGTTCAGTTGCAAACAACTGATTTTTCTAAAAGTAAATAAATAAATAATTTACAGTAAGGCAGCACTAGGAGCCCAAGTCAAAAATTTAAGCTTCTCTGTGCTAAACTCAAAGACGACTCTCCTAATCCTACAGAGTTTACATTCTATATATAATAAAAAACAATGAACTAAGAGTAAACGATTGGAGTTTCACCATCCACACCAGAATACTCTGAAACAGAGAAAGCATATTTTGAAGGCTCTCTCAGAAAAGAACTTTTCATACTTGTAGAAGTCCTCAAATACAATAGATATACTGGGGGAAAAAAACAGATCTTTTCATAATTCATCCAATTCTCCTTGGGAAGCCCTGGTTCTGAAGAAATAATGAGTTACCAGTAGTCTTCTCTAAAATTCACCATTGCTCTTAAAAGAAATGCCTATAGAATCCCTGCTGTCAAAAGCAAAGCAGCCCCCAGAATCCCTTCAGGCATTTGGTCTACATAGGCAGCTCAACAGCTGCCTATACAGATCTTACACCTCCAGAAATCAGTAAGGCTGCTTACAAGGGCATAGCGTCACACATGCAGCTTAAATAAATACTTTCTTCCGGTATTATAATTCCAATCACAGTACACACCATGTATCATCTTAACTAATACTTTTCCACAAACAACATGAGTACTTCAAAGTGTTATGTATGAATCACGCAAAAGTAAAGACACGTAGGAGCAGAAGAACTGAAGTCTTCAGGAGGGTTGGGAGTAGATTAAGTTAATGCAGCATTAGGAGAGCTGAAAGTCGCACAAGGTGCTTTATGAAAAAAAATAGTTTAACCTACATTCTACTGGATGACTTCATGTCAGTTCTTTAGGAGATAAAATAACCCGCAGACAAAATTAGTTTTTCAAAATGCACAAATTTGCTCAAAACTGAAACCAATTGCAAAGAGCTTGTTGTGTTTTTCCCAAAAATTAAGGAAATCACGTGAAAGAGAAAGAGGTATGTAAAGTAAGTAAAAAATATTGTACACTTTCTATTTTGAGCAACCTTAACTATCTACGCACTCACATATTCTTCACTGTTTTAAAGTACTTGCTTTCTTTCCAATTTGCCTCAATCAGAAAATAGACCAGAAACAAGCTCTAATGCTTCGAAAGATCTGGGACTTAAAAAAAAAAAAAAAAAAAACAATACATGTGTTACCACTACAAATGCGATGCAGTATGAGGTCTTCTAATAGCTTCTCAGCCACCTAAAATACCTACAGGTTTAGAAAACTTACAGAAGGTTTCAAAATCTTTTATTTGAACATCAAAAGACAGATCAACAAAACCACTTTCTCTAAGTCATTCACTCAAAATCTATGGAGATTTACTTAAAAATTGGTAGCTAGATAATTCCCCAGCCACTGGGGTGAGATTCCTGCCTTTCTCTCATGATTTCTTTCTCTCTTTTCCCAGTGTTTCATTGTTAGGTTTTTATATTGCATATTCTAAACCTCAGGAAAAAAAACAGTCGTAAGGATTGCATACAAGGGATTTCTAATTAACGATTACCAGGAATCACATATCAAAACATTTTGGTTTCATGACAACACAGACCCACCATCTTACCGATAACATTCTTGCTTATTATACTTTATATGCAAAAGTCATCTGTATGAGCAAGGCATCTGACTGACTCATATATCAGTTCTGAAAAGTTTTTGTTTGTAGGTTTTTTTGGTTTGTTTCTGGCTGGTTTTTTTTTTGTTGTTGCTTTTTCTGTTGTTGTTTGGTTGTTTTTTGTTTTTGTTTTTACAAGACCAAGTGCAAAGTCCTGCACCTGGGGAGTAATAACTGTGTGCATCAGTACAGGTTAGGAGCTAACCTTCTAGAAAGGAGCTCTGCAGATAAAGACCTGGGTGTTCTGGTGGACAACAGGTTGACCCATGAGCCAACAGTGTGCCCTGGTGGCCAAGAAGGCCAGTGGTATCCTGGGGTGCATTAAAAAGAGCATGGCCAGCAGGTTGAGGGAGGTGATCCTCCCCCTTCTGTTCTGCCGTGGTAAGGACACATCTGAGGAGCCCAGGAGTACTGGTCACAGTATTCCAGATAAGAAAGATGGAACTTCTAGAGAGTCCAGCAGAAGGCTGCAAAGATGACTTAAGGGCCTAGAGCATCTCCTGAGTGAGAAAAGGCTGAAAGACCTGGAGCTGTTCAGCTTGGAGAAGACTGAGCAGAGATTTTATCAATGCTTATAAATATCTAAAGTGTGGGAGTAATCTGGACAGGGCCAGGCTTTTTTGGTGGTGCACAGCTACTGGACAAGGGGTACTGGGCACAAACTGCAGCACAGGAAGTTTCATCTGAACATACGGGAAAACTTCTTTACTTTGAGAGTGACAGAGCACTGGAACAGGCTGCCCAGAGAGGCCATAGAGTCTCTTCCTCCAGAGATATTCAAAACCCACTCACTGTAGGGAACCTGCTTTAGAAGGGGGTTGGACTCAAAGATCTCTAGAGGTCCTTTCCAATCCCTGTGATTCTGTAAAAGGTTGAAAACATTCCCTTCCTAGTTTAATTAAGTATGTCATTTATGGATTTAATACATGCAGTTGTAGCAAGGAAACATAGGCATATACTACACAGAAGCGTTTTACTTACTGTAAACTGAAAGCAAATTAAGGAAATAGAAGAAATCAATTGCATTATCTAATCCATCACCTTGACAAAGAAAGTCTCTAAATTACACATCTGTGTTGCAGTATATCTTTAAACAGTTTCCCACAACTGCCTTTGGAAACACCTTGTTTCAAACATTTATCAAACATCTACATTCCTCCACTGAATTTCTCTTAGTGACAACAGCTAAGTACAGCCATTTGCTTTCTTTCAGAACAAGAAATACATAAACAGTCATTGAACTTGCATTTCCTCTGTACAGTATATAATATTTATCACCACATGTTTATTTTAACTACCAGAACTTTCTCAAAACAGAAAAAACACAGTTATTTCAAACAGTAAGAGGAAATTAGCAATGCTAGCAAATCAGCTTGTAGTTCTGAGGGCAAGCTGTGCCAGTCATACTCACACTGCTGCGTGGTTTAACCTAGCAGCAGCTCAGCACCACACCACCTTTTGCTCACTACCTCTCAAGTAGGATGGGGGAGAGAACTAGAAACAAAAGAGAACTTGTGGGTTGAGATAAAAACTAAGACAGAAGAGGAAAATGGAAACAACAATGCAATAATAACACCACATATAGCTGCAATGCAATCACTTGTCGACCAGCACCAACACGGCCCCCTGACAACTGACCTCTCACAACCCCCATCAGAGGGGTTGGCCAACTGTCCACGGCTTAATGGCCTTCTGTGTGGTGTCACCTGGTATGAAGCAGCCTAATTCAAGCAACTGTCTTGACCCCTCACCCTGCTCTGTGCTATCACAGCAGTGGCTCAGCCCCAGACCCAGGTACGCTCCCATCACTCACAACAACCAAACATCAGTGTGCTCTTGACATGGTTTCATCTGAAGCTGGGACAACAATTTCAATCACTCTTAGCACACAGAGAGGGCATGCACGCTTGTGTATTTCCCCCCCCCAAAACTATGATTTCAAACCTGATTTTAATTCTACCTCCATGTCAGTAATACAGCCCCATCTTTAAATGTCTCAGTAAAAGATCTTAGTAATTATACAGACTATCCACTGCCCAATGTGCAACACACGTGAAAATGAGCAGCAAGGTTGCCAAGAGAAAAGGCAGATATAAAACATATCTGTGCTTTTAGGAAATTGCCACATTTAGGCAACCTGCAGTAATGCTAACAGCAATTATCCAAATGCAAGCCCAAAATTAGAATTCACATTTGCAAAAAGACATCATATTTCTCAGATTAGAACTGAGCCATGAAATTATCCATTTAAGTCTCTCTTCAGCTTCAAATCCATCCAATCTGATTGCAACCTTGCATGAAAACAAGCGACCTATCCCAGGGCCTAAAAACTGTAAAGGATTCAGTGGTTGGTATGGCAGGAGGGTTCTTAAACAAGACATTTTTAAGGACTAAGTGATCCTAAAGCAAAGCTAGGTTAAGGAGACAGGCTATTCAAGAAGCATTATACACATCCAGCATGTGCAAATATGTTAAGCCAACAGCATTTATGTGGCCCACATGTGCATTCATACCTGTAGATAATTTGGCTGGTAAACATCAGTATTTTATTCAAACAATAACCAAAACAAAGCTAGATGGTTCCTTGGGCCTCCCATTAAGACTTACAAGAACTTGGGTACTTCAAATACCCAGAGCACAAAGTTCAGTTTCACTGTGTTTATAGAAAGCATGACTTGAGAGTATGGATAACCAACTAGACATAAAAGACAAATTTGTCAAATTATGAATTACCAACATTAGATAGAAGAAATGTGCTTAAGGAGGGACTGACAATTCAGAAGTGTTCTATGAGAAGCTGATAGCCGGAAGCGTGAAAGAAGAAAGAGTTAAAGAACCATGCTTTGGGTTTGGTTAAACTGAATGTATTAATGAGTTTTTCCTACTCTTTACTTTCTAAATGAAAAAGCATAAGCTCACATGCTTAACATCAGACTTTTCTCCACACCACACTATAAGCTTTCTTAAGGAAGTCTTGTAGACTGCTGATCAGTGCATTTCTGAATACTATCTGGATATGCCCTGACAGCTTATATTTAAAGAAGTTAATTAAGGTATTAGCATCACAAGCACTTACACTAGAATACAGAGCAAGCCTCTGGGCAACACCACATTGGCAAAGAAAGAATAATGCCGATTTCTCAAACGCATTCAATAGGAACTAACACAGCATATAGGAGCTTAACTGTCGTTCACAGTAGGCAATACAATGCACACTACTTGCTATTACAGCTGTACATTTATTACTAATTATCTCTATTGTGTTAACACCAAAAAAGCTCCAATTAGCCAGGCCCCATTGTATTAGATTCCCTGCAAGTACACAAGATGACACAGTCTGCATCAGGCAGCTCAAACTGAATTTAAAACAAGACAAGTGAATAAAATAGCAGGAGTGGAGCAGCAATGAAAGCGTTGGTAATTTACCTTTGGTAACAATGCATAAAACTGGAGAATCATCTTGAAAGTTCTCTGCAGACATCAATTAACACATCCAAATAAAGGCAACTGTTTCAAAGGCCCAGGTTTGCCTTCATCCAGAAGGCAGTGCAGTTAGCACAAAACACATTTCAAGAATGATTTTATTAAAATTCTTTTTTTTTTGTTTTTGTAGTTTTTACACAATTTCATTGCTGACACTGGGCTACTGAAAATGATCAGTAAAAAAACCTCAGGTTTCTACTTTATGCGAATGTTAAATAATTCTCATCATTAAATTTTAAATTACCTTTCAGAAAAATATTATTCAAATGAAACAAGGCAGATTACTTCATTTCCCCTCAATCTACAGTCATTCTGTCAGGAACAAGAGCAAAACCACTTCTCCCCAACTCCAGATCCAATACTGCACTGACCAGAGCACGCAGCCTCATTCCTCTTTCTTAGTTTATTTTCAAAGTCATCTTCATCAGTGCTAATACTTTTTGACACAGTTCCCAACATTGAGCATAGCATTTGCCAACATGTCTATTCAAGGTGAACCTGGTCTCCTGGAAGTTCAAAGGAACTCTGCCACCAACATCATCTTGGACCGTGCTTTACCTACGTTCAGCATCTTCCTCCAGCCAAAGTCTTAACTGAAGAATTAGAAATAATAGAAAAAATATTGCACAACTCTCTCGGACTTTTGAGATCTCCTGTGTTTGATTTCAACACAAAATGTTTTCTGAGAAAACGCTACAACTAGCAAGTGGATTAGTATTAATTTTTAAAGGAAGCTTAAAAAATTCAGCTCATACTGCAGCTTCCTTTGTTCTGCATTATTTACTCAGACGGACTTTATCAATCTATACTAATTATTTTGACAGAGCATTGTCGATGTTGCCTTTTTTTTTTTTTCTTTTGCTTCTGTCTACATTGTCACATTAAAGAATGCAAAATGTAAGGAATTCCATCGTCAACTCTAAGTGCAAAAGCATGACAGTTCCTTATTCCCACAGGAGTTCATTACGCAGGCTAGAATTCAGCCTTGTGAAAGCTTTGCCCTCCCACACAAACAAGCCTTACTCAACTCGATAAAGCAATTAGTATTGCTAAGACGTTTGCTGATGCACAGGCAAAAACAAAATCTTGTTGTAGATATCATTTTTAGTTTCTTAAATTCCTGGTATGACTGACAGCACTTCAAAATCATAAGCATGCTGCCACTCCTTAGATTCATCAAGTAGAACAAGGTTCATCCACTCCAGCACTTTACTTAGGCCCCTGCTTCTCCCTTCTGACAAGACATTGTCAACTTCTGGCCAGACAATCAAACACTGTAGAAAGGGCCAGGGGAATGAAAATTAATCACTGCCCTTTATCCACTGACAGTAGGAGAGCCTCTATCTGTGTCACTGAAGCATTTTGGTTCCACATCCTGGCCTCAATCCAGATAGTGCTGGATCCAGAGTAGCAGTTTAAATGAGATGAGCTTGCAGTTGGCCTTGTGGCAGATGGAGCAATACGTCCTCAAGTCCCAGTAAACAGGCAAGGCTCAGCTTGCTTTCTTCTCTTACATAAATTGCTGCTGGCAATGGTCACTGCTTCCAACTATCTCCTGAAGGATAACCAAACCTGGACACGTGCACACTAGTATTTTCTTTGTATAAACAAAAGAAAAACAGTAACTACTTAATTAGCACACTAACAGCTCTGTCACAAATACCACTTTCATGCCGTACTCACGTTTTTCATCTGCACAAGCAAACAGAGTATTGGACAGCATGAAGCAGCTACACATGAACAGCTGTGAAATTACATACTTCCAGGTATCATTCAAATTCTGAAGGGAAAAAAAAATAGAAAACCACACACATACCCACTGGAAGTCAGCCCACTCTAAAATACCAACACTTCATATTTTTATCACCTTTCTAGCTTAAATTCTATCATCAACCATTTTCCCAATATTTTATACAGAAAAAAAATAACCATATTCTGACTGTCACTTCCGATTAACAGCCTCAGCTCCAATATTTCATATTCATGACACTGCATTCAAGTGCAGTGACACGTCTCCCTTATCCGTTTGTCAGAAAGTGTTTGGTTTCTGTTTCAAAATTCTTAATGGCAATATACAACTGGTCCTAACATCCAATATTCAGGACTTCCCCTTGTGGTTTTCTATACCCACTCTTCCAAAACTAACCGCTGCCTTTTTTTTTTTTCCAATCCTTTCTTTATCTGCCTTACAGTTCTAGGAAACTTCATTAGATTCAGTATCTATAATAAATAAAAATTTTGATAGAAGTACACAGGCATGAGATCTACTATACCTTCCTTTTTCAAATATATTATTTTCCCGTTAAATAGTAAAAGAACTGTGACCAAAATGGTTGAACTCAGAAGAAGTGTCTTTCCTCATCAGTACTGGAGACTGAATTCCTCATTCCTTCCTCACTCCTTAGTTTATCCAAATCTGTCCATCTAGAAGGAGAATCTACATTACTGATCTATTGTTACCTCTCATTGCAGCCACAATGCTTTAAATTTAAAGCAAAGCCTTTTCATCAGTGAACCAAATTTACCTTCGAAAACAACACTTTAAATTCAAATATTTAAGTATCACTTTACTAGGTTGCTAATTAATAAATAAATGCATCTCATATTACAATCAGAAACACCTTGATGTGTCAATGGTCAACATTCTCCACTAATGAAACCCTGGAAAGGGAAGGTGGAATTCAACTTCTGATCAAGCTTATTTGTAAAGCATCTTCAGGGTGAAATAAATAGCTCCATAGACTTCAATAATCGCATTGCCTAAATTATTACACCACGGGAGATTCGGACACCAACTTGCATTGAAGTATGTTCACAGTGGCAATTCTAATTACATGAGTGTCTTCAGCATCTTTCCCAAAAAACAAATGTTTTCCAATATTCATGTTAGTCAAGAAAGTTATCCTAGCCTACCTAATATGCTGAGATTCCCAATATCCAGCTTCATGCTTTGAATCGCTCAAACTCCTCCACCTTGTCACCCTGATTTGATAGGGGGAAAAAAAATAATTGTCTCATTGACCACCTGGTATTACAATGACAGCGCTATGCCTGATTTTGATAAAGTATTGTTCAACCTGCTTATTTGAGACTACAAACTTCCTTCATGCAGAACTCTTCAAGATGCTATTCCTTGTATACATACACATTGCACAAGTAGCCACTGTAAGACAACAGAAATCCCAGAGCTTGGACAGGCTATTGGTCTTCATAGACTTTACTAATCATCAGTGTATTCTACTGTTGCCTCAGTCAACACCATATTCTTTTTCTAATTCTTGCCTGTCACCGCTCCCCTTTCAACTCTGAATTTAAGTCTCTCCTTTCTCATTTGCTCCCTTTGACAACTCAAGGTCCAGAGAAGATTGCAACTATTGTGACCCAAAAAATCACAAAGAGTGAAGTAGACAATCTGCAGATTACCCCATTTGCAACAGAAATCTTTATGTCCCAAACTACAATCATGAAATATGCAAATTTTAATATCCAGAAGGTACAAAAAAACAGGCAGGAAGAGGCAGATGCAACACCACACTCCCCCTTACAACCTTTTAAATTAACTCCGTTGGCTGAGAAAGCCAATATAGCAGCTACTTTTCAAAGGTCAGCAAGAGCACAAAAACACATCTGCATTAAAAAACCAAACAGCTAACAAACTTTTAGGTCACACAACTAATAAGACAGTGCATAATACAGAAACAATGTTGCATCATCATACAATTCACTGGAATACTCTCAACTGAAATAATATGTGCACAAGCACTGATAGGAAAGTTCATTTTTGAATATAGGGGAGGGTAATGATGGAAAAATGCAGAAGCATGGAAGCTGGTATCATTTCTACTAATGAAGTATCATAGCTTAGACTGAGTTCAAACTTTAGTTTTTCCCATTTTATAAATTAAGAATAAAAACGCCTTTAGTTAATTTAACAGATGGCAAATTAAAAAACGATGTAAAACTATATTTTCTATCTAAAGTATTATTAGATTGTGAAACTGCAGCAGGGCTGGTAAAACCAAGAATTTAACAAGATTGGGAAAAAAAAAAAAAAAAAGACTATCCAGTTACAGCATTTTCTTGACAGCCTTCCAGGCTTTTAATTAATTTAAAGAAACAAAAAAAATCCACAGCATTCTATTTCTTAAAGGATACTAAACCTTATGGGTTAAATTTGAAGTCATCTTGTTATAGTGATTTGACCTATCGCAAAGGCTAAAATTACCTACAACTAATGAATACTGAAGAATACTTACAGTTCATTATGAAGTATATGGTGTTCAAAAGAAAAGAAGAATGGTTAATGAGCTTGAAAATATGTGATCCGGTAACAGAATCTGTATACTAGCAGATTTATTTTAAATAGTAGATTATCTTTGTTTTGCTGAAACTTTAGTGCTGGGAAGTGGTCAGGTACATATTAAAGTACATTAAAGTACATTTCTACATTAGATGGAAGAAACTATTGGAAAGTAACTCTACAGTATAACGTTCTGATTACTTTTTAAAAAATTTATCATTTGTTTGAATAATCTCATGTCAAAAGCTTACTGAACTACCGAATTCTTACATTAAAAATCAATTTTATTACTTATTGCAAATATTCAGCTTCAAACTTGTTTGAACTTGTTCAATTGCAATCTTCCTCCACAAATTTTAGGAAGATGTTGCCCATACAGCCCAGCCTTCAGTGTGCTTACATCCACAGCTTGGTCTCCATAAACGTTCAGCAAGTGTCAACGAACGTCACTGGGTGCCATTTTTTCCTGTGAGGAGGAATTCAGTGACACACCCTTCCTTCATCTGCACTTCCATGTCAGACATCACTTTGTTAGACTGCCCCTCTGCTGCCATCAGTCACATGGCAACAAAATGTAATGGAATACAGTAGAGGTTCAGCCTCTACTGCCATCCCACCGACATCCCCCTCTGATGTTATACACCAACATAATAAAATAGGAGGCATTGCTTTTGGAGCAGGCCTTGTAGATTTAGGGGGAAATTCCTGCCTGAAGTAACAGGTTCAAAAAAAAAAAAANAAAAAAAAAAAAAAAAAAAAAAGCAAAGAAGCAGTAACATAAATAAATTTAGATGACAAACAAAACCCCACCACCTCCTTGCCAGATGACAAGAAATTATTTTCCTCCTTTCCCATGAAAGAGAAACATGTTTCCCATGGAGTTCCACAATTAACAGACAATAAAAGAGTATTTACAGGCTTGAAAAAGAAAGTTCCCTTGACTTTGAAATGATTTATGCCAGAATACATGCTGGGTCAATTCTGCCTACTTCGCAGGCAGCAGCTTCAGAAGCTACAACTGTCGTTTGTGCCCACAGATTAGAGGACTGGTTTGAAAGGAAAACATGCCCTAGGTACTTGTATAGTTGCACTCTATAGCCTCAATATCATTCTTTCCCGAATAAACTTAATCCATTACATTTCATGAAATGTGCCCATGATGTTCCCAAGAGAATCAGCAGCACAGGACACACTGTTTCACTATCAAAAGTGGTCTACGAGAATGATTAATGATTTATTTACTAATTTTTCTCTGATACCCATGGCTTGAACATCAGGTACACACACAAGCACACCATTTATCTTGGTCTAATTAGAACATTCTAGGACTACAGTTGAATACTCTAAAATTAGTATTCATAGCACAAGCTACCTAATAAGCATTTTAATACATTAACTCTTTATAAATAAACAAAAGAGCTTGCTTCGAAGACAATCTGTCCAAATATTCAAATAGTTTCATATGAATAATTGTTAAGCAGCACTTTTCAAAGGGCTCTGAATTTTAAGCATTTAAACTTGTATGCTATCAGAATGCTCCAGATCTGTGAAACATCAAGCCTGGTATTTTGCAAAATGCACCTTCCTGTGCCAAGGTAATACCTCTTCGACTTTTTAACCCCTAAGAAAGAAACAAAGAAGCAACAGCTTCCTTCTGTAATTTCAGTACAGAGTTGTGACTCTGTTTCAGACACATATAAATGAGACCACTATATAGAGTTAAGAATGTATTCTTTGGATATTTGTGTCAATTTGGATCCAGACTGGAGACAATGTGACCTGTCATTCACTTCTCTGCACTGACTCAGTTTAAAAGACAGACTTCAGAAGAGGGATAAGAGGCAAAATAGAATAAATCTGCTTTAACAATAAATAAATATATACATATATACACACCATCACACCCCACTCCAAATGCAGCATGAAGATTTAAAAAACCACCACCAACTGCAACCTAGCCCAAGAGCTATGAAACTACTAGATCTGGTCTGTAACATGTATTGCCATTTAAAATAATGCTGCCTTAAGCAAACTTCTTAGAAGTAACAATATTTACACACAACATTTCCAGATACCAGTCTAACACCTTAAGATACTCCATGCTGCTTCATTTGATCTACAGCCTCTCAGTAAAGGGAGACTAACCAATATAGTTAAACAGAACTGATGAGTTATCTGGTCTCCTGAGAGCAGCTAACAAAAATCAACTTCTGGAAAGTATAAGCGTGCTCTCATTACATGGGCAATGGGTAAAAAGTGAGAAAACGTTGATATGTCCTTTGAGAACACAAATTGGGGGAGATAATGAAGGCAATCTTGTGCTAGTGCTTCTTCATCATGATCTACAGGACACACTACACACGTATAAAGTGCCCTTAATCTCAGCGCAAAGGGGCTTTCTGCACTCTCAGTTAAAACACAAGTAGGAATGCAATTTTCAAGGTTTCTAATGCTTTGGTAAACAGGCTGGTATCAGTCTTGTAATCCTAAGGTTAGCATCCAATGCAAACACAAGAAGTAACTATTAAGTTGTAGAGTGAGTGAAGACACACACCTTTGCTACTAGAACTCCATCTTTCTAATCCAAAAACACACCTTTTCTGCTTCCCTGTCTCACCTTCTCTTATCCTCCTACCTAAATACACAAAATAAAACTAGGAATTAGGCATTTGTTTTTTCAGAAAAATTAAGAGGAATGCTGTTAATGCTGCTGTAAAACATCTACAAGTTGTTCTCCTTAGTGACCATTAGAAAGGCATTTTATATAATTTTCTATTCTAGAAAGTCATAAATCAAGTAGGTGTAACCTTAAAAAAAGCACCTGCCTCTATAATCCTTAATCATATACGTGCCTTTATGTACTGTTGGAGCAGCTTGACATTACATTACTACTACAGAGCTCAACTGCAGGTGCTCAACAGCTGATTAGTACTGAAGTTTACAAAAGCTATTTATAGCTTTTAACCTTGTATGGAAGGGGGGGCTGGGGGTGGGAAAGCTTTAGTGCAACTGTTTTTATGAACTTCACAGCTTCAGTTTTCCAGCCAGAATACATACCGTCTCCAATTAAATATCTTCTTCAAAATAAAGTCAGAGATAGAAATCCTATGTGGATTCCAGATTCATCGTCAATGAAGGTCCAAACGTAGAAGGAGAATTACATAATTAGTTTAAAAATAAGCAGGTTTGTCTTCTCTTAAAGAGCTAGTTGAAGTAATTACAAAGCAGGAACGCTGGGATCTATATCATAGTAAATAAAAACTGCATTTCCCTTCTAAAGATCTTAAAAGCGTAGCATGCAACAAAACAGTGCAGGTAGGAATAAAGGAACAGCAACAGTCACTCTTCCCTTTTCAGTAAGGTTTCTACTACACGTCTCTTTAAATATCATCCTATTTTGATGTAGCTTCACAGGAATAACAGAAAAACCCTTTCCACTCCTCTTTTCAGATAGTTATTAAAAATAACCAAAAGTGTCTGATCAGAAACTTTCTTACACGCACATGAACTACTTATAATTAGCATTCAAGAGCTGAGGCTTTGCCTGCCGCTGACCATCACAAAAGCACACGCTATGAACAGAGCTTATTTAACTCTGAATCAAACCACTTGAGTTAAGCCCACTTGTTCACAAAACCTGTCACTCCTTTAATGAATTCATTTGCTCCTGAAAAGCCTGCTCAATACATGGCCAAACCCAAAACCCTAAGCACTTCTGGTCTTCAAAATTTCAGATGATAAAAAGTGCCTCAACAAAGGAAGGGATACACAGCATTATCAATCAATGGTGCAAAATTGATAAATATCTTAAGTGTACATATATATTATATATTTAAGATAACCCAGGAAAGGAAGAAGAGGAAGGTGCAGTTTAAAAATGCCCAGAAAATTCTAGAGCGTGTTCTGTATCCCATCACAACATTAACAAGCAACTGTTCCCTCCTGACCCCAAGAATGGAAACATGTATAACACTAAACACGTGGAAATAATTAGACACCCAAGATACAACATGAACTAATTGATTTGTTAGCCATCTAGGGTCAGAACGTAAGGCCACCATGAAATGGGGTATCCATACCCAGAAGAAAAGCTCTATGCTCATAAATGCTTTTCAGTGATGAACGGCCCTAAATCTCCCTGTTAGAATTCTTTCTGATGCCAGCTGGCTAACCTCAGCAGCCAACTCTATTGTCCTCCTCCACACCAGGAAAGAATATACTAAAAATTGTGTAATGCTCCATTTCAGGTATTTTCCACCGCTGGCATAAACCTCCATGTCTATAAGAACCTGCTCATCATTTTTTAACCAATCTGAAAATTAATCTGTCTTCTTTCTCATTCCCAGTAGAGTCTCCTTCAAGTTTAATCCCATCTTAATATCTTTACTCTCAGTAGACAATCTTTCTGTTCTTTAAATTTGCTTTCAAGATAAGTTGGTCTCTCATTCTAAATAATGTTCTCAATTCCATTATTTGTTTTTTAATTGGATTAGCACAACTCTCAAATCTTCCCTGTCCTTCTTCATTCAGTTTTGTTATCTCATCTTTGCCATAACATTGTCCTGCCTCTCCAAGGTGACAGTTGGATGCTGTATGGTAACTGTTGAGACACAGCCTGAACTGCTGTAGATCATGATGAAGAAGCACTAGCACAAGATTGAGCACCTGGGGAAAGGACCTGGTCAGCCCTGGGAGTACAGGTGAAGGCAACTCACCTGTGTGACCCAAAGGGGTGGAGCCTGGCTGCACCTCTCTTAGACCCCATTTAAGGGCTGACTGCCATGGGGGAAGGTTCTCTTTCTAGAGATTCCTCCTTGGTGGAGCTTTCCCCTGCAAATCTAGAATCTTCTGATATGGGTGAGCAATCTTCCTCCCTTCCTCTATAGCATTTTTCTATTGTGTTAGTCCTTCCACCATCACACCTTCGTTGTAACACCTTTCCCATCGTATCGATCTGTCCAATTGCTACAGATGCATTCATAGAAAACTCTCTCTTCTTTAGTCTTATGCAAGCAGGTGATCTTTTTTCTTCCTTGCCATGTTATTTTGCACTACCTCCTTTTATCTTGTTATTTCTAAAGCAGAAGATCTGTTTCTCAGTTTTCTTCATTTTCGTCAAGCTGACCTTCACTTTGTGATCACCTTTTCACATGTTACTCTCAACTCAAAAGACTTCTGGATAATTTTTCATATTAGGAAGCTGATATTTCTCAGTTGTGTGCATAAGCTTCATCTCACCACCCAAAGGATCATAGGACAGCGAAAGATGACAGTACTGAGACAAATTCAGGGGAACAAAATTTTGCCTCTGTATTCATTTCCCTTCAAAAACAAGCATGAGAAGTACTCCCAGTAAGTATCCTTCATCCTTCAAAGTAACGGTCTTAAGTATGGTTTTACCATACCACCAGTTTTACCATAAACATAGTGAGGCTGCACTTAAGTGTATTTTCTACTGATATTATTAAAATATGTAGGCAGCAGGCCTTTTTCAAACATGTAATTTGCTAATTATGTAAAAAAAAATGACTTCATAGATATTAGTAAATATTTTATTATGAATGCCTTTTAAACAATCAGTAGTGATTCTCATAGAGGCTTAACGTGCTGTACCTACTTGCTCACGGTTAGGTATCTGTGAGCCACCAAATTTATATGGATATTTTTCAAATATAATAGCCTTTGGCAAGAACTATCTGTTCTGTATTTCTTCTAAATAGCTGATTTACCATAATTGAACAGCCACTGCATTAGTAAAAAACAATAAAATCAATCCTAAAACTACATGCATACAGACGTGAAAAATAAAAAGGTACTCACACAAATGTAAGACAGTAACTCACATCCCTTAATGGCTCGTATTTTGTTCAAGTCACATTTTACCACTATAAAACCCAGTCCTCTTTGACTGGATTAATATGAATTATTCTATGGATGTTTTAAAGCTTTTAATTATTCTTAGTGGTAAGAGTCTTTTTTTCAAAACTAGCATCTCATTACTTTACCGACCCTACTTCTGTCTGAACATTCAGCTCCACTCATTAGAACAAACATCTGCTACAAACATTATTAATGAGACCTGTATCATGGGATACAGCGAGCCGCTAACCACCTGGGCTAATGACTTTACAGTACAAAGTTGATAACACTGAGTCATCCAGCATGCCTTGTACATACTATAACAACTATCTTATTCAGATAGCGTCTACTATTTCTGCAATCCCAGCCCTACAAAATTGGATGCATTTGTAAAGCCATACATACCTTGTAGCTACTGCTATCCTACAATGTGTATTTTCTATTTAAAAAGCCAGAAGGCATGACTTCAATAGTGGAAAATTTGTCCTTTGGATTTTGGTGTCTTATGAATAGATAACCTAGATTACCATAAAAATTATTTTTTAAGACACCAGAGGTTTTACGACTGTTTCAATAAGCATACAGAATAGAGTTCATGTCAAACCAGGCAAGATAACTGCAAACTTAAGTAATATTTTCTTTTCAATAATAATGCAATATGACTTCAGAAATGTTTCTCCCAAAACAGAATGATTTCCAAGTAATATTTATACACACACAAAGAGCTGCCACAAAGGAAGTATTTTTCTAAAGAGAGCCTAAACCTGAGACAAACATGGATACAAGTCTTCACATAGGCCCTTATAAAAATGTTTGCTAAGTTCCTAGACCATGACCTCTCATTAGCTGAGAAAGGAAACACTGAGTGATTTGGTAGACCAACCACACAACACCTGCTATAGGCCTTGCTGAATGGCTGCACAGAACATTCTGACTACAGTGGGAGTTGGGCATCTCCTATGCCTGCACACAGGCCCTGTACAGCACAACACTGTCCACCCAGGAAAAAAAAAAGAGAACATGAGATCAGAGCATTAACAGCCATTATGCCAGTTTAGAAAAGTATAAAATAAAAGCAGCCGTACTGTCATTTAGTAGGGTGTCTTTATAGCAGTCTGTGGGTACGTATGCTTCCACAGGCAGTGCAGGAGTCAATTTAGGAGTGTTTGAGAATACAAGATCAAAACTGAAGAACCACCCTGGGTAAGAGGGTAGAACACACTGCATTTCCCTTTGGAGCAAGCACATTGGATCACTCCGGAACGTAACATGGAGCAAGAACAGATGTGTGCCTTGTGATGCTAACAGGAGGACTCTGAAAGTGAGGCACTGAACAAGCAAGGCCACTGGTGTAGGCACAACCTCTGAGAACCAGGACAGAGTAAGCAAGGGTAAGTCATCAGATTTTGAATCCTCGGATCCATTGTAATAGGAGAGTTTTGATAAAGAAAAAAACTCACAATCTATAAGTTTACATAAGCATGGAAGATGCTACTCCAGTAATTTTCCAAAAATGCTTTACAGAATCACTGTCAACTAATTTAACTAATTAAATCGCATTACTTAGTCATTGCCAGGTGATAAATAATTATCTTTTAAGAAATGCTTTAATATTTTTTTCTTTTCGCTATCGTTAGAAAAATATAGCAATACTTGGGAAGCAAGAACACTCAGCTCCAGTTAAAATCAATAGGAAAAAGAGACATATTTGGAGAAAAGTAAATGTCCTCATGAAATTACTGATACTACATGCCAGTTAAGGCAACCTAAAAACAAGGGCTTTAACCATGAAACCTCTAGAGAAAACTACCACTGAAGGAATAAAATGCAAATATTTAACAATGCTGAAATAAGTTTGCCTAGGCTGAGAAAGTAGTGCTATTGACCCATATAAGCAAGTTATATCCAAGTGAGGAAGTATAAAAGAAAATTATTAGCTAAGCATCAGCAAGTCTAGCCAGCCTGATGCAACAGTAGCACTCTTTTAACCAAAAAGAAAGGCAGAAAAACAACTAAACTATGCAAGCCAAACAACATCGTAATTAACAGACCGTAGGCTGCTGCAGCTGTAATACATTTGACAAAATAGGTTCAGAGATATGTGACGACAGGGGTTTCATTTCCAGAAAAAGTGAACCAGGTATCTGTAAATACATCTCCAGTAACTAACGTCTTAATATTTAATTCAGGAAGGTCATGCTTGTCAACACAAGCATTCAGAACAATTAATGAAAATCTGTTGAATTAAATATGGAGTCTGGATCATTGGAGAACAGCAAAATAATTAGAAGCATGTCCAGTGTAAAAGTTGCCAGACTTTCTTCATTGTTGATTAGGGTAGCTATTATTATACGGTGTCTAAACGTCCAAATAATAGCTCAGGTTTCTGTCTTTTATCTCTTTCACAGCATTCCTTCAGTTGAATTTCATTAACACTAGGTCTGCGTAACACCATTTTCTTCTGAGTATAACTATCAGTTTGTGCATCTCCGCAACCAACTGTAAGCTAATATGTTTTGAGAAGATTCAACAGAACTATTCAGTTTCCTATTCTTCCTTATTCGTTCTGAATTCTAAAAACACAGGCTAAAATACCCCCAAATACTTTAAGTTCCTCTTCAGAAACTATATACACTCTAATTTCTTTCACAAAAGGCAGTCTTCAAGGTGCACTACTATCTCACATGTAACTATTCCAAACACAGAATATGTCCTGTATGGTTGCATATGAATATTCCATAAGACTTCAATTTTCCAAATGAATACAATGTGACCAAGAAAAGCTTTTCATGTTGAAAATACAAACACAAAAAGAAATGCGAAAAATAGCTTACCACCCTACAGAGTAGCACTAACTTCAATTTTTAATTTAGTGCAGCATCTTACTGTTTGTTCTAAATCAATCTGTACTGGTCAATGATCCACAGCTTTGAAGGAATTATCGTTCAGTGGCAAAGCATACAAGAGATACTGCAGACAAAGCTACTTCCTTCTCCTTTAATGTAAAATAGATTTCAGTAAAGAAATTATTTTAAAGTAACATTTTCTGTTATCACTACTTCTAGAAGCAACAGGCTTAGATTATTCAAAAACATTTCCACAAAATGTCTTTAATACATATTAAAATATTAGTGTAAATCAATCCTGGAAACAAAGACTTGCTTAAGGATCAAGATGTCAGAAAAGGCAAGAACTACCAATAGCAATATCTGAGCTATACATGTTAATACTTCACAAACATTTTCACAGTTTTAGAAGTCAACCTCATGGATAGTATACCTGGAATGTGGATTAAAAGCACAGTTAACACAAAGAATCCCATCTGGTTCTTTGCGTGGTCAGCTTAGTTGGCTGAGTTTATTTGCTTAGGCTCAGCAGCACTTGAATGCATGGTACTGCTCTGAGAATACGCCTCGATCTCCCAACACAATGTTTCTGTAACCCTGTGTTCTAAGAATGCCTGCATCGCATTAATATTGGCCCACTGTGCTCAAGCACTGGGGTGATAAGGCCGACATTCTCACACACTTCTTAATACTTGGATGTCATACTGAGTGTGAGCTTTGTATTTTCACATCATGCTCTGCCCAACCTAATAAAACCCTGAAGTACAAACAATGAAGATGAAAAACATTTGAGGGAACTTTTGTGTAGAAGACAGCTTAGTTCTGGCTGAATTGTGCTGAATCCTGATGGAGTCCAAGTGGAACCACTTGGTAATTCTCATAAGACATTAAATTTCCTGTATTTTGAAGGCTTTTCATTATCTAGAATATGCCATTCTAAAACTGAAGATAACAAACCTAACAAAGTAATGAAAGTGAGAAAAATTTAAGAAGATAGCCTGTAAGTTCCTATTAGTGAGACACACTTGAATAAAATGCAAGAAACGTCATTACTATCTGCCTCAAGAGAGTGCTCACAACAACGTGGAAGACCGTGATCTGAATGCTATAAGTGGCAGAGACTAAGATCATTTCCGTTAGTATCAGGTATTCCTGACTTCAGTTTCGAAACCAGAAACACTGAAGAAAAACAGGTTACAGTATCAATCCCCAATGACTACGATTCCAAACATCCAAGACATGGAGAAATCTGTTGTAATTTCACAAATGTTCCAAATTAAAAAATATTCTCTTATTTTCACAAAATATCATTTTGGAATTTCAGAATTTAAGTTAAGGAAGATTAACATGTATTGTGGCTCTTCATACATGTTTGCAAGAGCACAAAGACAATGGGGTACCTAACACTTGGGGTTTTCTTTCAACATGATTAGCAAATACTCTATATACCTCATCCCAGCTGCCGGGAGTAGAGAAGATACTCTGTGACACAAAGGTTTTTCATACACATCAGAAAGGAACAAAAGGATATCTTGCAGATGATGTTCAAATCAGAATCTCACCAATCTAGTCACCTTGAGAACCTGACCTAGGGAACGCATCACAAATGATGTCCTCTCCACGCTCGAGCTTGCTAATGCTGGATGCATTTGCTACACTTTGCAACCATCAACTGACCTATGCTAGCAACAGCATTCAATGAACGAGCAACTGGCAGAGCATATTTCTTCACACTTCTCACAAAGCTGTAAAGTAATTTCAATCAAGACCATTACGTTTTGTTAATACCAAAAATTAAACTAAGCACCTAGATAATAAATTTGCAAAAAAGCAGCTTTTAGTGACACAGACAGCAGGATTTGAGTGCACTTTCTGCAAATTTATGGGCAACACCAAGCTGAGTGGTGCAGCTGACTTGCTGGAGGGAAGCAATGCCATCCAGAAGGACCTTGACACACTCAGGTGAGCCCATATGAACCTCATGAAGTTCAACAAGGGTGAGTGCAAAGTCTTGAACCTGCATCAGGACAAACCCAAAGAGAAATACAGGCTGGGCAGAGAATAGACTGAGAGCAGCCCTATAGAAAAGGACTTGGGGGTTGAGGAGGACAAGAAGCTGAGCATATGCTACCAGCAGGAGCTTGTAGCCCAGAAAGCCAACTGCATGCTGCATCAAAAGAATTGTGACCAGCAGGGCAGGGGAGGTGATTCTCTCCCTTGCTCTTGTGAAATTCCACCTAGACTACTGTGTTCAGCTCTGCGGCCCCCAGCATAAGAATGACAAGGAGGTGCAGGAACAGGTTCAGAGAAGGGTCATAAGGATGATCAGAAGGCTGGAGCACCTGTCATGTAAAGAAAGGCTGAGGGAGCTAGGGTTGTCTAGCCTGGAGAAGGCTCCAAGGAGACCTCAGTGCAGGCTTCCAGCACGTAAAGAGAGGCCTACAAGAAAGAAGAAAGAAGGGAAGAGACTCTTTGCCAGGCAGCATAGCGAACAGACAATGGGTAACAGCTTTAAACTAAAAGAGGAGAGATTTACATCAGGTATCAGGAAGAAATTCTTTACTCAGAGGGTGGTGAGGCACTGGCACAAGCTGCCCAGAGAAGCTGGATGTCTCATCCCTGGATGTGTTCAAGGCTGGGTTGGATGGGGCCCTGGGCAGCCTGGTCCAGTGGAAGATGTCCTTGTCCACAGCAGAGGGAGTGGAACTGGATGGTCTTAAAGGTCCTTTCCAACCCAAACCGCCCTATGATTCTATGAGAGGAAACAAAGCCAAAGGGTGACCAGAGAGCGACCTAGCAATACATGAATGGCAATTAAAGACATAGTCCAAATTCCTCTCTGTAGTGACAAATGATACAAGAAGTCACAGTTATGAATTGCTACCTGGGAGGTTCCCTTTGAACATCATGAAAAAAAAACTTCCTCCACTGGATGGGCACTGCAGCTCCAGAACAGGTTACTCAAAGGCTATGTAAACCTCATCTTTGGAGCTCTTGAGATTTGACTAGATAAAGCCCAATTAAATTTCCTGAAGCATTGGCAATAATCCTGCTTCAAGTGAATGAACAGCAGAAGTTCTTCCCAACAGATTTTAATTTTTGTATGCAATGCCTCAATTTTTGCCTTAAAAGCAAAATGTTTCCATTTTGCAAAATGTATTGTGGAAAAATAAGTCAAATAAATTGATGCTTGGAATTCCATTGTATGTATTTTATATACACATATTTATCTAGTCTTTGCATGTGTGTAACAATCAGTCACAATGGGGCATGCTTGACTACCAAAGCACAGACCTCTAGCACATTCTGAGATACCACACAGTAGCTCAGATACTCTAAATAAGGCAAATACAACAAAGCTTGTGTGAAACCCACACTATTCTGTATTGGCAATTGGAGACAAGACAGAGTATTGTACAGCACCTAAAAATCGTAGCACTTGTTTAAACAAATGAAAAGAATGAGAAATTACAAGTAAGGATGCATTTCAAACTAGCAATCATAACACTGAATAGGTTCAAAAGATCAATATAATCAAGTTGTAGTCTGTTTCCAAAGGGAGGAAAAAAGAGTCCCCCCTACAATGAAAGCAAGAGAACTGGTAAGGGAAGATGAAACTATTGACCCTTTGGCCAGTATGAACCATAAGTCCAAATAAAGGATCACAGTGTGAAGAAAAAACAAAAACCATGACTTTTCTAACATTAATCTACTTCTGAAGGCTCAAATATAAATTTTAATTTCGCTTTTATAAACAAATTCTTTAGCTTAACAAACTCTTACTGTTACCTAAGATTATTCTAAGACCTTGCTGGCAAATCCTAGCTGACAGGCAGACAAGGGTCACAAAGAAGAATAGAAGTACACACAGCCAGTCTGCAGAACAGCTGCTAAAATAAAATTCAGCCACAGACATCAACAAATGTTCAGTACCAAGACAAAAAATAAAACTTTGGGAGTCGGTTTTGTTCTTAGAACGTGCTTTGTCTGTTGCAGATGTTAGTTCATTTTCCTGGGAAAATACAGACCATCCGGCCAGTTTACAGGGCATTTCTTTTTCATTTAAAATGAGCTTACCGAGTGCCGTCTGCTTTCCAGCTAACTTTGTATGGCTTCTGTTCCAGAAATTTAATATTTTGCTTGTCCATGGAAACAGGCTGTGCTCCGGGGAATCCAGACCTAAAAAGAGAAACATGTTTATTAATGTTCTGCAGAGAGCAGTCACACAAGGTAATGCATTTGTTTTAACATCACATGACTGAAGTCACATCTTGTTCTAGATTTGCTGCAAGGTTAACCTTGAGTTAGAACATCTTCCCAACAAGGTACTTTGCAAGACGAATCAAATGTTTTTCTGGTCATAACAAGGGTACTTGTCCATGACAAAATAATGAATTATGAAGAACTCCAAAATTTTAATTTTAGACGAAGAGAGATTTGCATTCAAAACCAGAAGCACTGGAAAAACTGTAAGCTTCAGACAGTTTGGAAGCACTGTGAGCAACTCCCTGGAGCTCCAGCTTTACAAAGGAGAAGTTCAGAATCTGAGACATTAAAACCAACGCTCATTAACGCTGGACATAAAACCAAGTTGGCCCTAAAAATGAGTATTATATTGTACAACTGAAGTATAAATAAATGTACCATGAGGAAGTACTAAACTTTAAACAAATGCTTGGACAAGACTACACAGGGAATTTGCACGGCAACAATTCACCTGAAAATATTTTTTATATATCAGTGTAAAAGGAACTTTAAAATCTTGTTTATTCACAGCTGATCATTCTGTTTCACACGACAGTGTAACAGCCTCACTTGTTTCAGTTCTGAGGGTTTTTTGGAGGCTTTTTTTTTTTTTTTTACAAGTCCATCTAAAAATAGCCACTCTTTTTGACTGCTTCCACCTGCAAAACTAGAAACGCAACATTTCTAGACAGTATAAATGAAAAAATTCTAAATATTCTCATACCCTTCCCATCCACAGAATTGCTGACACTTTTGCTGTATTCCTCCCAACTTTGGTTGTGTTGTCACCTGGGTCACATATTTAACTGTTACACCTTCCAAGAAAACTGCACCCTAAATAAAAATAAAATTAACAAAAAAAAATCAGTATATAAGCTTTCATAAAAGCATATCAGAACATCAATACAAGATTCAGGCTGTTTTAACAATATATGAACTTAACAAGCAATACTAGCTTAGTGCTGGACTGGAAGAAGTCTCTATTTCTCTTCTCACTGGTGACAAACGAGGGGAAATGGCCTCAAGTTGCGCCAGGGGAAGTTTAGGTTGGATATCAGGAAACACTTCTTTACAGAAAGGGTTGTTAAGCACTGGAATAGGCTCCCCAGGGAGGTGGCTGAGTCACCATCCCTGGATATGTTTAAACACTGCTTGGATGTGGTGCTCAGGGACATGATTTAGCAGAGGGTTGTTAGAGTCAGGGTAGTATGGTCAGGTTGTGATTGGACTCGATCTTTAAGGTCTTTTCCAACCTGAGCAATTCTATGATTATATTTCTCCACCAAATACCAAGGTCAGTTCAGCTTTGTCAGTAAAGTCAAATACATGGGCCACATCATGAACCCAAGAACTGAAATAAGTTATTTCTGGGAATAAAAAAGTGTCAAAAAATATAGCCTCAAAACAAGTAAAGTGTAAACTAATGACAAAATTTAACTATGAAATGTTAAATAAAAAAAACCATAAATTTTATTCTTCTACCAAAAATTCAGTGCTTTCCTCCATTTATAGAAAATAAGAGCTGCTTACCAGCAGCAGAGACAAACTTCAGCAGCACAGAAATTAATGAAGTTAAGACACAAAAACATCTTTGGACAATTTGTTCTTTTTTGTTTGTTTGTTTGTTTTAAACAAAAAAGCACCTCAATAGATAAAGCAGTTAAGTCCCATTTCTCTCCCTCTAAATCTCTGACGTACATGTTTTCAATTCACTATGTTAACTGCATTCAGACTTAAATGGTAATTCCAGTACAAGAAGTTAAAATCCACGTTTTTAAAGTCCACTTGGGTGATGTAGCATATTTTGCATTTCAAAACTTAAACTTACACTGACGGGGAAAAAAAGTGTACTTATGCAGCACCAAACTTGGAGGGTTCTTGGTTGATCTAACAACCTCTTTTGTTCTTAACAAAAGAGAACAAACAGCTGGTTTGTAACAAAAACACGTATGAAAGTACACTTACATGATTTTGTTACCAATCTAAACCAGGTTACCAAAATTTAGAAGCTATTCTGAATGCCCCAGACAAGCCTAAGGAGATATCAATAAAGAATATGGAAAACACAACTCAAATAATCTTCGTATTCTAGAAAAGATTTGATGCTGAGTAGAAGAAAATTCTGCACAGTGGAACCCAATAAGGCCATCAGGTTGAGAAAGCTACAGAACTGAAGGTTTCTATGGAGATTCCAAATCTATCAGACTTATTTTAGCAGCATCACAAAATCTCAATGCAGACTAAAAAGATCAAAGCACGATGCTTTACCTGTTGAATTGAACTGCATATCCTGCATATGATGACAGAAGTATTTTCTACCTGCTCTCTAAACAGCTTGAAACTTGCTTTAACAAATCTAGCTACATACTACTTATGAAAGGAGCCTTTATGCTCCCTTCCCCTTCCACGCACCACTGCGCTCATCTGTCCCACTCTTGAGCAAGTCAAGAAACTAAGATGGCAAAAATAACAACATGAATTAGTAATATTCTTCCAAACTGGTATCCTAAATTAGCTCACCATTGGATGAGTCAGTGCTGGTGCCTGAACAGTGGAAGTAGAAAGAACACAAAGAGTGAAGGGAAAGCAGAACCCAAGTTTTCAGTTAAGATAGGCTTGGCTGTGCTGCCGAATCATATTCTGAGAGCAGCACATCCTGAAGCAATAAGCTAGTTCAAAACCTTAATTACTTTAAGCTCCACAGACTTTCAGAGCAACGCTTATCCCATGTTACTTCTGCTTGCACCAGCAGGTGCAGCAGCACACAGGTGACTCGGTATGGGAGGCAGAGCTTCATAAGCCTGGCCAGCATGCTGTCTGTGTTCTCAATAAGGGGTTAAGAGCACTAGGAAATAAAGGATTGTGACTTCGTTGTGACATCCTTCTCTGAATAACAGAGTGCAGCGGCATTAGGGACTACTAAGATGAAAGCAAAAAGAACGCAAAAGCAAATATTTTCCAAAAAATGAAGTCATAAACATGAAACTGATGCTTACCACTTGAAATTGTCTCTTGCAGACTAAGAGAATTACGCACTTACACAACTGATTTTGGAGCTGCTAACATCAGAGTGTGTAGTACAATCAAGTTACTCCATGAACTAAAATCAGCTGCACACTGCTTTCACACTTGACATCACAAGTACGGTACTGTATCACTACAATTCTGAACAGTTTCAAAAATTCTCTGTATGGTAAGAAAGGCATGGAGTGAATCATTCAAAATTACAAAGGCATGAGCTTTCCAGCACATAGGAAGTATGCACCCTAATTTAGTTCCAGTCACTTTGTTTGGTCTGTTTGTTTACTGTAAGAGCTTTTAATTGTAAATACCTGACAACAGGTTCTCTTGCATAAGCAGCATGTGCTTGATTTACATGATTACATACGTGTATATGTATATACATATACACAAACACACAGTTATGATTTGAGGGTGGAGAGGTGCAAGTACAACAGAATTAAGAAAACAAGTATAGCTTATAATTGGACAAAGAAGCCAAGCTTTTGCTTTTTCACACTGGCTTCTCCATTCCCCTGATAGGTACACTGTAATACCTTACTGTAACGCTGTCAATTTGAAACAAGAAGAGGACTGGGGGGAGTGAGGAGCAAAGTGCTGACATCGTAGGGCGAAGACAAGGTTGTACAATAGTAGGACAGATAACACAGACTACTTCACTCAATTACTGCAGCCTAAGAATATAATCAACTCAGGTAGCCAGACACACCATTCAGGATATGCTAGTGTAAATAGAGCCATAGCACAGGCAAGATGATGCTTTTACAGAATAAAGTCAAGCCTCAAATATACTTTGTAGCTAAGCCACAGCAGTAGGAAAAACAAGTGATCCGTCTGCATATTGATACTTGGTAAACTCAGTGCTCCAGGTTTCACATGGATAGCTCCTGCAACAAGGCGCCAGACCTGAGCCAGACCCATCTACTTTCTGCACTGCAGTTGAGCTAACAACAATCTCATGGAAATGGGCTGAACGTGGTGCAGAGATGCAAGAGGAGTCAGCTCAGCAGCAGTACCTCAAGACCCCAGGTAACCACGTGCTTTTATCAGCTACACTCTGCACAATCCCTCATATCATCTGTAGTCCTGAAATTCTTTACTCTTGCCACTGCATCCCTACGCCCATTCCTTCAGCTGAAGGAAAAGTGGTAGTGCGTCATGTCTTGGGTCAGATTTAGAACAGCAGCTGGAGGAGGGTGTAGGGCTGGAGCCGTTCCCTCCCACACCTCCCTGACCCCAACAGCTATCACCAGGCCTGGGTGATGGCCGTCTTCAGCTACTCTGACACTTGATCAAGAGCAAAATGTTCAAAGAAAGCTCTCCAGAGAAGAAACATTCTGAAACGTAACAGAAAAAGACCATATCTTCTGAAAGAGAGGACGCAGGCAATCCTTAGAAATGAGGAGGGGGAAAATACCTTCCACATTTAATAAGGAATAAGAAATTATACATATACACACTTGTATATAATAAGAGAAAAAGACAAGGAAGCAGACACAGACCACGTGCTGAATTAGCATTAGTCCATATTTTAAAAGGCAATTATATTGAGATATATAAGCAGAAGTATTAGCCTTAAGACATATGAAATTAATTCCTTCTTGTTAAGCACTGGGGTGGCTTCAGCTAGAGGCTTGTGTTCATTTACAGGCACCAAAGCCTCAGAAAAATGTGGGTGAACATGACAGAATATAAAGAATGTCAAGAATAGTCAGATGTATTAAGCAGACTATAGGGGTAAAGTACATAAGAAAACACTGCTGCAAACATGAGAAAACAACATTTTTTCTGTATCTAAAGTATGTCCAAGGTATAGTATAAGGGTTAAATGTTGGCTAAGAAAAAGCAGATTAGAAAAATCACTAATATTTACAATCAGTATACTTTGATACTTAATTATTACTGTGGCTAACTATATCAATCATGAAGGTTAATGGTTACCCTCTATCTCACAGATGATCACAAGACAGCTCCCCTCAAAAATCACAAAGGAAATCACTAGTAGTAACCACCACTTCCAGGCTGGTTGAGACATAGCCACCCATTTTAGAAGCACTGCATGTTACACCCTCTACTTCCTGTGAAATGCACGACTTACATAGGAATAGAACAGATGGTACTTCTTAATAAACATTAAAAGATCTGTCTGACCCATGAAAAGTTTGAAAGTTTTGGCTCAGAAGTATAACTCGCTGTCCTATTTGCAAGATACTTGGGAGGTTTTTTCCCCCAAAGTGAGATTTTAGGTGTCAGCTAACAGACCCACTGGTACCTGTCAACTGCATTCAGATGTTGATGAAGGAAAATAATGTTCTAACTGTTCCAACAGCTTATATACCACAGGGGGGGGGGGGAAGAAGGGGGCTGTCAAGACTTTTTGACATCAACAGTAAAGTTTCTCCCATCCAAGACAGAATTTGTGAAATGGGCAGTATGCTCACATCTCTCCGTGAGCTATCTGGGCAGTTGCTTTGGCCTATTCACTGTTCTAGGAAGATGCCTGTGAGGTATCTCCTCTACCCTCCAGAACTTTTCGTCTATTCCCTCAAAGATTTGAGTCAAATGAAAACATTTCAGAACATCAGTATCATAACAGTCCTGTTTAGTTTGACATTACATATCCTCCACTCTTTCAAGGAGTCAGATCAGAAATGTGAAGACATATGCTGTGAGAAATCAGCAGTAACAATGAACATCTAGTCCTTTTAGATAGTAAAATAACAGGGTATATATACACGAAGTGGAGAACAGCACCACCGAAAGAGATTTGGGGGTCTTGGTCAATAGTAAATTGAACGAGTCAACAGTGCGCCCAGGCAGCCAGGAAGACCAACCATACCCTGGAGTGCATCAAGCACAGCATTGCCAGTGGGCAAAGGAAGGGATTGTTCCACTCTGCTCTGTGTTGTGCTCTCCTTGTGTACTGTGCATGGTTTGTGTGCCATAATATAGATGTAAAACTATCAGAGTGTCCAAAAGAGGGCTACAAAGATGGTAAAAGGTGTAGAGGAGAAGACATATGAGGAGTGGCTGAGGTCCCTTGCTCTGTTCAGCCCAGAGAGGAGGCTGAGAGGAAGCCTCATGGCAGTCTATAGCTCCCCACAGGGAGTGAAGGGGCAGTGCTGAGCTCTGTTCTCTGTGACAGCAACAGGGCCTGAGGGAACAGCATGGAGCTGTGTCAGGGGAGGGGCAGATGGGGGCTAGGGACAGATTCTGCATCAGAGGGCAGTGGGCATGGCATTGAGCTTGTCAGAGATCAAGATACGTCTGGACAACACTCTCAGTCATACAGTCTGATTTTTGGGTGGTGCTGTGTGGAGTAAGGAGTTGAACTTCATGATCCTTGTGGGTCTCTTCCAACTCAGGACATTCTATGATTCTATAAGAGAAAATCTAAGCGAGAGCTATTTACCTGATAATAATTCTCTCTGTAGATTGCATATTTACAAGGAATCACAAACATACTGTATCCATCTCTACTCAGTTAAGATGCAGTCCAATCTGACAGCCAAGTATCATGGTAAAGAATTCTCCCCGCTCCTCCTCTTCATGCCAAAGATTGTTCCTCCAGAGCTGCAAAACTGAATTATACGAATACGCATATTAACTAGATGATTCTGTCTTCCACAAGTTCTCTAACTCTTAATTAAGTTTTAGTTATTAATATGCTTATTCGTATAATTTAGCTTCCAGCTTTCAAAAAAAAAATCTATGCTGGCAGATAAGAAAAAGCCTATAAAAACAGTATGGCGATTCCTGTTAAAACACATCAATTTCGTTATATACCTGTGGAAAAACGGCTGTCTTCAGCCTCACCATCACACCTCAGTTGCTAATGCATCAAAACACAAGTCAAAAAAATCAGTTTGGCAGTTCCAACCTAAAGAAAAGTTCTTATTCTATACTTAAAAAAGCTTTGAAAAAAAAAAAAAAATGTGGCTTTTAGAAACCCAAGGCAATTCTGAAATCACATTGCTTCTTGCTAATCCTAGTCCCAATCCTCTCAGGTTTTCAAAATTAATTATATTTACTAAAATGAGCACAGAATTTAAAAGACTGAACTTTAATCCACAGGGCTACAAAAAATAAACAGAAATTGCTTTACACTCCCATACACCTCCATCCCATTTCACCTCTAATGGCAGATAAGATAACTATGAGTAAATTTTGTATCTCAACTCAAGCTTAAAAAAGGTAGTATTTGAAAAATTTAAGTCATTGTTACCACTGAAATAGTTAAGGTTTTGAATGTCGAAGTTCAGTGTTCATATAGGAAACATTAAAAAAATGTTTCCCCTGATTAGAGACAATACTACTAGTTCCCAACTTGCAAGAGCACTTGTCTAGCACTTACAGTGTAGTAACAGATGACCATGAGTTTATGCAAGTATATTTAGCAATTAGAATCTTAAGTTCTTAATCAAAAATACCAGTTTTAGGTGCTCTTTTCTCCTCTTGCCAAAGGAAGAGCTTGACGATCCAGGTTCTGATTCTTGGCCTCCCGTTTTACCATTGTCATCATCTTCCTCTTCATCATCCTCAAAGCACCATTCTGGTAGCTCAGGTGGTGATGGCGCATCATCTTCATCTCCGTAACGACGAAATAATTCCTTCAAATAGTCACCTTTATAAATACCTGGTGGTCTAGCTTGAGCAAAGGTAGCCACAGCTGCCTCAATACTGTCAAATAAAACATGGAAATCACTCTGTATGCTTTATTTGTCAAGGCATAGCACGACTAAAACATGCTTAAAATTTATCAGTACCAAGAACTCAGAAAAAATCCTAAAGTGACAATTGCAAAAACATTCATGATATTCAAAGCATCATGCTTAAGTTGTGTTGATCTTGCACTGCGTACATTCATAAAAGAAACTGCAGCTCAGTCTGCTTCATCTCTAGTTGCAGCAAAGAGCAGTCTGCTGGCCATTTAGATAAAACTTTCTTTATAATTTTTATTACTGCTATAAAACCAAATGAATGAGTGACACACAGGTAAGTACTTACAGACCAAATTAAGAGGAAAAAAAGATTTTAAAAAGCTTATTTAAAAAATATTCAAGTGGTAACATTCAAATAGCTACACTTTTTTGTCTAAAAGCTTTCTTCATTTTTATTTAGAGGTTTTGCAAACACTTCAGCAGGAAGCATCCACATCTTTTGTAATTACTTCTCTTACAGGACACTTCCCTCAGAAACTGCATTTTAGGAGCCTCTCCCTACGCAGCTAACACTTAAGGTTAATTTCAATAATAAACTGGAGACCAGATAACAAAAAAAGTTAGAAACCAAAACTAACAGTCAAGCACCAGTCAACTAGAAAGCGCTACAAAACATATGACAGTGAGCACAGGACAAGAACATTTTTCAAATTTCAGGAACCAGTGGACTGCATCATCTTTCAAGGGTTTTGTTGCTGTTCTCATAGATCCTATGAAAATGGACATAATTCTATGGAGCAGTAATGCTCCACAGATTAACATTTAGAAATCTTGCTATATAGGTTGGATACTGGGACAAATTTCTTCTCTGAAAGAGTGGTCAGGTGCTGGAACGGGCTGCCCAGGGAGGTGGTGGAGTCACCGTCCCTGGAGGTGTTCAAGAAACATTTAGATGTTGTACTGAGGGAAGTGGTTTAGTGGGGAAATGGTGGTAGGTGGATGGTTGGACTGGATCATCTTGATGATTCTATGCAAAAGAGTAGAGAGATACCACAAAAGGTAAATCCCTTAGTTAGGCTTCTTGACAAGCATGAATCTTTAAGCTGGAACAAAAGCACATGCTACTTGCTGCAAGTTTGTTTGTTTGTTTAATATGAAAATAGTCTACCACTGGAACAAGGAAATCATATAGCTAAAATTGGAAAAAATACAGGAGGCATCCAGTATGAGACAGCGCCTAAGAACTCTGAGACAAGTATCCTGGCATGGAAAAAGGCACTTCCCAAGAACCAGGTAAGTTTGGTTCTCTCTTTGATTAAGAATGGAGAACAAAGCAATTTCAGGAGTCATAACGTGTCATAAAATCTCAGAAATGACAGCTTAATAACCTGAGTTATTTAGAAAAGATCTATCTTCCTCATTTTGTTTCTTATGACTCCTGATTTCTTACACAAGACAATTTTTATTTTGGTAACATCCTTAAATTGTTTTACATCTTCCAAAAATCAATGTCATTGCAAGTCCAAAACAACCAAAAGAGGCAGGGTCTGAAATGCATTCAAATGTAATACAATGTCCCCCATTGTAATGCAAGAACTCTACACTATTGTGGAGTATATGGTAACAGAAGTCAAAAGATCCAGTGCTAGGTTTCTGAGCTTGAAATCTGCTGTAGGAAACTATTCTCTGCAAGTTCTAGAAACAGAGTAGACTTTGGGGAAAAAGTTATAAAAAAGAAAACTAAGGTTTCTGATAACTAGCTGGAGGGCTTTCATTCTAGATGACCTTTCTTTAACTAACTATAAAATACATCTCAGAATTCACAATGCATCAGCAGTACTCTTGTACCATACACTTCAGAAATGAATATGGATGGATTTTTCCATCAGGAAAGCCTTATTTCCTCTTCAGCAAACAGCAGTGACTTATTTTAAAGGATGATACAGCAAACTGGCTTTATCTTAATACAACGCTTAGCGCTAACTACCACCTTGCGGAAATAATCTTTTGCGGTGGACATTTTTATTAAGTGACATCTGGACACTCTGTTAAAATAATTTGACAGAGAAGAGCAAATTTATACAGTCAGCTATTTGAACAAAGCGAACAAACAAAAATATATGGCTGCTAAGTTTTAAGGCCCTTCCCACAGAGGTTTAAAAGCAGAAAGCTGCATAAAAGCAGTTTCAAATAGATTTAAGTGCATTTCCTCCTCAGAACAAACAACCAATATCAAGTCTGATTATTGCATGCTGCTTTTAAGTTGTTAGATTAAAAGCAAACCAATTTTCTACTTTGTAAGGGTAACTATAATCACTACAACAATCTTTGTATCTTCCTGCAGTCAGCTAAGATTCTGCCAAGATTCAGCCACCCACCGTTAATGGCATTCTGTCTCCATTACTCCAGTGTCTGTACTCCAAGTTTACTAACAGAAGACAACGACCTACTTCTTCGCAAACTGCTTGCATACACATGCTAATCACCAAATAAATTCTATGTCCAGAGATGTATCACAAGAACATGCAAGAACAGGAGTGTAATTTTCTTCACTTAAAGGACTGTACAAGAAATACCATCAAAATGCTGAAGGGACTTGTTAAGTGACATGCTCTGCAAGCAACCCAGCCATCACAGAAACAGCATTTCATGAATGCTACCAAACATGCAATAAATAAATAAATAAATAAATCAGGCTTCTCAGCATGGTATGGCCTATTTTTTTTTTTTAACTAGTAATATTTGGAAAAGATCTCTAGCATGTATGAAGGCACCAAAGTTTAAACAGGTGCTTTTGTAGAAATGTGTTGCAGACTTCAGTTAAACAGCAAGCTGGAAACAGCTTTGCCTTCCCACTACCCCTTCAGAAGAGAACTTGTCACTCTGTTGTTTCTCCAGCTAATGGCATCTTTCCAGAAGTCAAGAAACTAAAAGAGCCTATACACAAACCTATGTGAAATAGAAGAAATAATACTTCAGGCTTCTCTGAACTCTATGTTTTCACTCAAAGTGTGGGGCATACCACTGCGGAGAGATCCAGCACAATCCATACATTTCTAGAAGCCCTCACACAGCAGGTACGGCTGACTTTCACCTACCAGAACTGAGAAGCTTGACTGACCAAGGCTAAGCTACCAACATATGATATGAATAATGCTAACATAGGTTGTTTGCTCAAAATTAGTTGGAAGTTTTAATTTAAACAGTGAATACACAAGGATAGCTGCCAGGACAATGAGTGAAACATACTGAAGATTCTTTGGGTCCACAAATCCCTAAGAATTCAAATTCAAAGTTACCTCCAGTCCAGCTTCTCAACCAAGAAGGCACAGATGAGAAATCCAGTTCTATTGAAACCATGCGTGCAATGGACACCTAGATGAAACAAGAGAAGAACATAATCATTTGAAAGTATTGTCAACAAACATGGTTAAGTTTCACAAGTGAGTTTTCTGATCATTCTACCTTCATCAGTAACAAGTTACCTCCCCTCCCTATCAAGACAGCACAGATTACTTAATGCACAAAAGCCTAAAAACAATTTATTATTTACTTCCTGCAAATTATCAGCAACAAGAGTATAGGACGCTTCAGATTATTTCAGATCAAGACCACTAACTTAATCCAACTCAAATATGGCTAATGCAGACAAGATCCAAAGTTGTTTGGTTTGGGTTTTTGCTGTTTTGTTTTTTCTTTTTTTTTTTCTTTTTTTTTTTTTAAATGACTGCTCAAATGCTCACCAGGAGACGATGCAGTCAAATTTGATAGCTGTGATTTTAATGGATTCAACAAGCAATTACATTTATTTCACACCATTGGGCATAAAAATCATACCCAGATTTTCCTATTTCAAACTTGAACGCAGTGTCAGTCTAAAATTCTAAGTCAGATTTGTAATTACCATGCTAAGGCCGGACATTAATTTGGGGGAAAAAAACAAACCTATACAACACTACAGTAACCTTGAAATACTTATCACATTTTAAGAAAAACACACATTTTTCCTCTATTTCACAGTGAGAGGAAGAGTCAAAGGCATCAAAATTCCCTTTTTTTCTTTTTCCTGTTCTTTTCGCCCATCTCAAGGCAACAGCACCATCTAGTGAAAAACAAGCCAGGTCTGAAACTCGTGCTACTAAAAGGCTATGAAGAATTCAGGCAAGATGATGACTCTTCCTCCCACTGCATTTTTTCAAACAG
Source organism: Pavo muticus (assembly GCA_016647715.1). NCBI lineage: Eukaryota > Metazoa > Chordata > Aves > Galliformes > Phasianidae > Pavo > Pavo muticus. The sequence continues at coordinate 1,424,349 of JACDJE010000085.1, read as the reverse complement.
CGAACACCACAGTATTAAAGTTCCCACTAAAACCAAGCGCAATTATTAATCGATCAGTAATATGTTTTTCAGCTCTGACTACAAAGCAAGGTTTTATTAATTTACTTATTTCTCTGCCATAGTTAGGAGACTAAGTCAGCAATAATTCACTTGATGTTTATCCAGATCAAATTTCAGCATTTATCTTCTCCTACACCCCACATCCACATTGCAAGCAATTTATTTATTTTAAACTGGAGATCCAAGACAAAATACCTATGAAGAGCAGAAACTTTACACAGGTACACAGACCCCAACTGCATCAGAGTTGGGTTTGTGACTCACTCCCCTTTCACTCCAGCCTTCCTTTCTTAATAAAGCAATGCAAAATCTGCTAGGAATTTCTTGGATTCATACATTCTAACCATTAATAGCCACAAAAACCGTAACTCAAATCAAATGAAATTAATTTTAGCTTCCTTATAGAATTTGTTCCCAGTAATCATTTCTCTTCTGTTTTCGGCTTAAGCAAAATCTTTGCATTTTGTTTCCTTGAAGTTGGCAGGCATGCTGCAGTCCTTCAAGTTGCAAAAATATAGCTTCCATCCTATAGTGTTCTAGTTGAATAGAAAATTTTGTTCACTTATCATTCACATTTGAGCCTTTTTTGTATTTAATCCTGACACTGGCAATGAAATGGCACACAATTGCTATCAATAAGCCCTGCAGCTGTTACTTCTACCAAGAAGGTTAAGTCAATAAATTTATACACATGACAAAGATAAGTAGCATTTCAGCAATGAGATCATTGGCTTGGAAAGGAATGATAGCAGAGGGTGCAGTACTATCACTGCTGCAGATTGCTTTCATTTCTGATAAAAACCATCCTCCACACTAACTCCTCCAGTGCTCTTTCAAAAGAGGAGACAAAGCATTCAGACCCAGAAACAACTTTTCTGTAACTCATGGAAGGAAAATGGAACACCCCAACATTTCACTTATAATACAAAAGCCTTAGCCACAGGTTATTTAAGAGTGTTTTGTGTTGTTTTTTTTTTTTTTTTGCCTCACAGAAGTGAACCAAAGGGAAGTGATCATCCCTCTGTACTCAGCCCTGGTGAGGCCACACCTCAAATACTGTGCTCAGTGTTGGGCCCCTCACTGCAAGACAGACATCAAGGCCCTGGAACATGTCCAGAGAAGGGTAGTGAAGCTGTGACAGGTCTGGAGCACAAGCCTTATGGGGAGTGGCTGAAGGAACTGGGATTATTTAGTCTGGAGAAGAGGAGGCTCAGGGGTGACCTTATAGCTCTCTAGAACTACCTGAAGGGAGGCTGTACTGAGCTGGGAGTCAGCCTCTTCTCCCATGTAACTAGCAATAGGACTAGAGGGAATGGCCTTAAGATGCACCAGGGGAGATTCAGGTTGAACATTAGGAAATGCTCGTTCTCTGAGAGAGCAGTCAGGCATTGGACTGTTCTGCCCAGAGAGGTGGTTGAGTCATCAACCCCAGAGGTGTTCAAGAAACGTTTAGTTGTTGTACTGAGGGACACTGTTTAGCAGGGAAATATTGGTGGTAGGTGGACAGCTGCACTGGATGATCTAAGAGATCTTTTCCAACCTTGGTGATTTTATCATTCTAAAGTCAATTAGAGTCAAGACAGTCTAAATAATAGAACATTCCAAAACTCATGCAAGTCAAAAAGTAAATGGCTCCACAATAAAAATGGTGTTTTAGAAGTTAAATGGGTTTGCTACTTAATACATATCACAACACTATCCATATTTCTAAGAAATTCCAAATCCCGAAATATTGTTTGATGGCTGATCCCACTTACTCTCATTTAGTAGTTTCTCATTTTTCATATCAGATACTTCTGCTTGTTCAAGGAAAAAAAAATACAAGTCTCAAATTAAAATTTCCTTCTATGTGAAACATAGAATCATAGAATCGCTAAGGTCGGAAAAGACCCACAGGATCATCCAGTCCAACCATTCACCCATCACCAATGGTTCTCGCTAAACCATGTCCCTCAACACAACATCCAAACGTTCTTTGAACACCTCGAGGGTCGGTGACTCCACCACCTCTCTGGGCAGCCCATTCCAGTGCCCGACCACCCTTTCAGAGTAGTAGTAAAATAAAAGAGAAAATAAAAGAGAAGAAAGCATCTAAAACTAAATTGTGTGAAAAAGTTAATTATGTGCTCCAAGTAAATGTCTCAGGCATTAATAAAATAAGATTCTCAATGGTATCCAGTGACAAGAAGAAATAAGCACAAACTGAAATACGAGAAAGGCTGTTTAAACACTAGGAAAAAGCACTTTTCATTGTAAAAGTCGTCAAACACTTGAATACGTCGCCAGAAGATGATGTGGAGTCCCTATCCTTGAAGACTGTCAAAAGCGGGCACCATCCTAAGCAATCTGCTTCAGCTGACTCTGCTCTGCAGAGGGGTGATAAACTAGATGATTTCCAGAGGCCTCTTCCAACTTCAGCTGTTCTAAGACTCTATACAAATCCTAAACTGTGTGAACATACAAGCTTAGTTTACCAAGCTCTTATCAATGGCACCTATGCAAACAACTGTTCTATGTACTAAGTCAGACAGATATTCCTATTCAGTAAGAGTACAGAATTATCACCAAAGATGCCCAATGTTGAAACTCCTCCCGCCTCTGAAAACTCAGCTGCACAGTAATTTCTCATCTCTGACAGTCTGCAGAGTTAAGCATGAAAGTGCTTAACAGGAATCAGAATAAAATGGTCTTAACTAAAACTGAAAGCCACTCAAATTGATTTTTTTTTTCCCCTCTGAGGGAAAAAGTCTTATGAACATTCAAATATTTACTATGAGACAATACCTCACAGAAGAAAAACTTAGCCAAATATCTACCACCAATTTCTACCAATTAATCAGCTGCTTTGTGAAATCTGCTGAAGAATCTCTGATCAGTCAGCTATTGAAAATGTTGAAAAGGACAGCAAGTAAGCCAAAACAACACTTAGGCAATGCATAATCTTTTCTATCAGCAGAAGTTTCAAAAACAATGCAGACATCTTGTACAAGAACTGCCTACATTTCTTCTGCATAAAGTAAACAGCTGTATTCAAATTGATGCATATGGAAATATACAGGTTTCTGTAAAAAGAAAATGCTACTCTAGAGTTAAAAAAAATAATCTAATCTATATATGCATAAACACTACTGCAGAAATTCCTTTGCTGACACTGTCAAGAATAACAGACTGTAAGGAATAAATAAAAAATAAATTAACAGCAAAAACCAATGGAAATAGACATACCTATGAGTTCTGTGGGATTCTTCTCACTGAAATGTTCACATACACGGATAAATGTCTCTGTATTCTCAGGCGTAGGGCACTCACCATGTCTGATAAAAAAAAACAAGACAGCAATCAGCTGAGGGAAAAGGAAAAATCGAAATGAAAAAACAGCAATTACTTCAGAGTGATCTTTCAAGTTAAAAACTAAAAAGAATACGGACAACTTACCCTTTACACTGGAGCTTTATATATTTAATCCCCTCTTTTTGTATATCGTTCCTATCATAGAATCTATTGGTGTTGGTCAAGTCTACCAGCAAACCCATTTTAACCTAAAAAATAAAAATAACGATGTATTCAGTTTGAGTATTAGTGCATAAATATTAATTTGTTAGTAACAACCAAATTAAAAATGATAGCAAACTACTGTTGCAGGTTTGAAATCTTTCAAATACTGCGTTCAGAAAACATCTATATAAGCATCATTCTACCACCAGTCGTTCTTTGTGAAAGCTTGTGCCTGGATTAGCTTCAGTCACCAGTTCAAAAACCTGTTTGTTTCTTCCAGCATTTCCAAATAAGAAAAATTTGCTAACAGCAAAAAATATCTGTTGAAGAACTGTCTAAACATGTTAAAAGACATAACTTTATTACCTAAAGTCACATCAACTTTACATAAAACAACACAGTGAGAGCACCATAAGAAAAATTACCTACTGAAACTTATTTATAAGTATCCACTCACAAGAAAAAAACTTTACCTCAGTTTACCCATTTAGTAGAGCACAAAACAAATGAACACACTTTCAAGTTTAAAATAAAAATTCCCTTCATTTCCTAGAAATTTTCTACTCAGAGGTGAAACGTAAAACAACTTGAAATCTTGCAAGGTGCTGCAGGTAACTGAGCTGGCAGTTTTAACCACACAGATGTTAGGATGTACCTGAATTAAGGCTGCCTTACCCATTAACCTAATGCGTCCTTTGGGCTTTACAGAAGTTACCATTTCAAAACTCAAGAGAGAAAGCAGGAGTTCCACTGGGTGGCACCCTACACACAGCTCACCAGCAACACGCATTCTACAGACTCCTCATTTACATTAACGAGGGGAATAATAGTGTTGGAAAACACTTCAAGTTCTAGGGAAATGCATTCCTTTAGGTCACAGATACAGGAAGTTACAGAAAAGCAGAACAGGAAAACAAAAGTTGCATGGCAACATGTTGACTCAATGCTAGCCTTCTCCATTCTGTAGAATTTCATCCTTAGTTCAGCAAAACTTCTTCCAATCACAAACCTCCCTTATGACCGCACAAAAACAGCTCACTAATATACCTGTTTGCTGAAAGCATTCCTGGCTTCCTATTTGGTCAAAAAGCAGAACATCATGCTTTCAATTAGGACCCTCACCATGAAATCAGATGCCTACTTAAAGGCTGTTTTACAAGCAGATTTAACAAAATCCTCATTCATTTTAAAAAGACATCAGTAGTACACTTAAAAGTACCTCACCACTGCAGCATGTTACATGTGCAAAAACATACAAGAACAGCACATCTTCAATATATTTAAAACTCCAGCACATATTCTCAACACGATTTTGATCAGTTTTTATTCACCTTGCAGTCAGACTGGCAATAGTTTAGAATTGCAGCAGGAAGAATTACAACTTAAAACACTGCTTCCAAACAATTCACAGAAAATAAACTCCCGTCAACTAGAATACAGTTCAGACAGAGTAGTTTCACACAGATACGTTAATCTGTAGACTCCAAAGGCAAATTTCCAATTGTCAACAGAGCTTATCATGCATGACATTCAAAGTTCTTATGATACACTTCCATAATATTATTTATCAGATGTTAAAAAGTGTCATAACGTTGTGTCAGCAGCACTAAGTACTCCAGTATCCAAAGTTGTTCTAAATTTCTCCTCTCCTTCTTTGTTTACTTCAACATTGTGTATTTTATTCTGAATGGTTTCTTGTGAGCATACTGCAGAAATACAAGGACTATGGTAGCGGCCCACCTGAAAACAATGTCACATCAACTGAAATTACAAATATTTTGTGCCAACTGAGCTGCTGAACATACGGACTGACAGCAGCATATTACCCAGTGATTAATTTTGTGGGGAGTATACAAAAGGCAGTAGATTACTTTCCCTCTACTTTCAACAACATTTAGCAAACATCTCAAGGATTACTTAATTCACAAGTATGGCCACACAAAGTTTCCTGGTGCTACACTGTAGGTCCCTAACACTGACCCAAACCAATTAAAAACGACTGTTTAGAGTAGAATAACATGTTCTCTCATCAGTACCTTCAGGTGAACATACTGGACAGCAAGCTAGGAAAAATAAAAGTAAAATGGTGAAAGATGCATCTAAAATTAGATAGCTATATGAAAACTTTAGATATTTTTGTATTGTTCTACACAAGCATTAGCCCTACATAGGGAATCATAGAATCACTAAGGTCAGAAAAGACCTCCCAGATCACCCAGTCCAACTGTCCACCTATCACCAACATTTCCTTCTGAACCATGTCCCTCAGTGCAACATCCAAACGTTACTTGAACACCTCCAGAGATGGTGACTCTACTATCCCCCTGAGCAGCTCGTTCCAGTGCCTGACCACTCTTTTAGAGAAGAGATTTTTCCTAATAACCAACCTGAATCACTTCTGGCGCAACTTAAGGCCATTCCCTCTCATCTTGTCACTAGTTACGCAGGAGAAGAGGCTGACCTCCACTTTGCCACAACCTCCCTTCAGGTAGTTGTAGAGAGCAATAAGGTCACTCCTAAGCCTCCTCTTCTCCAGGCTAAATAATCCAGTTCCCTCAGCTGCTCCCCATCAGACTTGTGCTCCAGAGCCCTCACAGCTTTGTTGCCCTTCTCTGGACACATTCCAGGGCCTCAGCGTCTGTCTGGTAGCAAGGGGCCCAAACCTGAACACAGTACTCAAGGAGCAGCCTCACCAGGGCTGAGTACAGAGGGATGATCACCTCCCTGCTCCTGCTGGCAACACTATTTCTGATACAAACCAGGATGCCATTGGCCTTCTTGGCCACCTGGACACACTGCTGGCTCATGTTCAGCCAAACATCAACCAACACCTCCAGGTATATTTCTTCCACACAATCTTCCTGCCACTCTGCCCCTCGCCTGTAGCATTGCCTGGGATTGTTGCGGCCAAAGTGCAGAAACCAGCACTTGGTCTTGTTGAATTTCATCCCACTGGCCTTGGCTCAGTGATCCAGCCTGTATCACTCTGTAGGGCCTTGCTAAGCCCAGGCAGATTGACATTTCCTGCCAGCCTGGTGTCATCTGCAAAACTTACTGAGGGTGTACTCAATGCCCTCATCCAGGTCATCAATAAAGATACCGGACGGGACTGAACCCACACAGAATCTTCCAGTAGCATGACCTGACAAAAAAAAAAAAAAAAAAAAAAAAAAAGCACAATAACCTTCTTTCATGTTCTGCATCCTATCAGTAGTGTGGTTAGAGTATGCAAAAAGACTGATACAAGAACCAGCTGTATGTTCCCTGAAGAGCTCTATACTACAAAGCAACATAAGTGGTGCCATTAACTACTCTCCTCCTTAGATTCTGCACAGCTCAGCTAGATAAATTGTTCTTTTATTTAAAATATGAGGTTAGGTATAGTGTTTCCAAGATATCCTCAGCTAAGGGGAAAAATTATTTTTGAAATAACATTAAGATTTAATGAAAACAATTTTAAAGCAGAGGATTTTTCATCCAGTTGCAGCACAGCAAGAAAGACATTCCAAAATGAGAATTAGTACTGAAGAAAACGCTGTATCGTCCAATCGCCTCAACAGAAGGAAAAAGAGTTATTAGGAAAATGAGCTGTTTAATAAAAGCAAGATGACAAGATTAAATGGTGTTACCTTTCAAATCACATACTGTTAACAGAGAGCTAAAATAAGCAATTTGTGAAGCACAGACTCACATTCTCCCCTTTCAAAGCAGGGGATACAATTCCACTTGAGTACAGAAAACTCAAAGCTAATTCCCAACTCCACTATCCTCAAATAGCAGCAGCTTCAAATGATCCCACCACAAGCCTCCACACTTCCCCAAACCCCTCCTGCAATAAAGAGCGATCGCTGAGATGTATGAAAGCACAAAAATTAATTTCATATCGAAACATTTGAGCTGAAAGAATACTCGCATGTTTTTCCTTTAACTTTTAGAGATTACTCTTCTGAACATATTCTCATATAGATTTCAGTCTCCTGATTGATACAGAGGAGTGAGGAGAACACTACAACATATTTCAGACCCAAACTGTCACTAACCATTTGGGGATATTGCATTTAATTTCAACGGGAGGATGAAATACAGCAAAGTGTTTGGGAGGAAACTCAGAACTGCAGAACTTCTGTCCAGCTGTTGCGTTACAGTTATTACAAATCATTCAGATGTAAATGAAGATCCTGTGAAGTGACTATTTCTCACACAGTTCATGGAGCAGTAAACCACACAGGTATCTGGTATAATTCAGCCACAGCTATGAAGCATGTATGGCATGTACGTACATGTATGCATGACATTTAGAGCATAAGGCCTGAAATCAAAGTATCCAGTTACTGTATTCCAAAATCCACTCAAAGAAATACTGGTACCACAGAAACTGAAGCATTTCAGTCACCAAACTGAGGTTGGACTGTGCTTGCATATGGTCTGATCAATCACAACTCCTACATATAGGAAATATTCTGGTACCTGTATGCTCATCACACAGGTGCTTTGCTGTGCTCCCAAACACTGACATCACAGCAACTACCACAGTAATTCTCTCAGCCATGCTCTCATAGGTTTGCTCCTGGAAAACTTAGCAGAAGCTGATTTCTGAAGCACTACCAAACTAAACTAGTAACCCAATGGAAAAAAAATATTTTTCCATCCAACATTTTACATAAATCACATTTTTCAGTCCACCACACCCCACCATCATTAAATCACATGGCTTTGGAAGAGAGTAAATTGTTGAGCAACTTTTCACTAAGACACATATATTTTTCTCACAAGAATTGTTGCAACACTAAAATTTTATTGCATTGCAACACAATGAAACTGTTTTTTCTTGCTTGCAATTGTAAAAGATGACTGAAGAGATGAAATAAAGCTGATCTGTAGCTTGAAATTGTCACCTTCTACATACAACAAAACCACAATCTTCATACCGTCTCCACTCAGCCATACATTGGCTGGTGAGTCCATGATCTCCTGTGCTTATAAAAGCCTTCTTCCTCTCACTGTTTCTCATTCCAGGAATCTCACACTTAAAAAGCCTTATGCATGCACTCTTTTGTTGCTATGCAAATAAACAGACTCAGCTAAATTCCCTTTACATGACCCCAGAAGTCTCTCATCAAACAACATCCTCCTCAGGAGACTGAAAACATACCACTGCACACTGAATTCTCTTTGGTTCCCAGACAACTTTCATTTGAGGAAAGCGGTTTAAAATCAGTGATTAAATTGATCTGTGAAACCAACAACATGACTGAGAACTGGTAACTAGTTTTCCTAATAGGAACACTGTAGCTTAAATGTATTAACTGCACAATCGTTCTTGTGAGTCCAAGCTCTTCATAAGAGAAATAAGATTAACTTTTATAAAGCATAAATATTACTGATTTCCCTACTCAAGAAAGAAATAAAGAACAGTGTCACCAATTGCTTCTGCTATTTTTTTAATGAGAACCTTAAGTTACCATTTCAGTACTGGCATTTGTAAAATAAAAAAAAAGGAATTCCTATCCCTTATTAAAAGAGTGTCTAACACTGAGGTTTTCAGCAACCAGGTCTGAAAGAGAAAAGGAAGTTTGTTAAGGAAAGTTCCATCTTATCTTAAATGCTCAACCTGTACCTTCAAGTATGTGTTAACAGAAATATGTAATTATGACCAAAATTCTGACAGAAGTTTCTGATGAAGTTTCTAGTGTGGGAGTTAAGTTATATGGACCTACATAATAAAACTTCAGAAGGGATTCATCTGCAAAGTATTAGTATTTAGCCCACTGAAGTAAAACGATGACAACCATACCCAATGAGTTACTTTTCTCTTACAAAAATCCTCTTTTCTAGGTTTCCTCAGCTGCACGTCCATCTCATTTTGCTAGATTGTCGATAAACTGCTGCTCTAGAAACACAGCACTCTGTAACACAGCACTCTAGTAACACATTGCTTATCTTGGCAAATCAAAAATGTTAAGTAGATTTTTTAAAACTAGAGATTTTGAGAAAAATGATATGTTCTCCTAACTACAATGAAGAGAACATTAGCGAAGATTCTCATGCTAATAACTGCTTTATCAGACTCTAATCATCTAAAGTCAGTGAAGACAGGAACTCGTAGCGTTGCAAAGCAACTGATGTGCCTGGTAAAAAGGCCATGAAGACTCACTCCCTATGTTTTGTTAGGGTTTTTTTAGTGATAAATCAGTAGCAAGCAAAAACTCAAATTCTGAGAAAGTCTTTTAAGTTCTCTACAACTTTAAAACATTTGCACAATTTTATATTACTTCAAACCACGAATAGGCTTAACTTTTGGAATTCTAAGTATGCCTATTAAAGCTGATTGGAGTCAAAAACCACATTACATAAAAGAGGAGCCCAAGTAGAATGTAAACTCACAGATCATAAAATTGAAGCAAGGTAAACCCTACCACTTTTGACACATATGCTTCACGTTTTCCCACTAACACCTTTATCACTGCTGCATCAAGTAGCTCACCATCATACCAAAGCTCAAATAAGATCCACAAAATACAGATTCTCTTATTTTAACCACATGACTCTTCTGGTGCTTAAACTATGATATTGTCAGACTAGTTCTGAACTTGTTTAACTTAAATCAGCAGCCTGTGGTAAAGGTAAAGAAACTCTACCATTAGTTTTATAAACAACACAGTCTAAACAAGCAGTGCCCATATTCTATATAATAGTTCAGTAAACACATTAAAAGAATTAGGTTGTGTGCCTCTCTCTGTCCGGGAGGTTCAAAATCCCCTCTCCTACATCTCTGAATGCACTCAACCCTACACAGACGTCTGCACAGCACAAAAGGCTGGAAAGGCCTTCTCTCATCAGAGCCATGCAGTAGTGCACAACTACATCCTGGCTGAATGAGACAGACTGAAACGGGCTAAACAGAGACAATGAACAGGAGTTCTGTGAAATATGCCTAGCATTTTTTAATACTTTCATCCCTATAAGTGAAAATGCAGCTTAGCGTAGCTGTACAAGGATCACCTGTAAAACTACAAACTCAAAGGATCTGAACTTTGATAACAGCATCTTATTAGGTTGTGACAGTAATAACAGAAAAACATGAGGTTCTTGATGATAACACAGTGAATAAGCTGGAGAATTCTGAACAACTCTTGCCTATAATCAAGTAATTTAGAAACAAAGGAGTTGCAGAGAAAACCTGAAAAAGTAAATAAAATATATACGTAGTGTAATGTTATAATGCAATTGAAAGCACAGCAGTGGCAACAGAATAGCAAAGTTCTAGGCTGCAGCAAGTGAGGATGTGCTCAATGCAGCAGCCATGGACACAGAACCAAAGGAAAAAAAAAAAAAAAAAAAAAAAAAGCTGCTTACCCTTGGAAGACCTCAGGTAGGCAGGACTCTCCAACAAGATACCCTTGCCTCCACTGCCAACCCTTAAATGAGGTCTGGGAAGGGGCGGATCCTGGCTCCACCCCTTCTGATCACTCAGCTGCATTGCTTGCACCTGAGCTCCCCTGGGTTGGCCCTGCCTTCCCACAAGGTAATCTATCACTGATTCAAGTTCTGATTTAGCATTTCTGCTACACATCTATATTAAATTTTTCTGTACAGGTGTTCCCAAGAAAGCCACCAACAACATTTTTCTTAAACCTGAAAAGCAATATTTGAATAAACATTAGCAACAAAAGTAACATTTCAATAAATAGAAAATTTAACTTTACCTTGAGACTCTTTAAGTAGTTGGACAACATACTTGGGTGAAAACGATTTTCTTCAGCAACCTGATCATCGTATCTTGGTCCTAACATTGTCTTCAAAGGTAAAAACTTCCCTATGAAATACAAATTTGGCAGTATTATACATACTGATGTATACGTGCACTTGCAACTTAGTGATTTCAAAGCAATACACCAAGCAGTTTTATAGGTTCTTCTACAATGAAAAGTAACTGCAGGTAAAGTATCAACAAGTGGAAACATTTCTTAGCTCTGAGTTTGCAGAATGCCACGCAAATAAGTCAAGAGGGAAACAGACCAGATCATCAAGAAGCAGTACTCTTGATGTTTCAGCTGGATTTTAGCATGGGTCAGGCTGGAGAGCTACAGCACACAACATTTACGCTCGGTACAGTAGAAAACACAAAAAGCCAATCTGAAAGGTCAGTTTGCCACCCAACGTGCCTGGCCCAGAGGAGCTGTTGGGGCCCTGAGGAGGAGCGCAGACATCCCTCCAAAGCACAGGGCCTGTGTGCAGCTCAGACGTTGTGTCTGTGACAGAACCGTGACAGAAACTTGAGGGGAATTAGCACTTACCCATCAGTCACTAAGAACCCAAGATTTTTCAGTATTGCTTTTATCTTTCCACCCATCCTACCTACCACAGAACACCTGAAATAACCCGCTGGGATGCTTGGTGCTTTCTGCCCACCTCCAGCGAGCTGTGGGCAGTCTCCTTCCCCAAACAAAACCATGTGGAATGAAAACAGTGAGAGAGTCATTGCATCCAGATAGAAATCAGCTTCTGAGAGAGAAGCTCATTAATCTTCATAAAAATGAAAAAATGCATACCGATCTCACTGAAAGAGCAGGCAAGTGATTGCTGAGAGCTCTTTAAACAATAAAATTCATACGGTTCTCTGTAGCCTCAAGTTCTAACAAAACATCCTATGTAGTTTCAAATAAGCATTTAACTTTTAGGAAAGAGCCACTGAAAAAAAAAGAGAAGACGGAGAGGAAACTGAGAGAAGCTTCGTGTGACTTGCTGGTCAGCATCATGCAGGAACTGGCAAGGTGAGGAGCATCCTCACTTTTAACCTGTCTGAGAAAAGTCATTCAGTCACACAGTGAGCATACACCTCACGTGGCACTAAGTCCCTAGCCACTTCAACTCACCTGGCTGGCAGAAACACTCTTCACATTAACCTACTTCCCTCTGCCTTTCCATTCCATCCCCCTTGACCACAGTGTGAGGGTTGGCTGCCCTCCTCCATTTCCTCATGGTTTGACCTACTTGCTTTAATTCTGTTGGTTTGCTGTGCCTCCTGTCACTTTCAGCATTCCTATTCAGCTTCTCACACTGCTAACCCCTCCTTCCACATTAACTCATAGCTTATACTGTCCAGACTGATTCTCCAAATCCTGACTGTGGATGACCTTAATGCAGAAATCTGTCTTTGCCGTGAATTCAACAAAACATCAAGCATGCTTGGAACTGTGCTAATTCACTTCACCACTCCTCAGTGCCATCCAAACACACCCATTCACTCTGTGGAAGTGCTGAGTATTTTAACAGGCTCCATTTAGTACCACTTGGGAACATACTGAATCCCCGATCCTTGGAACCATTTAGGTGCCCAACTTGTACAAACAGAAGTTTGCCATCACTGTGTAGAAACAGAATTTGCATGGCAGTGAGCAAGTTGTCTGCCGACGTTAGAAGACAGCAGGGAATTCAAGTAATTGCATTTCAAGTTGGGGAAATTTTCCAATCAGGCTATGAAAACAATGGCTTCGGAGGTTTAGGGTTGAGTTGGTTTTTTTACAGATGTTTTTAATAATATCTGACAACTCTGCATGCAGTGTGCAAGACTAGGAGAGGATTAACCAACATGAACCAACAGCAGGCTGAAGGACATTGCTGAAACACTTCTCATGTCTTTTCCTCAGTATCTCGCTAAGATTCTCTATAGCAAAAACAAACAGATGTGATTTCAGGAGGTTATAAAGGGTAGGTACTTGCAGAGACAGAGATGCCAAGGCAGCAAGGCTGAAGAAACCTGGTAACTTCAGTTCCAAGAGTTCAGAGAAAGCTCTTTTTGTCAAACGTGTGACTGAGCTGCTACCACAATGCAATATGACGTGAAAACCTTTCATAAAACCAGTGGCAGCACACTACTACTTAAAGAATAACAGTCCTGTTATCCTGAATGAACTTGATCTCACAAACAGAAGAGCTCCAGACCTCCCTGGTTCTTGTATTTGAGGTCACCTAGAACTTAGAGATGCCATAAGCATAAGAGGGACGCAATCAAACACATGATGGCTGTTAGCCCACAGAAGCAGACAAACCTTGCTGAGTGACAGTATTACCGACACACTATTAGAAGGGAACGAAGCCATCCATAGAAGCATACAAATTTGTTTGAAAAGCTGATCCAAACTGGAATATAAAGCATCTGGGAGACAGCAGCAACATCAGGGAAGTCCAAAAATTGCATCTCACCAAAATAGTTAGATGGTTTGAATGCAGAATAACAAATAAAAAACAAGGTAAGGCTAACGAACTGAGGGTTCATTATGATTTCTGGTAACTGTACACATGCACTAAATCCCTAAAAATTAAGTGAACTGACATAAGAACGCATTGTGATAAGGCAGCCAAAGAAATGAAGCAAGCGCTTTCCTTTTTTTTTTATGCACTAACTTCTTGTGTCTGAGCGCACAGAGCAGAACAGCCACCTTGCAGTTCCTGAACAAGCACAGACCATGCATTCAGTGCTCAGCAGACGACATGCTGATGAACTGCATTCGTGCTTACTCTGTCCATTTTTTTTTTTAGCAGCCCTGGCTTAAAAAAAATACAACACAACAACACACAAACAAAACCAACAACTTCTAGAGATCAAGAAGTTGCTGAGAAGAAGAACAATGAATAAAGATTCATGGGTCTATTTTTGTCATGGCCAAAGGCTGACAACTTATGCTATCAAATTTCTAACAGATACAAAGCAAAACATTTGGCAGTGATCAGAAAAGAGAAGAGATAAGGGAGATAAGCAATATGATAATGCTGTTTAATTAAGTTAAGCTCAGGGAATTACAAAGAACTTTGAGGGAAAACAGTAGTAACCCACATGATGGGCAGCTGAAATGACATGCTGATAAACGGCAAGAAACACATAGCGCTGGGAAAACTGAGGCTCCTGAAATGTCTGAGCAAGCTCTAAATAAGTTTGTAAGCAACCATCTACGTCTGCAGTCCCACAACCAACGGCAGGCACAGAAGTGTAAAAAGATGATGCAGAAATGCGGCACAGAGAAAGCAGGCACCTAACTACTGCCTGGCTCACAGCACAGCACACACAGCAGCAAACGTCATGATGCGGACAAGTGCCTCGAAATTATCACAGATAGGGACATGGATGAGTGAAAACTGGAAGGTATTGTGGAAAAAAATAAGGGGTTTCTAATTGCCTACTTGATAAAGGTAGCAAGTGTGAGAAAACAGCTTGCTTGCTCTATCTCATGCTAGGGGGGGCATTCACCTCAAGGCACTGTGGCGATGAATTCCCAACCCAAAATTGTTTCCGTGATACCCAACCCGCGCCCCAGCGGGTGCGCATAGACCGCGGGGGCGCTGCCGCTGCCTCAGGCGCACGTGGAGCTGCGGCCGTGCGCGACCCCACCTCGGGAGCGCTCCCCGGGAGAAGGCGGGAGGCACACGGCCCCCGCCGGGCCCGGGACGGGCTATCGGCGCCCCGAGCTGTCCCGTTCCCTTCAGCCGTGACGCGAGGCAGAAGTTTCAGCCCCGAACTTCGCCGCGGAGCGGAAGCGCAGCGCTGAGGGCTCCGGGAGGCCCGGGAGGGAGCGGGCGGCACCACCCCGGTGCTCCCTTCTCCGCCGACGCCGGGTCTCCGCCCGGGACTTTGCGCGGCCCACGCCGTGCTGCGGTCCCGGGACAAAGCGCCCGGCGGGGCCGGAGAACGGGGGGCGGGCGGGCCAGGTGGGGCACGGAAGGGACCGGGCACGGCGGGGGCCGCCGCCGCCACGCAGCCGCGCCGGGGCCGGGCCGGGCGCTCACCTGCCACGGGCTGTCCCCTCCTGGGGCAGTGGAGCCAGCGCGGCGGGATCTTGTTGTAGGACATGGCCGGGCCCGGGGCGAGGGCAGAGGGGGAGGGAGGGAGGAAGGGGCGAGCGGGAGCGGCCCCTCGGCGCTCAGAGGCGCCCGCGGCCCCGGGCCCGCGGCGCCTTCATTCAGACCCAGCTCCGCCTCGGCCGCCGGCCCGCAGTGCTCCGCGGCCGCTTCCGCTTCCGGGTGCGCGCTGCCGACGCCGCCATGCCGGGTCCGCCGGGCGGTCGTTCGCCGGGTACGGCTGCGCCCGGGTGCTGGGGCGGAGCAGGGCCGGACCGAACGGGGCCTGAACCAGTGGACGATGGCAAGTCCGCGGCAGCGGTGAGACTGAGGGGGTGTTAAGTGCCCTCCCTCCCCAAACCGTCCTGCGGTTCTACGGATGCTCTTATTTTCCCCAGCTGCTCAGAGGAGCGCCATAGAACGCATAGAACGCAGGCAGCGCTCCGGGCGCAGATCGGGCAGCAGCCGGCCGCCAGGGGGCGCCAGAGGCGGCCGAACAGAAAGTGAAACCGCTGCGCAGGGAGCGGGGTCCCAGCTGCCACCTGCAGGCGGGGAGGGGCGCGGGCGGCGTGCCGTGCGCCCGCGGGTTGCTCCGAAAGTGATGCCTCCCGTTTATTTCCACAGAGATTACAACAGCTACGAGGATCATAATAGTACTATTTGATTGACCATATTCGCAGCTACAAAACGCTATTTTTCAACATAGTCACCACCGCTAGCTATGCAGTTTTGCCAGCAATGAACGAGAGTGCATACTGTGCTCACAAACAACTGCACCAGCAGAGATGGCCCGATGTCACTGTTGTCACTGCTGAAATGTGGCACCCACCACCTCACTGCACTCACACCTACCCTTTGGTCTCCATAATCGTTCAGCAAGCGTCACCCAGGTTTTAAAAGTGAACACGCTGTAAATATGACATCAAGAGGTGGTACACAGAAAGGGAATATGGAAACAGAGAATAGACCTTTTTGCTCTTATCAATGTTCAGTGTATTCCATTGGGAGTTTTACATGGGAAAAATTGAAGCACACAGAGGACCAGTGTTGTCTAGCAAAGAGTATTCATGCTTTGGAGAAGGTGCCACTGCTTTGTCCACCCACTCCCCCCTCCCAGAAACAACCCACATGTCAAGTGCCTCCTCTTACCTTGCTCTGGTTCTGCCTCTGTTGCTTTCAGGTCTGGAACAGCTGGCATCTTACAGCTCATGGATAGGCCCATCTGCATGTTCTGCATGTGTAGTTCACGCTGAGCTTTGCCATGTTAGACACTCCGAAACAATTTACAGGCATAGAATGACAATTCTTGTATTACACCTTTGCGAACAGGCATTTTTCCGCTTGGCTTTATGGTTAAGATTACTTCTCCTATTGTACCAGCAGAGGGCACCCGGTTCCCACATTCTTAATGCGGCTTTTAGAAGCGCGCACTTGCTGTTTGAGCAAGAAAAACGCAGGTGCATGATGTAGTGGTTGTGCGATGCTTTGAGAAAACAACTGCAAATGTTTTAATAGTCCATGGTATAGAATTCCCTCAGCTCTTCTCTGTATGCCGCTTCTCTTTTACCTACATGTATTCAAACTCCTGTATCCTCACCCTAGTTTCTGTTTGCCAATTATAATCCTTCTCTCATCAGAGGAAATAGGACAATCAGTAAGTGATTTTCCCAGGATAAGGTTCATTCCTTCTATCACAGCTTTGTTGGCTTCTCTGATTTCAGTCCATCTGTGATGTTTCTGGTAATGGAGAGCTGCATTTGTGTTCTACTTTGACTTGAAAAAAAGAAAGAAAAAACAAACGTGAACATGAAGAAAACATGAGAAAAACACAATTTATATCTTTTTCCTAGTTACAGACTGAACATTTATTCAAACTACTGCTGGTGAATAACCTCACACTTTTCATTTTATTAATATTAACTTTTATTAATTGCATATAGTATACTAATAATGACTTTTATTAGTATTGTAACTAACTAGCTCATTTAGGTTTGCTAGCCCTGATATACGTTCAAGGCAAAGGAAACCAACCAGCTGTTATACCTGAAGAAAGAATATGAGGTTCTATACTGACGCATCAACAACTCTATTACTGCTCAGGAGGCATGAAGCTTTTGTGGGGAGGGGGGAGTGCTGTTTAAATCTGAATAAGTACTAAAACTTCTTTGTTACTGTAGTTGTACCTTATTCCAATAGTGCTTAGACTCTAACAGCATCAGAAACAATAATAATAATAATAATATAATCCAGTACCTTGAAAACATACTTATATTTAATATTATGGTCACTTATGCTAATTAGAGAACCTAAACATGCAGACATTTAAACATGCTGGGCATGCACCAACTCTTCCATAAGCCAAAAGAAAATGCTAATGGCTTAACAGTTTTTAAACCATGTCCACCTGTTTGGTGTCAGAACATAATTAAGAAACTGACTTCTAAGACACATCAATTATTCTTCCATGTTTGAAAATGAAAATAAGACTTTAAAAGGAATTATTTTAATCCTTGTGCGTATAAAATAACAAAAAGGGATGTTCAAAGTATGTTCCAAGTTCTCCAATATATTGGAGAAAATGTCATTTACAGTGTTCTTCCTGCAGAGAGCTTTGAGAGTTCAGCAACAAAATCACCAATCTGTAATCTTCAAAACATTAGGGGGCACCACAGCCTCACAGACTTAACATGATGTAAGCTAAAGTACAGTTATTTTTCCTATCCAAAGTAAACAGGAAACAGCATGAAGCCAGCTGAATCAGCTCCTGGAGTTGTTCCATAATGCAAGATTATGATACAGTTCCTAACAGAAATTCCAACAGAAGACAAGCCAGACATCTAGTAGAGCACAGACTACACCCTCCTTTTTGTAAGAGTAATGAAACCCACAGACTAATGGATGCAATAAAAGCAACTTGCTTTCAAGTCTTCATGTGAATCTTAAATTTCCATTCAGGGTTTCATTCTGGGAAAATGTGTTTTTAGCACAAGCCTCTGAGGTACTACAGTGTTTGTGCAATGAGTAGAGTAAAGCTCTGCATAGGCAGGGAGCACGCAGTGAGCTTCAGATGGAGCTACTTTGAATGCAGGTCCCTGAACTGGATATCGTGCTAGAAGGGAATCAGAAAGCTGTGTGTCTGCAAACCTTCCTCACACCTACAGAGGGAGGAAAGTATCTGGCTGTCCACAGAGCTGCTGTTACTGAAGGACTACAGGTGTGACTTCACATACTGACTTGCAGGTCCAAAAAACAAGATGCCTTCCTCTTGTTCCTCTGCAACTGAATTCTTCTGCAACTGAACTGATAGTGTGCTTGATGTAACAGAGGTAAGCAGCTGGACAGCAGGATCATGAGCAAAACGAGTATCATTCCCAGTGGGCTGACACCCATCTCCCCAGTGTTCTTGCAGTTTGACCTCAAGACTTGTGGCCTCGCATCAGATGTAAGGAACAATTTGCAGTGAAATCCTACAACTTGAAAAGTATCCAGATGTAACATTCAAGAACATACGATCTGTTGCATAAAGTGAAATCACACAGTAATAGCGTGCTTTCAGTAGGATAGCCATGGAATTTTAGTCAATCAACAGGAATTTCATGATGGAAGATGAGTAGCGGTAGGGAGAAGTGTGACATAATACAGAGAAACAAACTCTAATTAAAGTAAGTGGAAAGCGTGACTCATAATCTTTGGAGCTGATCTGGTGAGATCACACAGTAAAACAGCATTCCGTTGCTACACTTTCTAGTTTCTGTGCTGACAATGGATACCTTAGCAAAATCCTACCCTGAGAGGAGGCTGTGGTTGAAACTGTGTAACTGAGGCCTTGGACCATGTGGGAAGCAGAGCAGAGAGTCTGTTGCTACTGGGAGCGATGCCTTCTTTACTTCCTGAAATAGCCAGAGGGGCTCAGTGTTGATGCCTGTAAACCTGTGTACGTGATGATTGAGTTCTGGGTTGCTATATAGCTAGAAATATTTTTCTCATGTGATCAGTCATACAAAGTAAAGATTATTATCCACAGACACTCTCTGACTTTCTGCATCTTAAGTTTGAGCCTATGGATATATATATACTGTGGATATATGTGTTTATAAAGCCTGTGAAGAATAACACATGTATGAGCTATATAATACAGTAGATGAGAAAATACATACAGACTTATTTTTATGTCTGTAGAATTCAAAGTATACAATGTACTGTACAAATATAAATGAAAACTACAGTCTCTGTCTTGAGGTGTTTCAGTCCTGAAAATGCCCCAAGGAACTGGTTAAAGGCAAAGGAAAAGAATACAGAGCGAGGCAAAGTGATCAGCCTGGCAGCCATACCAGCTTTCTTTTTTATTATTATTATTATTATTATTATTATTATTATTACTATTATTGCATAAAAATTATATATATGTATGGAATTATATACAGAAAATAAGATGCTCAAACACTGTCCTTGTGAAGTTAGTTTTGCTTTCTGTCTGTATTCATTGTGGAACAGGCTTTACAAGAACAGATCCTACTCTTTCCTGCAAAAGCTTCCCTCAAAACCAAGAACAGAGCAAGAGGAATATCTTAGCACATGTGTCTGCAGTATCACTGATCTTGCAAACCTTCGGAATAAGTTGGCAAATGTCATTTTAGACAATGAAATTATATAGGCTATAAATTTGCCTCTTCCAAGCATTCCTTATAGAAAGAAACAGAAATTCATTTTCATTAGGCACACGTCTGGAGTTCCCTAGAAATACTCTTTCTCACGTTCTCACCACTTTAGGCTACATCACACAGTAACAACCTGGGGCAGACATAATGGAATGGGCTTTTCCTCAGGCAGTGTGATACCCATGGTCCATTGCTGGTCACAAAGTCACATTCAGTCCGTGCCATTTCTTTCCACTGCTGATTTTGCCTTCTGTAGTTATGTGAAGAGGAACACAAATAAGCCTACCATCTTCATACTCAAACCTTCACTTGGTATGGGTATGAAGCTGTCTTTTTCCAGATGGACTTCAAGGGAGTTACTCAAAGAGATTATGATTCTTGAGAAAGGGAAGGAGGTGTAAGGATGACTGCACTTACCTGAGATGAGTTTCCTGGCCTCTGAGGTTCACACTGTGTTCCAGTAGTAGGAAGTTTTGGAGTTTGGCTAAGTAATCTTTATGCACCGAAAGGGTGCAGGCTTTTCCTGTGAAATCTTAACTCTCCTGTGAAAAGTCATTCTGTGAATTCCCTTATCTACTTCTGCTGTTCAGAAACTGCTTTTCAAAAATCCCTTTGGGGAGAAAAAATCTCCACATATCCTTCCACACACAGAGTTAGGTGTGCTAAAATGAGTCCAGTATTATTTTTTGCTATAATTGGATGTGGATTTTTTTTCAGAGACACAGTGTGGAGCACTTTCTAAGCTTTCTGAAGGCTTCTACGAGTTTCAGATTGTGAATCGAGCCCTGCCTATCTGTATTCTCTAACATGGAGAATTAGAAAAATGTGTCAGGAAACATTTGTACGCAACAGTGGAGAGTCATGAGCAGAACTAAAACATGTAATTAACAGATTATTGAACCATGACACAGAGATAGAGGGTCTCAGAGTATGAACAGTATGGACATAATCCTGGCTGTACATAAGGGTATGCTAATTTAAACTGGGAAGCCTGTTTCAATTGTTTGTATCTTAGATGCGAGTTTTGCTTACCACAAAGAGAATGGTCAGAATGAAAAGACAAGGCATTTCGTCCCAAAGCACAACCCCCTTAATTATTCTCCATTCTTCTCTACACTGCAGTTTGTACTAGTGTCAAAAAGGGCAGCTGTTGCTAGGTAATCTTTACCAGCTTGGCAGCTGAAGTTCCAGCCAGGCAGAAAGGAGTTTTTATGTATGTAACTGCACATCATTCAAACCTAAAGCATTAGTTCTAAATGCTCCTAGTTAGAGGTCTCTTTTCAGGAGCAACCCAGCCCCAGGCTGAGCAGCGCAGCTCTGAAGGCCATGGGTCAGCAGGACATGAGTTGTTGCAAGCCCTGGGCACTTTGCTGGTCTCTGCAGTGAACATCAGGCTCACACACCCCTCTCACCCTCTCGTGCTGAGCATGGTCTGTGCTCACAGGGTGAACAAAGCCAGGAGCTGATGGAGCTCAAAGTGAGCAGACCTTCCTCCCTCACTGCTGGGTGCCATTGGGTCAAGCTCCTCTTCGTTACATCTAGGGGCTGGATACAGAACATGGTCTCCTTTTATCTCAGTGTTGTGATCTACGAAGGGTCCTAAGGATCTGGGGTCCTTTTAATGCATGAAGCTGAACTAACAGAAGTACAAAACTGACATTATTACTCTAATGTATAAAAATTCTTGGAATAAACATTTTACTCATACTCATAGAATAACCACACAGGAATTTTATTGCTATATCTTCTAAGAATTCTGATATGGAGGAAACCAAGAGTTAAAAGTGAGATAATCACAGTCAGTGAATTATGGTCACATCAGCTGTTGTTCCTCATCCAGCTATGTTCTTTTGCGTCTGACACCCACTGACACCATAACAGTCTTTTTTTGTTTGTTTGTTTGTTTATTTTTGTTATCTATGGATGATAAAACCACAAGAACAAAAATTTGGACTTGCTTTCTCTTTTTTAGGGGCTATGGGCTACAAAGGATGGTTCACTTGCACTCACCATCTTTTTAGCATTAAACAGTGTTCTCTTCTACATGAACTATGGCATCCAAACATACAATAAATACATGTGTATCCAGTTCTGAGGGTATTAATCACTCCAGTGCTGCAGTAATTCCTGACGCTGAGGAAGTAGTGCCAGTCCCACAGGCCCGAGCTGGCAGACTGAGGAGCAGCCAGGCACTCCCACACCTCACTGACCTACTTCTCCTTCC
Organism: Pavo muticus; assembly: GCA_016647715.1. Lineage (NCBI taxonomy): Eukaryota > Metazoa > Chordata > Aves > Galliformes > Phasianidae > Pavo > Pavo muticus. The sequence continues at coordinate 1,402,077 of JACDJE010000085.1, read as the reverse complement.
TTGTTTCTCCTAGTGAAGCAACCTGGAGCTGCCCTGCAGATCCCTGTGGGATCTCTGGTGTTTTTCTGCCCCAGGGGCACACCACATGAGCAATGACTCACCACAATGCTGCTCTCCTGCACTGACAATTCACCCGTGTCAGGTGTTGAACACATCTCCAAAAGACTGCAGGCCTCTGCCGTGCTAGCTGTGCCAGCATAATGTATGCACAAAGTCTATTTGTTGATTTACTTTGTTAGAGGTAGTTTAAAACAGGAGTGCTGCCTAGGGCTCAGCCATGGCATTCCACAGGAGAACCAGACAGAAATGAAATGGGAACAGAAGGAAAAATCCTCCTAAGTGAAAAGATGAAACAAATAAACCTTTTGGTAAGACTTACTCATGTTTGCGTAAGCCAGCTGCCATTTTAAAGAAGTATACATACTGTTAAAGATAGGCTATCTAGCAGGCAGTGGTGACAAGTCGTGCCACTGAGGGTATACCCTGTAACAAGAAGTTGATCGTCTGTGTTGGACCCAGGAAACCTTTGTTTCCCAAGTGTTAAGTAAATCACTATCAGAAAGATATTTGTAACAAATTGGCTCACACATTTGTAGTGAAACATGCAGTTTTGTCCCAGCGGTTGTTTTGTCTGCTAACAAGGCCTGGTTCTGAGACAGAACATTAGTCTCTATCTCAAAACATAGCTCATAAATAGTCAAGGACAGACATTAAGTACATTTGATTTCGCAACCACAAATGATGATGAATGAACACTGCAACCTGAAGTTTCTACAGCTCTGTGTAAATCCCAGTAGTCATCAACATGTTACACAATTTTTCTGGTTTATGTTAACACATACATGAAATAAGTTCCATGGCTCCTATTTTACATAATGTCCGAATCAGTTACCTCACTTACTTAAGGTTCAGTTAGAGTAAGAGACAGATCCTGGCATTTAATTGGACTGAAGTTTTCATAATTGTTGGTGAAATTTTTTTTAATAAAAAAGATCGTACATGCAGAGAACTGCCTAGTGGAGCATTAGTAAAATTTGAATTTTTGCACTCTAAGCATGACTTTTCACAGCTATTCAACTCAGTAGAACTCAACACTTTGTTTTAAAACAGACATTCTAACACTCATGAAGAATTAGTCCTTTGGTTATGAATTGCATTTGATGGCTGACCATGGATCACTACACTAAGGGAAGAACAGCCTTTTTCAGGGGAAAATGATGTACAACTGGTGTGCTATGGAAAATGGTAAAGAAAGTGGAAACCATAATCAGTTTCAAAAAACTTTCTAGAAAGCTGATGACACTGGAGCAGGAGAGATGAAAGACTTGTAGTTGCAAATCCCTTTCTCCAAAGAAGGAAATAAAACCAAACTAGATCCCTATCATCAACTGTAAATTGCATAGGGGAAGAGGCTGGGAAAATGGAAAATCCCAATTTTGTTCAGCAGTGAAGAACTCTGCTCTCTTTCCAGCTGAGGAAACGTCACTGGAAAGTCCCAGCCTGAAAAAAAATCCAGCAAGTAAACAAATTGCCTAGGCAGTGAAAACAGAAAGAGGAACAAAGTCAAATGATACTTTGACTTTAAAGGAGCTTATTTTCAGGTTAGCATTTCCTTGATGGCAGCGGTTCAAATTCAGACAAGAACAATCTCATTACAGTGAATCTGGCCAGAAGCTTCACTAATGGTATGAGGCTACAGAATGAAAAGTCATCTATTAAATATGTAAGGCTTCAACTTGGGATCCTTTTTATTTTCTGCTACAGAGTACAGTCCAACAACCCCTGTGACAAACCAGACATTATTATTAGATCACTGCAAAGTTATAAATGATTGTCTGACAACTTTGTGGATTTTTTTTTCCTGGGTTTATTTCCAGACAAGGAAGCTTTCCTTAACAATGTATTTCCTAACTCACTGGGCACGGCTGTTTGCATTATTAGCAAGTTTAATGATGGGAACTTTTCCAGCATTGTCCATCAAGAAAATAAGGAAAAGGCATGGCTGGTCACACTTAAAGAAGAAATACATTGTTGGACAAAATTCTGGGACTGTCTCAACACTGCTTTTCTGCTTTCCCAATTAATTAGCATTGATGCATTCTGAGCCAGTGTGCATGACAGCAAAACCCTGCTAGCAGAAAACAGATAGTTATGAAAGTGTTGCACAGACTGTTATATACCCAACCTTATCAGTATTAAACTAAAAAGGTAGGATTTTATTTTCTTTACACTCGTGTTCTCTCCTCACCAGGATTTAATACAGCTGCAGAAAGCCAGTTCTTGTGCATTATCCTTGGTAGCCAAAACTGTGATTCTTTATGAAGTTGCCAACCTACTGACATCCTCACAGACAGCAAAAGAGGGTCAGTTATCAGTCTTTAGGTCAGGGTGTTATGTTTGGTTTTTGTCGTTAGCTTTTGTTTTTGCATTGCTTCTAGTGTGTGTGAACAGTAGGAGAGAAACAACTGCGGGAAGGTGTGAGATGTTGATTCTTTATCATTCTTCCCATTACCAGATAAAGGCATAATTCTACCATTGTCATGGCGGGGGGCAGGAGGATCCTAACTTCCAAGGTGGAAGCCCAGAGCCAGGCCCACTTCTGCTACTTGAGCTTTGAAGAGTGTAGAGCAATGGTCTTGACAGTTTTCATCAGCCACCAAGCTGGAGCAGCAATGTGAAACCCAATGAGTTTCAGTTCCTGTAGCTGATGCAATAGTAGTCTTAGCTTTCTAAAGGAGAAATGGAAAGAAACTCCCTCTCATGTGTGCTTTTACATACATAGCAGAAAGGACAATCCATGATACGTTTCCTGGAAGAGGTGAGGGTGGGGACAGAAGTAGGGACAGTCTTCACAGAAATCATTCTAATTTGATTCTTTTTCATAGACTCACAGAACATCCCAAGTTGGAAGGGACTCACAAGGATCAACAAGTTCAACCCCTGGCTCTGCACAGATTATGACTTTTATAGGAATGTCTCTTTCTCAAAGCAATTTCCTAGCATTAAAAGTAAGCTGTGGCAGGAACACGATGAACATGCCAGTGTTGACTAAGATGACACACTGTGCAGTCTGACAGTAAGTCTTGCCTCATGTTCGATACTGCCTATTGCAAAAGCTTCTATTCTGAAGACTTGTTTTCACAGTTTCAGATAACACAGTTTGCTACAATAGCTAATCTAGTACGCTTTTGTAAAGATGCTGATAATTTTGAAGCATTAAAATTAAGTTTTATGTCCTCTGGTAGCACAGCCATGCTATCCAAAACCATTTCAAAATAGATGCATCTTTAATACTGAGACATATTTTCTTCAATTCCACTAATACGCTGTTCCCAACCACTTCGCATTCAGCATACTTTGTAACTCAGTCAGGAACGGGAGTAAGTACAAACACCAATCTAGAAACTCCAGCCAGAAGACATTAGGGCTGGAAAAAGTACTTTGTACTTCAGTATGTAGTCGGCAGCAAGATACACAAAATGTTGATATATATTTACTTACTGAACACATGGTACAATTAAGTAACATTGGAAAGAAGCCTCAAAGGTGAAATGCCAGTGATGTTCATTTCTGCTTCAGAGAAGTTGGGGGGTGAGGGGGTTCTGATGTAGTGAGGCTTTATCTGGTAAAACTCCTCTGAATAGCATGGATTTGGGATCAGTTAAAAGTCACGAACAATGAAAGAACAAAAAGATCTGAATAAAGGAGAACCAAGCACACTTCTCTTAGGAAAAAAAAAAGGATTTCCTTAGTCAACTTTCAGTTGTCCTGAATGAAAAGAAATTAAAAAACTAACCTAATTTCTAGTGGAGTCAGTGGCAGTTATCAGAACAGGGAAGTAAATTCTAGAACAGCCAATTCTGTACCTGGCTTTGCTTAGTGTTTGGCATGTCATTTTGTTGTTTTTCTTCTCTGACCTTGTCCGTCTTGTCAGAACAGCAGTTCATTTGGCAGCTGATAAGGAACGCAAGGCCAACTGTAAAGCTGACTTGATTAAGCAAGAAAATATATGCAAATGTGTGTTAAATCTCGGTAAATCCATACACTGCTCTATCTGCTCAGTGACAGGTTAAGAAAAAAGGCTCAAATAACCTGAAGAGCTAAGCTCAACATCCAAAAGCTGGAGAGCACCAGGATTAACACAGAAGAGGCACAAGAAAGCCTGGCCTAGGATCAAAAAGGCACTGTAGCAATCTCCAGCTGCAGCAGCATCAGGTTCACTGATGACTTCCAAGCTGCACGTAGCTCACGAGCAGTCCAAATATGATTTCAAGGGCAGGGCTGGCATCAGAGCAGCACTGATATGGATGCTGCCAAGCGACACAGTTCTGCAGAAAAGGAAGCCAGGATTGAGAGGAGGGCTGCAAACCACAGCAGCTCTGCATTAACATTCCAGTACTGACTAGCATGGCTCAGAACAAATGCCTTGGTACTGACTGTGGTGGCACAGAATAGGCTGGTTTCATTCAGCCATGCCTGCCACAGAGACAGTGAATGTGTGGTGCATGGATAAGACAAGCACATGGGAACAAGAACCACTTTGCCTAGCTCAGCTGAGTCTGATCCTCGTACAAGTTGAAGCCTTCACGCTGACATGAAAGAAGCAAAATACGCAGGCTAATTACCACTGCCTACATGCCTGTGATTCACTAGTCAGCTCTTTTTCATCCCATGAATGGCATCACTGTTAGAAATTACTGCCTGGGGACCCAGACTGAAACCGGCCCTGCAATCACAGTAATAGGTCTCCATGCAGGTACAAGAACGGCGTTCAAATTAGCTTCAAATTATTTTACCAAGTAAGAAAAGGAATAATTAAGATGTGAAACTCTTCAACAACAACTAATCAGTGACAATTTCAAACATAAAAGTAATGATTTTATTTTACAGACTTAACAACTTTAGCAGAGAATTAGCATTTAACATAAGTGACTGTAAATGAAAAGCTATTGAAAACCAATATTGTATACTTTAAAAGCTTAACCTTTGAATGAATAGAATGTAGCTATACATGTGACGATACAAACAAGTCAGGTACATCTCATCAATACTTGTAAAACAAGATAAAAATTTGGTCTTCAATCCTGATATACAAAAAAAAAAAAACAAAACAAACAAAAAAAAAAACCGCCACACTTAACAAAATGACTGCACCTCCATGATAAACAGTACAATTTCAAGCTTTCCCAAGAATAACACCCAAAACTATCCAGATTACTGCTGTTCCTCTGGTGTTATGTGACCTCTGATATCTGCTACGCCTCACGTTCTCCTTTCTCTCCCCACTAACCTCTGTTCTTTAACTGATTAGTCTCTTTCTGGAGCCACAACTACTCCCTAGCAGACACCACAGAGTGAACAGGGCCTGGCCCACTTCCAGCCTCCTCCCACTGTGCAGGCAGGAAGGCTGCATACAAAACGCATTCCCTGTGCCAAGGGGGAGGCCACACTGAGAGGCACAAAGTTGTTCATGGACTGCAAACCAGGGCAGTGTAAAAAGCTCATTGTTTTGTTACGATTTAGTATCGTGCATATTTAGAAGCACTGTGTATCATCCGTGTTTTGGATGAGCTTGCAGTGGGGTGAGAGCTGTACCCACTACAAAACTTACCACTATAAATCTAGGTATAGGACCCAAGTGGTATTTTGGGATACCTTTCCCCCAAGACTTTTAGGGGACACTGCTCACCAGCGGCACCATTATACAAACTACAGATCACAGTGATCATTTCTATCTTGTTGCAAGGACATTTGTAACCTAAACGGACTGCTGAAATCTACCTGCATCAGAACCACAGCCAGCAGAGAACTTCTCTCAGGCCTCAGTGAAAATACTGGCGGCACAACAAAATAACTTCTGCACACAGCAATGCACGAACAAAAGCTCTGAGTTCACAAATTCTCCAAAAGGACCTGTGTCAATCATACACTTGTGTAACGCAGTGATGTATTTCTCATCTCTTTTCAGTGGTGTGCAGAGACAGGACAAGGGGCAACGGGCACAAACTGGAATGTACGAAGTTCCATCTGAACATGAGGAAAAACTTTCTTTACTGTGAGGGTGAAAGAGCACTGGAACAGGCTGCCCAGAGAGGTGGTTGGGTCCCCTACTCTAGAGATATTCAAGACCCACCTGGACACCTTCCCATGCAACCTGCTGTAGGAAATCTGCTTTAGCAGGGGGTTGGATGCAATGATCTCCAGAGGTCTCCCCCAGCCCCTACAATTCTGTGATTCCAATTGAAGAGGCACTTCACAGTGATACTGTTTGAACTTCCACACTGTGAAAACCACAGACACTAACAGACACAAAGCATGTTTTACCTGAAGGCCTTTATTTAGAACTTTGCATTTGGCTTTTCTTAGCTGAATCTCAGTTCTGCTCCATGAGTTTGATAAAACATGAGTGTTTGGCTACATACTTGAATTCTCTCATTTCCATCATCTTACAGCTGTGTGCTGCGACAGAAAGCAAGCAGTAAGAGACGGTTCCACCTATCAGGCACTGAGTCAGCTGCAAAACAGTGCATATGCCCGTAAACATCAAGAAACTATTCACAATGACTTCAAAGTTGGTCAGGCAGAAACACCAACGGTCGCTTTTAGTGGAGCTCGGTCAGTTTTCCTAGCTCTCAATAAATAGAAAGCATAAGGCAGGAGTCCAAATTTTTTAATGGAGTTAGCCGGGAAGCGCCGCGAGCGATGTGCCGCGCTTCAGCTGAGCGCTCTCCCTCCAACGGCAGCTTGGGCCGCCCGGCCCGGCCCGGCCCGCCGACAGCTCCGCGGCGCTAAGGGACGCGCGCCGGCCGCCATTTCGCGCCGAGAGCTACTTGCATAGCCCCTCGAGGCGCTCCAGTGTGCCCTTCATGTCGCGGATGCGCTTGGCCAGGGCGGGCACGGGCTGCATGGCGCGGTCCAGCTCCTCGCAGCGCGCCACCAGCGCGTACATGGCGCGGATACTGAGGTCGGCCGCCTCGCCCAGGCTCTCCACGCCGTCGCGGTAGGTCTGGATGCAGCCGACGCTGAGCGCCGTCAGCGCCTGCAGCCCGCAGTGCACGTTGCGCAGCAGCTCGTCCACCTGCGCCGCCACCTGCCCGGCCAGCGTCACCACGTCCTGCAGCGCCCCGGGGTCGATGGCGGGGATGGAGCTGCCACTGGCCGCCGCTGCCGCCGCCGCCGCCGCCTCGCCCCGCGGCACGCCGCTCAGCCGGATCCGCCGCTCCAGGTTGTTGGCCACGAACTGCGTGAGCTGCCCCTCGCGCAGCACCGTCCCCTCCAGCTCCAGGGCGCTCGCCAGAGTCGCCCGCCGCCCCTCCGGCAGCGAACGCCCTGCCACCGCTCCGCCACCGGCGGCCAGGCTCAACGCCTCCAAGCTGCGCTCGTCCTGGCTCGCTCCCTCCTCGGCCAGGGGACCGACAGTGGCAGCAGGCCGCGACGCCGGAACCTCCATGGCAGGCCCGGCCGGCTACGCGCCTCCACCTCCGGGGGGGGGCGCTTGTCCGCCTGTTTACGTCCCCTCCGATTGGCTGAGCGGCTCGAGGGGGTGGGGCCGACGCTGCCTACGCTACGCGAGATTGGCCGGTGATGCTCAACAGGGGAAGCGCTCGTCCCATCCGTTCGCTTCGTATTTCGAGCCCATGACTCGGAGACTGGGGCGTGCCCGTTGTTTGTGTCTGCCTGGATTGGGCGGCCTGCGGAAGCGGGCAGAGCCACAAGTGTTTGTGTCGCTTCCGATTGGTCGGGGCGGGGCCAGAGCGGCCGCCGGTTCGCTGGGATTGGTGGTGCCCGGCGAAGAGGCACGCCGCTCTCTCCGTTCTCGCACGGCGATTGGCGGGAAGGCGGAAGGGGGCGTGCCCATCCCGTGTAACAACACAGGGCGCTGCTGGCTGCTCCTCTCACTCCCCCGCCATGTTCTCCTAGCAGCCGATCCGACCGTGCCACCATCTCAGCCTCCAAAGCCCGGGTAAACAGTCCCCAGCGACCCAAGCCTCCATCCCTGCCTGGGCTCGACCCCTCTCCCCTTTACAGCTCTGGGTACCCACGTCCCACCATGGTCACCACCACGGCGCCGCCACCCTTCCTGACTCGAATCTCGGCGGGCACCGAAGACCCCCGGCGGCTGCCCTCGACTCTCCTCCAGCACCTCAGGCGAGGGGACAACAACTGTGAGAACCAGCCCAGCTGCTGCCTGGCAGGTCCGGGGGGCAGCGCGCGGCCCGCGCTGAAGAGAGTGAGGCGGAGGAAGGGCAAGATCCGGCCGGGCCCCGCAGGGCTCCTGCCGAGCCGTTACCAGCAGTTCCAGCAGCACCGCGCCGGCCTGGGCAGAAGGACGCCGCTGGGAGCGCACGGCCCGGCTGAACTCGGCGCTTGCGTCGCCTCAGCTGTCTCTGCCGCTCCCGGCTTCGTGGCGACCCCCGCCGAGGAGTCCCTCGCACCCAACCCCTCCAGACCCGCGCCCAGCAAACCCCTCAGGAAGGAGGTAAGAAGGGGCTCCGAGACTTAGTGACTTTTCTCCCTTTCACGGCGCTCCGTTCCCCCCTCGGATGGGGGGGGAGGGGGGGGGAAGCGGGCGGCTTACCCCCTCCCCTCGCCCTGTGTGTGCGTGTGAGGGGCGGGCGGAGGAGAGTTTCCGTTACGTTCGTTGTGGGGGGGGAAAAAACCAGTGAAATTGCGGTCGGCGATTGGCTGCCGGCCTCCACCAATGGGCGTGCGCCGCTGCGCCCAGCAACAGCCGGATTTAGCCTGCTGGCTGCGCGCCAGCTGCCCCTGCGCGCGCAGGCGGGACGTGCTGGGGGCGCAGCGCCCCATGGCGGCCGCGCAAGGACGGCAAGGAGTCCTCGGGGGCTGTAGCGGTTCGCGTCCCGGAGCGCGTTTAGTAACGGAGGAGTTGTAAAGACGTGGGATAGCCTGGAGGGAGACGGCTCGTTGCCGCCGCGTCCGTTGCCACGGGCGCCTTTGGAATCCAGAGAGGGATCGTGTGCTGATGCGAATTCTTTGTCTCTTCAGTTCTTGAAGAACAAGATGGGAAAGACTGAGAAGGCTGCCACTCCCCACGGCCAGCCGGTTCACGGTTTACATCTGTGTGAACAACCAAAGATTAACAGGCAGAAGAGTAAATGTAACATGCCACTGACAAAGATCGCCTCGGCAAAAAAGATAGAGAACTTTTGGCAAGATTCGGTACCGCCAGAAATCATTCAGAAGCAGGAGAAAAAGCCACTTAAAAACACAGAGAACTTCAGAAATGCCAAGTCCAAGAAACCCATCACCCTCACAGATGTGAACCAAAAAGAAAATTATGCTGGGGCGAAATTCAGTGATCCGCCATCTCCTAGTGTCCTTCCAAAGCCCCCCAGCCACTGGGTGGGGGGCACAGCTGAGCTGTCTGACCAAAACAGGGAGTTGATGGCAGTCCATCTGAAAACTCTCCTCAAAGTTCAGGTGTAGTTTCCAAGCTCTCTGAATAGTTGCAGAGCAAACTCCATCCAGGAAACTTACACATGCCTTGTTGCAAACAAAAAATTAAAAAAAAAAAAAATTAAAAAAAAAAACCAACAAACGAAAGACTGTCAAGTCTTATACTCGCATACAAAATTCCTTGTATTATATTTTTTATGGTTGTGTAAATAGTGTACATCATGTATTATGTGTATATTCTTGTTCATACTTTGAGAGGTACATTTTAGTTTTGTTATGAAAGGATGTATTTTGCACTGCCTGAGTGGTAGATGTCTTGTATATACAACATGGACAGTTTTAAGTGTGCGCTTGACACATGAAGACTTGACTTGATTTGCACAAGGTAAATGAAAATTCTGAACGGAGAGTACAGCTTTCTGATGTTAAGGTTCCAGATCAAATGTGAATGGTTTATTCATGCACTGCTGACAATAGTTCTACGTTCTGTGTCCCAATCAAGTACAAACATGGAATTTTCATACAAATGTGAATTTCTGCTCTGGAAACAGTATCTGGAATTCCTGTTTATCTGTTTGTAACAAAATTAACTGGAATTTGAGTAGAATTCCAACCCATCAAGTTGAGCACTGCTGATTTCTTTTAAGAGAACAAAAAAGAAAAGAGCAGAGCTTTCTGCCATAAATTTAATTGGTCACTAAAAAATTAAATAAAACAATTTGGCCTCCCCTAAGTCATGTCTCTGTTTTTCTTCTGTGTGTGTGCGTCTTCAAGCATTTGAACTTAAATTGCTGCATTGCTGCTTTTTCGTGCGCACAACTGATATTTTTTTTGTCCTTGTCAGCCTTTAGTTATCCAAGTAACGAAGAGATCCAATAGCTTACAGAACATTTTCTCTGTCATACGTCAGTTGAGATTCCATATCCTTGTTGAGATTCCATATCCTTTTGTTTCTTTAAAACTGGGATTTTGAGACGTTTGGAGAATTACATTCAAATTCATGCTGCAATGCTCCTTAATTTCCATAGTAAGCGGTCATTAAATTCGTTGATACTGAAAGGCAGCAGTGGCTGAAAGAGGGCAAATGAAGCTCCCTGTTCTGCATTGGTATTGTCTCCTGCTGGTGGCTGTACTGGAAATTGCATTCCTCTGATCTAAAATTCTTGAGCTAGGCTGCAGACAAGGGTGTTGACATAATGAAGATTTGTGGCTACTTTAACAATTGGTATTTAAATTAGATGAAAAAAGCATGCGATGAAAAAGCTTTTTTGAATTTTCACATCCACTGAAAAAAAAAGAATCTTTGGGCATTAGTTTATGAGGAAGGTTACATAAGAGGAAAACAACCAGTGGGGTCCCAGGTAAAGCATTTCCTTTCTTAGCATGCTCAATAGAGATTTAGTGGCCAACATTAGCTATATTTGTATCAAGGGTGCTGCTAGTTCTGATGCATGCGCTCACCTTGTAGAGCTTGTATGAACTGGTGATACTAATTAACCACCAGTTCCAAACTCCATCGCTTGAAAAGTAATGGAGATCATCTTTGTTTTGGTTATAGACATTAATTATATATTTGAAAAAAATTTCCTTGTAATGCCATCAAGCTATGTAAGTACTGTGCTCTGAACCAGAAGTTCATCCAAAAATTTAGGAACGCCCCAAATACTTCTGTTTCACTAACTTTTAAAATATACCTGCATTAATTAAATAGTGTTACATACTTGAGGAAGTGCTCCGTAATTTAGCAAGCCTTCTGGCAATAAAAATCTGCCTTTTTAAATTATCATTAAACAGTACTAACAGTACTAAGACAAAGAGAAATGCCAGTAGAATCTCACTGAAGATATGTCTAGTAGACATTAAGTCCAAAGTTTACCGCTTTTGGTACATTATGGGTTTGTTTTTTCTTCTTTTTGCCTAATGCCACTGAGTGTGCAGGAAAATGCCTTTAAGAACTCCCCATAGCTTTTGCTAGTGCTTAATTTTGTCAGCTGAGCTCGTGATCTTACCAAATCTTGATAACTAGCTTGGCAAGATCCAGTTCCAGAAGACGTGGGTGGGCATTAATTAAAATACAGCAGCCTTTTTTCCCCTGCTTATTACCTCTGTTACTATCAGCCTCTTTTCCTCCCTGCCCTGTGGAGCTCACTTCAAATTATTTAGTCTAAACGATAACTATGATCCTACACGAAGCTTGCCACCATAACGCACCTCTGTTTTTGCCTTGATTTGCTGTCATACCTCTGGGGATTACAGAATTCATTTAAAAACAATTGACATTAGTTCTCAGCTCCTCAGAATGTTCTTTAGAGCTGTTGAAAGAGACTTCTGAACTCTAGAAAACGCTTCATACTTTGTTGGGTCATTAAGATTACAAGGGTAAGATAACAATGTGTTATCCTTTACTCTTTTACTCATCTTTTACCTCATTGTTTACTCGTTACACAGTGCAAAACTTCCTGAGCTGACTACTGCACTGTCATTGATGGTCCTGTTATGATCTGGCACTTAATGTTTAAATCTTGTTCTTCAGGGCTTCGGATTGAATCCCGGTCAATGGACTGAAATATAAAACGGGGCCTACGTACAATATAATGCTTCCCACAGGATTCCCTAGAAAATCAGGTCACAGCCATCGCATAGGGCTGTATTCTTTATTTCTCACTTTGTGACATTCTTAGCAGGGATTCTCAATTTCAGCGTTCCCTCAGATTTGATGGATTTCTCATCCTGGTTCCCTGAAGGCCGGGCATTGTATTAATGAACGTAGTACTGTTTGACTTCAGACTTCACTTGGTTTTTGTATGACTTCGTAGTAACATAGCCTGAAGTCTTGAAGTGTACAGCCTTTAAAGAAGAAAGCGATCAGCCTCAGTGTGTGTGTTGTGATCAGCTGGTCATGTGGCTGCTGTGTGGAAACTGAAGAAAACATTTATTAAGTCTTCTGAGTTCAGACAGAGTAGGGAATCCAAATTTACTGCATTTTAAATGGATAAATGAAAATCTTTTCTGTTTAAAATCTTTTGTGCAATGCCGTGCAAAACCATAGGGGAATCAACTGCAAGTTGAATACTTGTCATGTGGTGGTGGTCCTGAAAATTAGCTTTCATGGAATGTATTTGTTGCAGGGTTTTCATGCATGGCTAAGTTTCAAACCAGCAGACACAGCTTCATTAATAATGGCTGACTTGGTGCTCTACTAAAGCTAAAATGTTTCTGTCTCGTAATGCAACAGGAGCTATAAATCCCCCATGACTGGCTCCCTTACACTGGTACTCCTTCAAAGAGGCTGCTAAATCCTTCTGTAGCCTATATAGGAGACTGCAACTGTTTCCATAAATTGTCTTCTATTCCAGCTATTAATATTTTCTCTATGTACTGTCACTTGCAGCAGTTCTTGTAAGTACTTTCAGAGCTTTTGCATTACAAAGCACTTGAAGCATGCAACACTTCCTGTTTTTTTTTTTTTTTTTTTCTGCTTTACCCAGTTTTGAGGTCATACATAAAGGCTAGATTATAGATTGATTTTCTTTGCAATTTTGCAGATAGGTTTGGGTTTATTTCTGCACAGAGTGTCCTGGCACTCTTCCAACAAGCAGTTTTCTTATTTTCATTTACATCATTCCTCTTATTTTTTTTCATGCAACGTCTTGTTCTCTTAGAATTTTGATTTCACAAAGCATAATTCTATTCTCATCGTGTATGTGTGTCTAACAACTATTTAAGGCGAACTATTTTCTGTTGTGATCTCTAAGGTTTTATGTTATGGCTGATCCTGATCATAAAAGGTCAGGGAAGTTAAGCCAATAAGAGATGAATGCTGTAAAATGTTAATGTTTCCTGTGGGAAGAAAAAATGGATACTACTTTGTTGAATAGGAGTCATGCTCTGTTTTTAATAAGCTTGCTGATTTGATAGAAAATATGAATGAAAGGCACATCTATCAATTAAGAAGAAATACATTACCTAATTAAAAGACCTTAACTGAAGTTATCAGCTATGTAGAGGCTGTTAACTTTTTGTTTTGCATTTAGAGTGCAGAAGAATGTTATCAGAGCTAGGACAGGAAGGTCAGGAATTCAGCTGAATTTGAAACAAAAGGAAAAAAACCACCTCAGGTATTAATGCGCAGAATGAACTCATCCTAGCAGGGGCAGCATTTCTGAAGTCAGCATTCTTCTATATCTGCTTTCCCATGAGATGATAAAATCGCATTTATTTAACTTCCAGAAAACAGGTCTTTAGATATTGCTAAGCTCTAACTGTCCTAAAAAAGCTGCATGGATACTTTTGTTTAAAGTTAGCTACATGTGACACATATTTAGACTTAAGTGTGACAGGCACAGTCTTTAATTTTCAGTGGTTCATAAACACTTGTCTTCCATTTGAGAATTACACTGGTTATGTGTGCTTACATAATGGGTTGCCACTGCTGAGTGAACTTGTGTGAATTCTGTAGTTTATATCAGAAAGAGTTACTATTTTGGATTCAAGGGCTTTTCTTGTATTTATAGGACTTTTCTAAGTACTTCCAGGGTTGTAGTTCAGTATATGGCTGTATACATTTCTAACAGTAGTGTGAAGGTCATTGCCATTTTGTCATTCTTAAGATCACGAAGCATCAAGTTTTGAGGAGATGCTAGTGCTATGAAACCTGTCATTTGTTCCTGTGTAACAAAGTGCCGTGCCTTCATCAGGTGAGTCTATGAGCCTTAATTTTCACGCATGATTTACAAGTGATAATAATGGCCATCAAAATATAATTTACATCATCTTTTATTCTCTGAAACAGGACCTAGAGCTATATTCAGTGAAAGGGCTTTATATATAATTGAGACAAGCATTCTTCTTCCTTTCTCTCATCACTTGAATCTTGTGTTCTTTATTGCCTGCTGACATGAGAAAGAAAAAGGTGTGCTCTTGTCTAAAATAGTAGATAGCTTGATCTGTGTGATTCACATCCCTATGAAGCTTATACAAGTTGCATTTCTAGCATTGAATTATTCAGAAATTGCATGTTAGCGTATTACGAATATCAACTGATCATTTTAGGAATTGATGCGGTAGTAAATCGATAGGCTGTGTCCAAACTCTCAACATTCTTTCAATGTAAGCAGTAAGGGAAGTGCTGATGCTTTTTTTTCCCCTGTGCTTGAAGTGATAAGGAAAAAATAACTGATGAGAAGTAAAAAAAAAACCACCCTGAAAAACCAGGTCAACCAGGAGATAAGAAAGAAGTTACGTAGGTGTTGCCATTGAATTGCATTGAATTGCATTGAATTGCATGGGAATGAAAAGTACAGTGAGAAAAAATTACCTCCAAAGGTATCTTATGTTACTGCAGTTCTACAGCATTTGACTGAATGCAGTTTGCTGCCGGTTCTGTGGAAGGCAACATCAGCTGACAGGTCTTGTGACTGACTGGTCTGATCAGTACCTCTTATTCACGACTAGTAACTGCATCTAAGTGTGGTGTTCTTAATGGCTTGCACCATTTTAAGTGTCACAGGATGCTCTGCAATAAAAACATACTGCTCCCAGGTTTCCATGGTTTTTTAGACTAATTTTAGAAGTGGTCAGAGAGGCCGTTGACTTTCAGGTGCTGTGTTCTTTGGCAGCCATCTCATGCCACATTCTTTGTAAGAGGAGGCATGCTACCTGGAAAAGCAGCACGTGTTTGTGGTATTTTGGCTCATGGCTTCAAGAGACAAGGACTCCACTGTTCAGTGTAGGATCACTCGACTAATCAGTCTAGAATAGTACAAGACTTCACATACAACTTTTACTCTTTATTTGTGATGATCTAAGGGAAAGAGTGTGGCTTTTTTGGTTTATATTGCAGTTTTGATTTTCTAGTTATTTTAACAAAAAGAGATGAGTCAGATATTTAGACTGCTGCGCTATCGTGTGAGTTTACAGTTGAAGTATATATGTGGGTGACAGCAGCCTTCATGTTTTACAGATGGAAAAACAACTGTAAAGAAATGAATGTTTTGCTGAAGATCACTCAGTTCACTAAGCCAGGAGCAGAAGCAGTGTCTGAGGCTCGTCTCAGGGTTTTTCTTTGCTAGGATGCCTGGTTGCTGTGTGACATGCAAGTTGCTCTTACCCCACTGTGTAGTATGTTACAATGCAGTGAATGTAATACTCTGCTTTGAAATGTTTTACGTGTGGTCAGTGATAGGGCTGGTGAGATAAAATGGGCTGTGTTTATGGTTTGTGCAGTGGAGAGTTATGTTACATGACAGTTTTAGTAATGTGCACTTGGAAGATTACTTTTATTTTCTCCACTCCTATTTTTGACACTTTGATACACTATCTAATCCATACACACCACTGTCATTTCCAGCTTATCCTCTATGGTCTCTTCCCACAGCCACCAGTGGAAGACTGAAGTCAAGTTGAAAGTTTCTGCGTCTTGGCTGCTGCCCTTCCGTTGCCTTTACACGCACAACTTCCTCATCATTTCTTGACTTTACATCTGAGCCATCCTTAGACTCTCAGTTGATCCTGGCCCATACTTTCCCAAGAGAGAGGATCTTAATAGAGGAGGACAGGGTGAAAATTGAGGCACTCAGTCTCTAACACCACACCTTCAGCCTTCCCATTACTTTCCCTGACTGTTTTCTTTGGTCTTCACTGCAGCTGGTAGTTTCTTGTTCCTTGTATTTTCTTCTGTTTCCCACATTCCAACGTTCTCAGTTTCCCTCACTTTGCCACAGATGTTTATATGTATAATTTATTTGCCTGAAAAATCAATCTGAGAGAGCACCACATTTACCTGTTATGTTCAGGCTACATTACCTCCAACAGAGAGTGTGTATTTCTAAAGAAAAAGATAGATTTTTACAAGATGCGGTAATCCTCTTGAGACTTGTCCCATCAAAGAGGAATGACTTGACCAGGCAAGCATGTAGCACAGTCTCAGTAACTGTAACATGCTCCATTTGATACTCTGGAGGCTAGAAACATTCTAACAAGCCAGTTCACG
This sequence comes from Pavo muticus, assembly GCA_016647715.1. NCBI lineage: Eukaryota > Metazoa > Chordata > Aves > Galliformes > Phasianidae > Pavo > Pavo muticus. Next base: position 1,385,669 of record JACDJE010000085.1, on the reverse strand, counting down.
CAGATACTGTGGAATACATCTACAAATAAACAAGTATATATTTTTTAAAATTTTAGTTTAGGGATTATTTTCACAGAGATCAGGAAGTCTAAGGGACCTGACTTGGCCTGTGTGCTCATGGGAAGACATCCCAGGAACATAAATGGCAGCCTGCAGCTCTGAGACACGTGAGCTGAGGCTTTTTATCTAATTTGCCAGGCCAAGCCTGCTGTTTGAGAGCCTGTCAAGCACAGCCTATTTGTTGCCTGTGCCCAAAATTCCTAGGCTTGTTTTGTACCTACAGGCCCTGCTTTCCCCCAGTTACCTTGGTGCCTTCCCCAGGGGGAAGGTCGTCTACTTTAGGGGAAGAAAATTATTATGCAGGCCACATGTGCACCAGGAATACCTTTTACACTCTTCAGCATCTACAAATCCAACAGCCTGCGATGTCTGTTCAGCCCTGCAGTACTGCTCTGTACCATTTGTATCATTTTCCTGTGCTGCTTATTTCTGCAGCTCCTGTAGTCCCCATCCATAGTCCTCATTCATGCCATGTAATAGCCTTTCTGCCTTTCTTCCCTCACTGAAGGAAACTGTTCTCTTGTAATGCACTCTGCTGGTTTTCTACCACACGTCCATCCATACGCATTTAATTCATTTCAAAAATATTTCCAACATCCTTTTTGCTGCTGTACTGAAACTATGTTTTCTCTGCTTAAATGAGAATAAATATCCCAAAGGCTTTAACATGGAACCAGCAGATTTTTTCCCCCAGTTTAGCCCAGGGTAGAATTTCAAATTGATAGTATTGGAGATCAAATTCAATAGCTTTTGTATGATTTCTTACTATATATAAGTGAACTTCCAGAAAGTAAACGGCAACACTTCACTGTGTCTGCACAGTTAAGTGTGATCAACGATCTTTTTTCACACAGAGGGTGGTGACACGCTGGAACAGGTTGCCCAGGGAGGTTGTGGATGCCCCATCCCTGGAGGCATTCAAGGCCAGGCTGGATGTGGCTCTGGGCAGCCTGGTCTGCTGGTTGGTGACCCTGCACATAGCAGGGGGGTTGAAACTAGGTGATCATTGTGGTCCTTTTCAACCCAGGCCATTCTATGATTCTATGACTCTATGATCTTTGCCCATGTAAAACTAAATTACAAGGTTCATGACTTCTTATTTTCACTGTTTTTCAAAGGTGTAGCTGGTGACTACCATGCTGTCTGGGACAAAGGTCAAAGCTTTGGAGGGACACAGCTGGGTACACAGGAATGAACAAGCAGCGTGATCACTGAGATTTCCACCCTAAGGAAGTGCTGGGGTGCAGGGAGGGGTCAGTTCTGGATCACTTAATCACCATGCTCTGTAATCCTCTGAATCATTCCCAATTGTTTGGCAACGTCAGTGTTTTAGAGTGTCCTGCACAAAGGGGTTTTCCCATCACACAGAGCCATAAGGAAGGCCCTCAGAGGCACCACATGGCAGGACACCCTGCTGTCATACTGCTGAAATGAAATCGAAACTTTTGTATGGAAGAGAGAGCCTGGTTTTATTTCTTCCCTCTCTAGTAATGCTGAAGAGCCAACCTATACCAATAGAGTTACTGATTACTTGCACTCCTCCAAGCTGCTGCATTTCAATATAATTTTTAGTACAAACATGTCCTACTTTTCAAATGCTGTGGAGACATGGTATGTGTAGTCATTTTGATCCTGTCTTGCCATCTTGACCCAAATGCCAGTTTAGTCACGGTTTTCTTTAGGAAGGACCTTCCTTGCTTCTGACTTGACTGAAATGGTTACATGGGCTAAGCCCTGAGGAGGGCAAAGAGCAGTGCTTTCCCACTGGGCAAAGAAAGAACTGAAGCAGTAGGAAGCTGATAGGAGATCACCAAGAGCAACAGAGAGAAAGAGGGATATAGAAGAGTACTGATTCCTTTACTTTAGCAGATGGAGAAACTGTGGCAGATGTCGTAGTAGCGTATGCATACTGTTTTAGGTATGTTTATGCATTAAGGTTCGCGTCCTGGTCATTGAGTGCTGTGGGACCTGCTGAGGAGCAGCGGAGCTCCCTCTGGTGGCTCTTGGGGGCATTTCACAGGGGTACCCCGACGGGAGCAGCTGAGAGCAGCAGGCATAAGGGCCCACCACAGCAATGCTCCGATCCCATACTTGTGCCCTGCGGCTGAGCAGTGTAATCACAGAATCACAGAACCACAGGATCATTAATGTTGGAAAAGACCTCTAAGATCACCTAGTCCAACCATCGACCTACGCCACCATGCCCATTAACCGTGTCCCTCAGTGCCACATCCACAGAGTTCTTGAACACCTACAGAGATGGTGACTACATCACCTATATGGGCAGCCTGTGCCAGTACCTCACCACTCAGCTGGAGAAGTAATTGTTCCTGATATCGAACCTGAACCTCCCCTGGTGCAACATAAGACCATTAAGTCTCATCTTACTGCTGTTACCTGGGAAAGGAAGCTGACCCCCACCTTTCTATAATCTGGTGGAGGCCTAAGTGCATGTTAGGTAGTGAAGGGAAAGGAAGATGTGTGAGGAGAAGTTGAAGTCTCTTGGTTTGTTCAGCTCAGAGCAGAACAGGCTGAGGGGAGGCCTCATGGCAGCCTGCAGTCCTGCAAGTTAGGAGTGGAGGGGCAGCACAGAGCTCTGCTCTCTGGTGACAGTGACTGGATGCAAGGAAATGACATGCAACAGTGTCAGGGGAGGGTCAGGCTGGGAAACGATTCTTCAGCAGAGGGTGGACAGGTCCTGGAACAGGCTGCCCAGGGCAGTGGGCACCACCCCAAGTTGCCGGGGTTCAAGGAACTCTCAGACATAGGATTTGAGTTTTGGGTGGTGCTGTGTGGAGCTGGGAGTTGGACTCAATGATCCTTGTGGGTCCCCTTCCAACTTGGGATATTCTGTGGTTCTAGGGAGAGGCTTTGTGATGCCGCAGTAAGCCAGAATATGCTGTGGGGTGTCCTCAGGTGGTTTTGAAGTTAAGTGGGCACCATGACGTGCGGAATCAAACTCTATAGCCTGAGAGATATAGAGCAGGTATGTTTATTTCAGCGGTGTGCATACGCTGGGTGCAAGGGGGATAGCTCCTCCTAACTTGCACACTGTAGGGCAAAAGCTTGGTACAGATATAGGCTGAACTAATACACAATCAATAGTTTCCAGGAATTCGGATACATATTCATTACATTCCCGATAGCCCATTAGCATGTGGTCCCTCCCCTTCACGCGTGGGTAGTGAGTTGTGAGGGTCTCCTCCGGGTGTCGTGGAATGAAGGCTCATCATCTTCCTCACTGTAAACTCTGTACACTTCTTGACCCCGCGGGGGGGAGGGGGGGCAGCCCCCAAACCAGTTCCAACTTGCCCTGTGGACATCTAATCACCTCACTGCCAGACGTCCTTGCGCTGTTCTCAAACCCTTATCTTTATGGCCTTCATCCTCTCATTATCCCAGACCTAGTGTTTGCAATCCCCCTTCTTCTAACACCCTCTACATAAACTATTTCTAATTACCCCTATCCCAGATTCTGTGAAGTCCCTTTCCCTCTTTTTACTGTGGGGCCCGTCTTGGGGCCCTTCTCTCATCCTTCAACCAGGCAGTGATTTTTTGGTCAAAATTTTGTTCTAAAAAAAAAACAAAAAAACCCATTACCTCTAGGGTCTGTATAGTTCCAGGTGGGCAGTGAGGGCTGTGTTCTGCTGCCATTGGCTGTAGCAGTGCATCCCCCTGGGTATAACACTGCGGTGCCAGCTGGCACTTCTCCTCTAATACACCCCCAGGTGATGTCATCCTGCAGCAGCAGTTTCAAGCATAAAAACACAGCCTATAGTACATAAATCTCATGTATAGATACACTGTCTAATCATCATTCAGAAGGCCAATGAAGACTGTTAGCACACTGGAAGAAAAAAAAAAAAGGCAAGCAAGAAAGAAGTTAAAGTGTGCAAAAAAGGAAGTTAACGTTTTTGGTTTTCTTCAGCTAATATTTTACCAAAAAGGCAGCTGGAAGATTAAGGCAAAATGAATTAGGCAGGAAACCTCTATTTCTTAGAGAAAACATCCGGTGCACTTTTGGCAGATGGTGTTTTTGTAAAACACAAACTTACAACATACTAATTACTGTGTCCCTGGTGTTTCAAAAATATAGAAGAACAGATTTCCTTCAGTGAACTTATGAACTTAGGAAAAAAATGGCCATAACTAGTTACAAAATTGTGTGTTCTTTCTATCCTATGTTGCATGTCTGTATTTTTATCAGAGGATATGCAGGCTAGTATTTTCCATCGCTCGAGTGCCTAGAAGGTAGACACCTATGTCTAACCTCATCCTCAGCAGTCAGCCAACAGAAAGGACACTTTCAGTTATGGCAACAATTTTTACAGTGTCTCAAAATTCCACACTAGATTATCGAGGCTGGTACCTGTCATTACCCCACTAACCTAATCACAGGAAAGAGGAGATAGTTGTCAGGTCACTCGCTTCCAAAAAAATCTCTAAGCTCCTGGAGAGTAGTATAAAAAAATCTGCTGCTTTCTCTTATCTTCTTTATCCTCCTCTATCAAACTCTTTATTTCTTGTGTTTGTAATAAATTTTGTTAATTCTGGTATTCATTAGAAAATATATATATATATATATATAAAATAAATTGCAGTACTCAGGCCTGCTGGATTTTACATTTGGTGATAATTTATAGCAGTAGATTCCACAGACTAGATGCCCATTAAGTGACAGATTTATTTTAAGAAACGTTAGCAGCTGCATCAATGTACAAACAACCTGTATGTCATAAACAAGGCTATGACTCACTCAAACCCTGGACTTTCTGCCAACACGAAAAGCAATGCTGTGAGAGACCCTTATAGTAGAGGCACCTGCTGCTGGGGGCCCAGGTTAGTATCACCAGGGTGCCAAGCAGTTGGCATGTTGTGGCAATGGCCGAGCTGCAGGGCAGCTGGCAGCCACCAGACACCCATTGTCACTCCCCACACCCACTGTCACCGCCACTTTCCAGTACTGGTACAGGCACCTGCAGCCAGGGCAACTTCAGCCTTTTTGAAATTTATTTACACCAAATAAGATTACTTTGTGCCATCTGTGGACACTTAAGAGCCACTGAAGATCCCCCATTCTACAATTTTATATGTAGGTTGCTCTGAAAGTAATGCCTCCTATTTATTTCCATGGAAACTGATACAAAGAGCACAACAGCACTATTTGACAGAACAATTTCTCAGCTACAGAACACTATTTTTCAACTCAGTCACCACCATTAGCTTTGCATTTTCACCAGCAATGAACAGGAGCCTGCATACTGTGCCCGTAAATATCTGCACCACAGAGATGACTCACTGTTACACAGCTGCTACGATGGCGTTGTTGCTAAGAAAATGTTGCCCATGCAGTTCATCTTTCATTGGCCCAAAGAGATGCTTTTTATCTCCATATAGACCTCCAGAAGGGCTCCTCTCCATATCAGTGAAATACAGGGTACCTCACTGGCACCGCACACAAGTCCTTACCAGTGGACAGCTTTGGTATGTGATACAATAAGCAGCATTAACAAGGAATGGGGAGGTCACGTGCATTGGATACAAAGCATACAAAAACATGCCACAGAGCACACAAATACCTGTCAGTGCACAAACATTGTGCATGAGAATGCAGGAGATGGCGAATATTTTAATTACAGTAACCAGCCCTAGCCATCTTGTCACTAACTGTATGCTGTGCGAGGCATACCTGTACCCCACCTGCTGACACTGAGCCACCTCTGTCCCCCATTTTGTGAAAGGATCAGGGACCATAGGAGAGTCCCTCATCCCTATCGGGTACAAATGCACTGACCAGATTTGATATTGATAACAAACTGTGAAAAGTAATATGGTGATGGAGTACCTGGACAAATTGCAGCTCAGTGTCTCAGTGATGTGTTCAAAAACTGAAGAAATACGTTCACTCCAGGGAATGACAAACAGGGTAGGGTTCATCACGCTCTATTGGATCAGAAACAACTAGAACACATGAGCAAAATTTGCCAGATGTCACTGAGCAGTGCATGACTACAGCTGAAAATTATTTTAACCATTAGTTGAGACCATGCGGATTGGACTAGCTTGTCCAGCCATACAGCTTAATCACAGTTGCTTACAATCTTCCATACTTTTTTACATCTCTAAACATACTGGGTGCCTTAGTTTTCCCAGATTTAAAAAATACAAAATCATACATGTTTCATTTCACTGTGATGTTCACAGCTGCATGTCTTCAAATGGCACTAAACCTCTCACAGAGTTCTGCATGTGTGCTACACTGACCTGAGCAAACCAACTGTGCTCTCGGGAGTTATTCCTATACATACAGTCAGCAAAGTTCCTAGCAACTCACAGCACAGAAAATTAGAAAGCATGATTCCTTTGAAGAGCCCTGCAAGTAAACATGTATTTCCTTTTTTACTTACCTGCTTGTTTTATGGAGACAAACAATGTACAATTGAACAAATCTATGCACGTGTTATATCTGTAAACTTCTTTCTGCCAGCAGTAAGCCCAGGAGTACACATAGTGTGTGCAAACATATCATATAAGCGTTTTTTAACTTTGTGATACCACATAAATTAAATAAAGACTGAAAGATTGCTGTGTGTTATAATGGCTATTACCAGCGTTTTATTGCTTTGTTCATTCCCACTGTGCATAGATAAAGTATGATTATGGAAACACTTATTTTTAAATGAAGAACTTAAGCAAATAATTCTTGTTAAATAAACACTCATAAAGCTTGTTTTGTTTGCATTTGAATGATTGGAACAAAACCGCGCAGTAACGGGAGCAAAAATAATGACTCTTTTAAATGTAATTTCCCAGGGTATGGTGGAAAATGTCAACATAATATAACTGTATTTATGCAATCTGTCATACCTTGGTTAAAAAAAAACCACAGCTCTAATAGCAAAAGAAACCAAAGCTTCAGAGATAACAGGGGTTTGCAATTAGACACAGTAAGCCGCCTTCTCACTGTCTCAATAACCCCTCAGTATCACTAAATCCACAGCAAAGTCCTTAGCAGTAAAATTGTGCAGCCTAACAGAGATCATCCATTTAAAAATTCTGGGGATTGTACATGCATCATATTTTTGTTAACTGCAAAGCAGTATACTAATATAAAACCACATAAAGCTTTCACATGAGGTATTGTGTGAAATACAAAACTCTACATTTAAATTGGAGTTAAAAAATAGAAAATTGAATATCGAATTGTTTGGGTTATTCATTTTCTGTCTGCTTAACCCACAAAAAGTGATTGCTTATGAACAAACAGCTGTAGTACTTTGAAGTGAATGGATTAAAAATGGAGATCTGTCAGAGATGGAAAACTTTTTTTTCCAAGGGGCTGGAAGTGCTGGGGCCTGCCTGCAGCTGTGTTTGAATCAATAGCAGTTACTCTTTCCTTCTAACAGAATGAGGCTAACTCCAGTAAGTAATTGGAGGCATACATATGTTAGTAAACAGGTTGTTTAACATCAAGAAAGATCAGAATTTTTTGCATTACTTTGAAAAGATTAGCACAGCCTATATCTCAATTTTCACTTACATTTGCAATGTTAATGTATTAACAATACCAATCATTTTAAAATTTGGTAGAGGAGAGAAGCAATTAAATTGTGGAATCTGGTGTAACATTTATTACTTTCTTTTTAGCTGCGTGAAGATTTAAGAGGGAAATCACTTGGCCTCATTTGTCCATGCCATTCTACATCTGCCTGTTTTCTGCGCAGCTGCTTATGGTGCTATCACAACGTAAGTGGTCTTTGAATAAGTCAGTGAACTGATGGTAGGAAAGCTGTCAAGTAATAGTTGATGTTCAAGCTCTTCGTTGGGGTAAGATGGCCTGTTTCTCAAACTCTAGAGAGGTTTTTGCAGCAATGGTGTCTTAAGGCCTTTGTATCTCATGGCCATTTTTTCCTTCCCTTCTTGACTGTTCGTGTTTACAGCCCAGTTAATAGGTCATGCTACTCAATCAATCTCTGAATTTATCTGACTTCAGATGAACAAAACCTGCCTGTTGGAGGTAGAAAGGAGTTAGACACCTAAGATGCAATCAAATAGTAACTAATAAAGTCAACAATGGAGCTGTTTAAGCATCTTGATGGAACATCTATGTGATCAGCTCATTTTCATCACAGATCTTTTCAACTTTTGATAGCATTATGACCATAGCGATGCTGCTACTACAGAAATGATAAAAAAAAAAAACAAAACAAAACACAAAAGTAACATCTGACCTATGTGAAATACGTAGTCATATATCTTAAAATAGACCAGCAAATTTAACAGTGTAAGAAATAAAAGGGGATATTTGAGGCAGGATTTTCTACTGGAGCAGTGGGAAAGTTTCAAGACATTTTTCTTCAAAGTGAAATGCTTGATATTTGCCACTTTTCTTGCAGTTACAAAACTAAGGAAGTTCGAATATGGGAGAGAGAACAAGCAGTCAGTATGTTCTGCGCATTATGAGAATTGACCGTCAGGAAATCTAGGGATTTCATTCTGTTTATATTCTACTGTACAGACTTCAAGGAGCCCCATAGCAGCTGATAAGCTTTATGTAACCAAAGAAAGAAATGAGAGTTTACCCAGCCCTGTCTTTCAGTTACCTTCCCTAGCTGGCCATACTTAACTCGAGTGGTTTTTGAACTGTTCTTTAAGTTAGTTAACGTTTTCTTGTTAAAAAATCACAGCCCAGATGGGAAAGAAAAGCAGCAAAAATACAGAATACAGCTAAATCCAGTCCACAGCCACACAACTTTGTGAGTGCAGATGAAAATCTCCCCTAGATACAAGGGCATTGTTTTGTTATACCAGTCTGAAGCCAGCAAAGCTTACACCAGTCTCTGTGGTTAATGGTGCATGAAAGCGATTGTTATGAAAATAACTGTGTCTGTTTACAATATTACTGCCTCTGTCCCAATGGATACCACCCACACAGCAGAGTCAGCAGACTGAAAACGCAGATAATTCTAAGCTGCTTCAGGATAAAGTCCAGTGTTTAAAGCATACAATGCCAAGGGGGCTAGGGATAGCTGGAGTTAAGCTCCTGGACTTTGAAACTGCTCCCAGACATTTGTGTCTTTCATTGTGCCACCAGAGCTGGGGCAGGCATCCCTGGCAGTTACAAAGAGCTTGGGGGCAGTGACAGCCCTGTCTTCTGAGTGAATGTATCCAAGCTCCAAGCACAGTTTTTGCATTATCCTTTTGAGCAGAGGTTCACGGCATTTGGACAATTGGTGAGGTTGTAACTGTTAAGTCAAATAGCTAACACGTGGGGGACTGGGAAAGGAATATGAAAAAAGTCTAGAGGAATAAAAGTGCTATGTGAGGAATTTCACATTTAGTTCCAAGTACATGATGTAACCAAATCTGAACATTAAGGGAAATATTAAGTTCGTATTTTCTGACTCAGTCTCCTCTAGCTAATGAAGTATTGACCTCACTATGGTGAGGTCCCTCTTAAGTGGTGGACATGAGGTCTCTAAAGGGAGAGGGCTTTGTTTTTCTGAATCCAACCTATCCTGCATTTATTTTCCCTTTGTAAGCAACTTAGAAAATGTAGCGGCATTTTTGATTCATTAACGATGTGCTTCAGTGACTTAAGACCTTTCTTTTAGGAATGTCTTAATATCTTGAAAATTATCTTTAAAGATCTCTTTCAGATCTTTAAAATGTCTGCTCTATTGTGATAACGATATCATGATCTGACCAAAGACCCTCCTCCCTCACACTTACTTTGTAAACACACAGTCCACTTTTCGTAGCATTGTATGTCTTGATAAGTACTTCCTAATATAAAGCTATTTGTAAACAAGAATGGAATGTTATTTTAGGTAAGTCAGCATATAGATCCTACTCCCAGCATCAGCATACTTTCGTTTTTACTACATACTGTCCTATTGTTTTTATAGCTTTGGATTTTGGCTTGAAATCCAGGCCACCCTGAATTTAATAACAACACTTCCATTGAGTTCAGCCAGAACTGGATTTTGACCTAAATGCCTAATGTTGCTAATGTGGGATGAGGTAAACTTGATCGTCGAGTTTTTTTATGGCCACAACAGATGTTCCTTCTTTTAGACCAATGGAAAGGTCCAGAACCTCATCCACCCTCTAAAACAAAAATACAAGCATTTGTTTACAGCTTGCTTCCAGGAATATGAGTTGACTGATCAGCTGCAAAGTTTCTTCTTGTTTACTTGAAAATAAATATATACACAGTTCTTGCTTTTTCCAAACAGTGATGATGTCTGGATTGTATTTCACCTGTATAGTAATGGTATTTTTAGCAAGCTAATATTGCATTATAATTTGCTTAGCACAACAGAAATATCAGCGTAATATTTTTGACCTTGTTTTTAAAAAATGCATACATGTACATCCAGTAAACTGCAACATGTTTTGGCTATACCTTTTGCATTTTGTAGATTTATTATTTAGATCGACTACAATGCAACATTCTTACGATCATAAGCCAAGGTACAACCTGCGAAAACTGAAATTAGTAAATAGAAATGTTTTCTTCCTACTGCTGTCATTCAGGGAACTTCCAAATTTGCATGAAACATGGAAAGTCTGGTGCCTTCTCCGAAAATAGGAAAAAAATTGTGATAGTGTAACAACTGTGATCTGAAGTTTTCTTTCATGAGTGGGCAAGAACACTGTTGCTTGATTTGATTGGTACCATCACATCTCTGGTGTAAATATCCAACAGGTCTTCCAGACAAACAATCAATACATGCTGAGGAGGAGACATGACAGGAGCAACATTAGGAAGGCAAGAGCTTTGTATAAAAGGAATAGAGGCCTCACTTAGCATGCATACATTGCTTAATAAAAATACACCTTACCCTTTGTTTTTCCACCCCACTCCCTGCTCTGGCTCTTTATGGACCTTTGCTCAAGCCGGTTTAATACAAAGAGACAGCAGGAAATTACACAGCTATTTGAAAAACTTTTTTTTCCCTGTCATTTTGGTGATTTGCATTCATTCAAGTAAAGGTCCAACAAATGCCAAAGACAGCATGGTATGTGGCACGAGTTTTTGACTAGGAGAGGGAAAATCCTGGTGGAATCAGGAAGAACCACAGGCGTCAGAGGGCCATTATGTGCCTTGTGAAACAGTACTCAGCTGAAAAAACATATTCTGAGTTGCTTCTCACTGGCTTAATTAGATGCAAAGGTTGCCAGGCCCACACAAGAGAAGCAGCATGAGCAGGCTTCTGGGCATGGGATGGCATGGAGCCCAGCAAAGCCCTCTCAAGGAACGGCACCCTCAGGCACGCTCTGCTTGGCTGCTTCATCTGCTTCCTTCTTGTAGAGAAAAGAGACGCTTCCCAGAGTGGCTGTTTCTAAAGCAAGCTGGCAGCAGGCTGCCTGCCTCGAAGGGTTCCCAGCCCTTGAAATCACTGGGAAGGCAGAACATAGGTGACTCTTTTGCTGTGTATGGGCACCCTCTGCTACTGACTATATGTACAGATTATACAGTTGGAAGTCCAGTGCATATTTCTGGGTGGAGAGATTTGTTCTGCCTGGAAGTATTTGGAGGAAAGAACAGACCACAGTATTTGCTGGACTGTGTTACAAGAGTAAAAATAGCTTGTGACAAATGTTTGTGTCAGGGGCGCGGGAGCACGAGCTCTGCTTGGAGTGACCGAGGGTCATGCAGGGCTTGGGTGGCACCAAGAAAAGAGAAAGGAAATCTGGCATTCAGCAGGACAGAGCACTCGTGCAGGTGATAGAAACATCATGGAGATAGGGTGCGGTTGATAAACAGCCTGGAGAAGAATTTTGTTCAGTAAAATGAAGTAATTCAATAAATACAGGGGAAAAAACCATAATTTTTGTTTCTGTTGACTTCACTTTTGTCAGGCACAGATTGGTTAGATAGGCAAGGTCCCTGCTGCCCAGCTTATATCAAATATTAATCCATGATGAGAACTTCGCACCCATTCCAACTACTGATAAGCCCTTATTAGCAATACATGCATAAAGGATTTTAAACAAATGTTGTGTTTACAAAACAGCTCCAGGAAAAGAAAACAAACAAACCCCGTGAACCTGATCATCAAGATTTCATTACAAAAGTCAGCAAGGCCACAGGCTGTCACAGGTTGTTGTGGCAGCAGCACGGTGCAGGCAGGCTGCATGGCATATTGCCAGCAAGGCCAGTGCTTCCCAAAATCATCATGTTTTTTTGTGCTCAGGCTGTGCAGATACTTCACCCACACACCTGGACTGCAGCGGGTTTACAAGGAAAGTGCAAGTGAATATCTATTTATTGATAAAATAATTGAAAGCAAACGAGGGTTGAAACTGGATGGTCTTTAAGGTCCCTTCCAACCCAAGGCCATTCTATGCTGGGTGTTGCTGTAGGTTCAGGTGTGCAGCTGCACGTTGGCTTTGGCCCAAAGGAGCGGGAAATTCACATGGCAAGGAAGAGGCTGAGACACTGGGATCTCAGCAGTGTTCATAAATACCCAAAGGGAGGGTGAAAAAAGGGCTCTTTTCAGTGTTTCCCATTGCCAGGGTCAGAAGTAGTGGGCACAGACTGAGCAGAGGAGGTTCTCTCTGAGTGCTGGGAAGCACTTCTGTGCTGTGTGGTCACTGAGCACTGGCACAGATTGCCCAAAGGCCATGGGGTCTCCACTGTGGAAATCTTTAGGATGAGGGGAAACGGCCTGAAGTTGTACCAAAGGAGGTCCAGATGGCATGTTAGGAAGAATTTCTTACCAGAAAGAGTGGTGAGGCAGTGGCACATGCTGCCCAGGGAGGCGGTAGAGTCACCGTCGCTGGAGGGGCTCAAGAACCGCGTGGATGCGGCACTGAGGGACATGATTAGTTCTGGCGGGGCGCCGCCCGCAGGCCATGCCGGGGCTCAGAACTACATTTCCCAGCGCGCCCTGCGGCGCGGCGGAGGCAATAAAAGGCAGTGGCGCGCCGATGCCCAGTTTACACGCCGGCTGTCAGGTGCGGGTGGAGGAGTTGCGGGGGTCGGTTGGCGCGCAGGTTGGCAGGTGACTCTCGGGCCGCCCCGCCATGGGGCCGCAGGACCCGGTGCTGGAGGAGCTGAAGCGGCGGGCGTGTGAGAGCGTGGAGCTGAACGCGGCGCGGCTAGGCGAGCTGAGCCTGAGCATCTGGCGGCGGCCCGAGCTGGCCTATCAGGAGCACCACGCGCACGACGCCATGACCGGCTTCTTCTCCGGCGGGGAGCTGCCGGGCGCCGCCTGGACCGTGCGGCCCCGCTACAAGCTAGACACGGCATTCCGCGCCGAGTGGGGTACGGCCGCCCCCCCGCAGGGCCCCCGTCCGGTCCGTGTCGCTTTCCTGTGCGAGTACGACGCGCTGCCCGGCATCGGCCACGCGTGCGGCCACAACCTCATCGCCGAGGTAGGGGCGGCCGCTGCGCTGGCCCTCAAGGCCGCCCTGGAGAGCCTGCCGCAGCCCGCGCCCCTCGCCGTGCAGGTGAGAGCCCTCCCCCGGGCGGGGGCCCGGCCCTGTGGCCGCTCGGGCCCTGAGCTTGTGCGTTTGTGCCGCAGGTCACGGTGCTGGGGACGCCTGCCGAGGAGCAGGGAGGAGGCAAGATCGACCTGATCAACGCCGGGGCGTTTGACGACTTGGATGTGGTCTTCATGGCGCACCCCTCGCAGGAAAACGCGGCTTATCTGCCCGATGTGGCTGAGCACGAGTGAGTGAGCTCAGGTGGAAAGGGTCGCCTCGCTGTTGTCCTTCGTTCCCCTCCCCGAGTTGCTGCCTGACGGAGGTTAGGCCAAGACCTTGCAGGTTCCCTCCAGAGGAGGAATTTGCAGTCAGTGGACTGTAATCCGTAGGTCGCTGTTGGGCACGCTGCTCATCCAAGGGCAGCACTCAGCCTTAGCCTTAAGGAGCCTGGATCTTGTGTGTCCTCAGAATCCATTTTTATTTCTGATATCTTTAGGTGTTTCTTTCTATATGTGCATCCAATAATCTTCTCTCTCTTAAAAAAAAAAAAAATCATTTAAAAAGCACCTTTTTTTAAATTTCAGAACATACAATGGGGGGGACGTCTCATTAATTGTAATTTCTTGCTTTTCTGGGCACCAGATCATGGAATTCTCAATACATCTTATTTTAATCAGTTCTGAAAGTGTTTGTTTTTCTCTCTTGCTTTTGGAAGCAGCTAACAACCAGCTGAGTCTGAATGCTGTTTGGGTCCTGAATAATTTCCAGCGTAAATTTAATTATGGCTATTCTGTATCTATTGACTCTAATATCAGCTTTGTCTTTTGATTCAAATTATTTCCTGGCATTCTCTCATGTGTACCATCACTATATGTACAGGCGGCAGTCGTGCCCTCATTCCATCTTTTTCCAGTCAGCTGGCAGCACAGCTCTTTGTCAGTACTGCCTTGTCATCTCTTGATTAGCTCACGTGTTCATTTTCTGCACTTGTTCTGTTCTTGCAGAGACTTCTTGACCTGTTGCTTGCTGGATGTGTAACTAGAGCTGTGCACTTCTGGTGGAATTGTATTACTGAGCTAATGCCGGGGCCACAGTGTCTCATTTTTCCCAGAAATTTCAACATATATGCAATCTTAGCGTGATTTGGCATTCAGTAAACTGATAGATTCCTTTGTAGGCAGCTAGCATCTATGGGGCTTTCCTCTTCAGTTATTTTCAAGCAAGCGGCTTTTACAGAGAAATGCTTAGTCTGGGACTGCATGATTTTAAGTTTTTTTTGAGTTGAATTCTTTTCCTGCTATATTAATCCTCAGGATCATGCCATTCTTCTTTTAGTGTTATAAACCTCTTCCACTGTTTTAGTGTCTCAGCGGTGTTCTGTCAGCAGCTTTTTAATAGCAAGTACCTTTTATGCCACAGTTACCAATGGTACTTGATCCCATGGACTTGCCCTGCAGGGTCTTTGCTAGTAGCCTCTTTCTAGTGATTTTTTTCCACATGTATTGAATTTGGCACTCTTAAATTCTGTAACAATCATCCAGCCATCTGACTTGATTACCGAGTGCTGCTTTCATCTTGGCTGGGTTACCTCCCAGCCCTATGTGCGCTTGATTTTATTGGCCTTTTTTTCTTTGCAGTGTTGCTCCTGAAGAATAATTTACTCAATTACTGCTTAGCTTTATGGTTAAAATTGACAAGATTGGCAAGAAGACCTACTCCTCATTCCATAGCCAGCCCTCTGTTAGATTCCTTCATCATGTGAAGAATCTGAACTGTTTAATCTGAAGTGTTTAATTTTTTGACACTTAGCTCAGCTAGACTTTCAGTTGCTGCCCCTTAAGACTGTGTTTGTAGTCTTCATTGACAGTTCTTTCTCCATTTCATCTTTTGTAACGGCCCCTTGAGATTGATACAGTAAGGTTTGGGAATCTCTCTTCAGAGGTGATATCCTATTGTAGGGTGCACATCCCAGCTAGCCTTTAAAGCTTGAAGGCGGAGGAGACGTGGAATTGAAAGTACTGAGTGAAAACAGCTTGCTACATCCAACAGCTTGAAATACTCAGCTTACGCCTTGATTGAAATAATGGGATTTCTAACATACAAAGACTGCTTTCATGCTTTGCATTTGGTCTTTTGGTTGTTTCTAAGGAATTAACAATCACTAAATTATTAGTGCATCTATTTGCAAACTCAGGCTGACTTGTGCCTCAGGTAAAATCAACACCCTGGGATAACTGTTGCGAATGTATGCCATAATGTAGTGATTCTTATTCACTTTTCACCAGATTAGCCTGGGGTTTTTGTTGTTGGTCAAACAAAAACTTGAGGATTGCATTATCCACCAAAATCTGTTTTTATTCTGTACGTGACATTTATGTTGCAATAGAGGCCCTAAGAGAAGGGGTGCTGAACTTTTTTAATAAGCAGCTTCATGTTTCTCGTGGACAAAAATGATTGCAACATGGCTTTCATCTTTACTTTGTCTTCTCTCTAACTTGGAGAATATTCAGGGATTTGTCCTGTCATCTTTATGAGTGATTTGAAGGCTGCAGTCTAATGCTTGGGATGTTTAACTTATACTCCACAGAGTGGAGTGTGTGATCCTTGTGGAGGACGAGAGAGGAAGGAAAAAGGGCATTGCAAAAGCTTGCTTAGTTTAGATTGCACACATTAAAGGAGTCGTTTTGTGCTGCAACAGGGGACTCCATTGTGTCCCTTTTTGCTGTCTGGTATCTAAGTGCCAGTATTGACTTAGAGCTGTGGCATAGTTCTGGGCCTGAGGGGTCAGCTGAGGACAAGTGGCTGTGTTGGCGTTTGTGCAGGACGGAGATGACCGAGGTAGGCTTTCCCTAGCTGGGTGAGTGACAAGTGTGTGTTTTGAGAAACTCTGCGAGCCTGAGGATAGAGCATTGTATGTAAAGGTCTGGGATTTGAGTTCCAGCCAGTTTAGTTAAAACCTCTGGTATTGGTAAAAGCTGGTATTTGCACATTTGAGAAATGGTAATAAACAGAGATGTCAATACTTAACATCTGCCTTCTATGTAGAGAGTTTTCATATAACTGAAGACTCTAAATTTCTTTGTAAGGCTAATAAATGGCACTCATCAGAAGAATTCATGCTTGCCTTCATCCTATCAGATACGTTGAGGTGTGGTATTATGACTGCTGTGGAGCTGGAGGACACCTTTTGCAGTGGGTTTCTTCATCGTTGCAAGCTTTTCTCCCAGCATTTTTTGAGGTGTGCAGGGAAAGGGCATCCTTACTGTAGCATAATGTACATTTTAATACTACGCTGTGCTTTTACTACACTTAAAACTTGATTTTTTTTGTTTAGACATGGATTATGTGTGATCTTACTAATGTACTGTCAACTATGTAGAATTTACAGCTCAGATTTAAAAGTTTGGCGAGAATTAAGGCAGTCAGCTTCTAATGTTGAATCAGTTATCCTCTGAGAAGAATATTACTGAGTATCTCAGAACAGTCAGGAAGGTGTAGAAAAGTGCTGGGGAAATTTAAGTATTACAGGAAGCCTTTAATCTGCAGGAAAGACCGTACGTTATGGGAACTGTTTTGCCTCACTGGTTCTTGGTATTATCTGATATCATTAGCTTTCTAGAAATCTTTCAACACCTTCCTTCACTCAAAGGTAGTTTAACTTTGCAATGGTGTCGTGTTAGGTAAATTGTTATTTGGTGTTGTGCTGCACAAGGCTTAAATGTGATTGTGTGAACAAAAGGTACTTTTTGTTTTAGAGGCTTTTTTTTTTTTAAGTGAATGAATAGCAAGTAAGCAATGCCTTTTATTTCCTAGCGTGACTGTGAAATACTTTGGAAAAGCTTCTCATGCTGCTGCTTATCCTTGGGAAGGAGTTAATGCATTAGATGCTGCTGTTCTTGCATACAACAATCTGTCTGTTTTAAGACAGCAAATGAAACCTACCTGGAGAGTTCATGGTGAGATCTTCATTAAATCTGACGTCCAGCACGTAAGACTTTAGGCTATTCAAATACTAACTTGCAAAATCCCACAATTTAAGACATTGCACTGTTGGATTAAATTAGTAGTGTCACTTCAAATACTGGGGAATATCACTGTTTCACTTAACTAGTATGTAATATTTACAGTCATTTCTGTGTCACAATGAACTGTTGAAAATAATCTTAACTCTTTGCACCTGAAGTCGCAGTTCAGAAAGAAGCTGAGTGTGCTTCAATAGAATTCCTTAAAATTTATGTATGTGTTTTTGCAGAGCCTTAAGATCAAATGCTTCTGAGTAAAGAAGTCTTTCTGCATGACTTTTGTACTCATTTATGTTGACATTCATGTAGTGACTTCAATTTATTTTCTGAAGTGCTAAGAAAAGTGGTGGCAGGAGCCTGTAGTTCTGAATAGTGGTCCAGTCAGATGTGCTGGATTCTATTTAATATCTAGTAGACCTTGAAGTAGAAATACACCTTTCTTTTGCAGTAAGATATGCTAACTGTTAAGCTTCACTTACCCTCAAAATCTTTGCAAAATCTTTCTTTTTGCATGGTGAGAAAGTTGCAGAAGTTGAGCTGAAAGCTGCCTGTTGGCTGTAAACCCAGATTTCCCCTCCTGTACCCAGTACAGCTTTCTCAAAGTTGAAATGAAGAAGCATGTCCATTGCTAAAGGACTTAGGAATGTAGGGTTGTTTATTTGGAAAGCTTGTTGTGAGCTATGACTCTTAGGGAAGTCCTGAGCTCATAACCATTATATGCTGTGGCAGCTTATGCTCTCTGACACCTGTGCATATTTCTCTCCAGGATATCTAAATGGAGCCTGGAAGCCCTAATCTGTAGATGAAGATAATGTTTGCAGTTCTGCTGTGCAGCTTACCCAAATGAGTTTCAGTGGGCGTAGCCTTACCTCTCTAACCTATTGCTCCATAGGAGACAAGACATTTGAGTTTGGGTGTATGAAACTCATGTTGCAGGTTTAAAGAGGGACTTGGAGGTGGCTAATTCTTCTGTTTTTCTCTTGGTTTCTGCAAGCCTCATTAGCAAAAAAGACCAAAACAAACCTTGTTGAGGTAACACTTTACTACAGTAAAACTTAAATTACTGTGTTGATAAATTTACTGTCATAAACTTGGTTGTCAAGCTGAAAAAAAATGTAACAGGTCTGTTGGGAGGGTGTAAGCAACCAGAATGAGATTGAATTCTAGGAGTGCTTTGCTTACATCTGTGTATTAGATGTGTTGTGTTGCAGGCTTGCATTAACTGCCCTAAGTGATCCTGTAGATCTTAGTCTTAACCCACTAACAAGCACTTTTCCATTGTTTTAAGTCTAGAATCTCTGAGCGGTGTTTTATGTAATTGAATGTGTTATATTGAGCTGGTCTAGTATTTGTTGGGTTTATCTTCCTTCCCCACTTATGAGTAAGCGTTGCAAATTGAAAAACAGTAGATTCTTTTTCTTTCTGTTCAACAAGTTATTTTAAACTGTGTTAAAGTGAAGTTCTATCTAGAAGCAGGGTTCTGTCTGCAGAGCAGACTGCTTTTAAGATCTGCTCTCCATATTTATTGTATATTCATATTTAAGTAAATGCATGCTCTTAGGCTCTATCCAGTTACGCTTACAAAGTGCTGCATTGGAGAAAAGGGAGAGCTGTTTGCTCATTAAGCTACTTGTTTTGAGCAGACGTGTTTTGATATGTCATGCAGATCTGCATGATTGCTTGCTGACTTTCTGGTTCTTTGTTTATGATGTCTGTCTGTCTCATCTGAGCTATTCCCTTTATGGTGGACTAGTGCTGATTGTTGCTTGATTCAGCACTTTGCTTTGACTGTATTCCAGATTAAAAATGTTGACTTTGGAGTTCCTAAGTATTTACAGACTTTCTGCATCAAAGGTAAAGATTTGTTGCCCCTTTCCATCCTGACAGCGCTGCCTTTTCAGGCTTCAGTTACACGCATCAGTCATTTTGTGCGCTATTTCCATTTAAAGTAGATAAGGTGGTGTCTCAGGTTCAATGGCAAACAAATCATATTTCTCATATATAAATGGAGAGCAGGAGGCCTGGAAGAAAGGCAGCCTGTTGGAAGCAACTAGCTGTCATGTAGTATTGATCACTACTGTATTTTATTGTTGAAATTGCTAAATATTGTGGTTTTTATGATGATGCCTCCGATGCCATAATCAGAAAGGATGTAGCTGTCATGTGTTTCCTTGAAGGAATACTTGAAACTCAAACTTAACTCTCCAATAAAACTGTGTATATGTAATATACACTGTAAGATTTCTGAAGAATTAGTATGAGAAATCTAATAAACTTTCTGTCCCATGTAGCACGCACATCATATCAGCGTTGCGCAGTAATGTGGTAATGTAGTCATTACATTTTCCTCTCCAAGCTGGTAGAAGTTGGAAACATCCTAGTTGAGGAAACCTTTAAAAGCTGGAAATGAAGGTAGCCTTTATAACAGTCTATTTTCTTTGTCACTGACAACCAGATCACTTTGCAACTATAATGCACTGGATTCCAGGGGATTAATTACAAATGCTAGCTTGGTTTGTCTTTAGGCTTATAACAGATGTCTAACCAAAGAATAGGGTGAAATCGTGCTGGAAAGCATGTGCACATCCCACTTAATCTGATCTGATGTGATAAAGAAATTTTGCTTGTGCACTGTGTTTTTTGGCATTTTGTATTTCGTACTCAACTGATGCTTTGTTTTTGTAAGTATTCAGTTCTTGAGTGAAGAGTTTCATGACAAGGATGAAGATAAAGCAGTAGGATTTAACACCGGTGGTTTAACTTGACTTTCCTCTTTCTACAGGTGTTATAAAAAATGGTGGTGTGAAACCTAATATCATTCCTTCTTACACTGAACTGGAGTTTTACTTGCGTGCCCCTTCAATGAGAGATCTTTCTGTTCTGACAGAGAAGGTTGAGGACTGCTTCAAAGCTGCAGCACTGGCCACAGGATGTAAAGTATGAATATATTCTCATGGCCCCGTGTTTCAATCTTGAGTTGAGGAGCACGGAATTGAACACAGCACACCAAATGCGATCTTGGAGAGGGAAAGAATCTTTCTCCTTATCCTGCTGGTTACTAATACAGCTCAGTTTACATTTGGTCCCATTACCTCAAGGGCACCCTACTGAATCCTGTTCAGTATACTGTTTCCTCACCATTTGGCTTCCATGCAGTCCTGCTGCATGGGATTCTTCCCTCCTAGATGTAGGACATCGGATTTGTTGAAGTTCATGAGGTTCCTGCCAGCCTGTTTCTGTTCTTGTCGTGTTGACATCCTTCTGAATAGTGGATAGCTCAGCCCTTCAGCTTATCAGCTGCTCCCTATACATACCTTCACATTACTGCCTGCTCCACGCTGATTAGGTATAGTCGGCAAACTTGAATGTGCTCCTGTTGTCTGTAACAGTAATAAAGATACCCAAACAGGAATGACACCCATATTGACTCCAGAGGGATGCTAAAAGTAACATGCAACAACTTGGATTTCTGCATCACTGTTCATAACCCTTTGAGACTCCATGTCCACTGAGCCAGATGTCATCATGAAAAGCTGAGCTTAGTCATGTACCATCTAGTCTTCAGTAAATCTGTGCTGGATATTTACTCTCACCTTATGACTCTTTGGTTTTAAGGAGAATTAACTCCATAATCTCCCCAGGACCTTGAGGATAGGACAGTAATTTCCAAGGTCCTCCTGACCCTTCAAGATGAATATGACAGCATTTTTTCAGTCACTTGGAACACCCTTCTACTTCAGTGACATCTAGAAAGTGATAGCTCATGATTTGCAGTGGTGTTCCTTTCTCACTGAGCACCCTGGATGCCTCCCATTCCTCTCTCCTGTGGCTGGTTCAAACCATAAGATTGCCTTGCAATGTATTTATAAGATTGGAGGTTGTGGTTGCTCTCGGTACAGGGTGCTAAAACAGCTCATCAGAACAAAGAGGTATTGTGTATATAATTGTGAGGAGTGTTTTAGGCATTAGGTGCTGTTTGCCTGTTTTGGCTTCTCCACTACAGCTAGAGAAGGGCTTCAGAAAGTCTGCTTCATTCTGAATAAAAGCTAAAATCTCCTTTGGAACTTGACGTTGGTAGGTATTTTTTTTTAAACTTGTTTTCAAACATTTATTATGTGAATCCATTCCATAAACATTATTGAGGCTGTAATTATTGGAGCTGCTCTAAACGAAAATAGTGAAACAGAATTTTGTGAAAGACTTGAGTTGATTTTGACATAGGTTGATGGTACCTGCAGTGAAAATCATTAGAAGCTATTACAGGAAGATTTGCTTACTCTTTTTAGAGATGCAGTCTGTGAAATCCTTATGGTATTTGGCTGTCTAGTGGAAGCTTGACAGAAAATAAAGCCGATGTTTGGCTGAATGTTACATTTCTGAAAGAAACTCCGTGCTTTTGTCTGCTTTGATGTGGTTCTGAAGTATGGACGTGTACTTTTTCAGTCTTTGTTTACATCAAGCTGCCTTAGGTTGGAGAAAGGTGTCTAACAGCTTGTTTCTCTTGACTAGGTGGAAATAAAAGGGGGTAAAAATGATTACTACAATGTGCTTCCAAATAAGAGCCTGGAGAAGATTTACAAGGAGAACGGAAAGAAGCTTGGAATAGAATTTATATCGGAAGACTGCGTTTTGAATGGTTTGTCAGGTAACTCAATCTATTTCTTCTGTTACGGCAAGTCTTAAGTGTGTAAAAGGATGAGATAGAGGGAGGTTAAACAAAACAGTTTGATCAGAAGAAAAGGTCAAATTAGAAAACCGAAACAGTGTACAAGGATCACACCTCTCACTGAAAGCAATGATTGCTTTATGGTAATATTTCTGAAAATATTTCAAGTAAGGAATGCTCAGATTTGGGATGCACTGAGGCTCCTTGCGTTACTTTGAAGTACGGAATTCTGCTTTATGCTATGAATAGGGATTACCTTTTAGAAACCTTGTTTTATAATACTGTTACAAACAAATTTATGGCTATCTAACTAAGAATTTGCTTCTTTTGAAGTGACTGAGTGAAGTGACTGAGTGAAGTTTTAAGCATCTCAGTAACCAATTAAAACCTTATTCCATGAACAAGTAATTCTGTGCTTCTAGTTCACAAATTCAGCAGACTATTTTTCCATGGGGTGCCATTCAAGTAGGTGCTCATTTCATTGTTTTGACTGTGTCTCAGAGCTACTTCGTGTTCTTAGTTTCTGACCTACATAGAGTAGTAGGTCTGAATTCCTGAATGCTCAGGTGGGTCTCTCGTTACCTTTTGCAGTTGTTAGAGTCTTCCTGCAGGAGCGCTGTTCAAGTCTTGTAAGTGCTGCTAATACCTCATAGCTTTTACTGGTCATAACTTAAATATAATGTTTCTAGTCCATTCATGTTAAAGGCCTTTCTCTTTGGTTAGAAGGAAATGACTGTGCTCAGTAAAAAGTTACTCTAATTATTTTGTGTTACTAATATTCTGTATGTTAAATGCAGATCAGCTTTAGGCAGGTGAGGTCTTGCTCTCAAAACCTTCCTCTTTGGACAGGGTTCGTAACAGATCTGATGGTATTCTGGTTGCTTTTTTCCTCTGTTTGCCACTTCCAAACTGGGACGATGCTAGCATATTTTCACCAATTGGTTAGGTTTGGTGGGTATGAAATCAATTTATAACGAAAGTCAGGTTTCTTCTTTTCTCCCTTCAGCGTGGTACAAGAAAGATCTACTTTGCCCATTTAGCCTAAGAAAGGGGCAAAGCAGGGAGGGACCTTATTTAGAATCTTCACTGTAGTGAAATTTTCTGGAGCTCTACTTATTGCTTCCCTTTGTGTTGTGTTAAGGGTTCAGAAGATCATTAACAGCTAGTGGCCCTGCCTGTCCAGGCAACCTCTGAATGAACTTGGTACAAGCATCTATCCACTTGTAGTAGTGCTTTCATATGTAAGCTAGGCGATACCTTAAATATTAGACATTAATTTGCTTAAACTGAAACTCCTCATGTGCCTGTCCTGTCCTTAGACTGCTTGTCAGATGTCAAAATAGGGCTGAGAAGTTGCATTGTTATCGCACGCTGCAGTAGGATTTTACTGACTTTTCTTTCCACAGTTTCTCCTGTGAATTGTGGTGGTGGTGGGGCTGCAGGCGTAGTAACAGAGCACAGTCTCCAGGGACCTAGAAGCAAAAGTTTGTATGCAACCCTGTTTGGGGGAGGGTCGAGTGTTCTGTGTCATCTTTTTCAAGACCTCTATTTCTGTTTAGTTTTCATATGGTTTTCAATGTTTTCTTTTAGGAGATCAGTTTCTTCTGTTGAAAGGGAAGGAAAGCTCAGTTGCTTCTCCATGTCTGTGCAGCAGAAAAGTCGTTAACAGATGAGCATGCTCGCTGCCGCCTCTACACGCGTATTAGTGTCGGTCTGCTTACAGGTATCTCTCTAGGCAGCTAAGCATCATGAAGTCTGTCTTTAGTCTATCAAATCATGCTGCCTTGTGGCACGCTCCGCTCATTTTGCTCATGTGAAAGAATTCTTTCATGTGAAAGAATTGAATTAGACTGAGGAGGTGCCGTGACCTGTTCCTCCTGCTGATAGGGTAGCTTTACTTCAAGATCATAGAATCATAGAATGGCCTGGGTTGAAAAGGACCACAATGATCACCTAGTTTCAACCCTCCTGCTATGTGCAGGGTCGCCAACCACTAGACCAGGCTGCCCATAGCCACATCCAGCCTGGCCTTGAATGCCTCCAGGGATTGGGCATCCACAACCTCCTTGGGCAACCTGTTCCAGTGCGTCACCACCCTCTGTGTGGAAGAACTGTTGTTGTGACCTCCCAAAGCACACACCCTTATGATAACATATTCTGGTATCTTTAGGATTTATAGATTTTGCTGGTACCCTGTGCACAGGATTGGTGTAGATGAAGTTAAGGAGCCAGTATGTTTTGAAAATGCTCCTTTTGAAGTTTTGGGGCTGAATAAAAAGGCTTCCTGGCATCAGTTGCATTTTTCCCTTCCACTCGTGCTCTGTGGTAATAACAGACTTCCATTATGTGCTCAATGACTTAAATAGGCTTCAGTATTTGCTTCAGGGTATTTTTCTGAGAGGCTGCAGTCCCAATACCTTTCTGTTGAAGATGGTGCATGAATGTATATTGTATTCATAACTGCTGTTCTTCGTACTTCCTGAAGGAAATCTGACCTGTGCTTCTCTGGCAAGCTTACAGTTTCAGGTGTTCGGAAGCTATTTGGGCAGCTGTTGCTTTAAACATACTGATATGTTGTTATCACTAAGGGGTTAACATTTTTCTAGCAGAGGGAAGATTTGACTGTCACATTTGTACTTAAAAAATGGATTTTTATCCGGTAAACTCTCATCTTTTAAACTATCAATGCCTGGTTTAAATACCTTACATTCAGCAAAAATAATTCAGAACTGATATTACTGGGTGTGATTGGAGATGGTTTCATGTGAATTACACGATAACGAACTGGGACACGCTGGAAATTTGATTCATTTGCTGATTGAAAGCAGGAAAAAAGCCAGCACAATCCTTCCAGCTGGTTGTGTATTAGGGC
Source organism: Pavo muticus (assembly GCA_016647715.1). Lineage (NCBI taxonomy): Eukaryota > Metazoa > Chordata > Aves > Galliformes > Phasianidae > Pavo > Pavo muticus. The sequence goes on along the minus strand of JACDJE010000085.1, from coordinate 1,360,612 downwards.
AAGTCTAGAATTCTTGGTTTAGTCTGGAGGAGGCAGACCTTCTAGACTCCTGGTTTATCTTTCCAGATTTACCAAAGAATGTATGAATAGTACAGAGTCCTGAAAATGAAAACAACTTAATGCTGTGCCAAGAGTTGAATTCTCTTCAAATTCAAACTGTATTTATGGGAAAATAACACTTCTTTGGCAAGGTCTTTCTCATTCTGTTTATGTACAGGGACAGAAGATACCAAACTAGTCTTGTCCTCTTTTATCACAGAATGTAGTCTCTGTGGACTCACTTCTATTAACTATGTTTCAACATAAAAATCTATGTTCTTCAGTCAGTTCACTACCAAGTCTCAAAGCATTGCTGATGTATTCTCACCAACGATGTAATGATATGGAGTCTACCTGATGTGTTAGAATTTAAAATAGTTGGAAAAGTCCTTTCAGAAGCTACCTGTGAAGAAACTCTTGCAGCTCTGACCTGAAAAAAGCTGATGAGAATCCCTTAGTTGGTCATCCCTCTTTACCCACCCCTACTTTGAAGCAAGGTCATTTTATGCTTTCCCTGCTACCTGAATTTCACAGTAACTGGTGTGTTCATTTCTCCTGTGTCTAAACATCTCTTTAACAAATACGGAAGAACTGAGTGGATTGCCTATTTGGCTTTATTAATAATAAAAAAAAAACCTCTCAGGACACATTTATGAACTCTTAGATGATTTATGATAAAGAATCTACCTCTTTAGGATGGTATCTTTAAATAGATGACCTAGTCTTCAAGATGGTTGTTGTTGCTAGCCCATATGCCAGTGGTGCTAGCTAGTCAGGTATGGCTATCAAGAATTCTTTATATCTACAAAGCAGTAGCATTCTGTGTGGAGATCAGTTTGGATCTTGTTTCTTTCAAGAGTGTTTGTGCAGTTAATGTTTCTGTAACTGAGAATGATGAAAAAGCGCCAGAAAACATATTTGTCCTCAGTCTGTTTTTGTTTAAAAATAGATTGCTTGTACTTCAGAGTTCCTACCTCTTGAGAAACGCTTGTGTAGTGGTGAAAAGAGGTAACTGTCGGGGCTGCTGATAGGTGCTGGAGCAGGATTTGAAATAGCTGGGCTGTGCCAAACTCAGAGGCTTGGAGCTTTCCTCTTTTCTGAATAAACAGCTTACTCAGGAGGTGCTTGATGAGAATCTCAGTAAGTGGGATAGGAACAGGTTGATGTACCTTTCTTGCAGTCCAGTAACAGATTAGTGACCAGAAGCACACTGGAGAGTACCTGAAGATGGCTAGTTAGGAAAAACTTGGTTCTCTGATGGAAGATTTTTGTGTAGATAACGACTCATTGGAAATGCTTACGTATTAGTATTTGGGACAAAGGATGTTTTGTTTTAAATGTGGGATGGAGGTGATATCTGTCAGAGATTTTCCTTCGTCATTTACAACTCCTCAACACGTTGACTGAGAATTTTCATGCTACTTCTAGGTTCCACAGACTTTGGAAATGTTACCTTTGTAGTCCCCGGGCTTCATCCTTATTTTTATATTGGCTCTGATGCATTGAATCATACTGAGCAATACACAGAAGCTGCAGGTGAGTGAAAGTGGAAATGGTCAGAAGCTTACATCTAGAACCCTGAAGAACTGTATGGTGTGGTTGCCAACTCTTCGCTACAGTATAATTAAGGAACTAAATATTTTGAATTGCACAAGATTAAAGGTTTTTTTTTGTGCTTCTGTAGCTTCAGAGCTACTGTATAGTAAATGTGTAAATGTACTGAAGTGCAAGTACTGGATCTAAAAGTGACTGCATGTGACTGGCTGTGTAGAAATGGAGTTGCTCTCTTCAAGCATGATGAGGTACGAGCTGATTATGGATCTTGAAACAACTTAATTGCAGAGCTACAGAGAAAAAGCTGGAAATGTCTAGTGCCTCTATTTTTGTATTTGAAATGAAATATATGTGAATAGATGGCCCATTCCTTATAGTAAAAGCCAGACTTCTCTTCAGAATACTAAGAAGTTGGAAGTGGCACATAGCATGCACTGGTGGCATGTTCTGAGAGTTTCTAAGTATGAGTCAGGAGATAAAAGTAGTAATTTTTATTCCTAAGGCACAATGTTCTGCAAATAGAAGTGACGTTGTAAAAATGGAAGTGTGAACATTTGTTTTCCTGTTTTCTACCTTCTTGATGTAAGAAGCAGAAAGTTAAGCACTTCCAGGTCAAAAATTGTTTTGTGGCATCAGTTGTGCTTCACGCGGTTAGATTTCTGGGAAACTTTCCACACTTGAAACTTAGGATCTTCCTTTATAAAATGTTTGACGTGATGATCTAGTAGTTGGAATCTAATATTAGTTATCTAACCTGAAATTTTTCTTACCTTTTATCCATAGGGTCACAGAATGCCCAGTTCTATGCTTTGCGCACAGCAAAAGCTTTGGCTATGACAGCATTGGATGTCATTTTCAATCCGGATCTACTAGAACAAGTTAGAGAGGACTTCAGACAAATGAAGCTCAAAGAAGAGGGACAACTAAATGCAGCAGAAACTGACAAAAAGCCTGGTGCTGGTGTAGGAGCATGTGCCTCACGCTAAACCTTATTAAACCTCTCTCAATAGGGTTGATTCAATGGGGACACTTTGAATGTCAATCAGGCCTGGGGTAGACAAGTAGCTGAAGAAACATTGACTTGAGGAGAATCAAATAATAACACTGCTTTTAAAAATGCAGTTTCCTGTAGCTGTAATGTTTGCTGTACTCAGTATGGTAGTGGATTTCAGAGAGTCCTCAGATATGTTGTCTGCCAGTTACAGAGTTGAATAAATGGTAGCATTTAGATCTCTTAAATGATTCTCTATTGCTATTGAAATACCCCTTATGGAACATACAGCACTTACATGGAAACTTCTGAAATAAGCATTATTCACTCTGGTCACAGGCTGATTCTGACCTACAGGGCCAGTTACCTTGTCTTGGAACGAGGCAAACTTAAAACCTGAGATGATTTCACTGGAGGGAAGGATAATATATTTGGAAGCAGGCCTGTTTTTGATGGTAGCAGCTTATAGCAGTGGAAGAGAACTGTTTATATAGAGACAAGATCTGTTAAGTTTGCCTGTCCTGAAATGCATTGACTGTCCTTCTGATAAACTTTGGAGGTGTTGCTTAGTCCTCAAAAAACCAATGAGCAGCTGAGTGTTTCTGTCTAGCACTAGTTTGTATGTGCTAAAGTTCTACTCCAGAACAAAACAAATGTGTATGAAACATTTGCATTAGCCTGATCTAATGAATGTATACAGCAAAAGCAGTGGCATTGTTTGTTATGAGAATGCAAGTGTGATACCGTGGAACATCAGCTGAAGGTAACTTTAAACTTGCTTTGTGCAGACTCTGATAGTAAGCTCTGAGAAGCTTGCACTGAGGATTTCTTGTCAAGAACCTGGTTTCTCAAACCTGTTTTGTCCTATATCCCAAGCATCAGATCTGATAAATTTTGTCAGTTGTCCTTTCTGTGTAGCGTGTTTAGTTTCTTTAATCCTTTTTACTTGACTTCTTGCAGACATTTGTGACAGATTTTATTTGAGGGATGGTCTGTGTGAAAAACCTCTATGTTTTTTAATTGATTCTTTAAACTATCATGTGAATACATAGGAGAGGAACTAATTTTTGGTCAGATGCAAGTTACTGAGCTATTGGACAGACTGAGCAAAAAGCAGCTTATTGGCTAACGTTTTCCTAAGCATAGCAGTAAGCTTCTGAGAAATAAGGAAGTCTGTACATCAAAAACAATTTTGGAAACGTTGTTTTTAACAGCACGAATCTCTAAGTGGTAAATTGTAAAAGGCTAATCAGAATTTTATTGTATTAATTTCTAAATGATATTTTCTAATTTCATGAAAACCCAGACAAAATAATAATGATTTAAAAAAACCAGATTCATTGGTTAAATTTTTCTCTCCCTCTGCATTTCTTGTTTTTCATTGCTGTTTTTGAGATGGAGTGGCAGAATCCCAATGATAGGAATATGTGCTACATTGTTGTGCTAGCTGATGTGAGTTATTGCCTTCTCAGTACTTCGTCCAACCAGCTGGCTGTTCATTGCATCATGTCCAAGGTCATTCATACGTCTCAGTAATAAAAGCACATCTTAATTTTGTTGTGTAATCATTGCTGGAGTGAGAATAAAACTGCTCAAAGTCCTGATTAAAGATGAATTTATATCAATCACAGTTGTGACTGAATTTTTTGTCTACTGATTAATATGGGGATGCTGTGTGAGTTCATTCGTATACTGTGCTTTTTTTTCTAGTTGGATATAATTACAAGAGCAAGGGGATTTTGAGCTCTCCGTTTCCATTTTGGTCTGCCAGTGAACAGTTCTTCCAAGGGATATAGTGCTTTTCAAATACAATATCTAATAGTAGTTTTTATCATCCTCAGGCTGTTTCAACTATTAAAACTTGTTCGAATTTGTAGAATTGGCAGGGTTCTCTGGAAGGAACTCAGGCAGTCCCTGTCCAGCCACCAGCTTGAAGTGGGGCAATCATCACTGCTGGATCAAGTTAGTTTGGCTTCATCTGAATCCTGAAAGTCTCCAAGGATTGAGACTTCTCAGCTTCCTCAGGCAAATTAATCCTGGTTTATCTCAGAACATTTGTTCTAAAGGTTCAGAACCAAAGTAGTTTGAGATTTAAGGTAAGAAATTTACTGTCGTGCTGATACGTATGTTTTGTTTTCAGCGGAAGTATTTCAAAGCTCGTAAAACCAGTTTGGAGGAGGCACTGTTCTTTCAAGAACCAGGTATTGCCAATCCTTCTAATTGGAGGTGTGTAGCTGTGTGACTGTCTTAGATTTTATGCTAAGCTTTTGCTGACAAATAGTTCTGAAAGTTCCTCTTTGCACGGGCGCTATATATGACAGATCAGTTTCGGTGTGTGGTTGTTTTGTGACTTAGAGTGGTGCTACATACGTTTAGCAGCAAGTAGTGCTTTTGTAAACCAAGGCTTTGGGTTTGAGAGAAGATGGGGGGAGGTAAAGCTCCCTTGAAAATTACCTTTGCTGAGGGAATACCTGCTTCAAGAAATAACAGATCAATATAGATGAAGTGTCGTAAGCAGTTTCTGAAGCCTGTTAAGGTGGTCCCGGGGCGCTCTCCTTATCCTGCAGGGCTTGCAGGGAGTTGGGTTCTGTTCTGTATTGAGAGTCGCTTGGCCAGGCATGAGAGAGAGAAAACTGAGATCTGATTATTTGATTGTTATGAGATATCCTTTTACTAGAAAAGAGAATTTGTTTTTCTTCATGCTTTTTTGTTATTCTAGCTGTTTCTGACTGAAGTTTTCCTTTTTGCTTCTCAGTACTTAGCAACATCCTTAAAGACTATTAAAGGCTTCAGTCTCCAAAGCTTTTAACCTGGACATGCTCCCAAGCAGAATTTGTCTAACCAGAACCCACCCAGACCAGCAATAGACTTCACTCTCTAAAAACAGCACCATCCCAGAGGGGGCTTTGAGAAACCTCTGAGAAATGGTCTTAACCGTATCACAAAGTGACACCCTAGGCAAGATGAGTGAGAACCGTTAAATCCAAACAGTCTCAGGGAGGGGGGAAATCTAAATGCTGTCCTCTCTGATTCTGAGTTTGCAGGCTTGCTCATCAGAGCTGTGCCTGTGAAATCCTGGGGCTCTCTGGTGCTGTGGGGTTTAAAGTCATTTGGTATTTGACTTGATCAGATCCAGTGCAAAAAGGTCTTTTGTATGTATATAAACTCATGGAGATCACTCTTTTGAAGGTGGGAAACATAGTGCTGTACAAGTATGGAGTCGTGGTTTTGATGATGAGCATTTCTAGAACCAAAGCAAAGAAACCACTCTGATTTATTGTGGAAATGAGAAGGAGCAGAGCATTAATGTTTGGATACAAACCAATATGCTGGAAGGTGAAAAGTAGTTACTGCGTATGAAGTATGTTTAATGATTGCAGTCCTTAATAGCAAACACTGGCTGCATATGACATATCCTGTTCTTATACAATGAATCTATATACACATTTACATAAGACTGAAAAGGCACTAGAGTTTCCAAAATAAAACACAAGTCATTTCACAATGTGAATCCTGATGCAGAGGTTGCAGAATCTGTTTAGGACACCATGTCAGAAGGGAAGCTTTCAGAATCTCGTGGAAAGTTGGAAATCAGTCTTCCCCCGGAAGCCAAGGAATCTGAAAGTCCAGCTCCCATTTGTATCTCCAAAATCTTCCTTAATTTTCTGGTTAACAGTCCTATGAGATGTATAGTACTGAAGCAAATTGCACTGTGTAGGCTTATGAAGCTGGATGGCTTACTGCAGTATCTGGTGCTCCTGTCTGTGCTGTTCTTAGAACTATGGGAGAAAATGGGTTCTTAACAATACTGAGAATCTAAATGTGTCCCTGTGTGAGCAGTTTCCAAGAAGTCTTAGAGCCCTCTGTGAGGAAAGGTGCCCTCAGAATAAAGGAGAGCAGGCAGTCCTGGTGCTTCTACCACGGTGATCTTTCTACTTTCATCCAATTAAAATGTTACATTTTAATACGTATTTTTAATCTTTTTGGGGAAAAAAAACCAAACCAACAACCTCAGTGGATAGAAATATGGTATGGTGAGAAGAAGCTAAGATGTAATACGTATGTGAAGAAAAGTCTGTAACAAAGCTATCTCATGGTGGCCGGGTTTGTCTTTCAGTAATTGCAGTTCTTGTGGTTTCAGTGGCGTGTAGAGGCAGTGTAGGTACATTTTGCATATAACGATTCCAGCAGTTGTACAAGTACTCAGCACTTCTTATATGATACTTATTTACATATGAAATTAAAGCAGCAACCAGCAGTGTTCAAACAGCTGTAATGTCCGTGCTGCAAGTACAATGTATGTAGTCCAGGGCAGATTTCATGTACGAAGATTCATGTTCCTTCTGGAAACACCACTGCTTTAGCCTTATTTTCAGAGCAGCTACGCCTGTGAAAGACAACAGCATCCACTGTGTGAGGAATAGTGTTGTTCAGTAGAACACCTGAAATGTGTGCCTGTAGATTCCATGACAGTGTGCAAAGTGTGCATGTGCTTCAAGTCCTGTTAGTGCCACACCTCAGTTATCTGCGTATGTGGGTGACGTGGCAGCAGACCAACTCAGTGACTGGTTTTCTGAAATACCTTCAGTGCTACCGTTACCTCAAAGGCTCCTGAATATATTTGACCTATTCTGAACTAATTTCCTGAAATATTCTACTACTTCTACACTACAGATTTTGCATTGAATAGGTGGAGAATTTATGCTGACTGGCTGCTCTTCTGAAGCTGTGATGTCAAGTAGGGACTGAAGTGAGTACTGAGTGCCCCCAGTGCCAGCCTTGTCCTCTTGTCCTGCCCTGGATGGTTCTGTGCCTGCTCCGAGGGCCCGGAGGGCTGTGAGGTGCCAGGGAGAAGCAGAGTTGCTCAAATGGACTCGGGTCTCTCTCATGGTGGGAGCTCCTTTCCACTTCATTCCAAAGCTTTCAGCATGGTAATTTTACAACTGTAACGTGGTTACATTAGTAATGCAGATATAAAGTCATTGCATCTGCTTTGTCACCTGCTGAGCACTTTTCTGCTGGCCTTTCATTAAAAACAGATGGACCAGGCTTCTTCTGGAACTGCCTGCACTCACCAAAGGCTTCGGCAGGGGCAGGACTTTACCAGCTGCAGCAGTTCTCGGCATTGAGGCTGCAGAGAGCTCTCCTGTAACAACCAGTAGCACCGAGGCTGTCTCAGCGAGAAGTGGCTTCTCCTACAGTGGTTGTATTCTTTTTAGTAGGCACCCACTTGTCTTCACTGGATCACTTTGTAGAGAAATCTTTTCCCTCTCCTAGGAAACTCAAGCAAAACTCCCACTGACCCAAATAAGCAGCTCCAAGGAGAGGCCCTGTGTTTCCCAGAGGATTTGGCATCACAGAAAGTCCAACTTTTGTTCAGACTGATGGATTCCTTGGTAAACGTACACTGCAAGTTATATTTTAAAAGGTTAATCAATACAGCTTGGAAATACTTCATTGTTTTTAAGTACAATTGAGGCAGCACAAGTGTGAAAGGTATTGCTGCTTGGCTCTGTCAGCGCAGCACTGCCAGCACATTGTGCACGGAGCAGTGAAAGCTGCCTTTGGCCATTAATAGTCTTGCTGAAGCGTTTCCCACTATTGGACATTCTGTTTTTGCAATAGCTGCTTCTGACCTCATCCTGCAAGCACGCAAGTGTTTGCATATCTTTTGTATTTATCGGTGCTAAGTGCTGTCAGTCTGCTGAGTTCAGAGATGTATGCGTGTGCTCAAATACTGAGAGAACTGGAACTTGGGGGCACGAAATGGAAGTTGTGCTGTATGTAAGCAGCTGGCAATTAGTGTCACTCGTTAAAGTAGTTTACAGTGGCCTGTGAGGCACAAGAAGGAGCATAGCACAGCTTTAAATATGTATGAAGTTTTAGATTGGATATCCTATATTTATTTGAAATGTGAAACTCGCCCAGTTATTTATGCCACAGATGAGTTGCACCTAGTAAAAAATAAATAAATTGAAATCCTGAAAAAAATCAATCTTCAAATTAATTCTATGTTCATTTTGTTAGCCTATGAGACAGTACTCTGATATCCTGCCGCAATACACTGTGACTACAGAAGTTACGTATGTTTATGAAAAAATGGACCAGTATATCAAATTAAATAGAATATATGCGCCAGGGAATATTATCCTGGAGTACTTGTCGATGGCGTGGGTGTCGATCCGCATGCTGACGTATCTCTGGTTTTTCCTCCTGCCCGAGCCCCTCTCAGACCCCAGCGCCAGCTGCACCATCATTCTGTCCTGCTTGTCCCCGTTCTCGGACACGTAGTGCCCCAACTCGTTCACATCACCGTCATTGTAGCTGCCGTCCATCATCATGGGCCGGGGCTGAGGAAGGCTGCACGCGCAGGGGAGCTGTGGGCACAGGCAATGGAAGAGCATTTTGGTGTTATGTCCAGATATGCACGGACAGCCCTTTACTCCCTATGAAAGCAGAGGGGAGACAAGCCCGGGGAAGTCAGATGGCTGGGATATCGAAAGGACAACGAGACAGTGGAGTGGGCAGCAGCTTTTTGCTTCTGTTATTTCACGCCTGCCGGACACAACATAATCACAGAGAGTGCGAGGCTGTCTGTGGGAAAGTTCCTTTAGTTTAAGCATGGGTATCAGGGCATAAATAAAGGTGGGACCCGTACTTAGAAGCTGAGAAATTCAGAGAAGGCAGCAGAGGGGAACTCCAAGGAGGAGTATATCAGGTTTGCCCCATTTGAAGAGAAGAGCCTAGGCTGAAATTCTGGACAGTCACAATTTAAGGCAATGAAGGCAAAAGGGGGAAATAAGACCATTATGTATAAGTCTAGGGCTGTGTGTGGAGGGACATAATGCCCTCAGATCTGGAAGAACAAACAGCTAACTGAGATGCTGGGTATCTGTAGCAAATCTTTATAATCAGGAATGCTTCATTGCTGGTGTCTTCTTGCACACACTGTATTTTCCCAGGGCAGATGAGAGCAACACGCTGCAGGTTTAAACTTCTGAACATTTCCAGACATTCGCCCCACTTTTTCTCAATGGCATAAAACTGCATCAGAGATGGCAAAACTCACCTTATCCCGGAGTTTCCTCTCCTTTCTCTCTTGCACTGTGGTCAGGTAATTCACCGCTGCATATTCTAGCACCGAGAGGAAGACGAACACAAAACTGACCCACAGGTAAATGTCCACTGCTTTGATGTAGGAAACGCGGGGCATGGAGGCGTTCACCCCAGTGATGATCGTAGACATGGTCAGCACGGTGGTGATCCCTGGGAACACAGCAGCAGAGAGATCCTGTAAGGTTTGTTCAACCTAAACTCTTAATCACAAATGAAGTTACCTTTTCCTGACATCCAACATGACCTTTTCATGTTGGTGTGGTGGGTTTCACTGCCTGAGGAAGGTCTTTCTTTCTTCCTCGGGTTTCTTGACTTTTCTGTGAGAACAGCTCTAATTCTGATTCTCCACCACACCACCGCCTCCATCCTATGGCAGGCAGCAGAGCTTTGAGCCTGCACTACCTGTGCCCCATCTTCAGGTGGAGGACAGTCCTGTGGAAAATACAAATGTCAGAGCTTCTAGTTCGGCTCCTCCAGCTGCTGCTTCCACCAGGTTCCCCAAGGCTTGTGTGTTCCCTCTGCCCCAGGAAGTCCAGCTTCATGGGAAGTCACCAGTCAGTTCCCACACTTGGAGTGTGTCTTCCTCTCAGGGACTAATGTGGCCCACAGGGCAATGCTGCCATGCATTACCCTGCAGGTAAGTGCAATGAACCCACTAGGAAGGGCATGAGCCCCCATAGTTTAGTGTCATACAGGCTCCTCCTATCACAGGGGCTAATTATGGTGCGTTAATGATCCCCTTGAAAGTTGAAATGACATATTTAAGCGGGACAAAGAGATGTACTTCTTTCTGTCTGACAAAGAAGAGCCAAGGAACACAGATGCTTTAGGAGGCAACAAGGAAATATCTGCAAATTGTCCTATATCTCAATGTCTTTCTTGTAGTGAAGGGCCCAAAACTGAACACAGTACTCAAGATGCTGCCTCAGCAGCACCAAGTACAGAAGGACAATCACCCTGTTCCTGCTGGCTGCACTATTTCTGATACATTGCCAAGGTGCTGTTGGCCTTCTTGGCCACCTGGGCACACTGGTTGTTCCCGTTCAGCCAACTGTAAATTAACACACCCAGATTCTTTTCTTCCACACAACTTTCCAGCCACTCTGCCCCAAGCCTGTGGTGATGCATGGGGTTGCTGTGATGAAAGTGCAGGACCCAGCACTTGGTCTTCTTAAAGCTCATACAATTGGCCTCAGCCCAGCCTGTCCAGAGCCCTCTGAAGGGTCCTCCTTCTCTCAGGCAGATTTATATTTCCTCCCAACTTGGTATCACCTGAAAACTTACTGAGGGTGCACTTAATGCCCTCATCCAGGGATAAAGATATTAAACAGGACAGGCCCCACTACCAACCCCTCGAGATCACCACTCTCACGTGACTGATCACCAGCTGGATTTAACTCCATTCACCACCACTCTCTGGGCCTGGCCTTCCAGTCAGTTCTTTACCCAGCAAAGAGTGTACCTGTCCAGCCCATGGTCTGCCAACTTCTGTAGGAGAATGCTGTGGGAGACAAAGTCAAAGGCTTTGCTAAAGTCTAGGTAGGTTACATCCACAGCCTTTCCCTCATCCACCAGGTGGATCACCTGGTTGTAGGAGATGATGGTGGTCAAGCTGGACCTGCCCTTCAGGAACCCATGCTGGCTGAGCCTGATCCCCTGGTTGTCCTGAACATGTCATGTAATCTTACTCTCAAGATGATTTATTCCACTTTTCTGAGTGTGAGGATATTGTTTGCTACAGTAAATTTCACAGTGTTAAAACCACAGATGAGAGGAGCCCCAGGAATTCTAAAATCCTACCTAATTGCAAATCAGAATAAAATTAGAAGTGACACAGAATGTAACAAAAAACAAGACAGTAATGCTCGTAGTGCTCTCAGACAACTCCCTACATGAGCAGAATTAATATACAGTATTGGTAACTACAGCTGTGAAATGGGCTGGGATGACATGTCAGCCCTGAAGCCCTGGAAAGGAGACTATAAAGTGAGACCCATTAAACATGGAATAGAAACTAAGTCAAAGGGAAATAAATCTAAAGCCCTGCAAACAAAACTTCAAGAACAGAGAAATGAGTTATGGAAAACAGCATTAACCCTAGGCATTCCCAGAGCAGTGATGCACCGTCTACTTACTAGCATTATTTTGAGTCTAATTGAGGCATTCCAAAAATGAGGTAGCAGTGAAGGAAAGGAGTGCATTTTAACTCCTCTGGTGCCAGGCCCAGAAAGGAGCATACTCCTTTGCCCCGCTTAGGGAGGAATTGCAAGGCCAGAAGTAAGAACAATTGGTGCACAGAAAGTATAGGGCCTGCCTGCTGGAGCAAAAGCTTATCCATAAGTAAGTAATAATAGTCTATTTCTACATGTATCTATATGTGCATGAGTGTATGCATATATATTAATTCCAACTAATAATTTAAGAAAAATTGAAGTCTTTTTAATAAATACAGCAGAACAAATGTTAACAGGAAAACCAGATGCCAAGAAGCTGAGCATGAGGTCTGGATGGCAAAGAGTTAAAATTAGTGGTTTGAATGGAGTGCATGTTATTTGCCAGGCTGCCATGGCCATTTTATTGCTCCCAGACAAGAAGCGCATGTTGACTACTTGCTTGCAATTTTAAACTGCCATGAAAAATATTTGTGACTTCAGTGTTTTAAAAAGACAACTTTGGCACCAGGTCCTTCACCTCAAACATCAATCTCTGACCCTGGTAAGAACAGGGAGGTTACAGTGCATGTGTTTCTCACAGTCCCTGTACTCTCTAATTCAGAATTGTTAGCATACCTCAACACTCAATTTCTGTAGCGACACAGGATGGAATTTTTAAAATCATTAGATTTGGAAAAATAGCAAACTATCTCTTTCCCTCACAACCATTTGTGCTGTACATGCTGAATTTTGAACAGTTTCACCCTCAAAAGATGTGAAATTGCACCAACAAAATATTACACAAGAACTGGAGGAACGGCCCCTCAAAGGGTGAGGATAGCAGCAGCAGCGGTGCAACTAATTTAACTGCTTTTAAACAGAGAGAACAGCGATACTCTGCATAGACAAAAGTCCTTTTACATTTCGTTTGGGTAGTCTACCAAATAAGTCAAGAAAATAATCAACACCATTGCAGACAGGAATGAGAAGTTACTGATAGTGGTGAAAAACATACAAATAGTGCACAATAGACTTTATTACTTTTTAATGGGGTAGGCAACCATTTTGGAATCTCCCCACCAGAACAAGTCTTTATTTTCTCTTCCAGCACTCCTCAAGATGACAAAAGTGTGGTGTTCACGTTGTTCCAGACATTAGTTACTTTTCCTAACCCGTGATCAGACAGCCTGGGAGTGGCTATGAACCCACACCTGTGTTGAGTATAATGGAAATATGGGAGTGAAGTCTAAAACAGACTTAAACTCTTTTTTTTTTGTAGCTTGCCTCTGGACTCACCATAGTGGGAATTATCATTTACGTTAAAGATGTGCATTACTAAGTTTAGTACAACAACATCTGCTTCTACTGTAAAGAGTAAGAAAATTCTATCCCCACAAATTTCTGGGCTTGGACTGTAAGTGACCATGATGGATTGTTGTCTCTTAAATAAGCTGAACCACTGATGCATGTTAATATCTCTACAATCAAACCAACTTGTTCACCATTGCTGAGCATGTCCTATGCCAGGTGATTAGCATAAAGAGGTGACCACACCACCACTCTCAGAAGAGAATGATTGACTTCAGCCATGGGGTGGATTGTGTTGGTGCAGCCCCCTGCCACTCTGTGATCTCAGGATAAGGCAGCACTGTGCTCCTGTCTTTGTTACAAGAGCAGGGAGATAGAATGATCAACCACCTGGAACACCTGCTGCCTGGATTGTAGTCTAGACTATAAGGTACCAGATTTGGATGGTCTGGGAAGGACTGGAATTGTACGGCTGGTGGAATTTTCCAGAATTACCTCAGCTGCCTTGTGTCCAAGAATGGAATGTCACTGAATGAAGACAGTCACCTTGTGGACCTGTAAACAGAGGTCCTAAGCAAAGATCCCCTTGAGCTCTCCAGGATCACACTGGGCTGTGATCCCTAATGTCCCTCTGAGCTGGGATACCTCTTAGGACAGACCCCTCTAGGATTGAAGCTCATTCACTGACAAACATCAGTGAGAAAGAAGGGTGAGTAGTTCTCCAAGGGGGAAACCTTTGGGTGTGCAATTGAATTTAGAACCCCCCCACTACCCTGCGGTAAGCCTCACATCACCCTTGCTATTATCAAATCTTTAACCAAGTTGCTCTTTCAATTGTAGCAAATCCTATTGAATGATGGTTTTAAACTGGCTGATGATAAAATATGGATAAAGTGATGTTAAGGATCATACGATCTAACTTGTGATTTATATAAAAGTATTAATAAATCCTAAATTGCTACTAAATCAAACCCATGCAAAAATCTATTCATGACAGTGTGTTTGCAACCCAGAAAGCCAACAGTACACTGGGCTGCATCAAAAGAATTGCAGCAAGCACACCAAGGGAGGTGGTTCTCTCTACTACACTCGCATGAGACTCCATCTGGAGTAATGTGTTCAGCTTTGGAGCCCTCAACATTAGAAGGACATGGAGCTGTTTGAGTGAGTCCAGAGGAGGGCCACAAGGATGATCAGAGGACAGGAGCTCCTCTCTTGTGAAGAGAAGCTGAGAGAGTTGGGATTGTTCAGCCTGGAGCAGAGATCACTCCAGTGAGACCTTAAAGTGGCCTTCCAGTACCTAGAGGGGGCCTACTGGAAAGATTGGGATGGACTTTTTACATGGTCTGATAGTGATAGAACAAGGGGGAACAGTTTTAAACTAGAAGAGGGTACATTTAGATTAGATATTAGAATGAAACTCTTAGAGTGTAAGAATTCCTCTCTGGGGAAATGAGGCACAAGAACAAGTTGCCCAGAGATGCTGTGGGTGTACCATCCCTGGAAGGGCTCAAGGTCAGGTTGGATGGGACCCTGGGCAGACTGATCACGTGGGTGACACCCCTGCTCAGAAAGGTGGAGGGGTGGAGCTAAATTATATTTAAGGCCCCTTCCAATCCAAGCCATTCTATGACTCTAAATTCTATTATTATATGATTCTACAATTATATGTTTCTATATTTATATGATGTATAAGCATAAAGGACTGAATTCACAGGCGTATTCAGAAAAGCTCTCCTAAACTCAGTGCCTTTGTCTCAACAAGCTATGGCACAAAGCTTTTAGTTCCCTCTGAATGATGTTTCATGGCAACGGATGGTGATTCTAAGCAGACATGTGGCCCGTTGCCATATCTGTTATTAATATTATTTCCTCTCCATCGAAGAACATAATTTTAACAATAAACAAAACTCTGAGATGTGTTCCCTGGAACAAATGGAAGCAAACTTGGGCTTCAAGTCTGCAAATATACAAATGGCACTTTGCTAAGGACAAATAATCTTCTTCAGAATATTTATGTCAACAACATAATTGTGCTCCCATGGTGATTTCTCTGGCATATGGCTTCATCTGTCTGAAGCATGTTTCAGAAGGGGATGCTGTATCCCTCACACTACTCTATAATCTTATTTAACAAGTTGAATGAGTAAGCTTGGCTTACTGTTTTACCTCCACACTCTCTCTTCTAGAACAGCTCAATAAACTGAAATGTTGTCACAGCTGCTAGTAATGTTTTTCACCTTCTTACTCATTGAAGTCTCCGAAGGAGACTTCATCTCTCATGGCACTTCATCTCTCTATGTCCAATGTATCTGTTAAAAGCAGTAGAAGCAGAGCATGACATTTGCTCCCTGATTTGCACCATGTGCAACTAGCACTCATCAGAACAGGAAAAGCAGTTCACTTGGCACTGCAGGGTAAATGGAGAGAGGTACAAGAGCCAGACCTCAGCACCGGGGAATGTGTGGTACAGCTGATTTCTGTGCCACCAGGCTATGTAGGGACAACGCAGAGGCAGTGCATAGCACAGGTGATTTTGTCTTGATGGTCAAAGCCATAATTGCATACAACTGCCCCTCAAGTGTGCTGACTACAAGATTGTTTTTACCTAAAGGGACTCTGGCAGGAACTGCTCGACGATCAATCCAGAAGGACACCCAGGACAGCATAACCATGAGAGTGGCGGGGAAGTAGGTTTGGAGCAAGAAGAAGAAGATGTGTCGACGCAAAGTGAAGTTGATGTAGAGACGATTGTACCATCCTGTGGAATAGGGAGAAGGAAAAAGAGGAGTCACACCACCACCAAGCTACTTTCAGATAAGGTGTTATACCAGTGGAATAGCACCATATTTGCTTTTAGGAAAAGAATTAATAGTCACAGATCATTGCAGTTTACAGAAGAGACTCCTTACTGAACCAACTATCATAGCCAAAACACCTCTCAGGATCACATCTTCCAGAGAAGATAATATAACCTGTACATTCAGGCACTGTAATTCACATTAAAGTTTGGTGTGCTCTTGAAGAGGTATTGTCTTTCCAGACTATCTAATCTAATAAGGGAAGTCTAAAGATGGAATGGCTAAGGATATAAGTCTGCAGCCCTTTCCCCTGACCTCTGCCAGGGATTCTAGTACCCACCTGTGCTGCTATAAAAGGCAAGTTTTGTGGTAGTGTGGAACTCCTGGATCAGGAACTGGGACAGCGATATCCTCTCATCTGTTTTTAGGGAATCATTTCCATTCTTCCAGTAGAGCATGAGGTCATCTTCTGTGTAAGCATCTAGGGAAGCAGAGCAAGCCTCAGCGCAGTGCAGTGAGCCAGCTACTATAGCCTAAGTTGTGCTCACATACTTTCAGGGCTACCTATGAGCTTCCAGCTGAAAGGTACAGTGCCACCATTTGACTGGGATCTGCAGCATTGGTGGGTATGGCTGCAGCAAAGAATGGACAAGCTCATCATCACAGTGCTCAGTCCTGATGCATTTTGTAAACCTTTTTGTTTCTCTTACCATCATTCCACACATATAATTGGCATATCAGGTTACCCACCACATCAGAAATTGTCCCATTCTAAACTCAGAAGCAAAGGAAAGGAGAGGAAAGAGGTTAACAGGAGGAACAGGCTACTATCAGTGGTCTGAGGCACACAGGAGGACAAACTCTTTTGTAAACCTTCTGTCTGTAATGCACATCTGAACATTACAGGTCTTGGTTTTTTAATGCATATGGAAATATAGTAATATTGATCCTTTCAGATGGGCTTTAATAATAGCCCTACCCAGACAGAGAGGAAAAAAAGTCAGTAATAACTTTATTAAAAGATAATTAAGATTATAATTCTGTATTTCAGACTTAAGAAGGAGAATAAACAACTCTTAAAAAGCTAGAAGTTTAAAATGTAGTTGTACAAAATGCAGGACAATTTTATGTAAATCATACCTGGGACAAAGGAGCTGCCTGTGGGTATAGCTGAGTTTATTGCTTATGGATGCAAGAAACACCAAGGGAAGGTGACTAGTTTGATGGCTCCATTGTGGTTTCTACACCACAGATGAGCAGATGTGCATGGGAAGGGCACAGAGCCATTTGTTTCTGTGTTAAGAGCTGTGGTGCAGGAAGGTACCTGGGGAAGTGGGTGCTGCTGCACACCTGCAACCTGCGGGCAAGTAACCCAGTGCTTTCTGGGGATGGGATGGCAGCAGGGCAGCCCAGCTGAATGCTGGGGACACTGGCAAAACAGCACTCACATCTGGCATTTGCAAACGCTGCCTTGTTGCAAACACCATCTAATTCTAGTGAAAAATTACAGGCAGGGAATTTTTCTCAGTGTTGAAGTTTGCTGACTATAGTTGGAACCCTCATGAATGTAGCAGTTGCTGGTTGATATAATTAAACACCATTCAGGTCCCCACAGGGCGCAGCACTCAGCTTCCCCATGGCTCCGCTTACTTACAGCTTTCAATCTCCAGGGAGCACGTCTGTGTGTCCAGGGGAAAGCGACTAAAATCCATGTTGCACATTGCTGTTACTGTAACTCTAGGAGCAATAAAAACCACATCATTAAAAACTCAGCTTTGCGTGTGACTGAAAAATAGTAAAGCTGCAAGATGTTTTTGGGTGACTACCTGGTCACTGGAAATAAACACCTTCCATTCCAATGAAGTTAAAGCTGTTTTTTCTTCCCAGCAAACCACTATTAGAAAAGGTGGCTGGAGAGTTTGGCCATAATAAATTGCTACCAAAGGACAAAAATACTGGAGAAGAAAATAGGAAAGGACGGAGAGAGAGGACACTTTTTCCCTTTTGCTGTCAGATCTCTGCAGAGATCTGTGCTTTCAACAGCTGCTTTGCACAATGGAGTAATTTGGGTTTGTCAAAGCCCAGTGCCATGCAGGATGTGGGCAGTTTTCTCCATGCACCGTGACTTCCATCTGCTCAGTGAAAGCCCAGTGATCGCCCATGGGTGTCAGCCAGCAGAGGGCTCAGGCAGTGCCTCCAGTCAGGGCTGGAGCTGGTGCACGACCAAGACCACTGAAATGCTCTGCCTCGTATATCAAAAACCCAAGTCTTGCTGTGGTCTGATTATGTCATTTTTAATAGCATAAATCTGTGTTTGCACATGAAGCATCTGTAAGTCTTTACTCCACTAGTTTGAACTCTAGGGAAGTAAATGAAAATAAAAACGTAAACTGCAATGGGGAAAGAATTAATGAATTACAACAGGATTAAAGCTCGACAGACGACTGTCATATAATGATAAAATCAGGATGCAGTCTCTTATGTCAGTACTCCTTATGCATGTCTGGGTTCATGTTGCTTCCCTATCTGGATTTTATCTTAGAGTGAAGCTGCTTGGCTCAGATTTACTGTTTAGGTGCCAGTGAGGTCTACAGTGCTTTCCAAGAAAAGAGAAGACGTCTGGTAAGAGCTTTAAAAAGGCAGACACCAAGGAAAAAAATAAAGTATACAGGCAAAGGCATTCAGAAAAGGCTGTCAGTTAGCAAAGACATCTTTGTTTTTAACTATTCTCATTTCTCTTCCAACCATAAAGTGCTCCGGCCCGCAGTCACCATTGAATAAAATAATGAAGCGCTGTCACCCTGCTATTCAAGATATTCACTACCATGTCATGAAGGACAGTTGAAAGTAGCCTGTTAAACATAAACCTGTATATGGCAGCACCTGTGTAGATTGTTATTCTTTCCCCATCATTGTTAAATAGCCAAAACACTCGCAGTGTAGATGATTTGCAGCATGTGGCTGTTGAATTTTATGTCATTTTATTGTCATTTTGTTACTGTGCTAAGGATCTAAGCAAACTTTCCAAAGACGTGAGGAATACCTGAACCCTGTTTAATACACTGGAAGAAACAAAAAAACTTTAATAATGAGAAGATTAGCACTATCCAGGCTGTGAATCCCAACAAGTAGTATAAAAATATGAGAGAAACAAGAAAATTCCTGTCAAACATATATCGCAAAGGACAGTGTCTTGTGCCTTACATTTTTTGTACTGTTTCCTTTTGTAAAAGGAAAGACACTGTCAGGCTGAGGAGTTGAGCTCAGCCCTACCTCTGCCTCACCTGGACATTATTAACGTGCCCTCAAAGACCTCCACAACAATCCCAAGCGACATGTTCTGCAGCCTTATCATTAGTTAAAGTTAAATGTATGCTTCTTGGTGCGACTGACCTCCTACAGTCAGATTTTCCTTCTTTTTGTCCTTCAGAATACATTATCTATTTGCTGTTTTGTTTATTTATCTCGTGTTTTGCTATTTCATTGCTATGGAACTGATGTTGACATTCTTGCATCAGGATATTGTGCAGCAATTTCCTCTCTCATAGGTTTTTATGAGTCATTTGGCAATACTTGTTTTGTAACTGAATGGAGCTGCAGGCATAAAGAAGCAGCACTGATTTTAGTTTCTTTTGGAGAGTGACAGATGCTCCTCAATTAGCATCTCTACACATGAAAGCTGCAGCTAGGAAGAAGAAAAATCCTGCTTTAATAATCTTCAGTCTTATGGTCAGTAACGTTCAACTCCTTAGTGAGACATCTGATTTATGTTTGAAACTTGAGATCACTGCTATGGAAAAAAGGGAAGGGAAGGGGAAGGGAGGGGACACAAACTTCCTAGGAATTGAGCTTCAGTCCTACTTCTCGCTCCACTTACCCAGTACCTCCCCCAGTTGTTCTCCCTGGACATATGAGAATTTTTCTTATGATAAAGGAAGAGCCTCCTCCTCCTGATGCCAGTTGTTGTCTGTGCATTCACATTTTTATTTTTTATTTTATGTGAAGTCATGTGGAAATGAAATACAGGAATCAATTAAACTGCTTTCTCTCTCATATCACTAATGGCTCACACTGACCAAATGCAGTTTTACCTGAGGCTATAAAGTACCTTCCCATCTGGCTGGACCCGCAGCATGACATTGTCAGTGGTGGTGTCATGGATGAAGGAACGCTTGGAGTGGACAAAGAACATGTCAGGGACCCAGATCTTCTTCACCAGCCTGCCGTCAAATGTCATGCTTTGGTTGTTGGTGCTGGGGAAGGACAATCTCTCATCTTTCCAGTAGTGCCTCAGATAAAGCGTCATGGTGAAGTCCTGCAACAAAAAAGTTTGTGTCACAACCTATGCCTTATCAGCATAGCAGTGATTTCTCCTCTCTGGTACAAACTGCACCTTACAAAGCACTGTTCGCCAGGGCACGTCCACTCTCTAAGATGCAGGGAACATGAGTTAATGTGTTCAGAAATCAGAGACCATTCATCCAGAGGCAAATTTACCTCTGAAATTCTAACATTTTCATTTTGGTGTCTGTGAGTCACTCCAGGGACCAAAAGGCAGATACACCAAGGCAGCTGTCAGCACAATGAGCACTACAAACAATTTAACCCCCCATCCCTATGATGCTGCATTTCTGGAGCTGAGAACAACTGCTCCAGCAGCTGCTATAGCAATTTTCTTATTCAGCTAGAGAAGTGCTGCAGAGAGAGTTCTTCCTCCAGAATAGCAAATGAAATGTTTTTGACTCAGTATTTGACTGTTTTATTTTGCTCTTAGGCTCCCCAGGGAGGCGGTTGAGTCACCATCCCTGGATGTGTTTAAAAACCGTTTGGATGTGGTGCTCAGGGCCATGATTTAGTGGAGGGTTGTTAGAGTTAGGGTGGTATGGTCAGGTTGCGGTTGGACTTGATGATCTTTAAGGTCTTTTCCAACCTGAGCTATTCTATGATTCTGTGATTCTCCCCACATACTGCACATTCTAGATCTAAAGCACGATCATACTCTTTTCACTCTATTGTATTTTGAGTCTGATCCCAGTCGGACATCTGCTTGGGTTTGTCTTTTTGCTTATTTCAAAGAAATTGCTCATGTATCTAATGCATGCACAAGTTTTTATAAACATGGTATCTTAGAGTGTAACATAATACGTTGCCCATAATCTAAGAGAAGTGTGTCTAACATCTGTACTTGTGCAAGGCATTTGACACTGTCCCACACAAGAACCTTATCTGTACATTGAAGAGACATGGATTTGACAGATGGACAACTAGAGGGGTAAAGAACTGGCTGATGGTGGCACTCAAAGAGTTATGGTCAACAGCTTGATGTCCAGGTGGAGATCAGTGAGCATGGTATAAGACAAGGGGTAAAGGCTTTAAACCAAGAGAGTAGATTTAGATTAAATATTAGGAAGAGATTATTTAGCATGAGGGTAGTAAGGCACTGGAACAGCTGACATGCACCCAAAGCAGCTGCCCAACACCAGCTGTGCTGCCATACAACTGTGCTCCTCATTTAGACAAGGAGGAGGTGAGGTGACTGCTCTTAAGAGTACAGAGATGTCTGAGCTTTCTGTGAAAGCTTCAGAGCTGTTCAGTGCATTTGCTGGAGCAGCAAAACAGTTCTGAAAATATTTTATAATGGGGTGTGAATTTTCTTTCTTCCAAAGCTGAAGCTTAACTACTTAGAGGCCCTGGGAATGTTTCAACAGGGCAAGTCGGTTACAGGGCTATCTCCCATTCTCCTTCTGTGCTCCTGCTCTCTGGCATGGGCTGTTGTTGTGTCACGCATGCATGTAAAATATTCCCATGGAAAATCTCCTGCAGAGATCATGCCTTACATTCAGCAGTGTTTTGTGATGATGAAAACCCCTCCAGCAGAATCCAGACCACTTAAACAACATTTGAAAACTGTTTCCACCTTACCAATTATATGGTAGGATAGGAAGGACAGAGGCTCAGTAATGAAATCAGCCTGTGCAGAGTGCCAGCACCAGTCCTGCACGCTCCTGAAATAGTACTTTAGCACCAACATGAAGGTTCAAAATGGACTCACAAAGCCTTACACTGGTGCCCAGCACACAGTAGGGGTGACACAACTGGTACTGAGCCAAAAATGGGCTCTGAAGAAACTTGTGTCCTCTGAAAACTCTTGCCTTCTTAAGACTACACACTTCCCAGTGAGATGGGAAACTCACTGAAAGGGTTAAACCTTCCTCTGAAGTGAGGGGACATTGAAATGTTGGGTATTTCTGTTCTCATGGTGCTGCTGCCACATGACAAGTATGCTCTCACCAGTGTAGCTCTCAGGACAGGTTCTGGCTGGACCAACCTCTCCCCTGACCACTTCAGGGCATGGCCAAAGCAAAATCTTATCACCGATATATCAAAGCACCCTAAGCCTAATACAGTAATTGGTCTCCTCAGAGCTTTTACATGCAACAACTTCTCAAGGAAATGTAAAAACCCAAATCCTTTGGGGCAGTTTTGGCAGTGTTCTATCACTTTGTCTTTCTTAGAGAAAAGAAAATGTCAGATTAACTTTTATTCCTTTTGCTTCAAGACATTTAGAGGGATGAAAAGATGTGGTCAGTAGAAGTAATTGCCAGCAGATTCACTTCAAACGAAGTGCCCAGGAGACTGGAGTCTCCATCCAAGGAGGAATTCAAATCCAAAAGCCAGAGCCCTGAGCAGCCTGCTCTATCTCACCCTGCTCTCAGCAGAGGTTTGGACTAGGTGGTTTCCAGCAGCTCAGTCCAGCCTCAGCCCTTCTGTGACACTTACCATATCCACCTCAGAAATGCTGTCCAGACTTTCAACTTGGACATCCACCCCTACAGGAATTGCAGGACCTAGGAAAAAACCACACAAAAGTTGAGGGAGAATAAGCCTGGTGGGATGAAGTTTTCACATCTTAGTAAATAAATTATATGTTCAATCTGGAATAGAAACAACAGTAAAACAATTAAAAGTAGAAGCAATTGGAATTCATAACAAAAAACTCCTAATAACAATAAAGTTCAGCAGTGAGAATGACCTATTACTAACTTTCTCCTTTTATTGCTACATTCTACATCCCTTCAAAATTTAAAAGTAAAGTCTCCAATGCTCGAGGTTATTGCTTGTCAGATAGATGCCCACAGAGCTCCTATGTGCAGGGAGAGCAGAGATGGGGACATGAGAGATTTACTATGAATTTTCATCACTTTCTCTGCTCACCTCTCAGACTAATACCACCCCTGAGAACTGCTCTGCATATTTGGCTTTCACACCACTCACTGCTTGGCTGTGGAAAGGAGAAGGTGCCAGGTAGGACTACACTACAGG
Organism: Pavo muticus; assembly: GCA_016647715.1. Taxonomy (NCBI): domain Eukaryota; kingdom Metazoa; phylum Chordata; class Aves; order Galliformes; family Phasianidae; genus Pavo; species Pavo muticus. The sequence continues at coordinate 1,337,327 of JACDJE010000085.1, read as the reverse complement.
ATGCAGGTGTGTGCCATGGAGCTGAGGTCACATCCCATAATTGGGATTTTCATTTTTTTCTTTCCTCCAGACTTTGACTAGCCTCTCACATACCTCTGGCAATTACAGTGCAGGAGATATGTCAAGATAAATAATGCTCACATTAGTGGGCTGCTGTGAAACTGAAACCTTTTAAAATTAATTAACATGCTGGTATTTGGTATATTGAGCATTTAGCAATAAAACCTACTTTCATGAGAGTATATAATGGTATCCTGGATTTGAATGACCATCTGTCAGTCAGAAAGGGTAGATAAATTTCATCATTCTCTAATCCATGGGCTGAAAGAAAGCATGTTCCCCTTCATCCTGTTCCCTTAAAGCTCTGGCTGCTGTACAGCACAGCCACAGAACTGTGAGCAAGCATTAGCACACAGCAGTCGAAATATTTTCTTTGGTGTTAGAAATGAAACAGCCAGGTCAGCAAGCATGGTACGTGATTTGATTATGCACACAAATTGCCATAGGAAGCCACATCTGTGGAATTTCCCCATCATCCAGGAATACATGCAAAGTATGTTTGGAGGTTTTATCAAAAGAAAGTGTCATTGAATATCAGGAATATTACATTGCCTCTAATCATATCTCCGTGACTTCAACTAAGTTGTTTGTTTTTCCAAGGAAGAAGGCCATTTCACTGCACCACTATCCCCCCAAGCATGCTATGAATTTACAATAAAAACACAAATTAGAGAAAGAAAAGTCTCTGCCTGTCCACCTGCTTGTTGGCCCGACTAAATGCTGCAGTATAATGAAGTGATAGTGCAAAATAGGAACAGTAACAAATATGTAGACTGTGTACCTCCAAAACCTGGTCTCATGCTGAAATCATGGTCATCTATTCGCAGCAGCTGTTCTGACTTTGTCAGTGGAGATTTGGTGATGTCAGGGCTTCGCTTTAGGATTGGACTACTAGGAAGAGAGAAACACAGCTATGAGTCCTGCACAGTGCCTGTGAGAGATACTGACCCACTTCATTCCAGTCTGAAAACCAGAACTGTGTTCATTTTTGCATTAAGCCATAGCCCTGTAAATGTTCGCAATGCTTGGCAGCACGTCATTACAAAATGACCCCCATGCTCAATATGGAGCACTTAGGCATCTGTGATAATTCTGACACACTGAGAGAACATTTGTTTTGTGAGTTTTTCTCTTTGTAAAGTTACCTGTGCTTATAACATGGTTTGAATGTAATCATTCAAATATATGTCCTAGAGAAATTATGTGTGTGGGTAAGTGAGGAAATGGAAATAAGAGACAAGTTTTCTGACATAGATTTCTGACAGGACGTGAGGCCAGGAATTAGGGAAACAATATATAAAATAAGCTACTGGCTGTTGCCCAGGAACAAAATGGAGACAGGCTGGGAACCAGGCCAGGAGGCAGGCCATCCCCTAACTGGGGATAAACTGATTAGCTCCTGCTCCAGTTTTCTAACAAAGATAAAAAGGAGCATTAGAGATAAGAGAGTCAGGGATGGTCCTTGCAGAAGTCGTTGGAGCTGCACTGAGCACTGAGCAGAGGATGCTCTGCTCCTCTTTCAAATCCACCTCTGAGTGAAAAGCACTCTTTGACTCCCCAGCATCTTGGCCAGGATGGGAGCTGCAGCAGCTCTTCTCAGCTATGCCATGACTGTGAAGCCTTGCTGCACTCTGAGCAGCCATATGACAGCTGCTAAGGCAGCAGGAGAGCTCAAAAACACGAGGAAAGATTTTGCTGTTTCTTCATCTGAAAAAAGATGATATGCTCCAAGAGGCATTTATCTGACTATGCAGAAGATGAGTCTGCAATAGATCAAAGAGACACAGAACAACAAAGAAACTTGACAGAGAATATTTTTCTGTGATAAAACTCTTCCTAAATGAGATTGCTTAACCGTGCTGTACTTCTCAGAGGCCCACAGGCAGCGGTACCACAAGATATCAACACAACAATCTCCTAACAGTCTGGACTACAGAGTATCTTTCAAAGATGCTCAGTCTCAATTTAATAATTTCTAGGGGTGACGAGTTGCCTAAATCCATTGGTGAATTCTTCAAGTTGTTATTTATCCCTAAGGCACTTTAAAATGTGGTCCTTTCTTCTGCTTTAAATTTGTTTAATTCAACCTCTTCCCATGGCACTCTGCTCCTATAATAAAAGTGACTGCACAAATGTGAAGCCTACTAACCAAAATAATTTCTAATCTCTCTGTTAGCAGTGATTCTACTGTATTTTTCCTGTCTTGATGAAAGTTCATTTCCCAAATATTGAATTGTTCCTATAGTTCTTCCTATTTGTCAGCAGCTAGAAAGAAGTAGGTTAAAAAAAGGAGTAAAATGATGGGCATAAGGTATAAGAAAATAACACAGAAGTGTTTAATATCAAAACTTTTGCCTAGGAACCTCAGTTGTCAGGCAATGACATAGGAGAAAGGGAATTATTTGGATAGTGGACAGAGGGCATAATGCTGAGCTATGGAAAGACCCATGGGATTGCAAACATGCACTGGGGAAGGTTTATACCCAGCTGAGACAGGGGAGTGTTATTACCAGGTCGCTAGCAAAGCCTCAGACATTTGTGATCAGTCTTGGTTGCTGATGCTCAGAACAGCACTTTCTCCCTGATATAAGCAGAGGGAAGGGTGAGCAGTGTGATGGAGAGCCAGGAGATAGGCTCCAAGGGAAGGGAAGGTGCAGTGCTCTGTGGGTGTGTCAGCAGAGGGTGAAGGGGCCAAACAAAACTGCATTGTCAGCTAAGAACAAATAGTACAGAATGGTTAGGATCAAATTAGGGGCAAAATTAATGTCTCTAACCAACAGAGCAGGAAGGCTCTGCTTTCCTTAAGGTGGGGCTGGAGAGAATGTTTCTTTTGTTTGTGGCAGGGAGATGGTGCTTGTAGTTACCAGGGGTGAGATATGGTCAGTGGAAAGTCCCTCTCCCTCCTAGGCTTTTAGAGACTACACATTGGTCCTCCAATTTCACACAAGGTGGTAAGCACACTTCCTTGCTCCCTGCTTTTGAGTGCACTCATACATTATACGTTTAATGGGGTTACTCGTTCCAAAGTGCATCCCTCACCCTTTGGGACCACACGTCTGATGACCATGACTTTACTCACATGCATTTGGCATGTTGCCCAAGTAGGCTGTGGCCTACGTTGTTTGGGACGATTGACCAATCCTACAATTACTCCCCACTAAGCTTTATATTCTTTGTTAAGCTTCATTAGTAATTCTTTCACGGGTTTTATCATCCTGTTACTCAAAATACTAAATAATAGCAGATGATAATAGATTTCTTGCATTTATGTTTTAAACAGCTTGCTCAGAAATAGTCTTCCGTATACAATGAGATTCTGAAACACCAACTCCACAGTTTTTAATCTATTTATAATAGATATGTAATTTGTTTGCATGATACTACTGTCTACTGCTAAGGTTTAGAAGTATCTCCTGAGTATATATCAAATACTTCATGGATGCCTGACTCCATCATATGGCCGTTCCGGCCTTTGTCACATTTGCCAGCTTCCTATAACAGTTTCATTTGATATATAAGGAGGATATTTTTTAGAACTACATTTCTAAACTGAATAGAGTTTTTGTTGTTGTTGTTGTTTTTTTTTAAGTTTCCTTTTATATTTGCAGGATTGGCATTACTGGGGGGCTTTTTGCATCTTCAGTTTTTATTCCCATTTTTTATTGCTGTAGGGGTTTTTATTTTTCCTGACAATGAACTCAACTTCTCAGTTTTGAACTATTCCTGTGATATTGGGAATCACTTCTGCTCATCTTAGTTTTTTGGCCATGTCCTTATTGCAGTGGCTCATTTAAAAAACTTGAAAACTCCAATGTAAGTATGAAGCCAGAAAAGTATGAAGTATGAAGTGGAAAAAATATTTTAGGATTGAGTTGTGATTTTTTTTTTCGTAAAAATGTGAGAAGATATGAATGGTGTTATTTATTTTGAATAAACTTGTCAAACCAATAGGTTTTATTCTATTTTAGATGAAAGAATGAGGATTTAATTTTATTGGTTATTGTGGTTTTTTTCACTTCAATTTCATTTTTCCCTTCAAATTTTCTATTTTAAGTTTGGTGAAGAGGGACAGATATACAATCAGAATAGAAAGATGAAAACACTTCTATTCCACCAGAAAGCATGCAGAAAGCATGTTTAAATTTAAAGACATTTCCTCCTGGGAGATTAAAGCTATAAAATGTAGGTTATTATTATTCCAACTTAATTATTTTTTTGTTGATGTTTTTATACTCTTTACTAAAATACAGAAAGTCAAAATATCTTTCAAGTAAAACAGTTGGATTTGTTGTGATTCTGCTAGATCAGTTTAAAACTAAGATGGGGGAAAGTTGGAGGACTTTTTATTGTATGAGGTGATGCACTTTGCAATTTTTTCACTTCTAAAATAGGAAACATCCCCCAGAGGCAACAGTGGAAGTCTCCTGAGGTCTGGGCTCTGCAGCTCTGGGAGCAGGAGATTTTCAGGGCATGCTGCAATTCTGCAATAGGGTCTGGCTGAGCAGCTCCAAATTGTCAGGTGTCTGACTATGGCTGTACTCCATGCCATGCTGGGCAGGTGCCAGTGGCCACAGTAGTGACCCCAAGTGGAGGGGATTATACCTGACCTAAATACTGGCCCGCACCTGACACAAATCACACAGCACTGCTGTGTGAAGCCAAGGGGCCATGCAAAATGGCCCTGGTATCTAACCATGGCTCTTCAAGGGGAATTTGGCTTCCTTCAAGCCTCACTCAACTCTGTTAATGGCTTGAATCCTATTTAGAACGTTTGTGCTAGATCGTTGTTAAAGGCTTTGGACAGTTTTGCTCCCCCTGCTCTGCTGGCTGTCATGGGAAGCCTGAGGCGGTGGCTGGGCCTTCACCTACCTGCCCTGCTTGTGCGCATCGCCATGGGCTTCTCGCCTCTGCCGCTGGGGCCGGCTGCAGGGAGAAAACAAGAAAAGGGAGAGCTGAAACAGCCTGTCATAAGGAGACATAGCTCCCACCACACAGTTTAACAGCACTGGGAGGAAAACATGCTTGGGAGGGAAAAACAGAAATCATGTGGCGTTGCCTTTTGTAGCGCTGGAGAATGGCTCTTACCTGTTTTTACCTTTTCATCAAAGGTAGATAAAAAGGGCTGCTCTTTTCACAGCCCTTTTGCTGTCTGAGGAATCATAGAATTATTATGGTTAGAAAGACCAATAGGGTCATCCAGTCCAATCATCAACCCATGTCTGTGACCAGGGGGCAGAGACAGGGGTGGTTTTAGACAGAAAATACTTTAGGTCATTTCTGCCAGCAGAAAGGGTTTTGGTCCACTCAGGGAGCTGTGGAGGCCCCAGTTCCATCCCTCCATGTCACACCCCAGGCAGGTTACCCAATGGCATCCGCTGCAAGGGGACCTGCTATGTTAGTGGTCCTGATGGGACAAAACAACAATAAGCCCTTTAAAGATGCAAACCCTGGCTTGTCAACTAACAAAACAGGGCATCGTGTTAACAGACTCATTTAGAAGTCTCCGTTTTATCTTACGTAGGGAAAGACTTTTATAGGTGTACGCACGCTGGCAAAAAAAAATAAATAAATAGAAGTACCATGTACTCAAAGCCACAAAAGAATAGGAAAACGTGGGCATAAGCAGTTCTTTTTATACATTGCATCATTCAACTAAGGCAATTGAATCTTTTCATGAGAAGACAACCTCTGTAAAGTATTCCAGGGGAAAAATATAAAGAAATGTTAGAATTTTGTGTTCCTGTTTTCGTATTCTCTTGCAGTTGGCTCTCATGACATTCTCTGTTCCTTTCTAGTGCTGGGACAATGTTTTATTTTATCATTAGAGCAAATAATGTTTTAGCAGTAAAAATGCTAGTTTGAGTAAAAATAAATAGCATTTTAAACATTTAATTCTTTCAGCTGATTTTTAATTAAAAGTTTAAAAAATTAGCTTATCTCTGAAATAAACACTAGCTCTACTCAACTCTGCTAATGAGACTTCTTGCCCTTTAACATACATTTCAGATCCCAATCTTGAGACTGGCAGAGGAAAAACTTCATTTGAAATCACTGTCACTACCCAAGTTCCATCATCCCTGGGGTGAATGGAGGACAAACATCAGGCTTTGTGGGCTGGTTTTATCTTAGGCTAGGAACTCTCTGAAAATTAATGACATTGTAGGAAAATTCATGTTGCTGCTGTTACAGAGTTGTAGACAATCTCCATATTGCCCAGGCTGGTGGTGGGCACAGGACCCTGAATCGTCCTGAAATGAAGCATTTGCCAAGTGAGATTGGTTTCTTGACGTAATTTGTTGTGTTTTGTAGAAGAGGGCTGGAAATAAATCCACGTGCAGACTCTCCTGTTGGAGAGCTTTGAGCCATATAGCACCATTGCTGTTGTAAGTAGCAGCTTCTTTGGTGCTTGGACCCAGACGTAATGCAGCAAAATGCACTTGAAAATGCAAAATGCACTTTTTGGAGACTTCTACCTTTTTGATATGCTCTTGGGCTGCTGCTTACTGCTGCACACTTCTCGTTTTCCGGCCATAAGGAAGTAATATCACTTGTTTTGGGTGTAAGCAGACTCTGGTGAAGAGCTGACCTACCTACATGACTTTAAAGTGCCCTAGTAAACTCTTTACTGGTTGGTTATAATGTTGGTATTCAAACAGGGATGAAATAACTCATCTTCTTCCATTTTCTTCATTCCTTGTTGTGGAGTTGATCTAAGGCTTCATATTGTCTCTGACCCTATCCTGACTGCTGAGGGAGCCTTCAAAGAGCGGCCATCAAGAATCTGTGGCCAAATCCTACCTGTCCTCTGCACCTGACAAACTCATGTAGTTCCTCTTCCAAGTGATTCTCCACTGACCCTACACTAAACTTTATTTCTGTACTACAAACAAGCATGAAAAGCTCACCGTGCTCCAGACACTGCAGCACACTGCGTTCATTTGTTCAGTTCCTTCACTTCTTAACACCAACCTCATTCCATTTTCCCTGTCACAGCTCTGAGGTTAACAAGCTTGCCTCACTTTTCTGCCTCCTCCTGTAGCAGAAAAACATGTGTACCTATTGCCAGCCATTCCCCAGTTACTGTAATTTGAAGCCCTATCTTTTTCTTCTCAAAGCATAGCTTTTCTGTTCTGCTTTTTGGGAATGTTCTGCTGGCTTAGTGATCAGCAGCAGCTACATTATGGAACCCAACTAGCCTGCCTGCTTGGGCTGTGAATCAGTTGAAAGGTGCTATGCATTCCCTAGAGCATCCGCTGTCCCTGCATTTCTGCAGCATGTAGCTGCAGTTGGGAGTTTTGGTCCAGTCATTGCTCACAGACTGCTCGGTGTGACTGTTTGCCAATATGGCTACACAACATAACCATAATGCTCCTGCCTTCATTTGGATGACAGGCTGTCTTTAAAACTAATCAATAGCTGTAGAGGTAAAATGTACTGAATAATCATAAAATCATAGTATGGCTTAGGTTGGAGGAGACGTTAAAGATCATCTAGTTCCAATCCCCCTACCATGGGCAGGGTTGCCAGCTGTTGGATCAGGCTGCTGTGGGCCCCATCCAACCTGGCCTTAAAAGAGATGAAGCATCCATAGCTTCTCTGAGCAGCCTGTGCCAGCTCCTCACCACCCTCTGAGCAAAATATTTCTTCCTAACATCTAACCTAAATCTACTCTCTTTTTGTTCAAATTTCTTCCCCTTGTTCTATCAGAATAATGAACAATTATTTTTTTTTTAATTATTATTTCAGTGCCGATATTTAACTCCTAACAGCTATAGTCCCAAAAGGAATTTCATGGCTCTCTTGAAGATCACAGACACTTTATGAAAAAAACCAATACTCATCACTGGATTGGACTGGTTTTATTCACAGTTCTCCCTGTTTTTTTTTGCATTGCATGAGCAGCTCTCAGGCCCTTGGTGGCACCCGGGTGGTGCAGTCCCTCCAAAGTCATTATTGTCCCAGCAGGTACTCCCACTAGGTGAGTAAACCTTAGGACTCCTAGACAAGAAAACATTCAGCAAAAGAGCTGTATATTTTTTCATACACAAGAGGCAAAACAAAGTTACTACTTAAAAAAAAAAAAAGCCTGAGATTTACTATGGCACTTATATTCCCTCCAACAAAGCAAAGAGAGTTGCAGAGTTAGGGATAGCCATGTCTGTTTTCAGAAGAGATGGTCCAAACACAACATCTGATGAACGCAGCAAGCATTTCCGAATGCCGTGCTTCAAAGCATGTGTGAATGCCAGGTTCACACTGTGCACCATACTACCTTCAGTATTCTTCATCATTTAAATGAGAGCTTTTGAAGGCAACAAGTTTGAGAGAAGTCATTACATATCCCAGCATTTTGGTCTGTAATTACTTATGCAGGACAAATTTCCTATCTTTAAATCATACTGTATTTTCTCTGCAGGAGGCAATATACCTCTAGCAGACAGTGATCAATTTTATACTCTTAGGATAATCTTATTAGGATCTGAGAATATTTCTTCCTTGAGGAATTAAATCAAAACACAGTTTTTCTTCAGGAAAAAGCAAAGAAAAAGTGAAGGTAAACTGATGAAATATATTGTGGAGATGCAGAGAGAAAGTCTGCCAGTGACTGGGCTGCTAGCCCCAAGTGTGGGAGCAATTTCCACTTCTGTTACAGAACCAAGAGAAAGCTTGGAAATCTCCCTGTGCCTTGAATAATCATAGGAGCTGTCAAGTGGCTGTAGCATCTGGTTTACTGTGGCATTTACTCTTATGTGAGTAAGGGCGTCCCCTCACCACAGGGCAGTGCTGGGTGGAGGTGCTACCTGGCCCTGGAGATGCACTGCCCAGCATGGTCCTCTCTGGGTTGATCAATCTCCTGGGTGTTGCTGTGTCCCAAAGGAATGAAAGCGGTTTAGGAGGAAGGACTATCACATGCAGTTCTCCTGTAATGTACTTTTGACTTGCAAATGAATTCAAACCTTTACAGCATGCAGGAGCTGCTGGTGGGCAGGTGGTACAGCAGGCCTGGGGGAAGACTGGGAGGCAGTTCAGAGCCCAAAGAAGTGCTCTGGGAAAGGAAGAAAAGCGATGCAGCAAAACCAGGAGAAAGCACAACCAGTACATTTGGGGAGGAAAAGGCAAACTCGCAACGGGAGATAGCTGCATAAAATATGGACTGAATAAGAATCCAGTGGCATACGCTGCAAGAGATGGGATACACTGTATAAAATACCAATTCCCAGGGATAATGTGAATGGAAGCACACTAATTTGTGCTTAGACTGGGAGGGAGAATGACCGGTTGTGAGCTGTAGAAAAGCAACTAAAAACTGGGGGAAGTTAATCACAGAATGTATTTTATCTTGGCATTTGGCAGCTCTTGTTTGCTTGTAATTATGTTGGGTCTTGTGTCCTGGTTAGTAGGTTTAAAGCTGGTGTAGAAATATCACCTCTTGCTATTGTAGGTGGTTACAACTTTGAAAAGAAATAGGGGGAGCTGTTTTTTGTATTCATGTCACGAAGTATGAGAAACAGAGGGATTCAAAGCCATCTTATTTTTGACTGATATAGAAAATTCAGTGAGAATGACATTTTAATCCAGTATTGCTGGAATACAGATAAACTGTAGAATTCAAAATATCCTAAGGCAGAAGACGCAGAAACACCCTTTAAGTTCTGTGCTTCCTTTGTTCTTTGGCTGGTCGTGAATGTTTGCAAAAGTAAAAAATAACAAAGAAACTTACTTATTATTCAGAAAAATGTCATGTCACCTGAGGTCTTGGCACTGTGCCTGAAGTGGCAAAAATAACATTTCCCTTGTGTGGCAAAAACTGCACCCAGTGGATGTGCGTTTGTCGGGTTTTTGAAGAAACACTGACTTGTGAGCATCTGGCAGCACAGTGTAGATCAGGGAATGGCATGTTAAAGAACATGTAGGTAAGCTAGAGGTATTTAAATCAACTGAGGCTGATGGCACATCCTCAGAAGTACCATGAGTATCAGCCAGTACAGTCTCCAAGTCATTAGCAGATACCACCAAGGACTTCACACAGATTCCTCTGAGAAAGGGGGGAAGGAAAACACCAAACCCGGTTGTAAGCAGGGAGGAAAATAAGGATGTTGAAGTTTTGACATTCGGAAACAAACTGGGTCAAATTCATGATCTGTTTGTACATCCCTCTGGGGATAACGAGACTATAAAGATCACTCAGAGTGAATCTTTACAATAATTGACGTCAAATGGTCTGATGTCCTTCTGATGGCGTAACTGGATGCCTTAGTATAAGCAAGAGGAAAAGTAGATTCGAGTGAGATTTCTAAAATTTCATTACTAAACTAGAAAATAAGGTTTAGATGAAAGTGTGACTGAGCATAGTTGGAAGACAATGGTTAGGGCAACTGCCATTACTTTGCTGTCAAGCTGCAGAGGCTTTTTAAATGACATCTCGTGTATTTCATCCAGGGAAGCACTAGTCAATGTTTTCAATATTAATGCAGATGACAGAACTGTAAATCTTGTGCGTGACAGCATGATAGAAAAGAATACAGACAGTTTGGGATTTAGGATCAGAATTCAAAGCAGCCCCAGCACATTGCAGGTATGATCCGGAATTTATAAGATGAATGTCAGTAAAAGAGAATATAAAGAACTATGAAATACAGAAAAACAATTGTACAAATGCAGATCAAGGAATAACTAAGTAATTAGCACTACTACACTTGTCTTAATTCCTTATTTACAAGAATGAGAAGGGTGATAAAACAGGGCAATAAAACATCAGCAGTTAAGGGATTTGTTTGCACTACAAAAATACAAGATGGTAATAATTCCACTTTTGGGTCAGTGTTAAGAAATATTTATACTTGCACAGAATCAGAGACAGATCTCGTGGACAGGACATTAGAAAGACTACAGGCTCTCACCCAAAAGAAACTAAGTAAGAATATGCTGAACCAGTGTTAAAATTATCCTTGATACCATAGGATATAAGTTGACAACTTTACTCTTCTTAGGGAAAAGATCTACAAGTAGAGCCAGCCTTTGGGAAGGACCTGTCAATGGGCTTCTGGAAACTCAAGTGTACAGTGTCATCTCAATCACCTTTATCTGCAAGTTCATTAACTTTATGAGAACTCTAATATATTTACAGAGTGTAACATACTTCAAGAAAAGTAAATTGTCCCTCACTCTGTGTCAATTTATACTATTTACCTGCTGTCTATTACTGCTGATTTTTATTGTATCTGTAGGTGATATGTCCAGTGGAGAAATCTGTAACTTCTCAGATTCCACTTGGAGCTCTTTTTCCAGAGACTGGCATGTAAACGACATGTGAATGGCTACAACAGGAAAGAAACCAAAAGGAATAATGGAGAGTTTTTACTATGAAGAAGGGTGGTCATTATAGTCTCCTACGGTCAGATCTATGTTATTCAATAAATTGAATAAAATTCAATAAATTGAATAAATTAGTGGGAAGGGCTTCTGGGCAGCCTTGCAGGGCTCTTCAAATGGGGAGGGATGCAACAGACAAGTAAACTTTATAACATCAGGGGTGACACAGTGAAGATGAACAGGAGTTTGTTGCTCAAAGCTTTACACAACGCATAACAAGAGGAAATTTTAAAGGAAGTGCAGAAACACAGCATGTCACTGTGAAATTCACTCTCACCGAAAGCTGAAGGTGCTAAAAATACAAGTGAGTTTGAAAGGTGGCTGGGCATTTATGGAAAAAGGACCAGAAGGATCAATTCAGGTGTGAATCCAACCCTTGAGTCAGTAAATTGAACAGTCAGGAGGGAGGAAACTACCCAGTATCTCTGAGTTGGTTTGGTGGTTTTGTTTTGTCTCATGCTCAGCAGCAAATGTATTTAGTGCCTGTTACGTCTCCTCATACCAGCTTATAAAACATGTTGGGGTAATAGTGGGCTAGAGGACAGTACAGAGCTGCTGATCCTGAGCAAATTATGTGGTGGCAACACTGATTGGAGATTTTGTCATCAGTGGCTTAGTAAAGTGGCACAGTACATGTCTATGAATGTAGCTACAGAAATATCAGTAGAGACAATTTTCTAACACAAATCACCTGAAAAGATACAGAGCAATGTGGAGTGTAGACCCAAAATAAGCTCTAGAAGGGATGAGAGGAGGTGGGTGATAAAGATGAGAGTGGAAAATACCATTTTCAGAGAAGGATCATTTGCAATGATGAGCAGAGAGAGGACTCCTTCAGCTGGGTTTTGAGAAAAACACACAGAATTTCCAAGAAAAAATGCCTTGCAGGATTGAAGTTACTTGAAAGAGCAGCAAGGATGGAAAGGAAAAATTAGAGAAGTAGCAAAGGAAAAAATGAAGAAAAAGAAAACATATAATAAAGAAAATGAGTGCTGTTGGACAGAGGAAAGGGATTTCTGGCAAGTGGAAGAAGAGGAAAAACAGGCAGCAGCTGCAAAGGAGAGAAGGAAATAACAGAATAATAATGGATAAAAGCAGCAGAAAAAAACTTGGCAGAGCTGTGTTACAGGGAAAATTGATATGTCTTGGGGTAAACAGATGAGGTAGGTGAAGAGGAGGCTGAAGAAGTCAGGGATAAAAAACCACAAAGAGCAAACTGGAAAAGAGGAGGAAGTATGCATGGAGAGCTAAGGAGTCGAAGCTGAAAGGAGGAAAGAGAAAGGCAGGTTTCCAGCAGGGGAGATGGAGAAACTTCCATTGCACTGGTCTGGAGCCCGTTCTGGGTCTCTTGCAGCTCTCAAGGCACTGCAGTGCCTTTGGTGCCAGGCACGGACTGCTGACCTGAACACACAGTGCCTTGGGAGCTGTGGGTGCTCAGCACCCCACTGGATCTGGATTGTTCCCAGTAATGTGCTCACGTAGACACTGCTTTCATGGGCATTTCACCAGCTTACTGTGCACTCCGAACATCTGATCTGAAGACAGCTTGCATTAGTAAGATTTGTTCATGCAAATAAATGCTTTCAGAATCAATTCTGAAGATAAGATACAACAGCAAAACTCTAGGACAAGAGAACAGCTTAAGGACTGCTGGGAAGCAAAGGAAGAAATTCTATTAGGGCTCATAGGTGAATTTAGGAGTCCAAATGAAACCTCTGGAGGCCATGAAGGCAGGAGCTGGTAACACAGAAGCCCTGTTCAAAAAAAAACCCAAACAAGGCAATGTAATTTAGCAAATGTTCAGAAGGATGCTGAGCCTTTGAGAAAGGACTGGGAAGGAACCACGGCCATAATGATGCAGGGTGGCTCTCATCACTTAAGAGGAGTGTCACTAATGGTAGTAACATTTGAAAGTGCCACAGAGAGAAAAATCCCTGGCCATGAGTGTGACCCTGAGAGGGTGTGTTGTAGAGAGTATCAACCAACTGCTGTAAAAGATGGCTTTTACTGACAGATATGGCAGGAAGATTGAGAGGAGCAGAAAGAGAGTTACTATTTGGAGACTGCAGTGAGGCAGAATGATTATAACATAGACAAGGAAAGGTAGGGGCAAGACTGAAAACATGAAACAAATCTCTCAGCTGAGATTAAACAAACACAAGCTGTAAATCTTGTACAGTGAAATCTCTTCTGCTGAAAGTTTCTTGTCTAAAAGATGGCTATAATGCTGTCCAGGGAGATTTTAGTTTTAAAAGAGATTTTTTCCCCCAGCAGTTAGCTCTAGCAGAACAACCTGGGCTCAGCTCCAGGCCAGTTCTTTTCCTTTTGCTCATCCTCTCTAGCAGATTCTGCAAGTCTAATTAGCAATGCAGCCTTTGGTCATTTTGTTGGCATAATGATTTTGTTGCCTTTAGACAATTGTTCTGGTGACCCCACACAACCTGGTGGCTCTCCAAGAGCCTGAGCAGTTGGGAACACGATAAACAGCCCCTGTGCTGGCACTCAGGGTCGCAGCTTGGATCCGTAGGAGTTTTGGCACTGTGAATGTTGAAGGAATGAATTTAGCTTTGCAAACTCTACAGGATTTGCACATGGTTGACTGCAAACTGTGAGCAGGTCTGCAAGATGCGAAAGGATTTATTTTTATTTTGCTACTCTTTAAAGAGAAATTCCTTTGAGGTGATTTGTCCTGGAGATAAACAGAAATCAGTAGTTGAGTCTTTGACTTGCATACGGATATTTTGACTATGAATTACAATGTTGAGAGCCTTTGTAGAAAGTCTCGTACAATAACACTCTCTAGACTGCTTCTTTCACTGTGTGTATATACTTCAACCTATGCTTATTTGTTATTTAATTGTCATACTTTGTCTTGTGCCTCAAAGAATCATCAACTTTATCTCAGGAATTATTAGGAACCTTCTGCAAAATTCTTCTCTTGCAAACCTGGTGCCCAAAGGACCATGACTGTCTGCTCATCTTCCTTCAAGGCTGTCCTGCCTCATGCTAGAATGGCTGCTTTGGGGTACTTGCAGTGACAAAAATTGTGACAAAGATGGTGTCTGATGCTGCAGCCTAAATTCACACCATTCACCCTATCAGCAGGAGAGCAAAGACTGTGGGATCAGATGGATTTGAGCAGATGAAAGGACAAGACTTGGGGCTGACAACTGTTGATAAAATTGTGAGGTTTTATTTGAAATTAGAGTTTAGAGCAAGAGAGTCTCTTTGGAGGAAGTTAACACCTGCAGAACATCACCATCCAAAGAGACAAGCCAAAAGTGCATATTTCCTCCATCACCTGCATATGAGAGTCAGGAGTAGAGCTGGACACGTCTCTCAAGGACAGCAGGAAACTGGCAGCACATTCAAGGTAGCAGGTATATACAGTAGGTGCCCACTCTGCCTGCCAGCACTGGTGGCTAGTGCTGAGCTCTGGCAAGTGGGCAAGTGGAAGGCTTCATGTCTCCAAATGACTTATGGAAGCTAGAAAGGCCGTGGGTGCAAACTAAGCCGGTCTGAGTGCTTTGTGGTGATGTGAAGCCTGCCTTTTCCATTTCAGATTGATTTGCTCCATCAGACTCCAGTGAGCCTCTTCAGAAGGCAAAAGCTGCAGTAGATTTCCATCCTGGTGCTTCAATCTTTGTGGAGTAAGAAAGAACGGTACTTGAAAACGAGCAATGAAGTAAATTGCTGTAACAGCTTCAGGGGATTATTCTTGAGGGAGGGGGAAGCAGAGTCATTGACCAAATCTAAACCATCTAACTGGTCAGGAGCAATCTTCACAACAAGTTTCTTCTGATCTTATATAGGATCCTTCTGCACTCTGATTTTCTCCCAGGCTCTATTTCTGTGATGGGAAAAGGCACTGATTTTGAAATGCAAAGGAACAATGCCTACTTCAGAACAGTCTCACATGATCAGCATTTTAACGTATTGGATCCTGCATGTGACAGCAAACAGGACTGGCTGTACCTCTAGACAAGAGCTTGTGTCCTGCTACACCTGAGTACCCAGTCATGTCGAGTGTTCATGGTCTCCACTGCCGGACTGCAACTGAGACTATGAACACAGTGCCAGGAGGTCAACAGGAGTAACAGCACCTACATACAAATACTGCACCCAGTCCTGCTGTCTCCCTGAAAAGGTGTGAGGGACAGAGCCAAGGTGTGGCAAACATCCTATGCTGAGAAATTTGAGAAGCTTGATCTGAATATATCTAAGAGGAAATGAAGAGTGGGTTTGATACACCTACAAATACCTGGATGGAAAAGAGACCAGGCAGCAAAGAATAGGAGAAAACAGATGAAAGCTGAAGTTAAGAAATACGTATAATACTATTATTACTATTTTTTGTTTGTCTGGCACTGAAGGTAATGATCAGAAATTAGGAGTTCACAGAGAATAATTCATATGGCAGAAGGCTTCATGGCTTGTAGTTAGAAGGAAAACACATGGATGGCCAGAGCCATCTTTTTGTTCTTATAGATGATAAGGCTGTCAGACCATTGGTCTTGCATGGCCTGTCCCATACTGGGAAGGAGCGCTGTACTGGGCTGCTGATGGACAATGAACCAGTGCTGCTCTCCTGTCCCCGCCAGCCCTCCTCAGCATCAGCACTGCTCTGCTGAGGCAGAAGTAGGCCAGAAATGGCTCCTGGGCCAGTGTGGGAGTGCTGTGAGGGAGGTGGGCCCGGCTTGGGAGCTGCAGAACCTCAGGGCAGCCTCAGAGGCTTGTGCTGGCACAATTATACCACATGCATCCAGTGTGGGTAAAAGGGCCACTCCTATGTGAACTGAATAGGAATTTTGCTTGGTGCAGTGGGAGCTGGTGCTGAAGATGCTGGACAAGAACATGGCTGGGTATACACACTCCTCCCTGCTGTCTGCTTCTCAGTTCAAACTGAAGCACCTTGCTTCTCATGCCTTCCTTTTGCCACAGTCAGCGTACCACCTCCACTGTCACTGCCATGAATCCTTGAGGAGAACAGAAGTTTTGAGATTCCCCACAGATCATGACTCTGGCAATATATCCCTGGGGGCTGACCATGAGCAAAGCACCCATTTTGCCAGTTGTACCTCCATGAAGGTGGCACCAATGCTTAAAGCCATTTCCTGTGTATAAGATGGCTCAGGGACCCTCATGTACCACTGTGACACTGCAGTTGCTCTGCCTTGTTTTCCTAAGCAGTGACAGAAAGGAACACTGGAAAATAAAAAGGCATTATGCTTTCCTCCCTTCTGCTTTTCAATTACTTTCCCCCAGAAAACTAACAAGAATGGCTTGAACTCCTCAGGAATGTGGCATTCCTGCGTTTCTATTCCCTTGCACTGTACAGTAATGATGGCAAATTGGAGTCATTAAAGAACAGAAACAGTGACCAGAGCAAAGCAGAGATTGCCTAGGTTCAGCCTTTCAGAAGCAGAAGTTTACAACATTTGAACAGTGATCTAAATACGTCAGTTACATCTACAAAAAAAAAAAAGGTTTTTTTCCTCCAGAGATACCTTGTAATGAGTATCTTTTCTGAGTATGAGAATCTTCATGCAAAATTACAAATACTCCCCAGATAGAATGCAAGTAATCAAAACAAGGTTGTAGAGGGAAAAAAAACAACCCCAAACAAATACTTCCTCAACTCAAAACTTCCTAAAATGACAGTCTAAAAGACAGTGGGAGAAAAACATCATATACATATCCTTTCTGAAATAGGGAGAGAGGGAACGGAAGAATAAACTGAATATTTTCATTCATTTTGCATATCTTCACTCAATACCCTGAATGCTCTTTCTGTTTCCTTTGATAACTGATCATATCCTTGAGGTTTGCATTTTTTTTTCCTCAAAAGCTTTATTAACAAGCAGCATGGGAAGAAGAAAATAAATTCTGAATCTTTCAATTCACATCTCCAGTCAATTTAATCTTCAGTGAATACAACAACCCTGAAGCACCTAAGTTTCCTTTCCAGTATCATGTAAATGCTCTCCAACATTTTAACTCTGATAAATACAATCAAATGCTTCTTTTCTGCACCTTTCCAAACTTTGAGATACCTCAAAACCCCACTTCTGGGGGGAAAACAATGATTTTCACTATAGAAAATGCATCAGGACTTACTGATTGTCAAAAACTGCAAAAGAGAATATTTTGACTGATAGATCACAATCTGCAAATTCAAAACAATTGACAGACACTATATTTTGATCTTTAACATTGTATTTGTCCAAACAGTAGCTATTTGAATGTAATAAAATTGAAACTCACCTGCCTTTTTTGTATACCTCGTGTATTTCTTTTCCTTGTCGGTGGACTCTGCATTCAGTGGATAAAACCCATCCCCACAACAGCAGGAAGATGCTAAAATGCATTTTATGGACAGTCAACATGTTACCTGAAGGTTCTGTATCCAGAAATAGTCCATACAAGAAGGAGAAAGCCAAAATGTAGATCCTGTTTCTCTTTTTAAGACATTATCGGTCTGATCGTTATTGGAAGGATGTTTACTCATACAAAAAATCATCCTGCAGTATTTAATCTGGACAGTGGGGAAAGCAATTTCCACTAAACCTATAAATCCCTCTACGTCAGATGGCAGGGATTTTCTAGCAGTGTTCATGTATTCTCAGAGAACAATTATTTTTTGTCCAAACAAGCTATTTTATTAATTGGTTTAAGTTGAACCCTTTTTTAGCATCTATCATAAGTGGCACGTATGTATTTCTGTCTGGTTAACCAAAGTAGTGTAACTGATCAGACAGGTGTCATAAGTCATTTTTAATCACTGAACTTACCTGCATATTAGTAACATTTGTTACAGGTATTTCAATAGATTAAAAAGTGTTAATAAACATATTGGTTTGCAGCAAAAAGTCTTCATTCCCACTTGGATCTGTAGTATAGTGTTTTGATCCTCTGTGTTTTTTTCCTAATACTTTAATAATCAGTGGTGGTCTGACTGGAGAGGTCAGTGCCTTCAAGGTGTGGGTCACAAACCTCATGGCTGGGCAGGGTCTCTGGGAAGCATACCAGTGGGGACAGAGTGGGACAAAAGGACAGCATGAACACATGGCTGCTTGGGAGGATCCTATCAAAGAAGAGCAGCATTATGGCAGAACCATGGGAGAGTTCAGAGGGCTGCTGTGCGGGGTCTCATGGGGCTAACAAAATTCCTATTCTTGCTACTGAAAATATTATGGGCAGAAACACATGGTTGAGCCAGCCACATTGCTCACTTATCTGGAGGTCCCTCTCTTGCTGTATTGCTCATGGTTTCATGTTTACTGTCCTTCTACTCTGCATCTTCCCACAAGGCTTCACAGCCACCTTGTCAGAATGTTCATGGCAATTGCTCCTATTACATGGTGAGGAAGGACAACCTTGTCCCGTCCACCCCTTTGCTTACAAGGCACTTCCTCTGCCTGTTACCCATGAGTTTCTATTTTAGAGCAACTTGTCAAGTCACCCATCTCTTTTCAAGGAATTTCTTTCCAAAAACCCTTGGGAGCAGACCTCTACCTTGCCTAAGCTGCCATAGCTTTATTATCTTGAGCGAGCATTTACACTGCCATGGGATCCACAGAATCAACATATCAAAAACCTCTGAAATTTCATTCCATCGATCAAGATTCAGTTTAATGATTTGCTGGGCTAAAGCTGTGCCTTCACAAAGTCACCCAGGCTTCAAGAAATGAGGAATCAGTCACCACTAGTTTGCTTAAAAGGTTAATCTCTGGTGCTGATCAAACAAGTTGTGCCCATCTTATCTTCAAAAATGATCTGTTTTCAGTTTCCACTGATTCATATATCCTTCTCAATGGGGATAAAAGGTACCTTAATGGCTGCTCTTTTCACCTGATGATATAAGGTATGCTCTAATCAAATCTCTTCTCAGACTTTGCAATGATCTGTTTCAAGTTTCTCTTCTCTTTGGAATGAATTTTTGTAACTTCTTAATGCACTGGAACAGGTCTTGCCCAGCGAGGCTGTGGATGTCCCCAGCCTGGAGGCATTCAAAGCCAGGTTGGATGGGGCTTTGAGCAACCTGGTCTAGAGGGAGGTGTCACTGCCTATAGCAGGGGATTGGAACTACATGATCTTAAAAGTCCCTTCCAACCCAAACCATTCTATGATTCTATGACTCTATGATTCTCTGATGCTATGATTTTATTAAAGTGCTATTGCCTTTCTAATACACAAGAAAGCTTCCTGGGAGCACTGAGGATTCACATGCATTGAACAACCATGAATCCGCTCAGCTTCCCAAGAAAAGCTGAGGTCCCTTGATACACATAAGAGAAGTATCCTCTGATGAACCGAGGGAATTTACTAGAAGATATTGTGAAGGCCCAAAACTGTGTTCAAACAAAATGTTTACTAAATGTTACCCTTAAATTTTGCTCAGCCTTGAGCTTGAGGAGACGGAGAGTTAACTTTGCCTACTTTCAGGAGACTAAAAATTCAGCAATATTTTCATCTAGTACATAGAAAGTCTGTGGATACTGAACAAGAAAAGAAGGAATAGTTTGCAATGAACAGTACTTTCAACAAATCAGTCCGTTTTTGTAGCTTGTAGACTGTGAGATGACTGCAGTTTCCTCAAGTGAATCTATTATTTAGGGTTTTCATTTGTTATGTTTGGGAAGGGAAGCATTTCCTAGGGATTCAAAGTGAAACATTGTAAATGTGAACCACTGTTTAATTTCACTTGGTTTGATAAGCCCACAATATTTATTCCAGTTCACCCATCAAGTGACTGTTCACAAATATAAAATTAAACATATCCCCTTCATTCTAGATTCCCAAGTAGCAGCATATGTTCTAACCTTTTACCTCTATCTGACAATATTCACTGGAAAGTCTCAAAGCAAATTTTAGAATGTCAGCTGAAAGCTGCAATAGCTTTGCCTTTGATTACTACAGTACCAGTTCCACAGGCAGGGGAGAATGTGAAATGTTTATGCCAAATCCTTTGTAGACATTCAGTCTATAGCCACATCCAGGAGCAAATGAAGAAATAAGAATGGACTATTGAGACGAAGACAAGAGAGTGATGTTGAGCTTCATAATAGGAAAGATGATTTATTTCCTTTTAATGGCTGAAGGCATCTTTCCTGGAATGCTCGTGTGCTTGAAGTCGGATACCAGGAGTAGGAGCTGAATGCAAATGCTAATCTACGATGAAAAAAAAAGTAAATCTCAGGCAACTGAATGAAATGAAACTGAACAGGGAAGGTAACAAAAAATGTAGAGCACTTGCTGAAGCAGAAATGAATACCTGAATTCTCAGTGTTGATTCCTATTCAATCCATCCCTGGGTAGTCCTGAAGTCCAGCTCCATGTCTGCTGGCATCAATGGGTGCTCATGACCTCACATGGCTGTACTCTGCCTCCTTTTCCCTGCACTCGCGCTTCTGCCAAAGGGTCTGAACACTGAGCCAGGCCTGAGGGACAACGCAAGGGAAAATGTACCATTTCTATTCTTCTCACTGCCTCCAGAACAGTGCTGTGCTGCATTGTGAGTCCAGTCTTGGCCCAGAGGAAGGGCAGGCCCCTGCATCCACCCCATGCATGGAGGCATGGCCTCCATTGGGATGCAGCCCCCAGCTCCTGCTGAGCTTGGAGACCTGCTGGATACCCTGTGTATCTGTGGATCACTGTGGTCCTTTTCAACCCAGGCCATTCTATGATTCTATGAGAATCATCCAGAAGTAAATATTTCGTTCTGCTTGACCCAACCACATTATTCTAGTTTGAGTCAAACAGTTTGTAAAATAAACACATTTTGAGCAAAAAAAGTACTTTTTTTCCATTTGACTGAAGGAGAGTCAACCATTTGCTTGATTCTGTTTGTAACCAAACTACTCTCAAAACAAGAGCAAAGACACTGACTCAGCTTTATACCAAGATCCTGACCTTTGCAGGAGTAGAAATCCAGTCTGAAGAGCAGCCATGCAAGCCACCAGCCACCACAGGAAACCAGAAATGCAATGTAAGTGTCTGACACAATGACAACTCTACACAAATCATGAACTCGGCCTTCTCCTCTTCAGTTAGTTACATAAAGCTTAAAATGGCACACTAATATACTGTACAGAGTGCAAAATATACCTGGATCAGCCTGCAACAGCCACGCATAAAAGACTCCATAGCATTTACATTTTCTAACCTCTTCCTAATGGGTCCTTGACTTTGTCCAAAAGCTTTTAATGCAGATATGGATGAATGTGTTATTGCATCTCTGCTGTGATTCATGTTTGTAGTAGCTGAAGGAGCACAAAGGCACCTGCATGATTGACGTGATGCTGTTTGACTTCTGGGAAGTTGTTTACCCTACGCAGTTCAGGTTCTTTCAGAAATGGCACTCTGTGTCTCCAGGGCACGCTGCCAGAGTAATGTTTAGTGGATTCAGTTATGGATGTTGTCAGAGACTAAAAATTAGGCTAAATATGAAGTTAGTGGCATTTCTGAAGCCATTACTTGCGCCCGCTTTAACAAGTGTACTTCTATTCTTCGGGTTGCTTACAGAAGAAATGTGCTCACTGAAATATGTCAGCTGGATTCTTCATATTTGTTAGATACAGGACCGTCTCTAGGGAGAGTGTTATCACAGACACTGAATAAAATCTGGACAACATCACTGTGGTGGAAGATTTCACTTCTCAGTGTTAAAGATCAGCGGATGACCCAGAATAAGAGTTCAACATGATGGAAATTGTGCCACTGTTCATAGAGGCCAAAGATTTCACCAGAAATTGCTTTGGCACTTTATTATCATGTTTGTCTTTATGCCCCTGCCTCTGGTCCCTCTTGCACCTCTTGCTGGGCTCACACATTCCTTGTAGCCAACACTGGGATTTCTGCAGATAGTGAGGAGGATGCTGATGAACCACAAGAAATCATAAATATTAATGAATAATGAGATTTCAATGCAATGTGAATGGCAGGGAAGAGAGGAGTGCAGTGAACCCATGACCCCAAGCATTCTTATCACAGAATGAAAATCAGATAGAGGTAAGGCACTGTACATGTGCCTCTAAGCCTTTATAAATCCCTAAATGGATTGTGCGCTGTATAAAAAGAAAGGGAAATGGGCCAAGCTTGCACTGGGCAGAAGCCTGAAAGACCACAGCAAACAATGTGCTTGAGTGAATTGCAGTGCTTTGAGACTAATGCCTTTGGCTGTTGTCCCTCACTGCTGGAATGAACAACGATGCTACAGCACCACAACGAGGCAACCCTTCCTTCATACCGCTCTGCTTTCACTAGAACTCTTTGCTCAGGGATATTTTTGTCCACCCAACGCTTCTTTTCTCCCTGCACGACGTGATATTGTGCCCAGGGAGACCTCTGAGGGTTCACAAGCGTCTTTATGTGGTCCGACGCTCTGTCTGAGAGATTATGTGCGTTGCGTGCTGAGCCGCGCCCTTTTGTTTCAGCCAGTCCTGCAATTTCCCGGAGCTGCGCTAGCTGGATTAGCGGCTTTGTGAGCGCTCGGCAGTGGCACCGGGGCTTTCGCATGGAGATTCTGCTGCTAGAACTGGGGAAAGACGTTTTAAAAAGAGAAAGATACACAAAAGATAAAAATATGTTTTAGAAAAGATACTTTACCCTTAGCAGCTGCAAGGCACTCAGTTGAAAAATTGAAATATGCACTTTGTTGCTTAACACAAACTGTTGAAAAATATTTATGTCTGCTGCTAGCAGATATACTAGTAGGAGGCAGAGAGGAGATGCTATGGGTGTTGAGAATTCCCTTGGCATTCCTCATACATTCTCATCCCCTGGATAGGGATTGATTTTTCTCTGACTACTGTGGTCCCCAGTTCTCATTATCCAGCCCACGTCATTCATTTTTCTTTTGCAATAGATATGTTTCTAGACAGGAAGGATTTCTCAGGTTCTTCTGCTCTTTTTACAACCCATCTGCATTACTCCCGTCAGAATTTTCATCAGTAATAAACTCAGTGCCCCTGAAGAAATGATTCAAAGTGCCTTTAAAAAGACAGCAACAAAATGGAAGAAATAAGGGTGAAGAGTCAGAAATCCTTATAACGCAGACATGGAGCCCTAACAGGGCCATCTCAAGGCTAATCCTAATGGAGCTGTGAGTAACAGTAACAGAACCATCATCAGCAGTTCAGAGAAATGCTTAATAGGAGAATTGTTCTGCCAATATTCAGAGGGGATTAAATGAACAACCTGAGTAATTACAGCCCTCAGCATGACACTGATCCCAGGCAAAATATTAGAAAGGCTGATATGATGCTCAATAAAGAGTTAGAGGGCAATTTAATTAACATCAATTAGCATGGCTTAAAAGAAAATAGATCTTTCCAAGCTAGTCCGTTTTTCAATTAATTTCAAATGTGTTTTCTGGGGAAAATGAAGCTATGCAATGTGATTCTGTAAGGCATCTGATGTTGCACCATATGGCATTTTGATCAAAGAGCAACAATAATACAGTATCAGTATTACATTTTTCACAAAATAATGGAAACATTTAAAAACTGGATTAAAAATATGTATTGAATGTGGCTGTAAATGGAAAACCTTCATCAGGAGAAGAAAGTATCTCCCCAAAGAGACTGGTTCTTTATCCTGTTCTGTTCTTACCAATGAATACAACACAGACTGCTTTCTGATTAAGCCTACAGTAACAGAAAGCAGCTCAGAAAAACTGGAAGATCACAGACAAGGGGCACATGGAATTACACAAGAAAAGGTCCAGTAAATAATGGCGTCTTTTGTCTACACCCTACTGCACAACTACTCAGCCAAAAGGCAAAAACGTATTTTTCCATTGTTTTATGCAGAACATAACTAGGTAAATTCTCTGCAAATGCTCCATCAAGAATACACTCATATGACCTGAAGATGGCTTCAGCAGGACACACTACCTGCACAGTCTTTCTCTTTGCAGGACTCCTGTTAGGTATTTTGAGGTAATGCATTCAGTTCTGTCTGCGCCCAGGAACCCTGGCTTTGTAAACCAGCTCTCAGCTCCGTTTTTATCAAGGCCACCACCTTTTCATACAGAATCATAGAATCACTGGGGTTGGAAAACGCCACTAGGATCATCTAGTCCAGCCATCAACTCATCACCACCATGTCCACTAACCCTGTCCCTCATATATTCCTGGCTACTTCAGTATGGCTTCTTTTTTCTAAGATCTCTGCAAGTCTTTTCCTCAGTTACTGTAAAGTTTCTGTCCAAACATTCAATCTCAAGAGGACTTGCCTTGAGATCCCCATCTTCTTGGAATTACTCACTTCCATGGGTGGCCATCGGACAGACACATCAACCAGCCAGTTCTGAGATATTTCATGGTTTTGCACTAACATTAGACTATGACTGCAGATCTGGGCAGCTCTAATTGTAATACCACCTGAATTTCTGTGCTGAAATGACATCAGTCTGTTGCTTAGATGTACTGAAGCTCTGTGAATTATACAATCTTTTGGAAAATTACCACTTGGCTCCTTCTTCTCTGCAATCCATCTTCATCACCGTAACACTGATGCCCCCTCTCTCCCCCTTCCCCCCAAAAAAAACCAAAAAAAACCCCAAGCAACAAAACTATGTAAACACACAGACACAAAACCTGATAAGATATCATCAACTGCACAGAAACACACCAGCCCTGCATAAATAGGAAGGTAACAGCAAACCGGAACCACAAATCTATAATATGCCACTGTGATGTCTATGGCCACATTCTAAAAGCTGGCAGATGGGTTATTAAAGATGACTATCAAATTGCACAGATAGACTCATCTGACACAGCTTCACTGCCACAGCTGGTGATGGTTACTGCCTCCTGCTCTCACTCTACTTGCAGTTGCTCTTGGTCTTCAGAACCACAACAAAACAGAAATGTCCCAGTAAGCATTCCCCACCCTGCCTCCCTGTAGCCCATTGCCAGGAAGTGTAACCCCATTGCAGTGCCACTGCTTTGTTCTCCAGATTTACATAGGAAAACTGGATTTATTTGAGACCATTTTCTCAACCAATTAATTTCCTGTCCAAAATTTTTATGCCAGCTATAACTTAGCCTCTGCTCCTATGACTCTTTGTCTGTAGATAACTTATGGTGTAACATGGGAAGATAGAAGACTGTAATTAGGAAAACATTAGTCTGATTGGAATAATTAATTGAAATAAAATGTTAATAAGAGGTCTTGTTTTGTGTCAAGAGACTGCAAGTGTGCAGGAATCAACAGAGAAGTATGTAGCACAGAAATCACTGCCACTGGCAACTAAGCCAGTTCAGTGTACCTGTAGAGCTTCCTGAGTGCCAGAGTCTCCTACTCATTCCTCTGCAGGAAGAGGCGTTCCTCGGGTGTCACCACAGACCACTCTTGGAAGAAGTTCATGGGGCACAAAGACAGAAAAGGCACCCAGATAAACCAATTCGTTTTTCTTTTTCCTGTGTAAGCCAAGAAGCAAACTTCCTTTGAAGTATAAAACTGGTGACCAACTCAATCCTGGGCACATGCAAGAAAACACATCAAGCAGACACCAAAACTTTCACAGAAGGATCTGAATGGGAGATGTCAGCACCCAGTGCCCTGCCTCTTTCTGTTGCTGATCCCTGTTGCACCATCCGAAGACAAAACAATAGGCCACCTATCCTTTCTCTCACCCAATCATACCATCCACATTTTTTTATTAATGGAATTTTGAAGTTCTTTTTGCAGCACACTGTCAATCACTGTGTTATTGAGCTCTTTTTGATAGGCTCTTTTCACATCAATGTCATAAAGAAATGGGGCTTTGATGTGAGACCATCAGCATTGGTATCTGGTTTCTTCCTGTTCCCAGACATGGTTTGGGAGGCAGACATTTCACGGACACAACCACAGCCTAGAGATGATGTATTTACCACCTGTCGTGATTTTACTTTCTTCCTTTGGTCTGCAAGAATATCCGAATCTTTATACAAGTATGAACTGAGCCTTAAGAGAAAATCTTGATGAATCACTTCCTCTTTAATCAGTACACAGCAAGGAACAGGCTTGACTTCCTCTATGATCTACTAATAAAGTCCTGGGAGTACTTTCTACTCTTACTCCTGGGAGATCCAATTCAGACAAGGTTTATCAGGGCCCTGTACAGGTGAATTTTGGATTCCTCCAAGAGTGACAATTCTGCAGCCTTTGTGAGCAGCTTTTTCCCTGTATCTTACATCTGTCATTACTGGGGGAAGCAATGCATCCTGCACTGTGCAGGGAGCAGTGATTCAGCAGGGGACAGCCAGCTCAGCAAGGGCAGGAAGGACTTGACCTGCAACGAGCAGAAGCTGTTCAGGAAAAATAGAGCACCATATGTTGAAAAAGAAGGGGCTATAGCGTTGGGATTGTAATGTGGTAGATGAGCTGTGTTACAGGAAAAGCTAGTGTTTTTTTTTCCACTTACCCACGTGGTTTCACCATTGTTTCTTATTGTCCCTTCCAAACTGGGTCAATGCCAGTTATATGAATCCATGCACATCCCCCATGCACTACAGAGGTCACATGCTGAGGACACTGCAAAGAGCCACTGATGTGTGTGAGAGCGGTGTCAGGGAGCCGGGGCACAGAAGTTCTGCCAGAAAGGTCCTAGTGGCCACTGAGGGGGAAGAAAACAAAGAATGTTATCTCACTCACATTGCTCTGTTTCAGACAAAGTGAACTGGATGCATGAATCCTCACAGGCACAGGTACACCCGTAAAAGAAGAAATCCTCAGCTAACACCCTAATGTAATAAATACAGGGTTTGTGTTCTCACATCATCACTTCTTGATGCACATCTGTACTCTTCCTATATTTGTCCTCTCTTTACCCTCACTGATAATTCACTCTATTTCTTCCTGTGCTTTCAATCTAGAACACCGCCTTGGTACTTTTTTGCTTTGCCAGCTCCCTGCAGTTCTGGAGGCGAGTCTGTGAGTGAGCAGGCAACAGTGCAGGCAGGAAAGTGGGCAGCGGTGCAGGCAGGCTCCCACCTGCTGGAGACAGGCAGCTCTGCAACCACTTCTCCCGGCTGCCCAGCAATGCTGTTCCCATCATGCAGAGAGCTGGTGAGCACCTC
Organism: Pavo muticus; assembly: GCA_016647715.1. Classification (NCBI taxonomy): domain Eukaryota; kingdom Metazoa; phylum Chordata; class Aves; order Galliformes; family Phasianidae; genus Pavo; species Pavo muticus. The sequence goes on along the minus strand of JACDJE010000085.1, from coordinate 1,309,824 downwards.
CAGGCCCCAGCCCTCAGTCTAGGAGGTGATGGAAGTTTGGGTGTATCAAGAGAAGCTACCCCAGCATGAAAAAGAAATTGCAACTAGATGAGTGTTTGTATCTGGAAGGAAACAACAAACCAAGCAGCTTCTGGGGGTAGAAAGACTGACAAAGAGATATCAAAAACAAAAGAAAAAGTGCCAAGCCTTTCTCCTCTATCCCTCTCCCAAAGGCATCACACCAATTAGAGAAAGCTGCCCAGCATGAGGGGTCTTGCATACAGCTTTGGTTCAAACAGAAGTTTCACTGAACCCTCAGACTCTTGAAAACATGCTTGATTTCTTAGGTCAAGAGGGGAATTTGTTATCAGAGACTTCATACTAATGGCATTTGAATGCTTTATCTTTAAAGGCAAAAGGTGGTGTGTTTTTCTTCACCCAGAGTGGACCTAATAGAAAGGGAGCCATTGTTTTGGGATGCTCTGGGTGAGGACCCAAAAAGTGGACTGTGTGCTGGGAGAGCTGCCAATGTGAGCCCAGAAATTCTCCGGAAGCAGCAGAAATATCTCCAGGCAATTCAGCCCTTGTTATGTAGGAATGTGATGGCTGAGTTTTGTGCTGAATATATAATGAATAATATGTCTGGAAAACAAAGTGTCATTATCAAAAGAGTGAATATTCTAACATCTAGCTTCATCTTTGATTTTAACAAGAAGAGAAAGTTGCTTTCCCATGACCAAAAATGGAAATATGACATGACTACTCTCTTCCCTGCATTGTACACCTGGAAACACTGTAGAAAATGGAACTGTGTATTCCTTACAGGCAGACACTTTCTTAGTGTTACTGAGGGGCTTGGGATGTGGTCTCATACACCTGATTCTTCTAAAACCCCAAAGTCAAGAACATTTCAGTGTTCCTGCAAACTACTGTCCTTTTTTGCCTTTCTCTAGTGATGGAGTAAATTAACTATATATATACATATAATTAATTTGTGCATGCTTTTTACATGTGGCTTCTGCAGCTACTCAGAAAAGCTCATCTCTCCCTTAAAGATGCCCAGCGTGCCAGACCCAAAGAGCCACTTACAGCCTCCAGGCTGGCAGCCCTCTAACAGCAACTCTTTTTGTGGGCCGAACAAAGCGCTAGAAGATATTCAGCATGCTTGAGGGATGATTAAGGTGACCTAGCAAGGCTGTTACTTCTGTGATGTCAATAACTCAAAGTTACTCACCTCACTACTCACTTCATGTTAGTGTCACAACTTTTTCAGATGTTTATGGATATGCCATGTAATTTCCATTACATCACACGTAGGCTTGGACATGGGCAGAAAGGAGGTGGATTTTGCTTTGTGCTGAGAAGCCTAGAGCTGCTCCTGGGCTGCTCTGCTCAACCAGGTCCCCTTCCTGTACCTCACACAAATGACAAGAGCTTGAATTAATATCTGAAACAGGAAGATGAAGTGCTCAGCTTCTCTGTGGCCTCAGCAATTAGTTACAGCATTAATCACCTGCTGCGCCTCTTTGGAAGGCTCTGCTGTGAAATATCTCCCTGCCAGCCCTTCCTGCTGCTTGAAGCCCCCATCAGTGCAGGGCTGGCTTTGTTCTATGCTTCCTTCAGGTTTATCTGCTCCCTGCAGCCCTGGCATCACTTCACGAAGGTGAGGAGAAAGGGAAAGAAGAAAGAAAACCCAAACATCTCAGACACCCTGTCCCTTCCTGTCTCTTCCCATTTCACCTGCTCAGGCAAGATTAGTCTCATCTGTCCTTGCCTATTTACATGGCATATCTTGGGTGAGGGGGGTCCTACTGTAGGAACATTTATTTTGTTTATGTCAAGATACTGTGGAATACTAAATCCTGAAGTAAAATGGAGCAATTCTCACTTTTAACTGCAGTTGTGAAATTAATTCTGGTTATTTCCTATGAGATAATCAGTAAATCAGTAGGAAGCTGTCTATCTGATAATAAGTAAGATGAAATGGCAGTAGACGCCAGCACTCACAGGCGTAGCTCTCTTTCCCTTCCCAGTGTGTGAATCACATCTGTTGTATTAGCATCCTTGTGTCACAGGATAACCACAGCGACATTTCTTTGTGACTAGATTTATTACTGACATTACTCAATGACGTTTCAGTGGATCTTGCATTCATGTTGGTTTTGCTTTTCATCTCCCAGCTTTGGGGAAATCTCAACCCCTCATCCCTGGCTGCAGAGCCCCACTGGTGCCGCCTCCTGCTTCCACATGCTGCTTCTACATGTGGGGCTGTGGCCAGGGAACCTCCTGCCTCCACACCTCCTCCACACTCAGCATCAGCACCCTGTGGTGAAACGCACTGTGCTCTTGAGGACACAAGTGCACCTCTCCTAGAATTAGGATCCAATTGATGTTGGCTGAGCCTCAACCTCTCTCCCCATATATACATTTTGTCTATACTTCCTGCAGTGGAACAAAGCCGGATTTGGAGGACTGCTGTGGGTGGATGATTGCAACCTCTGGTCCACGGCCAGAAGCATTACATTACATAAAGAGGTTTTTTCTTCATTAGGGATTAATCTGTGCTAACCAACTATCAGCTGTTGGTAACGAGGGGTTATTAACATGCTGCCTACCCCAGGCTAGGAGTGTTCATCTGACTTATGACATTAGATGCAGTATGAAAATGCACTTATCCGTATCCCAGACACAGGAGCCCAGCTCTTGGGCTGCCTATACCAGCAGCACTGCAGAGGAGTGAGGGCAGGGTTCTGCCACCTGACTGTTGCTGCTTGGTTGGGATGGACTGTGCTTGTCCTCAGCAGGCATTGAAATCCAATGCCAAAGTTGCACAGTTCCTCCTTCTTTGGATATTCTTCCCTGAGCAATGTCCCTACCTATGCTGGGAAATGCTACCCGTGGGCCGAGAAAACGTGATGGCAGAGACACCTGTGCCAGCTACCATGAGCTATGGACACTGAGAGCATGCAGGGGGCCATCACTCAGTTAGAAGAAAAGCAGGTGGAGCTAAAGCATGCAAGAAATGCATTTAAAAAACATTTATATGCTGTGCTAAGGGACATGGTTTAGTAGGGAAATACTGTTGGTAGGTGGACAATTGGACTGGATGACCTTTGAGGTCTTTTTCAACCTTGGTGATTCTATGATTCTAAGAAGCTTTGTTAGGCCAATCTAGGAATGGTCTGCAGTTGGATATCCATCCATAGAGATCCTGTCCTGCTGCTGCTCCTGCAGGAAGGAACAGTGCAGGCTGGCAGGGCTGCAACGAGGTTTTTGTGAGGATTTCCTTTATGCAAGCTGGGCAACCTTCGATGTGCTGTGCCAGAGCTCTCGTGCCCAACAGCTCTTGGCTCCAAGCTCTCCTGAAGCACCCGAGGACTGATCTCAGTGACTGCCACGCCCCATCTTCCCACACCTTGAAAATCTTTGCAGCCTCTTTCCCCTTCCTTCTTCATCTGACTGCCACTCACCTGTCTCTGGTCAGTGCCTACTCACCTTACCAGTGGCAGAAACTGATGGCAGACACCAGCAGATGGCCAGAGGGGGTTGGCAGCCAAGCAGCATGAAGTTCTCCCCTCTGAGTTTGTTAGCTGTGGTATGAAATGAAAGCAGAGAGTAGGGAGGCGGGCCTGAGACATATCAAAGTGCTCACAGTGTTCAGGCATGTCCACATTGAGGAATGCAGCTGGGAGCTGGCACCAAAGGCAGTCCAGCCACTACAATGCTGAATAACCAGGGTATGCAAGCCTGAATTTGTCCTCCAAAACATCAAGAGAGAGCAAGTAAAGGTGTGCAGAATATTTTTTCTATTTGTATCAAGTTGTTTCACCTCCTGCCAATTAACCTGGTTAAAGTAATTGGCTGATTGGATTGACATGGTAAGGAAAAGGCCCTGCAGATGGGGTTTGTACTGCAAAACAACCCCAGTGATCTCTCCCTTTGGCAGAGCACAGGAGCCGTTAGTCACATATTTTCATGCCGTTTGTCACCAGCTGTGACGTGGGAAGAATATTGACATGCTGTAATTTTTACATCAGCTCTGAGAGGGCTAAGGGAGAGAAAGCACAAATGTTACAGCCATGATTAAAGCAAAAATGGAGAAATAAGGAACAGCTAACGGCTTGGCAAAACCCTGCCTTTGGCGTGGTCACAGTAACACTTTCATTTGGGAGGGGGGGAGGTGTTTCCATGTCTTGCCTCTTTCCCTTCCCCTTTTTTCTTTGTTTTTTATGGAAGCTGTGTCCTCCTAAGCTCAGCCTGAGGATGGACGGCAGATGGTGAGAGCCCTCCTGTGGGAGGGCTGAGCTTGGGGAAGAGAGGCCAGGGGCAGCATCACCCCTGGGCCACGTCACCCCGATGCCAGGCCTTACTGCATCGCTGAGGTAACAGATGACATGCACTGAGCTCATGCTCCAGCCTGGCTCTGTACAAATGCTGGGGAGGGCTCTGGGCAGTTCAGCAAAGTACCATTTCCATCTAACAGCGCCACTCAAAATTGAGTTACATGGTTTTCACTTCTTTGATCATTTAGGGCACAGAGTGCCTGAGAGCCTGGGGCAGGCCATTTGGCTGCATGTCATCAGCAAGGCCTCCCATTTCAATCCTGTTCTTGCTTTCTGTGCTGTATACCACCTGCTCTTCAAACTGACCAACCCTATGAAGCAAGGGCTCCTCCTCCTCCCCTGGGCTATTACAGGTAGGTATGGCAGGTCTGATCTGACAGGGATCTGGCAGCAAAGTCTTGCAAACAGCCACCACACTGGGGCACTGAGCTCCTCCATGGACAAAACAGAAAGGGCAACCCATGTCCCTGGGAAAAAGAAGCCTTTCTTTCCACACACCGACCTTGTGTGTGGCAGAGCACAGCCACCTGGCAGCATTGACCCCACAAAGAAAGGGTGCCCACAGGGGCATAGTCTGTGGGACAACGAGTTGAGGAAATGTCCTTGTTATCCACCTTCTCCAAGGTAGTGGTTTGCATCCATGTCATGATCACAACCGGGGGGATTGTCTGAGCTGGTTATGGTCTCCATATCTGACCCAATCAGACCTTCTCATGAAGTCTTACAAAGTCTGCTTGAGCACTGCACTGAGCATCTAGCAACCCAGCAGGGTGTGCTAGCCAAGACCACTGCCTCCTGCAATTACGTGGCCTTTCACTTGTCTGGCTCTTTGAAGAGTGTCATGTCTCCCCACCTAGTTGTTGAGTAGTTCCACCTTTCCCATTTTCTGTCCCAGAACAGTAGTTGGCGAAATAGAGGTACTTTTACCTGGAGGCCACTGCAGTTACAGTCAGCACAAGGCACTGAAGGTCTCCTCACAACTTTACCTATAAAATGTGGTCATTATGCACCTTAATAGTAAAGGTTTAAAATTTCATGATTGAAATGAATTTATATCGTAACAAAAATCCAGATAAAATGGAAAGATCCAGGAGGCTAGAGACTTTCACAACCCCAGCATTCTGTTGCGTTTCCCAAAATATATTTGTTCAAGTAATTCAAACTGTCATTACCATTAACTTGTCCTTTCATTTTCTTCTCTGAATTCCCTCTAAGCTAAACACACAATTTTTGTCTATAAATCTGTTTGACAAGTAGAGCAGATTTTTTTTTCCCTTCATCATTTATATGCATTTTCCATGGGTTGGGTTCCCAGGCTTGTTTCCTAAGCTGATTTCTATGCTTGTGAGGGCACGTATCAACACTCACAGCACCCTAAAAGACTTGTGGGAGAAATTCAGTTTGATCAACTGGCCAAAATGAGTCTTATGTGTTTTCTCAGAGGCAGGAATCAGTCTTCTTATCATTTTCTAAGGACTTTCTAGTTGCTCTGGGGAGCAGACACACACGGTTGTCCTGGTTAGGGAGTTTCTAATGAAAACAGGGATGGGGGATGGCCTTCAAGACACACCAGTATTATGTGGCTGCTCCATGAGCAGCTGGCTAAGGATCAGGGAACAACATGCAGCCAGAACTGTAACCCAAACCTTCTGTCAAAGCAGCAGCATCACTGTGTGCCACCACTCTGTACCACTGCCTCAAGGCTTGAGGGAATTCCACCACTTCAGAGCTGGGCCCTGGGGCTGCCAGCTTGTAGCAGAAATGCTAAATCATGGCCTGAACCAGTGATTGAGCACCTGGTAGGAAGGCAGGGACATGCACCTGAGTGACCAGAAAGGGTGGGGCCAGGAATGACCCCCCTCCCAGAACTCATTTAAGGGTTGGCAGTGGAGGTGAGAGTATCTTGCTGGGGATCTCTGCCTACCTGAGGCCTTCCAGAGGTAAGCAGCTTTTTTTCCTTTGTTTCTGCATCCATTGTTGCTGCACTTGGGCTTATCCTCACATGATGCAGACAGGGACTGTGCTACCCTGCTGTCATTGCTGTGTTTTCCATCACATTATAGCGTTACCCAGCTGAACACAGGATGTGTGAGAATAGTAAGGTTATCACATCTGTCTGGAAATTAGTCTATGGCTGGACCCCACTGTGTCCTACGCCCACCAGCTATCACACTGTAGAATACTAGGGCTGACTTCCAGCCCTAGTTTGCTGCTCACTAGCTGTGATCCTGCAACAGATACACAATGGCAGGTGAAGTCTTTCACTGGCATGATGAAAACTAGCAACAAAAGCTGGTGGCACAAGGCACAATTCATCTGGAGGACAAAACCATGTCTGAGCCTGAGTATTTTTTGCAAACCAAGAGCCAGAAGCCTTTCTGCCAAGGGCCTTGGGAAGTTCTTGGAGGCAGCGCCATGTCAGTCTGGGGCCTTGTTCATTTCCTGAGCAGAGCCTGAGCTAAGGGAGCCAGCAGAAGGACTTGTCCCATATAGCACAGGGCAGCTTCTTGCCCAGAACAGAATACCACATGGTGATGTGTGATAGTCAGGCACCAGCTACCCCAGGAGAGTTGGGTCTTCCCCTGCTCTCCTGTGGTTGCCCTGCATGGCTGCTAAAACTGGACACAAAGAGCAGCACCTGCCCTGCTCATGACTGGTGTTTCTCCCCACTGTTCTCACTTCATCTGAAATGGTAATTCCTCTAACTGGGAGAGTAATGACCCTGATGCATTATTTCAAATGTCATTTTTGTAAAGGAATTAATCAGCTTAGCGTGAGGCTGGATTACATTTTAATTTTAATAGTGCTAAGTCTTGCTGTTTTTTAAATGCGTTTTTCAGTTCTTTAAACTTCAGCAGGGTAGCATCCCAGTTGGACTGTGCCTTACTCTAATCTTTCGGCTGGGGAAATTTGACAGACAAGGGCCATTATTCAGAGGTCTTGGTATCAGTCTAGCCTGTATGTGTTTCTTTTCAGTTGTATCGTCTGCATGAGGGATAATAGTGAAGATCGAGCAGCTGGGGCCTACGGGCAGTTTTATCTTCCATTAGAACATACAGAGAGAATCTTTTCAAGGCACAAAGGAGGAATTATATGACAAGATTTCATTCATAGTCAAATGGAGACTGAGAAATCTACCTGCCATTCAGGCTTTTGAAAATGTGCCCTGGAATTTTAATTATTAAAATTTCTTCAGTTGTGAGCTGTAGTTATCACAAAAGATCTCTGTGGCTTATAGCAGTAATTAATGGCTTTGGTTTTCCAAGGAGCTTTATGTACTTAAGAACTTGCATGCTTCCACTGAATTTCTTCCATCTTTTGAGACACTTTTTATTTAAAATCAGTTACAAATAAGATGTTTATTTAAATATTTTACCACTGGTCATTAACTTGCATGTAGCAGATGTTTGGAAACAGAGCTTAAATCATACTTTAAAGTTCACACCACGAAGTGGACTCATTTCCACCCATTCTAGTTGCTATTTAATTACTAGATTTGATTACAGTTATCAGCACAGTGGTATACCCATTGTACAGCCAGATTAGCATCATCCTATCTTGCAATCTCCTCAACGTATCCTTTTTTTCTGAAGAAAAACATGAGAGCACTCAGAAATTATTCTTTATGGAATAATTGGCCAGTGCTTTTTTTTTTTTCATTTTGGCCTTTGGCTGGCAATAAGAGCCTTTCTCCAGATCAACATATTCTATAAGTTTTCTCAGTCATGATGTAATTTACATTCAATATGTTGCAATTTCACATATGTACACTATTTGACATAGGTACACATTCCAGTGTTTTCTTTTCTGTGCTACCTTTATGTACATTTTATGTATGTGTGTGTACATTGTGGGTTTCTTTGCTTTTTTTAAATACATGATTTGGTAAGACAGAAGTAAGAACACAGTGCAAGCAGACATAGGAGTAGGACTGACATTCTGTCTCCTCACAGTTGGATTGGGCTATGCAGAGATGGTGTGCTCATTAGTAGGCTTTATTTCCCCCAATCCCTTATGCACTTCTGAAAAACCTGTCCTTTGGTAGGTTAATTGTCCAGATGCTCAGTGCTTTACAGAACTAGGCTGCATCCATCACACAGTTGTCAGAGCCTAGCTTCTTTAGGCACTGTTTTCTAAAGCATTGCTTAGATCTTGTAGCTGCAAGTTAGTGCTCATGAAGTCTCTTGTAACTCAGGAGAAATGAGAGTTGAAGTTACTTCTCAGTATCATGTTTTAATATTTACTCTAGCTTCATGTCTAGCCAGGCTCCTCCTAATAATCAGAAAAACAAAATTCATAACCTGGCAGAGGTGGATGTCTTGTTTTTATTCACATCTATATTTTTCATCTATTTTTTAATGAGTAGTAGTTGTAAGTGGTGCTCAAGATAGAGATTTTGTTTTTCTTTAGTGGAAATATACCCTCTTGATGATGTTACATGCTGTAGAAACAGATGTGAATGCTCCAGTACACACCACTCTATCAGTCACGTATACCAGCATATACAATAACAGTAAGGTAGTCCTGTTCAAAAATCATAACTGCTCTGTACATGTACTCCTTAAGTCAGTTAAACCCCTCATCACCTCCTGAGGTAGGTAAATGTCATTGCTCCCCATTTTCCTGACAGAGAAGCAGAGGCACTAGGAGGCTGAACCCATGTGCATGGGTTGTGTAGGAAGATAGGAGCACCAGTCCCAATTCCCAGCAGTGCAGCCCTACTGGCTCCTGCAGCATTCATCCCACAGCAAAGGTTTCTGCCAGCTCCGCTTGATCACCTCAGCACTGTACTGCTCACTGTCTCATGCTCAAAGCTGCTAATACTGAAGAGGTCCATCCTGTTTCATCCAGGCTTTAACTTCTCATAAGTTGAGAGGGCTTTTTCTTTAGTGATTTTTGTCTCTTTAATATAATTATCTTCACCTGTTGATGCAAAAACTATCCAGGTTTCAGCTTCAAGGGTGATGAGTGGTAAATGTATGAATTTGATGGCTCAGGAGAGAAATGTCAGGCTGGGATACAGGATGAGCCTTCCTCTCAGATGCTCCCCTCCTCTCCAGTGATTTTAGGGTTGTACTTTCCTACTTTTACATCCACACAGAACTCTGTTAAATCCAGTTATTACTGTGGTTGATGAAATGGAAATGTAGTTCCTCATTTCAGTTTCTCTGATCTCTTCTGTTTCCAGTAAATAAGTGTGACCACTGGTGTGACTTAGGCAGCAATATCTGAGGCACAAAGAAAATTCTGGGTGTTGCTAACAGTCTGGAAGTGGCAATTCCTAGCCCACTTCTATGTCCCTTGACATTTCAGATGCAAGATTTACTGCTGTGTTNCAAGTCATTTCACAATGTGAATCCTGATGCAGAGGTTGCAGAATCTGTTTAGGACACCATGTCAGAAGGGAAGCTTTCAGAATCTCGTGGAAAGTTGGAAATCAGTCTTCCCCCGGAAGCCAAGGAATCTGAAAGTCCAGCTCCCATTTGTATCTCCAAAATCTTCCTTAATTTTCTGGTTAACAGTCCTATGAGATGTATAGTACTGAAGCAAATTGCACTGTGTAGGCTTATGAAGCTGGATGGCTTACTGCAGTATCTGGTGCTCCTGTCTGTGCTGTTCTTAGAACTATGGGAGAAAATGGGTTCTTAACAATACTGAGAATCTAAATGTGTCCCTGTGTGAGCAGTTTCCAAGAAGTCTTAGAGCCCTCTGTGAGGAAAGGTGCCCTCAGAATAAAGGAGAGCAGGCAGTCCTGGTGCTTCTACCACGGTGATCTTTCTACTTTCATCCAATTAAAATGTTACATTTTAATACGTATTTTTAATCTTTTTGGGGAAAAAAAACCAAACCAACAACCTCAGTGGATAGAAATATGGTATGGTGAGAAGAAGCTAAGATGTAATACGTATGTGAAGAAAAGTCTGTAACAAAGCTATCTCATGGTGGCCGGGTTTGTCTTTCAGTAATTGCAGTTCTTGTGGTTTCAGTGGCGTGTAGAGGCAGTGTAGGTACATTTTGCATATAACGATTCCAGCAGTTGTACAAGTACTCAGCACTTCTTATATGATACTTATTTACATATGAAATTAAAGCAGCAACCAGCAGTGTTCAAACAGCTGTAATGTCCGTGCTGCAAGTACAATGTATGTAGTCCAGGGCAGATTTCATGTACGAAGATTCATGTTCCTTCTGGAAACACCACTGCTTTAGCCTTATTTTCAGAGCAGCTACGCCTGTGAAAGACAACAGCATCCACTGTGTGAGGAATAGTGTTGTTCAGTAGAACACCTGAAATGTGTGCCTGTAGATTCCATGACAGTGTGCAAAGTGTGCATGTGCTTCAAGTCCTGTTAGTGCCACACCTCAGTTATCTGCGTATGTGGGTGACGTGGCAGCAGACCAACTCAGTGACTGGTTTTCTGAAATACCTTCAGTGCTACCGTTACCTCAAAGGCTCCTGAATATATTTGACCTATTCTGAACTAATTTCCTGAAATATTCTACTACTTCTACACTACAGATTTTGCATTGAATAGGTGGAGAATTTATGCTGACTGGCTGCTCTTCTGAAGCTGTGATGTCAAGTAGGGACTGAAGTGAGTACTGAGTGCCCCCAGTGCCAGCCTTGTCCTCTTGTCCTGCCCTGGATGGTTCTGTGCCTGCTCCGAGGGCCCGGAGGGCTGTGAGGTGCCAGGGAGAAGCAGAGTTGCTCAAATGGACTCGGGTCTCTCTCATGGTGGGAGCTCCTTTCCACTTCATTCCAAAGCTTTCAGCATGGTAATTTTACAACTGTAACGTGGTTACATTAGTAATGCAGATATAAAGTCATTGCATCTGCTTTGTCACCTGCTGAGCACTTTTCTGCTGGCCTTTCATTAAAAACAGATGGACCAGGCTTCTTCTGGAACTGCCTGCACTCACCAAAGGCTTCGGCAGGGGCAGGACTTTACCAGCTGCAGCAGTTCTCGGCATTGAGGCTGCAGAGAGCTCTCCTGTAACAACCAGTAGCACCGAGGCTGTCTCAGCGAGAAGTGGCTTCTCCTACAGTGGTTGTATTCTTTTTAGTAGGCACCCACTTGTCTTCACTGGATCACTTTGTAGAGAAATCTTTTCCCTCTCCTAGGAAACTCAAGCAAAACTCCCACTGACCCAAATAAGCAGCTCCAAGGAGAGGCCCTGTGTTTCCCAGAGGATTTGGCATCACAGAAAGTCCAACTTTTGTTCAGACTGATGGATTCCTTGGTAAACGTACACTGCAAGTTATATTTTAAAAGGTTAATCAATACAGCTTGGAAATACTTCATTGTTTTTAAGTACAATTGAGGCAGCACAAGTGTGAAAGGTATTGCTGCTTGGCTCTGTCAGCGCAGCACTGCCAGCACATTGTGCACGGAGCAGTGAAAGCTGCCTTTGGCCATTAATAGTCTTGCTGAAGCGTTTCCCACTATTGGACATTCTGTTTTTGCAATAGCTGCTTCTGACCTCATCCTGCAAGCACGCAAGTGTTTGCATATCTTTTGTATTTATCGGTGCTAAGTGCTGTCAGTCTGCTGAGTTCAGAGATGTATGCGTGTGCTCAAATACTGAGAGAACTGGAACTTGGGGGCACGAAATGGAAGTTGTGCTGTATGTAAGCAGCTGGCAATTAGTGTCACTCGTTAAAGTAGTTTACAGTGGCCTGTGAGGCACAAGAAGGAGCATAGCACAGCTTTAAATATGTATGAAGTTTTAGATTGGATATCCTATATTTATTTGAAATGTGAAACTCGCCCAGTTATTTATGCCACAGATGAGTTGCACCTAGTAAAAAATAAATAAATTGAAATCCTGAAAAAAATCAATCTTCAAATTAATTCTATGTTCATTTTGTTAGCCTATGAGACAGTACTCTGATATCCTGCCGCAATACACTGTGACTACAGAAGTTACGTATGTTTATGAAAAAATGGACCAGTATATCAAATTAAATAGAATATATGCGCCAGGGAATATTATCCTGGAGTACTTGTCGATGGCGTGGGTGTCGATCCGCATGCTGACGTATCTCCGGTTTTTCCTCCTGCCCGAGCCCCTCTCAGACCCCAGCGCCAGCTGCACCATCATTCTGTCCTGCTTGTCCCCGTTCTCGGACACGTAGTGCCCCAACTCGTTCACATCACCGTCATTGTAGCTGCCGTCCATCATCATGGGCCGGGGCTGAGGAAGGCTGCACGCGCAGGGGAGCTGTGGGCACAGGCAATGGAAGAGCATTTTGGTGTTATGTCCAGATATGCACGGACAGCCCTTTACTCCCTATGAAAGCAGAGGGGAGACAAGCCCGGGGAAGTCAGATGGCTGGGATATCGAAAGGACAACGAGACAGTGGAGTGGGCAGCAGCTTTTTGCTTCTGTTATTTCACGCCTGCCGGACACAACATAATCACAGAGAGTGCGAGGCTGTCTGTGGGAAAGTTCCTTTAGTTTAAGCATGGGTATCAGGGCATAAATAAAGGTGGGACCCGTACTTAGAAGCTGAGAAATTCAGAGAAGGCAGCAGAGGGGAACTCCAAGGAGGAGTATATCAGGTTTGCCCCATTTGAAGAGAAGAGCCTAGGCTGAAATTCTGGACAGTCACAATTTAAGGCAATGAAGGCAAAAGGGGGAAATAAGACCATTATGTATAAGTCTAGGGCTGTGTGTGGAGGGACATAATGCCCTCAGATCTGGAAGAACAAACAGCTAACTGAGATGCTGGGTATCTGTAGCAAATCTTTATAATCAGGAATGCTTCATTGCTGGTGTCTTCTTGCACACACTGTATTTTCCCAGGGCAGATGAGAGCAACACGCTGCAGGTTTAAACTTCTGAACATTTCCAGACATTCGCCCCACTTTTTCTCAATGGCATAAAACTGCATCAGAGATGGCAAAACTCACCTTATCCCGGAGTTTCCTCTCCTTTCTCTCTTGCACTGTGGTCAGGTAATTCACCGCTGCATATTCTAGCACCGAGAGGAAGACGAACACAAAACTGACCCACAGGTAAATGTCCACTGCTTTGATGTAGGAAACGCGGGGCATGGAGGCGTTCACCCCAGTGATGATCGTAGACATGGTCAGCACGGTGGTGATCCCTGGAAAGAAACAAGAGAAAGGAATGGTTTTAGTTGATGCAGTCCATAGAGCTTTAGTCTCTAGAAAAATAGAACTTTGCTCTACAGAATGCTCTATCAGAAATTAAATGTGAAGTATTTGGTATTAAGTATCTCCGCTACTCATGCGGAACTGTTCTTCTGCTTGCACTTCTGTGCACTAGAAAGGCTGGGTTTTGAGGAGTGATAGGAATCAAAACATTTTGAAAATGACCCATACATATATATATAAAATATGCTAGCATGTGTAGGTGTTTATATGTACATATGTATAATTGTATATGCAATATGTATATGTATAGGGGTGTTATTTAGATATAAAATCAAAAGAAATAGTACATTTGGTTTGGATAGTTGTGGAGACAAAAATATTTGCAAGTTGTCAAAGCCACTGAAATAGAAAAAATAGAGCCAAAAAGCACTCATGGCTTATTCAGCCCTTTTAAAGTAGTGACTGCTACAAGCACAGCTACTATTGCTCATTTTTTTCAAGAGGTTTTTTTTTTTTAAATATCCAGTCAACACATTTCTTTTGATGGAGTAGATTCTTGGCTGCCTCTTCTCACAGGTTTGCTGCAGTGCACAGCTTTCCAATCAAGTCAAGATGTGGGACTAAAATACTGTTTTATGCTTTTAGCATTGGAAGCCTTACATATCAACATTCAGAGATTTTTCTACTTTTTCTAACCTTTGCCTGGAATGATAAACAAATCAGCTCTTTTTATGCTCAGATGAAAGAATTTCCTCCAGCTCTGACACAGAAAAAGCTTCTCTTGTCTTTAGACATCCAAAGATGCAGAGTGGTGCATGCAGGATTTTCAAGCAGCTCCTTCTCTCCTTCCCATTCCTCCCCACTCCAGAATGCCTGGACCATTAATGCAAGGCACCCTTGGGTGAGAAGACACATACCTTGCCAGGATCCTGCTCTGGATGAAAGTTGTAACACAAGTCTTTATCTCAGATCAGGTGCCTAAGCTTTAAAACACAACTCTTACTCATGGGAACATGAGTCCCAATGCTGCAGGCTTGGACAATGAGGATAAACCTTGATTCACTGGCTTATAAATAATGAAATCTCTCCTCTCTGCCCACCTTCCTTTTTGAAACTGCAGCTCTGCCCTGAGCTAACTATAGATCAAGAAGACTGCTTAGCAATGAAGGACTTAAGGCAAACTGCAAGTTTTGCATTACATTAATTATCAGATAAAAGATAGTTGTTTCCCCACAAACTTTGAGCATCAAAATGAATGGTTCCCTTTCCTGCCAAAATTTTCACATTTGAAGAATTTCACACAGCTGTGGCTCGTTGTGATTGCTCTCACCCAAAGAGACTCTGGCAGGAACTGCTCTGCGATCGATCCAGAAAGACACCCAGGACAACATGACCATCAGAGTGGCAGGGAAGTAGGTTTGGAGCAGGAAGAAGAAAATGTGTCGGCGTAAAGTGAAGCTTATGTAGAGACGATTGTACCAACCTTTGAGAAAGAAAGGAAGGCAGAATCAGTGAGAACAGAATGAATGGTAGCCACAGAGAGGCAAAATCTTTTGTTTCTGAAGGGCAGAGGAAAAAGAAACTGATCTTTCAAAACAAGCATGGGAGGATTCAGAACTCTCTTGCAAGTAGGCAGTACAGCATTAGCTTCAACGATAGCCTTAAATCAGAAAAGACCAATACCTGTACTACTGTAGAAAGCCAGTCTTGATGTAGTGTGGAATTTTTGTATCAAGAATTGAGACAAAGAAATTTTCTCATCTGTTTTCAAAGATTCATTCCCGTTTTTCCAATACAGCATCAGATCTTCATCAGTGTAAGCATCTTAAGGAAAGAAGAAACACAGTGTAGTGCGGATTTAGTTTAGATGGAAATAAAATGGCTTATCGATTCAGAGAAAATTAACAAACAGCATGCTGTAATGCCACAAAAGTTTGCTAATAGAAGAGAGTGAGAAAGATCTTAACATACATATGATATACTGTGGCAACAACAAAACAATCAGGAAATGCATCCTCTGTACTCCAAGTTAGCGAAACCACAGTGCTAAAGCATGCAGAGTGAAAGGACAAGGCAAAAAGAATACAAGCTGCAGAAAGGGATTTTTTTCTCAGGCAATTTTTTCATGATGAGAGCTGTCAAACATCTGAATATGTAGGACAGAGAAGTTGTGGAGCCTCCATTACCTTGCAGATATAAAACTGAATGGGACACAGCCTTGAGAAAGCCTCACTAAAGTTCTCTTGCTTTGAGCAACACGTTGGGCCAGCTGACCTCAGGACCAACCTAAAACTCTTCCCCAACATAAATCACCACATAATTTTGGGATTCTGTTATTACTAAAGGAGAATTTCAGTTCAGTAACTGGGAAGACTTGAAAACAGTTAAACGTTAGCCTGTAACAATGTGGAGAGGGGTTACAGGACAGCCATGAAAATCATACTGTTCAAATCACCTTCTCCATGGAATAACTCCTTTCAAAGAAGTTAAACACAAGCCACAGTGTTTGCAGGATCATGATTATCATACCTTAACCATATTGGTGTTGAAATATAGAAAAATCAATGATCATTATGCTCAGCTTTTTACTGTGGCATCTGAAAGCACCCCTTCCCAATCAGAAACAACAAACAGAATATAACTTCTCCCCAGAATTTCTCATCAGCAAGCTGCTGAGATCCAGTATATGATGAACACCCTTGTTGATAGGGGCTTGGGGGTTGTTTGTTGTTGTTGATGATGTTGTCTTTTTGAAAGTGCCATTCACCAAAACTCATACAAGAGTTTTTTTCTTGCAAATTCCCCTGTCTTGCAGTGTAAGGTCCAGGTATACAATCCAGTAAGTAAACAGAAAAACTCTCAGTAACTTTGGTGAAATTGTTTTAGGCTTTAAAACAGTCCAGTGTTTGTGAGCACAGCAGCTGTGGAGTATGCCTAACTAGAAACACAGATACAACATACAGCTTTCCAGCTCCAGAGAACACGTCTGAGAGTCCAGGGGGAAGTGGCTGAAGTCCATGTTGCACATTGCTGTCACTGTGATCCTGGAAGTCAAAAATGAGAAAGGTCATTTTCTATGAGGAGTAACGAAGGGAGAACGTTAACACATATAAACAATTTGGCATCTTTAAAGACAGCAAAAATCTGCAAGAAAACGCTTAGTACTTCTTGCACTCTCATGGTAGCTGTAATTTCATTACCTATCAAGGTACTAAAGTGCTATTTCTTACATTGGAGTAATACTGCCAATACAGACGCTTCCTCTATGATTTATATACAACTATTTCCCTACAATGTAACAACAAAATACTTCACCATTTACATATCAAGATCCCATTTCGTCCATTTTGTTTGCTTAAGGTTTTCTCATTTTCCCTTTGCTCAGTTTCTTCCATGGTCACACCAACAACAACCTCAATCTAAGGAACACGATAAGCCTTATTGCAAGCCACATGAACTGAACTAAGAGAAGCTTTCCGTTCCAGAAAGTATATTGTTGACTTCCCATAGTTGTGTGGAGAATTTAAACACATTATGTAACTCCAACTCATTACAATGTGCTATTTTCTTCCCTCAGGGTCACCTAAATTGTAAGACAAGCTGTGGTCGTTAACAGTTTGTTAATCAGGGACAGCACAGAAACTCAACTCATCAGTAAGATATTCTTCAATTAGAGTGCAGTTTTCAGGTGGCCTTGAAAGCACAAGATCCCAACAGGGAATGAAGTGTCCCCCAGCCCTGTGCCAACCCCATATAGATATCTCAGATACCCCACGGCATATCCAGCAGTACTGGACGCTCATGCTTGGGCAACCACATCTTGCTCTGAGAGTCCTAAACACTGTCAATCCTAAATATCATACGGATTCTCATTATCCTTGGATTTTACTAATTAATTATCAATTTAACTCTTGTGTAGTCAGCCATGGTTGCTAACACTCTTCTCTCTTGTGACATTATAAATTCACATCACCCTTTCGATGGCTCAGAAAACTTTGAAATTAAATGCTCTGCATGAGGGAAAGTGAGAAGAACTGAATAGAGCCAACGTTGCTATTAAACATACTCATTCCTCATTTTGGTTGTTGAGCACTGCTAACGAGGAGTGCTGCTGGTGTCACTGCATGACAACTGCAGGTCAAGAGCAATGCAACTGATATTCAGCTACACTAAAACATCAGTCAAAAATACCTCTGCCCTCCTGCTTCTGCTCTTCTTCTGTCAGAACTGACCCAAGTTTACATCAAACATCCCTCTTCATTTTGTTCTGCTCTCTTGTCTCTCATTCTATATGGTACTTTTATCCTCATCTAGTTCTAATAAAATGAACGGCATCTTGAGCTTATTTGAGATAGTATGCAATAAATGGGTTCAGAACAGAGGACAGGTTCTGAAATGCTTGAACAAGGTGGGATTTTATAGCTCAGTAAGATAAGGCAAAATGAAGTAACTGTACAGTGTGTCTCTCTTTTTTTTTTTCTCCCACACAACTTCCTTCGTGGTTTTAATAATTTGTCCATGGTTTTCAAATAAATTCATTATAATTACAGTTGGAATGTAGAACCAGCAAACTTCAGAACCCCCTGGTTTGTTTGGATATTGCTTTACTTGGGAAAATATTGCTCATTTTGCTTATTCTTTGAAGAGAAATAGCCTCCTCAACTTTCTTTNGGGGGGAGGGGGGGAGGAGAAATACACCTTTTAGATTTTGAGCATTATTTTGCCATAACTGAAATGAATAAGATCCAGGTTCTAGAAAATAAATCATTGTGCTATGGAACATCTGAAAGTCACTGTAATTGACAGCAAGTTTCCTGTCCTGGGGAAATGTCCCCTCTGCCTGGGCTCTTGAGTTTTTCTTCTATTGAGTTAGGAGAGGACAAACTAAGGATTAACTATTTTATAAGAATGCAGGTAAGCAGGATGTGAGGCCAGATAAGAAACATTACACAAGGAATGGGTCAGGATCGGATTACTTCTGTTGAAGACAATGGGCCTTCATCCCATGACCATCAGAAGGACACCCCCACTGCTCATGGCGGGACCATATGCTGATGAGTTCTCGGAAATGTAATGAATATGTATGCGAATTCCGGGAAAATCACTGATTGTGAATTAGTTCGGCCTATATCTGTACCAAGCTTTTGCCCTACGGTGTGCGTGTTAGGAGGAATTATCCCCCATGCACCCAATGATACGCGTCTCATTGAATAAACGTGCCTGCTTTGTAACCTAACTCTGGGTTATAGAGTTTGATTCCGCAAATCACTATGGCCGTGTATTTTTCTCTGCCTCTCTTTTTGCATTCATCTGAAGGAAGTACAGTCAGCTGGGATGTGTCTCAAGATTCTTCCAGTCAATATCTGCTAAAGAATCAGGGACTCCGAGGAATCTTTAATACTGCTGTTTCAGCTTCAGTAAACTCACTTTGTATCAACATGCAAACTCCAACCAAAAAAGGAAGAAGTATTTCCAGACAAACAGGAAGCAAAATAGGATAATTATAGAGGTCACCATCTGGTACATCAGCAGCTTCCAGTTTAATCACATACTGACCCCGGGACGAACATCCCTGCTTGACTAAGCCCTCCTGTGACCACAAAGATTTAGGGAAATGCTTCCCTGGAGGAGATTATCCTGTTATTGCCGACAACATGGTTTCTCTCAGCTTCCTGTGAAGCATCTGATACTGGGACCAATGGACACTGAGCTCTGCATTAACTGCAGGAGTAGCAGTGTTGGTAACAGTAGTCCTGGAGGCCACCAAAGCCACGCCAGGGCAAAATGGACAGTGAAGACCCAGGGTGTAGGACCTTTACCTCATGCTGTAGAGGACGTGACCATCAGGGAACACTCGCAGCATGATGTTGTCCGTGGTTGTGTCATGAATGAAGGACCTTTTGGAGTGCACGAAAAAGACGTCTGGGACCCAGATCTTCTTCACCAGCCTGCCATCAAAGGTCATGCTGTTGTTGGTGGTGCTGGGAAACGAGAGACGCTCATCCTTCCAGTAGTGCCTCAAGTACAGAGTCATGGTGAAATCCTTCATGAAAAAAGAAGATAAGCAGAAAGAGGACTGTCAGTGTTGCTTTTCATATCTCAGAAACACCAGAAAGAAAACTCACTCCCACTAGGTAGATGAAATACATCCCTTCTAGACTTTTATTCGTTTTCTGGACCAATGCTTGTTCTAAATAGATACTCCTGACAAAATCATTTCAGCCAAAACAGAACATAAATCCACAATCAGTGTATTACAGTACCCAATAACACACAGTCCTAAAGGTGATATAAACATGTGCCAAGAGAAGCACTGCCCTGCAGAAAGCATTCTTCAGTCCTGGCAAAATTATCTTGAAGGACTACGGCATCAATAGCATGATAAAGAAGAGAACCTTTCAAAATAAGATAAATGGTCAGGCTAAACACAAGTAATTTATCTCTAAAAGAACTAAATTGTGGCAAACAGCACACAAGTGGAGAACAGTTTTTCCTGTCACAGAAGCATATAAATAAACCTCTCTTTTAATCTCATTGAGGGGGCAGGAGCTTCACTCACACAAAGGAAAACATCTGTTGATCCCAACCTGGCAGCTGCTGCTTTCAGAGCTGTATTTACTCCTTCATGCTGAGATATCAAACACACTGTTTTCTTTATATTCCCTATTAAGAAAGTGTTTAAAGCAGCTGAAACTGCCAAGACTGGGCAATCAACAACCCAGGCTCAGATCCCTTCCTAACCACTCAGCAATTGCTTTTTAAAATTGCTACCACCTCCTCCTCTTGTTCTGCTGACGCCAAGCCATCGATTAACCTGACTTTCCATTTCAAAGGGCTCTTCTGGCAACAAGCTCATATTGCCTTCGGGTTTTTCAGGAATATGTCAAAGAAGCTCCAGCGCCCAAACCGGGACACATTTGCAGGGGCTGGATTTCCACAAACACCACTCACCCTACTGGGACAGACTGCTGGAAAAACAAACTGACATAACCTAGGCTGATCTGACAGACTGTCTTCCTACCATGAATGCAAATCAGCAGCTGCTGGGGGAAGTACTTGTCCTGTGGTGGAAAACTGGGACTGCAGATCTATCTATAGCAAAGGGAAAGAGAGCTGACTTCACAGCTTTCTGACAGGCGAGACTTTTGTTGATATCAGATCCTCCGAAGAGAAAGCAGTGAAAGAAATTTACTTGTACTAATTAATTCTCCTCACTACTGTGACATTATCTTGATCTATTAGAGCTCCAGAGCTCCTTGTTACAGCCCTTTCCTGTGCTTACAGATGCTTCCCACGGAGTTCATTGTGTGCGTCTCCCAGACCCTCTCTTTCAATATCCAGGCAGGCAAGCCCCATCCTTGTGATGAGTATGTAATTGCATTGCAGTAAAATGCAGTCAACCGAAATCTATTCCAGTAAGCCTTCATGTTTTGCTTGGACACCACCATGGATGGTGCCCAAGAACAAGGAGGAGAAGGCAGAAGGAGGAAGGAACCAAGAAGCTTCCTCTTCTCCTCTACATTCCCCTTCCCACTTCTCTTTCCACTCTTAATTTCATTACCTATATCCAGAAACAAACAAACAAAACAAAACCAGGAAAGTGCTTACAAATACTCCTTTCAGTGAAAATACCTTAAAATGTGTTGAATGTTATACCTCTTACATTTCTTCCTCTTTTTTAAGTAACAAAAAACAAAGATATCAAAACACAATTGAATTTAATACAAATTTCTTGAACAGCTTCAGTGACTAAATAATTATTCCCACACACCAAGTTCTATGTTGGCAGAGGTGGCTCAAGCTCATGCTGACAGTTCCCCATCATAGGCCCCAGTAAGGTTACTCCTAGTGACAAAGAAGCAGGAACTGCTCATTCTCATTTGTGATGCCAACTCTTTTTTCTAGTGCACCTCCCTAGATCATGCATTTTAAAAGATAGACTCAATGGTTCCCTAACAAAGAAAACTCTTGCAAATGTCATGGCTTATGTGACCTTCATCATATACCTTCAAACATTCCATACAGCTATTTACATTTTTTTGCTGTGATAGATCCTTCATAGCACCAGTTAAGTTCTCTTTATCTTTTGTAGCTCTCATCTGAAGATACAGAGATCAGCCTTTGACATTCATCTGGTTTTGTCAAGTCTCTGTGAACTTGCCAGTTACTGCCAGTACTTTCACCTGGCTAACAATTTGAAACCCAGTGGTTTCAGGAGCGAGAGACTTTCTAACGCTAGGAATAGTTGAGCCTAGCCATAAAAGAGGATCAAGAGGATTACATACCATGTCAACCTCAGAAATACTGTCCAAGCTTTCAACTTGCACATCCACCCCAACAGGAATTGCAGGGCCTGTAAAAGAATGACATTTAGATATGTAAATAACTACTATTTTATATCATCTGCAGTTGATTAACATCATGAGGTAGCATGCAATACATTTCTGAGCTTGTGGTATTCTTTTCTGTCCATGATTCTTGAAGCAGAGACAGCAGAGAGAAAAGTCAGTGAACAATCATGTGACACCCCCTGTGAAACATCGCCTTCTCTTCTCCATAGCATGCCCCGCAGTGTTGACACTTTGGCGAGGTACGATGAAACATTCGCATATGTTTTTAGAAACTGAGCCATCTCTTTATACATTTTACATATTTATAAGAGGAAATTTAGCCCTGAGAACCAGGGACTGAAAAGAAGAAGCTGCAAGCAATGTGGTCTTCCTTGTGGGTTTCTCATTTCTCATCAAGACAGCTACATTAATCTCTCAAGAGCCCAGCACCATATTCATTCATATGACTCATTGATGACGTTAATAGCTTTTCAAAGCAGTGTTAAAATTAGCAACAAGAGAATTCACAAAGAATAAATAAGCAGAAAACATGCTATGATTAATGCAAAATCCTCTGTTACTGGAAGACCCATATATCCAAGGTTCTCTGCAGATTGCTGCTCATTAACAGCTAAGACCTGCTTGAGTTCCCTGTAGTGTATCATCTTCCCACAGCTTAATCCATTTTCCAGTGTGAACAACTTTTCTCCCTTTTCTTTTTCTCTTCTCTGGATTGAGGGGATTGAATTGTGAATAAAAAGCATGCTGTTATTTGCTCCAAAATTGTTCTGCACTGTGCCTGGAGAGTGCTGTTGTTAACTGCTTACTTTGCTTCTTAGTCAGAGGAGTGAGGAGGGTTGACAAAGCTGTGTACCCAGTTTGTTGTTGCAACAGACATTGATTCTGCATATGTTCTGGAGATATCTCCTGGTATCCCATCTCTCCACTGTGCTGAAGAGTCACACCAAGGCTGGTCAGCAGGAATTGCTGAGGAGCAGCCTGTGTGGATCCAGTCCTAGCTTCAGCTCTCAGCTTGGAGCAGGGGGACTGGTAGGTCTTGCACTAACACAGGCATCTGGAGCATGCCTCCAACCTCGCAGCCTCACTGGGACAGACTAACAAACCAAAGCAGTAGCTCTGCAGACATCTATGTGACTTGCCCAGCAGAAATGAGGCGTCAAAAGACTGTAGTAGCCCTCATCAAAGCTTGCAGGAACTTTCATGACCTACAGTGTTGGTGTTTTTTCAGTCCAACAAGATGAGCCACTTTTGATTCCTTTCCTGGCTCTAGTATAGTTGCTTATATACCATAAGGCATCACTGGAGGCCAAGGAAATTATCTCCTTCTTAGTATTTAGTTCTCTTCCTCCTATTTATTCTCTGGAACTGGGAAAACCCACGGATCCCCCACCTGCAGCAGCTGCTGAAATGCAGGCATGGTGTGACAGCTCCTTTCAACAGCAAGGCTGAGAAGGGCTGATAGCTTTTTCTCTTGTACAGAAGGCTTCACAGTCTAGGTGTGTTCATTTAACAGGTGAGAACATTCCTCAGCTCCCTCCCCGAATTACTCTGGGGAGATCTTTCAGCAGAGGGTGATATTGCACAGATAAGCCATGGGTCCTTCTCTCAGACTGTTGATCACACTAACCCATGGAAAAGCAAACCAGCCAAAACCAAAACAGCAGCAACAAGTAGATTATTTTCTTCCAAATCAGTGAAGTGAATTAGCTCTGGGAAAGTCTTCCAGGTGCCCAATTTGGCCCCTGGTACCAGAAGAGACAGGCATGGAGGAGAATGAGAGTCAGCAAGCCTTCTATCTTTGGGAGCAACAGCTCAGCTCCCTGTGAGCCACTCCACATCTGATAAACCAGGAAATGTGCCCAGCTCCTACCGATTTGGATGCAGGACATGATGGTTCATCATCATCGGGTTCTATCTCAGACCACCATAAATCATTAGAGAAATGCAAATCCATGGCAAAACCACAGATATGATTTCCTTGATTCCCTTACCATGAACCCTTCTTCTGTTTTGTTCTTTGCCCATCCTGGGAGGAGAAATTGCTTAGGCCCCTTGCAGCTTACCAGTGTGCAGTCCAGCATCCAGCAGGCAAGGACCAACACATGGCCATTCTGTCATCTCACAAACACTCCTGGTGTGACCAGAGACAACAGCAGCTTCATTAAGTGAAAATACTGTGGCAATGGTTTTGTCCTTTTCAGTTGAGTAGTTATGAGGGGTGATAAGATTTAACAAGCAAATTAGCTCATATAGTGCTGTTATTAAGGAGTTGGCTTGTTACTTCTGGCTCTTTCAATTGAAAGGAAAAAGGTTGTTTTTTAAAACAAGACAGATGTTTTGTAGCAAGAAGCAGTGTATCTGTGGTGATAACAGCTTCTTTGATGTCAGGGTAATCAGTGTGGAAAAAGCACAAGGCTGCTGATAGGTGGTGCCCTGCAGACAGGCGATTAACCTTTCTTTGCTCAGATACCCAGTGAAGTCGTACACAGTGGTCAAGGAGAGCATGGGCAATGATTCAGTACTTGTATATCTCTCTGTTGCCTTTAGTTAGCCAACAGCTCTTTAGTGTAACCATATTTTTGATGTGTAATTTGCTGCTGTAACAGAAATCCTCGGCACTCAAGAGTGAGATGCTTGTCTCTTTGCTTTGCTCCTTGGCATTGGTCTCTTTCTCCCTCCAAAAAGCACAGCATGATGGAGTTTAGACCTGATTTGTAGCAAATCCAGTGATGTGATCACATCAGATGATGCAGCAGAAGGATGATTACAGGCTATTAAAACCATTGAAGTCCCAGTCTCATAGGAGTTCAATATGTACACTGGCACAAAGGCTTTCAATTAAATCTCAGGATTAGCATATTTTATGCTCCTATGATTGATTGTTTCTTAAGCTCATTTTGCTGCCAAAACCTCAAAANACACCAGCAAATAGTTATAGTTTTACTAGTGCTGTTTGTTTGTTTCCCTACATTAATGTGATTTAGTTAAATTTTCATGTCCCAACCCCAGTCACGTGTATAATTGAATCTTATCACTGAATCAGTGTCAAGCCTCAGTCCTGGGTCTTTATGCTTCAGTCTCTGTCCACTCTGCTGTATTTCAGCTTGACAGCAAACATTTTGATGAGCAGTCTCCTCCACAGCCAGAAAGCCATGATGTTTTTTAGAAACAAAAGGTGTGCAAACCTGGCCAACATTGTCTAGATGGTATCATGTAGAAAGACTTGGGTTTTGTTCTGTGTTTTCAGCTGACATAACGGGATGAAAAATGAAAAGCCAAGTACCAAGGCTTGTTACAATACTTTCCAGCTGTTTCAAAGGGCTTACATTGACCTTGGAGCCAGAGGCCAGAGAGGGTTTCATTGAATCCCACTATATTATTCTTGGCTGCTTCAGTCTCTGGCATGCCTATATTTCTGTAGAAGGATATGCTGGCAGGCATCTCTCCCCCTCAATCCAAAAACTCTAAACAAAAGGGCAATGTGTTGATTTGGAGAAGCATGTTGGAATATACAGTTTCTCTGTGAGCTGCGCTTTCCTCACAGGGATGAGGAAAATCTTTGAACACTACTAGCACTGCCCTTGACAGTTTTCTGCTTCTGGAGAAAGTGATGGGTCCCAGGCATGCTGTTCATTCCCATATGGTGACTGTGCATGCTACATACAAGTTTCACAACTCATTTTAGAGAAGGCAGGAACTGCATATCACATGTTTGCACTCGTGTTATATGGATGCATGTTTAAACCCTAAAATTCCCTGTTTTAATTACCCATGCACTCTGGGAGACATCTTCTGTGAGTTTGTGGGCTTCTTTGCTCCGCTTTATCATTGCTTCTTACTTCACATCTCAAAATAAAAAGACCACCCACTCAAACATACTACCAGCATTTTGGTCAGCCAATGTTCCTTCTGGTATTAATGTAGGCCCTGTCCAGAGAGAACGCAACTTGGACCCTAAAAGGATGTCTTGTTCATAAGTCAGTGGGAAGGAATATAATGCAGACCCTTTAATGAGACTCTAAGTTGCATATGTCTAATCCTCCAGGACAGTCTGTGTCTGTGGTAGTCCATTTCGCCTCCAATGTTGCAAGCCCCAAACACACATAGAGCACCTTTTGGGCAAACAGAGCACAGATCTTCAAGTACGAGAAACAGCATGTACCATAAAGTCAATGAAAGCTGGAGTGTGAGTTAGAGAGCAACAAGCAGAATAAGCTCCTCCCTGATGCCTGTGCATGGAGCTGCCCATGGTTGGAAGTGTCCTCCTCTTTATCCTCCAAAGCAGCAGTAAAATGATCAGTTTTCTAGTAAAATTATCAGTTTTTTGTATTTGCACCCAAACTGGACTTTAAGAAGTACTAACAAAGAAAGTTTTGTAACTGTCTTCTGCTTCAGTCACTGCTGTGCCACCATGCCTAGCTAAAGACAGACCAGTATATCAAATTAAAAAATATGTAAGTGCCTGGAAATATTAATCTGGAGTATTTATCAATTGCATGAGTGTTCTGGATGATGCGTAAGCCCATGTGGCCTTTCAGGCCTCTCTTCCTTGATGAATTAGAAGCATTGCTCATGGCTAGGTGCACAACCATCTTTTCTTGTTTTTCTTCTTCTGGGACCATCTGGCTTCTTGTGTAACCTGCCAGGCTGTTGGCATCTGATTCACTGTAGTTTCCATCCAGCATCATAGTTTTTGAATGAGGTATCCCACATGTGCAAGGAAACTAGGAACATAAGTGAGAAATACAGTTGAAAATTAGAAGACCTCAGAGATAGAAGTGGTGAGTTTCTTGTAACAGACAGCTCTTAAACAGTAAAGTTTATAGTGTCATAATGCAAAATGACTTTGGGAACAAAAAAAAATCACTTTTTTTCCTCGTGTTCCAAAAGGAAGAGATGTGGTTTAGCTACACTACTTGGCAAGCAGCTTCAGAAAAGATTAGAGAAACTAATTTTGCAGATGGAAAAATTAAGCGAAATGTCTTAGCTACACTGTTCAACTTCACTGTCTTGTGATTCCTTGTTATCCATTCATTGTGCTTATCACCCAAGGGCAAGATACAGTGTTCTGTAGCAATGTCTTATTCCATACACACTATGGAAAAAGGGGCCAAGTTGTGGTTTCACAGATATATACAGTATTTCCTGTGTAAATATGTTTGAAGGGTATAAAACCCCAGCTCTTTTGAAGTCTATTTCAAAACTCACATTGATTTCAGCAGTGCCAAAATGCATCCCATAGTGAATGCAGGAAGAATTTTAAATAGGAAATATAGATTTTTCACTGTAAGACAACTGTATGTTTTCTGTCTTAGCAATACAGATAATACGTTTGTATGCAATAAAAATAAATCAGCCTTCTTTCTGCAAGGATTTCCTAACTCTGATTCCCCACAGTCTGCTTTGTCTGCTTTCCTCACCCAGCAACATTTTGCCTTCTGTTCCTTCTTCAGGCAGTTTTGACATTTGCATTATCCAAGGACTTTTTATAAGGACAGGGTTCAGCTAAAAATAATGAAGTATATATACTTGGAAATACAGTATATTCAGGATGCTACTGAAAAACTCCACATCCAAGGCTTATTTAACCAACGGCTCACGCTGCTTGCTGAAAGCTTGAAAAAGCAGTGTATGAGCTGTTTTCTGTGCTCTAGTCATAACCAAATGCTTTGACAGCAGATGGTGTGAAGAAAAAAACATGACAAGTTTGTAGCCTGTTTGCTCCACTCATTAGACCCAGAACTTTTTCTGAGAAGTCCATGGGTACAGTTGAATGGTTGGGTTTTAAGACATACGTTATCATGAAGCAGATGTACCTGGAACTTGAAGGGTTTTTTTGTTTTTGTATGAAGATAAACTTAATTTATCTTGGGAGGGGGATAAAGTTATATCCTTTATGTCTTCCTCCTCTCACTCTCAAAAGAAAGTCACATCAAGTACTTCATCATTATCAACTGGTGACACATCTGGGAGCTGGAGGGTAGAAGGAACAGCAGGTAAAGGCAGAAAGTTTATCACTGCAGGACCCAACAGAGAAAAATTGCGCAGATATACTTTTAGCACCCAGGTCAACTCACAGTTCCTTTGGCTTAATGCACTGATGGTCATCCTCACGGACATGGGAGCCTAACATATTAGGCTCACCTTCACTCTGTCTTAAATCACCAATGGACATGCAGAAATATTCCACATAATTTTAGTCTATGTTGCGATCAATAAATTAAGTATTGCCAGAGAATGTCCCTGGGCATGAGAACTTTACTGATAACATTACTGAAGTGTCAGAAAAGTTTCTGGCCTCAACTTTGTCCAGACCAACTAGCACCAAAAGATTTCTATGTATGGTTTGGGCATTAGCATGGAAACATCAAAAATTACAGGCATAACCTTGGCTAACTGTTGACATTTGACGTCAGGGAACAACTCTAATATTACATTAATTGAATCTAATACAAATACAGATTAAAAAAAAAAGGGGGGGGGGAAANAAAAAAAAAAAAAAAAAAAAAAAAAAGCAAACAAACAAAAACCTTCCAAAACTTGCTGTGACTTGATTGTGCTCTTCATGTGAAGCTGGAGCATGGACTCTCACACAATGCTGCTGGTCTCTATTTGGCTCAGAAAAGCTCCAGAACCCAAGGCAGTCCATGCTGGAGAAGGCATGCCATTAGCCTGTCTCTTGCTCTAGAAAGCACCTATAATTTGTCATTTGCTGTTACACACAGTAGTTGGAATTGCAGTGGTGCCCACTGGCTTCCATCCACAAGCAGCCACACCATGGAGGACACAATGCTCACAGAGAAGAGGCAGCCTCTGCCAGGACAGCTTTGCAGCACCATCCTGTTGGCTCAACAAGGAAGGCAGCCCTCAGCCACATACATACCACTGGGTCTCCCAGTGCCGAGGAGCTGCACCCCCCAGCTTCCAGATGGCAAGAGGTGCCCTCTGTGCGTGAATGCTTAATTTAGTCTCCATTCAGGAAATTGCCAGCCACCCAAAGTCTATTTATTGCTGCAATTTCCACGCTTGACTGAGCACTAATCACAGATTTAAAAACAAATAACAACAGAAGAACGCTGCCAAGTTGGTATTCGCCCTCCTCTTCATTCCTTCCCTAGCTGCTCTCAGAGATAAAATACCATGTCAGTGTTCAGAAAAGACACTTCTCTTATTTCATGCTCCTGCACCAAATGCTCTGCTTGGATCCCAGATAAACAGCCATTACCTCATTGCAAGGAGAGACCAGGTACCCGTCTGGAAGCTTATGCAATGTGAGGCTCCAGTTTTAACCACTATTTTACAATGATTTGTATGCCAAAATTTCAAATTGTGCATGTGAAGTTTCTAAGGCCAAGTAAACACCGTGCTATCTGAATTTGAGAGCAAACATTCTGCATATTCACTTAGCCCATCACCCTTCCAGAACTCCTTACTAGATGCCATTTTGTAGATGCACTTGATGTGAGCAACATTAGAACTGCACGCAGTGTTTGAAGCTGAGCAGAAGCCCTGGAAAGAAGTGCCCTCCTTAAACCTCATAAACAAATCTGAGTTTCTGTTAAGGGTCACAGCCTGGCTACAGAGCATATCGTGAATTAAACAGCTGTTGATCAGACACAGAAAGATGCCAAGAGATTTTTGGTCTTGCTAATCCTCAGAGCCAGTCGGGATCCACTAGACTTCCAATCCCGTCTCTCTGCAAACTGAAGTATTTGACCACTGGGGCCTCACTTGCTTCCCCAAATTCCTTATTAGATGCCACCAGTGATGAGTAAATAGACAAAATGTCCTTACTGGGGGGAAGCAGAGGATGAGGAAGGTGTGATGGGAGGCTAAACGGATCCCCAGCAAAAACAGCGGATCTTTTGTCCAAAGCCTGCAGCCCAGCATAGCTGTAAAGCATAGCTTTACAGATCATACTTTACGGTCTCTGAGAAGCACCACTCCAATCCATGGGGTTGTTCAAACATGTGCTCATGTATTTGAAGTTCAGGGTCTAGAGATAAATTGTATAGCCTTGACATTTCTTCCAGAAACAGCAAACGCATCAGCATCGGTCATCTCCAACACTGTCCACAGCAACATCTTGCATAAAACAAATCCTAATTCTGCCAGAAACAACCAGCCAACCAACCAACAAAAATAACTCCACAACTTTGTAAAAGTCAGACTTCTACATATAATATAGAAATGAACTAATCTATCCATCCATAAACTATTTCTCTCGCATCTCTGACACGGTTGAAAGTGAGTTTAAGTGACCTGCAGCACAACCTGATGCTGATGGGAGCACTTTTCCTTTTATGCTTCTTCTCTTGTGTAACTAGTGATTGGATGAGAGGTGGTGGCCTCAAGTTGTGCCAGGGAAGGCTCAGGTTGGATATTAGGAAAAATTTCATCCTCAAAAGAGTGGTCAGGTGCTGTGATGGGCTGCCCAGAGAGGTGGTGGAGTCAGTGTCCCTGCAGGTGTTCAGAAACATTCAGATGTTGTACTGAGGAACATGGTTTAGTGGGGAAATATTGGTGGTAGATGGGCAGTTGGACCAGATGATCTTGGAGGTCTTCTCCAACCCTGGTGATTCTATGATAAGAGCAACATTGCACCCATTCACTGTATCACCTTCCAAAGCTGCTTCTGCCATGTACTTTTGAATGTTTAATGGCTTTTGCTGAAGAGTAAGTCATAAAACTCAGCACTCTACTGCAGAGGGAAGAAAAACGAGGGTGAAAAGATGCAGGACAGAAGACCTTTACAGAAGGCTCATTTTGCTTCTACATTCAGTGGTCAGACAATAACATATCAACTGAAAGCTCAGACACAAGCTTCCATGTGGGGTGGTTTGTGACACTAAGAAGACTTGGTGGCTTCACCTTGCAAAAATTCCCTTTTGAACACCAAATTCTGTCCCAGGTTGCGTGGGACATCCAGTTTAGGGCTAATCTCTCTGGGGAGCACAGAAGCTTCCACAAATTCAGGTTAGGAGCAACATCAGAGGGTGCCTAACACCAAAGCCTGTCATATCCCAGAGCAGCAAGGAAACTGCACCGGTCTGGTCAGCTGCCCACAGAGCAGCAGGAGGTGGAAGCTTCAAACATGATGTTTATTTTTAACACTGCAGTAGGTTTGAAGATAGGGGAAAACGTGCCACCATGAAAATGCTTGAAGTCAGTTTTCCACTCCCACTCTGAAACTAAAGCTTTGTGAGAGCTCCTGTTTTTTCGCTTTGGCAGCGATTTCAAAGGCCTGTTATTTTCTCTGAAACGGTCTCTCTGCCCCCTCCCCTATCCTTGAAGGGCTCAGGCAGACTTAGTCTCCAAGACAAAAATATCTGCACGTAAAACAAGCAGGTTTGAGACCCTTTTTTTTGCTGTCATATAGTCTGTGCATGCCCAGAGTCTTGCAAATAAGAGGTTCTATGTCCACAAGCTGTAAAACAATCTTCAGTGTTTCTGTGTGTGAACATATATACAAACACGTATACATAACACAGATGTATATGTGCATCTCTGGGTCCTTTGTATGCTCAGCAGCTGCCACATGGCTGCAGAGCCCTCACATTTTGCTGACTGTGTGCCATCAAGGGATGAGTGAGTCTTATTCCAGACAGTGACACAAAGCTTCATTCACCCATCCTGACAGAAACACTGCCCGGAAAGGGCAGCAGGGACAGCTGATGGAGGCTATTAAGCTATGAAGGAATATGATAAAAGTACAGCATGAAGCTGTTCCGAGGCAGAAAAGATACAGCTATTTTAAGTATCAACTAAAGCTGCTTATTCACAGGCTCCCTGTAAAATACGACATGTCATAGATCAAATGCTTAAAATGGACGTTTAAGGAAGGCAGCAAAACAAACATTTACATAATCTTTAAATATTAATATTTGTAAATAATACCTGAACATCTGCTAACCGGAACAAGGTCACTGACATGGAGATAACTCCCCAAGGGTCACGCCAGTCTATTTTAGGCTACGGAGGCTACTTTGAACAGTAGCAAAGCAAAAATCTTTGTCATTACCACTATGCCCAGGGGCTCTCTAATGGGCTGAGAGCAGGCAAGACAGCCGCACTTACTGGACCGTTAGCAACATGACTTACACAACTCCCGCCTGCACACTTGCTCTTCACAAAAAGATACTCTCAACCAGAAAAGCCTTTCACCTTCCTCTAACGTTTAGCTGCTGCTTCCCCTGGCACAGCCCCAGCCTGCTCTGTGGAGTGCTCACAGCTGTGCTGGGCAGCATCCTGCTGGCTATCTGCTGGGACCAGCGAGTCACCCTAGGCACAGCACAGCAGCTACAGATTCTGTCCCCTTTTTAAAGCTCAGTGATGAAGCTGTGTGCTGGCCACCACAAATTCTGAAGGTTAACAACTGTCCGTTATTCCACCAAGCCTGGGAATATCATATTCACAGTATTGGATTTTTAAAGAATTTTATTGTTTAAAGTCTAACATCACAGTTTCCTTACAGTATTATTTGTTTGGTTTGCTTTTCAGAGAGGTGAGTTGCTCTTTCCCCACTTGGAACATGGTGTCACAGTGCAATGCCACAGGGCTGTACTCTCCATTAGGCGATGGTCCCTGAGCTACTTCCAGAGGGCAGAAAGTGTCTGGGGCAGTGACCAGTTGCAGTCATACTTGTCCCATAGGCTCTTCTGCTCTCTGTACAAAGTACAAAAGCCTTTGTAATCACAGGTCAGACTACATCAATTTGACTGGCATTACTCCTGCAAAAATCTAAAAGAACTCATAGTGCATAGCAAATCACTGTGACTTCCTGATAACATTTCAGAAGAAAATACAAGGATCACCTCTTACCAGGCTTTTGCTTTCTTTCCTTTATATTTCTACATCAAATGTATAATCTGTCACTAGAAGCACCCTGCATCACTCTGTATCTGTGCAAGAACCTACAGCACCCAAGCTATCTCCTTGCGCATGGGTCATGTTTTCCAAAGCTGGAGTCTTGGCTAAGTTGTTGTCATGTTTTATATTCCTTATTATGTGCAACTTCAGAGCAATTTTGGTGATACTCTGTTCCAAGTAGCTCTGCAAAGTGAGGAGGTTTTGAGCAAAAATTACAGAAACACTATTCTGCCTTTTTATAAAGTCACACAAAAGTGTTTTTTCTTTGGTGAGAGCTGGGAAACCCATTCGCTGTTAAAACCCGTTACTCAGCCTGGAGCCACCAAGTCATTTAAAGGTCCCAGAGCTGCACCCTCCCTCTGAGCGGACCATATTTCTCTGCTTGCTCTATTCCCTCACAGATGCAGATGAAATATGACTTGGGTGGCCACCCTTGAGAAGACCACAGAATTGTGGATCAGTTTAGCGATGACTTGTCTCCTGAGCTAGCCAAGCAAAAATTTTGGATTCTCCTCCTTCCCACTGCTCACTGCATGTTTATCAGTTGTACACAGTCCTGTCTTTCAGCACTCACAACCACGCACAATGCACACTGGAGCAGCCCTCAGAGCTACGAGGCTGGGTTCCTGTGTGCTTTCAGATCTGAGTCTGCCTCTGCACTTTGCCCCTCCCCTCTTGCTTGCTCCAAGAGCCCTACTGGGACAAGCACGTGGTGGTGGTGAGCAGGGATGGTCTTCAACACCACAAATACCATGAGGGAAAAGGAACCATTCTGGTACACACACTTGCCTTGCATCAAACAGTGAAGGTGGTCAGAGAAAAACATTTGTAGCCAGATTATATTGTATTAGTTCATATTTGAATGTAGGAGGAGAATAATCACAGAGTCACAGAATATTCTGAGTTGGAAGGGACCCACAAAGATCGAGTCCAATTCCCAGCTTTGCACAGCACCACCCAAAACTCAAACCCTATGTTGAGAGCACTGTTCAAATGCTCCTTGAACTCCAGCAGCTTGGAGCCATGCCCATTGCCCTGGGCAGCCTGTTCCAGGGCTCAACCATCCAAGCCAAGAAATAGTTACTGCTTCAGAAGCAGCCAGAGGAGCACTCCGCATTTCTCTCTTTTAACACCTTGGGAAGGGGAGAAGGGCAAGGGATCTACAGGGGTAGTAAGGGGAACCTTCTGACCTTGTAGCAGGCCAAGGCATGCCTGGTATGTAGAGATGCGTGTGCACTGGGAAGCTCAGTCCATGCTCTGGGGAACTCCAGCAGAAGGAGCTGGCATTAGCAGAGGGAGGAGTAAAGAGGAGCTGTCTGGAAGTTTTCTCCTGAAACCACTCCATCCTTTCTGTTCATATTGGTGGAATGGAAAACCATTAAAAAAAATAAAATAAAACAGCAACGCAATAGGAGTATGAAGTTAACAGAACCACTTGCTCCTCACCTCCAAAAGCTGGCCGCATGGTGAAGTCATGGTCATCAACTCTGAGAAGCTGCTCTGTCTTTCCCTTCCGAGTTTTGGTCACATCGTGGTTCTTCTTGTAGATGTGACTGCAAAAGACAACAATAGCTGATTTCCAGCTGTCCGGTCTCACAATCCCTGCTCAGACCCATGGCAGGAGGTGAAGCTCTGCCATGAGGGAAGGAAGCATGACAGCCAGCAGCATCACAGCATGGCAGGCCCAGAGCCTCTCCCAGTGCTGACCAGGTTGAGCTCCAGCCCAGCTCCCAGCTGGTATGCCACAGGGCTGGGGCATGGCACCTTGCAAGGAGCTGGGACACAGAGCAGCAAGGAGGCACACCTCAGTGCAAGCAATGGCCCCATGCAAGCAAAGCCAGCTCTGCCCCATGCATCACCTCGTTATGCCTTGGCCAGGCACAAGGGCATTACCATGAGAAAGCTGTCTTTTGGATGGTGGCCATGCAACATCATGTTATTCCGAGGTGGTGTGACCCATAAGTATCAGCTGAGTATCAGCTGTGTGTGCAGGCACACACAGGGCTATTTCTTATGGCTTTAAACAAGGACAAATTCACCTATTTCCCTCCACAGCTGCAGGACACATTATTACATGGAGTCAGCAAGATCTGCAGTCCTTCACTTCTCTGAATACCTTTGGTGGGAGGAGGCGTAGAATAACACACTTCTTTGATCATCTTGTCCAGCCACCAACTCATCACCACCATTCCCACCAAATGCACCCTCAGAAGAAAGCCCTGCTCAGCAGTCATGGTTGGGCCCCAGAGAAGCAGGAAGGAGGCTCAACCATGACATTCCACGGCCCCTTTGCTCTGGGCGTCAGATCTGACAGCAGTAAACACTGATGCAACGAGCCACTTGTCAGCCGCTTCTGGGAAGTAACAACAATAATTAGAAAACTGTGTATAAAAAGTGAAGATCCTTCTGCCTGTGTGGGAGGAATATTACTGACTGGTAAAGAACAAAATGGAGGAGAAAATAAAGGAACTACACTAATAGATACAAAAACCTCGAGTAAATTAGGATTAAAATATTGATCAAAAACGGAGAGGTTACAAAACAGTCTCCACTCCCTTAAACATGGCTGTGAAAAGTCCATGGATGTGCTTAAAAGTCATTAAAATATGAATCATAGTGAGTGCATAAATCACAAATCAGAAAACAGTTTCCTCCCACAGAGCATTCAACTTAGCAAAGAAGCAGAAGAGCAAGGGACATTGATAGCTGCCACTATCAACTGATAACAATAAACAGCAATAAATATTCCAATCCAAACTTTGGATTGCATGCTGTATGAAAAACCTTAACTGTGTTATAATGCTGTCTTGTAAATTGATGGCACAGCCTCACAGGAGCACCAAACTCTGATCATTCATTTAAACTCCATCAAATAACCAAGGGCACACAAGAGGTGCTGAGAACAATTTTGAAGCCAGGGGCTTCCAAGGCAGACCAGGGGCATGGGGAGGTTTAAAGGAGGATACAGTGCTCCTTGGGAGCTTCCAGAGCCAGGGGCTGCCTTTAGCAGCCAGCACTGAATCATCTTCCTGCCCAAAGAGCCGTACGTAATGACTCAAAATTTACAGGTGTAGTAGAGATCTGCAAGGTCAAATCCACTGACAAAAATAAACCATTTAATGGCATTAGTTATGGAGGTGCCTCTGACCTCTCCTGCAGTAATCTGTGCCACCCACTGGTTGGGAGTTGGTGGCCTCTCACTATCAGCAACAAACGGGATCGCAATGGGAGTGCCTTTGCAGAGTTGCTTACAATTTACTCAAGTGAGATGAGTTTAATGAAACCGCCTTTGGTGAGGGCTTTGAAAAAAGAAGGGGACAGGTATCCCATTAAGTTGCTGTAAAGAATTCGCCATCATTTATTTACAATTTTCTTTCCAACCACTGTTCCCCAGCAGTCTTCTTAACTGCATAATATGGATCCTTTCCATACTGCCAAACATACTGAAATTAAATTTTCATGGCATGAGAAATCACAAGTACCAGCTTATTAGGATTCAGACAAGAGCTGGGCATCCACAAGGATATTCGGAACTTTTCAGAATAAGATAAACAGCTTATAAAATAGACTTCGTGTATTAGGTAATAATCCAGTTGCTTAAAAGTGCAGAGGCCAACAGAAAACTGAAAAGCTGGCCCAAGTGTGGCACCAGTGCCTGCAGCCAGGGCTGGAGGAGACCTGCACCTCCCTCTGCAGAACGCAGGGTTGGCTTTTGCCACAATGAGGTGGCAGCTCATAGGCATGGTACATTGGTTCTTGTTACGCTATTTCACACTGGGGTTTGGAAAGGTGTTCTATGGTTTCAGTGAAAATCTTGCAGAACTTCAGCCTACTTTCTGAAAAAAGCATTAGCTGGAGGCTTCGTTGGGTGGTGATGTATTGGAACAGGCTGTCCAGAGAGGTTGTGGATGCCCCATCCCTGAAAGCATTCAAGGCCAGGCTGGATGTGGTTCTGGGCAGCCTGGTCTAGTGGCTGGCAACTTCACACATAGCAGGGGGGCTGAAACTAGATGATCATTGTGGTCCTTTTCAACCCAGGCCATTCTATGATTCATTTACTTTGCATAGCAGTTACAGAAATGTAGCACCAGGAAGGGCAGAATGCCTCCTCTTTTTCTAACCCACGCTGTAAAGTTCTCCTAGAAGACATATGGGAAAGAAAGAACAGTTAACATTTATGACTGACCTAGCAATTAACTCACCCCTTGATTAGCATCCCCAGTTTGTTCTCCCTAGCCAACAGATATGAATGTTTGGGAATGGAAGGAGAAGGCAGCATGGATAGTGGTTCAGAACCAGAAAGGGGCAACCACATTAAGAAAGTTCAACAGACTAAAAAAAGTGAGAGGTTTTAATAACTGGAGACTGTGCTGAAAGGCACTGAGGCACTCATCCGCTGCCTAGCTAAACTAAACTCTTTGGAGAAGTCTGCTGCCTGCCAGGGGCCCTCATTCATCACATCAGGAAGGGGATACCAGAAGGAAAAAAGCCATAGGACTACAATCCACTCCTTGTCTTTCAAAGTCACACAAGGCTGTGACTAGGAAAGTAAAGAATATCAAAGAAGATTTTACATCTCTTGGGAATATGCTGAAAGAACTGAGAGCGCAGGCAGTGTTCTCCTCAGTTCTCCTGGTTGGAGACCAGGATCCGGGCAGAAGGAGTAGAACAGACCAATTGAATGAATGGCTGTGTGGATGGCGTCATGCCCAGGGTTTTGGCTTCTACAATCTAGGATGCACCTTTGACAAATCAGGAAGGTTGACATGGGATGGGCCACAACTGACCAGGAGGGGCAAGAATATACTAGGCAGCAAGCTGGCAGGGGTCATCACCAGGGCTTTAAACTAGATTTGATGGGGGGAGGAGATGTACTGCTGAGGAACAGAGGAGAGTCAGAGAACACTGCTGCTTTAAAAAGCAGTAGGGGAAAACCTCAGATTTGTCCCAGAGGTTTTGGGGAAGGCTCCTCTAGGAAGGTAATGCGGCCGAAAGCCCAGCTGAAGTGCCTCTACATCAATGCACACACCATGGGAAATCATCAGGAGAAACTGGAACCTGCAGTGCTATTGGAAAACTACAATCTTCTTGTTATCATGGAAACATGGTGGGATGACTCACATAACTGGAATATCATGATTTGGGCTATAAGATTTTTAGAAGGGATAGGCGAGCTAGGAAGGGTGGAGGAGTTGCCCCACCCTTTAAACTAAAAGATGGTAGATTTAGGTTAGCTTCTAGGAAGAAATTTCTTATTCAGAGGGCAGTGAGGCACAGATTGCCCAGAGAAGCTGCAGATGCCCCATTTCTGGAGGTGCTCAAGGCCAGGTTGGATGGGGCCTCAGGCAGCCTGAGCTGGTGGGGGGCAGCCCTGCCCATGGCAAGGGGTTGGAACTAGATACCTTCAAGGACCTTTTAACCTAAGCCATTCTATGATTCCCTTTGTGATGCTGTGTGATATCAATTAACACAGACCACTTCTAAGTACAGCAAAGAATTTCCTGGCAAGCTCAAGGTCCTCTATTTTGGGGTGGTATCCTCAAAAAGGAAAGGGAAGTGATTTTCCTTTCCAGATTTTTAGATAAAAAAATAAATCAGACCCTGGAATGGAAAACAACAGAAATTCACACAACATGCACTATCGCTGTTACTGCACCCTTAGGATTACACGTTATTTCATGGTCACACTCCCAACACACCGTATCATCAGCTACTTAGGATCCTCCATTTTGTCTTGATATTACGAAGAATGTTTTCTAAACAGAAGTAAATAATGAAAAAAATCTTGTTTGTGTTTTTAAGCTTATTACAGATTATTACACAGCACTACCCAGGTGAGCAGCACACCCAAAAGGAACCAGTTATCACCATATTTTAACCTCTAAGTGACTTCCAAATATCACATTTCTGAGAGAATTATGACATAAATGAAATAAGCCAAATCACTGCTTTCAAAAATCAGTTCAGAAGGACTTCTGTTCTGAAAGCAGTGTTTCTGCCAGCTGACACACAAGGTGGGGGTGCAGGAGTAAGGGAAAGGCGAGCAGCTTTGCATTAAGTATTACCCATTCCACGTCGTGAATGAGGTACCACTCACATAGGAAAAAATAATGCCTTGCAGCATTTAATTACTTCCTTTGCTTGACACTAAGTGCAGCCCTTAAACTGGCAGTTCTTAATTGATGTTGCAGGATTCACAGCCCTAGCCTTGCTATATTGTATACCTTCCCCTTGAAGGCACATGTTCATCTCTGTGAGCACTCATCAGACACTGTGCCAGAGCCTGGAGCAGCTCGGACACCCTTGGTATGAACCTCTGCAAAGTCTTCACATAGCATAGAGGAGTTCTGCATAGGCACAACCCAACCAAGCTTCTTGATATTAATACAAAAGAGCTGCAGACCAAGTCGACGTGTCAACAGAAGAGGCACAGAACATCAACCTTCAAATATAGGTTCCCAAATGTGGCAATCTTTTTTTTTCGCTAAGTCATTCCCTGTAAAATAAACCAGCTATATTCCTGAGAAATGATAAACAGAAGACACAACGCAGCTACTAGAAAAGGATGCTGGTCTCATTTCTCTTACACAGTTCAAAAACTAGCATGGATCTTTGCTGGTTTAGAGAAAACTTCATTTTTTTTTCCTATATGACTTAACATTTAAGGTATAAATGTCATTACTCCATCTACTCTTTTTTTTTTTTTTTTTTTTTTCTTGGAATATTGCAGAATTCTGTCTTTAAAATGTCATTCACATTTGATGTTTCCAAATATTCAACATTAAATGTCGCTAAAAGCACAGAACACCGTATTGCTCAGGAAGCGCAACAACTATGAACACACCGGGGACACTCTGCTTTCAGTTGTATCACAACACGTCTTGCTAAAACACGCATGTAACACCACCCTCCAAAACGACAACTTAAGTACTGTACCAACAAATAAAAAAGAAAACCAAAAGATAAGGGTTTACAGCCCAAGAGAAGCCATTTAATAAGACGGATTAACCCCATTTTGTCTTTGAGCCCTCAGAACAACGAAGTCTTGTCAGATATAATTGCCTCTGGATGACATAACTACAAAAAGGATAACATCCCTCGGACTGCACAGCAGGTTTGGAAGATTATCTTTTCTAGTGTAAACCTCTGCTCAAATCTCACTAACAGCAAATCTAATAAAGTTTACTAAGACCTTTAACCCCTCTGCATGCATTTGCTTGACACTGAAGTATTTTTAAGATGTTCCCACACCATTCTTCAAAACACATCTCTAATTTCACCACTGCTGGGTAACTACGTGTTATTGATGCCATGCATGCAAACAAACTCCTCTGGTTGTTAGTCACCACCACCACATGCTGAGGGAACAAAGCAGCAGGGGCACAAGAGCAGATGGCACGCAGCCCACTGCTGAAATGCCTCTGCTGCCTGACACCGGCAGAACGCACGGGTTTGGACACCATGGTTTATTGCAGGGTCTCTGAAATCTCCCTGCAGTTCAGCTGTTCAAGTGCACACCTATGGACAGCTTTGCCACAGAGCGTGCAGAAGCTGCCAAGCTGGCTGCAAACCTTGCCTCACTGACCCTGTCCATTTACAGTTAGAAATGCACTCAGTCACAAAGACTATTTGTAAAATGCCATTTGTAAAGCTGTTTTCACAACACACATAAACACAAAGACAGGGCAGGCTTTAGGGAACACACACGTTCTTGTCACCCTTACCCAGCCTTCTGCAGCTCCAGCTGGCTTGTCCACCTCCTCCTCCTGTGCTTCCTGCTTTCCACGAGCAGCACCAAGCAGAAGATTAACAGAAGCAGTTTTGCAAAGCGAGGCATCCTGCTGGGCCCGGCTGGACACACTGCACGGCCGTATCCCCCCACAGCACAGCCGCCCCCAGCTCCGAGCATCAGAGCACCCCAACGCCAGCACTGCACGATAGCAGCGGGATCTCCCGCTGCCCTATTCCAGACAGGCTCTCAGAAGCTTCTCCCTGGGAGCCGTTCCCTCACCACGCTCAATGATTGGCCATTAATCCCCAAGTTTGCCTCAGCGAGCATTTCCACTGGGTCCTAGAGGATGTTTGCTAAAGCCATTATATAAAAACGGCAGTTCGGCACGCCGGCTTTTTGCTCAATCCCCTAATCTCAGGGCAGTGCTGTCCTCCTGCCAGGCTGTGTAAAACTGGGCTGTCCCTTCTCATCAGCCTCTCAGATTTTCCGTTTACTCACAAGGTTTCTTTTCCAACCGGGCACTGCCTCCGCCACCACGTTCTGCTAAGGACATTTCACAACAGTGCACATACTTTGGTGGCTGATTTTTTCCCCCCCAGGTTCTGGCTCTTCATGCTGTTGAGGAGAAAAGATAAGCTATTTCCACAGAAAATTGTTTTATTTACTGTTAAATTTCAGATAAAAATTAAAACTATCAGCTATCTCTCCCCCCCCCCAACCCCCAACCAACTATCTGCATGCACAGCAGACTCGGCACATAAATCAACAGCCAGTTGATTTATGTGCCAGTGAATAAACATTCACCTTTATTTTTCTAAACAACAACAAGCGTGCTGGCACAGCAGCGTGGTCTAGAAACAGAAACGTACACTCAGAGCAAAACTTCCAGAGGAGCAGGAAGGCCAGAAACCAGCACCGCACTCCTGTGGGTCAGACTTTTCACACAGCTCTCCTGTGAGTACAGTCTGCAATACAGAGCAGGTACGCAAACACCACACCAACCAGGAATACCACTTTTAGAGACTACGGGACCTGCAAATTATTGTTAACATTTCTAACAAAATAAATATACGAAGAGGAAAAACATATCACTTCATAGAGGACACCAAACTGTTCTGCAGCGGAATGCGATCTGTTTAATAAAGTATGCAGTTTTCTTCCATCTCTGTTCCGCAAGCAAGAGCATCACCAATGCTATGAAGATTTGTTCTGCTGCCTAAAACAAATCAGATGTCAATAGCCCCGTTAGACATAGAACGGGCTTTATTTATTTTAGAGGTTGTTATAGTTACATTAATGTTTCAAACCACTGCCACATACTGTACTGCACAAAATTTAGGAGAGCTGTAGGTAGCTTAATAAGTGCTTGCCTAGAAGCAGGATGAAAATCTAGCTGAAGTCAGCGCTACTTGACAACAACAAAAATCAACGTTAGTTACAATAACACAGGTGGAAAATTATCCCACCAATTGCTTTCTTCCACTTCACTGCAACGCCTCAGAAGATTCCACAGACAAAACCTCTCAAATAACAACTTTTGGTCTACTGCCCGAATATATGATTTCACAGCATTCGTGAGCATCTTACCAGTTATTTATTTTTAATAAAATAATAATACAGAAAGTCTCTGGGTCCAATATTGATTTCAGGCTACAAACCACCGAAACAAAACAAACAAAAAGCTCTGAGATACTTAAAACGTAACCGAAGACTGGCTTGAAACAGTTTGTTACTACCAAGTTTTAATAAATAGTTCTCTTAAGCACGTTCATATATATGAGAGCTTAAGTATAACAAGGTTTAAGTTCTCTTTAGGAAATAAAACCACAAGTGAAACATTTGGCTTAACGCACTATGTATACTTCTGGTATAGTTAAAAGACAATAACTCTGGGTAAATAATTATATTACATATTTATAACTATTGCAAGAATAGACACGTTTTACATTAACCTTCCAATTTTAAAAAAGCAAGATATACAGTTGAGAGTATTAGAAGAAGACATTCAAATCTTGCAGAAGATTATCCAATCTCACCTCCAAACAAATAAAATACAAAATAATGCAAATAGTTTTGTGGCCCCTTCTTTCCTGCCCCACTCCTTTCCCCCTTTCCACACACACAAAGCAGAATCTCAACCAATCTGTATGCGTTCTGCTCTCTAGAAATGCATCACAGTAAATAAAAGTTGTTACAAAGCCGTATCCCCTCTAAATTAAGAGCTCACTGGGCCCCAACACATGGTACTGATTCATTTCATAATCGTCTCCAATGCTAGATCTTATGCTAACTTACACGGGGTTGTTAACTGCATTTAGGTTCCATTAAAAAAGTGAATCAGCCACTTTTTAAAATTGCCTTTTTCTAATCAATAAATTACTGTTACCACTGCCCTCACACATCCCTTAGTCTCAACACTTCACCACACTCTCTCCAACAATCTGTTGGGCGCTGAGTTAACACTTCTTGCAGTCAGACGTCCAGTTTGGCTTCTCTTACAAGTAATGTATCTGCAGCTACATTAACATCCGTAAGGACGTAAGCGAACATACAAAAGTAATCTTTGTAAACAGTTCTCATGTCAAACGCAATACAGAATGTTCAGCGGAGCATCCAAATCACCGCTCTAACAACAGAAACAACCTTATAACTCAAATATATACTCATTAGCCAAGCATATTCTCCGAAATATAAGAGCCGCTAGCGCAAAGGTCAGAAGGACGATCAGAACGGTGGATCCAGTGTGGTTGGGGTTGGCCCTGGGCTGCTGCACCCGATTAAAGTCAGTTGAAGCCGGAGCCCATCTCTGGCTGTGCTGCTGGGCACGACGCTGCCGGGGACTCAGGGACGTGTTTGTGGGCACAGACGGAGCACGCTCCTGACCAGGTGCTGTGCTGCTGGGCTGAGCTTCCGACTGAAAGAGAAACACGAAGAGCTGTCAGGCAAGGCAGTACGCAAAGCTGGTAACAAAG
The DNA here is from genome assembly GCA_016647715.1 of Pavo muticus. Lineage (NCBI taxonomy): Eukaryota > Metazoa > Chordata > Aves > Galliformes > Phasianidae > Pavo > Pavo muticus. The sequence continues at coordinate 1,266,456 of JACDJE010000085.1, read as the reverse complement.
ACAAACTTCAGAACCAAAATGGCCTCCTCAGATAATTCTTAATACTGATAAAAACGTTATGGGTACTTATTACATTGTTATGTACAACCAGTTTGTCCTTATACCACCTCGCGGAAACTATTTCAAGCAGTTCTAAGGACATGAAGCGTCTGAAGAAGGTCTGCCAAATAATATTTGAGATCTAGCTTAGTTTCAAATCGAGATACTTCAAATACCTTTGCCTACGATTTGCTCAACTCCCTGCAGTTCAAGAGATCTTTAGTAATCAATCAGGCAGTTACGCCTTAGGATCTTGAAGTCACCTGTACTTACAGGGAAACAAGTTAGGAACAGCAAGAAAAGAAAAGCACAAAGAGCTGTGATTAAGCACTGCTGCACTGCCTCCCATGGTCAGATGGGTCCAAAATTCTGCTCTCATCATCACAAACTTCACCAGGAAAGCAAAAGACAAAACAAAATCCCTGGAAACCAAACACTCAGCTGATTCCTGCACGAGTTCCCAGTACTGCACCTGTGCACGCACACAACTATTGCCCTCTGCTGGTCACAGGTTTGGCTGCCGCTATGCCCGGTGAAAAACGAGCTATGGCAGCTGCCGCTCCGTCCAGGAGGGCATCATCCTAAACCCGATCCATTTCTCACTTTGTAGGTCTGAAGCCATGGGATTTGACATTCCACTGTCCCAATCCTGCTTCCAGTGTTGAAAGGATCAAACTTGCAGTGTTACATTATGAAGAACAGTGACAGAGACACTGGAATTTAAAATTGAGCCTTGTCAAAATGTTTAAGTGTTAAAACAAAAAGGTAGGTCTGAAATGGATGTTTTCAGTCCAGTGCAACTACTTGACACATTTGACAGCTTGCCTGTTTACGCAGGTTTCTTGCCCAAGTAAGCAAGCAGCCTGAGATGCTCCAAAGAAAAATCTTTTAAAATAGATGCATTTCCACCTGGGGTTTTTTTTTATCAGCAGAGCCAGCCAAGAATATCACAAGCAGCTTGGTGGTTTAACACTGGATAGGCAGCTCAGCTCCACCACGCTGTTCTCTTCCTCCTTCCTTCTCAGAAAGAGAGGAGGAGAAAATATGATTTAAAATCAAACCAAAAAACCCAACGCTGTGGGCTGAAATAAGGAGTAGCCTAATTCAGAGAAAAGAATAAAGATCACACAGAAGCAAAAGGAAAATATGTACTTCTGTAAATCTCACGTATCGGTACGTAGCTTCATTTTCCCACAGAAACTGCTCTCTCAGTGGCTGAATATTAGTTGACTTCAGTTGCACTATTTCATCGCTCCTACCCTTCATCCAGGCAGTATTTTAGTACAAGACACACAGTATACAGCCTAATAACAAGTGAGTTTTAATATCCTCTTAAGTTATAAAAAATGCTATAGCCAGTTTTTAGCCTGTCACTTTATAATTCTTATCAATTTTATTCATTAACTGCACCAAGGTGGGACCACACCTCTGTCCACCTACATTTAGTGTATTAACATGGATTGAACTTCATACTCCCATAACAGTCCATAGGACTAGCCAGAACAACCAGAAGGATAGAAGGGCAATGTGCCCTACCAATCACTGCACAGCTCTCCAGCCTCCAGTAACAAGTCCACAGACTACAATGAGAGCACAGGTACCAACATTTAGGTGACCACTGCTATAGGAGATGGTCTCTCCAGCCCCTGCATGCTTTGAGAAGATTTCTATTAGTTTTAGTGTGGAAAATGGCAACCCTGCACATAGCAGCGGGGTTAAAACTAGATGATCACTGTCGTTCTTTTCAACCCAGGCCATCCTATTATTCAATGAAAATGGCTCCAGAAAATTCCTGGTGTCCAAGAACTAGCAGCTCACAAATATAGGTATTTCTTCAAAAATCAAATTAATACCCATTAGACAGTGATGTTCTGATCCCTTAACATGTGAATTCACTTTTTCTTTGTTTACTGTCTATGACATATAAGCATTTTTAAAATACACTCTTGTTATGTTTAAAACATTCATTCCACATGGGACTATTCTGCTGCAAATTAAGTTAGTAAATGACAATTAAGACAGCATAACTGACTGAGCTCTCAGAAACAGGAGTAATTAAAAAAAATCAATTTTGTCTGAAGTTTCCTTCCCCATCCCCACTCTCCCCAAGAAAATGCTACCAGTGCCTTGGTATTTGGCCAGTTCTACTATATAAGCCAGGATTTGTACTGAGAAGAATAAAACAAAATGGTTTATTAAATTCTGAACAGTCTGGAAAAATCCTTCTTGTGGAAAAAACATACGTTATTAGCATGTTTATATTTCTACATAGCTTGAAAATATGTTCCAAACATGCAACAGATGGTCTGACGTTCTTTGACGTGTTACAGGTTTTTTTAACCAATCTGCAGCCCCATCCTCTCTAAAAAACACAGCTTAGCTGGGATTTGTCTGCAATTTATCAGTGACTTTAGATTGCATTTGCCAGAGTCATAACAGCAGCTGCTTTGGCCCACTACCAGGCCTCGGTCACTTCTGAAACTATTATGTAAGCTCTACACCTAGCAGTATGAAGATGTAAATGTCATATAGTTTACTTCAAATGTAAGGATATTTTAGTCAAATTTAAAAGCTACAAACTACCACTGCAACATTTTTTGCCTTTCACTAAGAACACAATTGAAAAAAATAAATCTGTGATAGATCAAGCTGTTGGAACGGGTCCAAAGGAGGGCCACAAAGAAGATCAGAGGGCTGGAGTACCTCCTCTATGGGGACAGGCTGAGGGAGCTGGGGCTCTTCAGCCTAGGGAAGAGAAGGCTCCAGGGGGAGCCTTATAGCGGCCTTCCCATACCTGAAGGGGGCCGACAGGAAAGCCGGGGAGGGACTTTTTACAAGGGCGTGTAGCAACAACAGGACAAAGGGAAACAGTTTTAAACTGAAAGAGCGTAGGTTTAGACTAGATATTAGGAAGAAATTCTTTACTGTGAGAGTGGTGAGACACTGGAACAGGTTGCCCAGCAAGGCTGTGGGTGCCCCCTCCCTGTGAGCATTCCAGGCCAGGTTGGATGGGGCTTTAAACAACCTGGTCTAGTGGGGGGTGTAGCCTATAACTGGGAGGTTGGAACTAGACGATCTTAAACATCCCTTCCAACCCAAACCATTCCATGATTCTATAATTCTACAGACGGTAAATAGTACTTTAGACATAATACTTAATGAAGTGTAACCTCATGTATTTAACGAGCTACTGGAAAAAGAACTGCAAGAAGACTACTTAAATAGTCTTACAGTTTGGTTTTAAGAGAAGCAAGTGAAAATACGAGATCTCTGTTTTCAGAAGTCATCCCGCATAACGTTTGCTGAAGTTTACATAGAAATGTAGAAATTCTACAAGAAATATATGGATTGCATACTGGTAATGAAGCCTCCTATCAGTTCAGCAGCGCAGATTTCACACTCAGACTATGCACGTACTCGCACCGATAAAGCTCAGACAAGGACCATACCGTTACACTTGCTGGATCCCGGAATGCTCGAGTTGCACCATCCTGCTGGGGCTCAGGTGAAGTAGCAGAGCAGTTCAGTCCTGCTGAGTTTGAAGGTTCCGCTTCGGACTTCCTGGACGAATTGACTTCTGCCTGCAAGGAAAACATACACATGCTTCAGAGATGAGACCAAAGTTGCAAGAAGATTTAAATTTTCCTGGAATATTCATTTCAAGAATGATGCCAACTGCACTTCAACACATCAACGGGTTTATGAAAATTTAACTCTTACGAAATAAGACTACAGATAATAAACACCAGTTTAGACAATATCCCAGTTTTATTTCGGATTTTTTCAGTTCTATTTGTTTATGCATAATAATAGGTATAACATTAGAAAAACAACACATGATCAGAACAAAGAAGAACATTCTTCAAAAGATCATTATGCCAGAAATAACACCATCTTTATAAAACTTCTCTTTCTCAGGATCCTTAAGAGCTGACTGTGCTGCCACATGACTAACACAGCCTGTTTCTCAGCAGGGCTAATTTGCCTCAAGTGAGTGCTACGTCAAGTTCACGGTAGTGGTTTGAGTACTAAGATTGACTCAAAGACAGAAACTAAAGTAGATGTACATATCCTTATAACACTGCATTATATACACATATAAAATGTCTAATAAGCATAATTTTCCAGAATTGACATTTCACACTTTTGAAAATTTGAGATACTGATAGATCTGTAGGAACATACAGAGGATCATTAATAAGCCTCCTGCTAAAACAGTATGTTTGCAATAATCCACTGGGAATAGAAAGGGACACATCACCATACTCCTGAATTGAAACACTTTAAATTTGGATATGTATATGCTGTAAAAAGAAATTAAAAAAATCAAAAGGTCGGGACCAGATCATCCTTTCCCACCCCTCTTTGAGTAAGTCTCTCTCCCTGAAGAGTGTAACATTACATCTCCCAAAACTCGTATCAGGACTTCAACTTATTCCAGAGATTACAGTTCCAAATGTAAGGATTGGTACCTGACTTCAAATGGAAATATAAGTACAGGTAGCAGGAAGTACAAACATTAGAAACCAACCAGTCATGTAGGTAACAAGCTAAGAAGATCACAAAATAATAATATTCTTCCACATTGCTATTTTGTGTGGGGAAATTCAATTCCCTGACACTTAATTTTCTGATTTTCCTGAAATACTATTGCCACTGAAATGATCTGAAGATGATTTTAAGATTTAAAAATACTTATAATCTGAGAACGATAACACTGACTTCTTTTTACACTTGACTACTATGGACTCTAATATTAGGATAGTTAGGATAGCACAATTTATGACTCAAATGTGGATCAGAAACAAATCAACACAGAATCACGGAATAATTTAGGCTGGAAGGGACTTCTAAACATCACTGGATCCAACTCTCTCCTCAAAGTAGGGTTGTGTCCACTCAAGTTTTGAGCCTCTCCAAAGCTGGAGATGCTGCAGTTTGTGTAAGAACGGTACTCTGGTGTTTGACAGTCTGCATGGTGAGTTCCCCCCCCTCCCCCCCCATTCAGTTGGTACTTCCTTTCCTCAAACTCATGACCACTGCTTTTCTACTTCTTTATCACACATCTGATTCACTTTAGTTTATTAAAGTACTAAGTCTAGTATACTAGACTGAAGTCACAGTAATGTAAAAAAGTACCCCAAAGTTTACCAAACTAACATCTTTTTCAAGCCTAGTCTCTCTTTTCTCCAGGACTTACCTCTGCTCCTGGAAAATGTAGAGACCTCACAGAAAGATGAACAAATTTAAACATAACAATGAAAGCGAATGGAGAACTAATTTTACTGCATAACATGCCTTATAATGGCAACATGTGGATATACCGTATTGTTTTACAGAATAAATGCATACACTGTTGGTCATGTATCTTTTAAGTGGAATGGAATTTATGGGATGTAATATCTATAATGCACAAGATTTGCAAGTCAATGTTGTTCTGATAAAAACTGTAGTTCTCTATTAAGAAAATACAGAATCAAACATGTAAGCTCAAAGAAGCAGGAAAATTAAGGGAACACCTTTTCCTCTTGAATTTCATACTCTTTTCTCAAGACCAAACACGAGTATTTTAAAAAGTTATCATTTTGCTTAAGGCTGGTATGAAAGAATTTCTTATAACCTAGGATCTAGAAAAAGTTAGGGAATCCCTGCTATAAGGATGAAGATAATGTAGATATTGCTTATATTTTTTACTAGCAGAGAGGCTCACCCAAATTACACATCCAATTGGCTATTTAATGAGAAATCCTATCCCATACATATGACATGAAGCATACTCAAATTATTAAAAACTTCTGTATTTCCCTGCTAGTAATTCATACTATTTTGCTACAAAGAAACAAATTGTATGTCTCGGTCTAGCACGACATGAATGATAACAAAGCCAAGCACAACAGAGGTGTAGGAAACTTAAAAAAAGCGATTTGAGAAAGGGAGTTGAAGAGCACCCATAGAAGAGGGCCAATTTACCTTGCATTAAAACAAAACAGACTGAAAGACTGTAAAGAGAACGTTAAAACCTGAATCGCGTCCGCTTATTCCTTTAGTGTTTTTTCCCTTCAGAAATTGAGTTAAATACACGGATACGTGGAATGCATCAATGGTCTTTAGAGACTGACATTCTTAAATCTTTCATTTCAAAAAATGAAAGAAGTATGAGAGATGAGTTCTTAAAAAAAAAGAAATTGTACTGAGATATTTCTGCAATAAAGACTAGCAGTGCTTAAAAAACTAAACTCACACTTTTTAAAGCTTATACACTGTAAAGAAGATGAGCAGTGAATCTAAATTGCTTTTCTGGGTAGCTCAGCTTTAAAATTCTACATCTGTACTTCCTCATCCTCAAAAATATTTGGATGAGTTTTCAATCATAAGCATTACACGTAGACTCCTATATTAACACGTGTAGGCGTGAGGTAACAAAGGAATGCACCTGTCTTGCAAAACTGGCAGTGATGCTCAGTAGGAGGCAATCTTCACTCTCACAGCACACAAAAAAAACCCACAGTCTTTAGGACAGCGTTAGGAAAAAAATGGGTGATGAGAGGACATACTAGCACTCCTTCTCTGAGTGAGGATGCATTCTATACCACACTGTCATGTTATATTTCACTGCTGATCCCTGCATTCATGCACAGCACCCTTCCTTAGTGGAAAAATACAGAGTTTAGTGCAAAACCCAATGAAAAAAAAATATTGTACATGCAAGACATGCAATTTCCTAAGGTACAGATTTCGCTAAACAAACCTTACTTTCACCAAAGCACAAGCTAGAGAACACATTTTGGGGTAAGAGCAACTTTCATACCAGAGTTCAACTTTCAGTATCTTCAGCTGCAGAGTAGTTCAAAAGCATTTGCAACCATTTTTCAGTAAGAATATGTTTTATGCCTTCCATAAGCCAAAAGAAAAACAAAAAATCACAAAGAGAAAAACAATTCAGGTTAGCTTTGCCCAAATTCTCCTTGCACATTTCTGACAAAGTCTGGAGAATTTAATCACATTATTAGTGAAAACACAGAACTGAAAGCAATATATACAGTTTTTACCAGAGTAGCTATCGCTGAAATTATTACTAATTAATCAGTACTTGAGATGCACAGTTTATTAACCGTCACATTTCCAGAGATCCATTCCTATTTTTCTCCTTCAGTCTGTCCTAAAAAAAACAAGTTTCCATGTAGTAATTTATGAAGGTTTATGAAATAATTTTTTTCTGCAATTTACTTTTTTTTCCCCCAAGTTCTGTACAGCAGACAAAAGAAAAATGTTTAAACAGTTACTACACCTTGAAGCTAATTTGTCTGGCAAGTTCTTTAGCCTCCTTGTCTGCCTGGCTTGACCCACTTCCTGACGTTAGTGGTAAGAGGGCTGTCTTCATAGATGTGCCACACATTTCACAACAGAAGTCTTGTGACCTGGCCACAAAATGACAGAGCTCAGAATGACACGTTCTCATAATGTTCTTGTATGCTTGGTTAAGCAAAGTATTTGCAAAGCAGTCCATATAAAGACGTAGTTTCAAGACCAATAGCTTTAAAAGCATCTTTCCCCCTCCCCTCATCCCCCATAAACTGCATTACCTTGAAAAATGTTGAATATAATCTATACTACAAATACACATTCTCTTTATCATTTAGGAAAACATTAGCTTACCTACATATTACCATTATCTATTACCAGATTAATAATTTGTAAAGACATGAAAACTAGTTTAATGTCCAAAGCAAATAAAAAGTGTAATTGTAAACAGTTAACTATTATTACAAAAATTAAATGGGTCTCAGGAGTTTGTACCTCAAATCCAAAAGTTTCTGCTAGAGCACTACCTTTACTCTTGCACACAGAATTTGTCTATAGGGCATACTGAAGGCAGTTCTTCAAGCTGACCAGAGACCAAACAGCCTTGTTAACAAACCATCCAGATCAACTCAATAAACCCTACCTCCCAGCAGGGGTTATTAGCTTTAACACAGTGCCATGCTGCAAGCTTCTGATTAGCCCAGAGCACAGGCACTGTAAACTCACATCTACATTGTATCCTGAATTAGACACAGCCCCAGCACAGATCCAACACTGCAGATGTGGCTCATTAACACTGAGTAGAGAGGAAAGACCACCTTTCTCTGCACGTGCTGGTAATACCACTCCTAGCGGCCCCGGAGGCTGTTGGTCTTCTTTGATGCAAAGGTGCACAGCTGTCTCACAGCTAACTTAGAGTCACCATGACCCCTATTTCCTTTCCTGCCAAGTTACATTCCTGCTAGTCGGCCCCCAGCTGATACTGGCATTATTCCTCCCCAAGAGCAGGACTTCGCATTTCTGTTTGCTGAACTTCTGGAGATTTCTCTCAGCCCATTTCATCAGCTTGTCCAGGTCCCTCTGGATGGCAGCACAACCCTTTCAGAGCATTTCAGAGGCTCTTCCCAGTTCTTAATAACCTGCAAACTTGCCATGGGCACACTATGTCCCACCATACGGGTCGTTAATGATGCTGAATATCTCTGGTCCCACCATCAACCCCTGCGGTACACCAGTAGCGAGTGACTGGCCTCCAGCTGGACTCACTACCCCTGACCAGTCATTAGAGTCAGGCTGCTCAGCCAGTTCTCAATCCAACTCACTATGCGCTTACCTAGACAATGCGTCACAATTTTTCTCTGTGAGGATGTTAAAAGGAAGACACTACTAAAAGCCATGCTAAATTAGAGATAAACAACATCCACTGCTCTTCCCCTGCCTACCAAGCAAATAATTTCATTAAAATCCCAAACATAATTTTAAGTTAATTTCCTAAAATTATTCAGAAGCCATTACTTCAGATTTTGTTGTTGCTGTTTTATTATGCTCCTGAGGGAAAAGAGGCCTTCTTGTTTGTTTTCTCTATCACTCACACTTACTCCATCACATGAATTTTCCTTATGCAGTACGATTACCACTGTATCACAAATGTTACTCACATCTCTACCAAACAAATTATAGATGAACTTCTAATTTGACCACACAATGTTGGAAGGAACACAGCACTCCCCAAGTAATTTGTTCACACAAGTCCTCAGCTTGCACAACATTCAGGAAAAGGAAAAGATGTAAGGCACAGAACATTCCACTGTTCTAGTTTTGTTTGTTTTTTTTTTTGTTATTTAAATGTAAAATAAGTGCCAGAGAACAGTCTTCTGACTTACACTATTTACTGCTCAAAGCCTTACTCAAAAAAGACAGTGTATGTGTATTTATCCACAGTAACAAAGTTAATACATACTTCTTCGCAAGAGCTCTTCTTTCTTCTGGTGTATAATCCAGAGATCCTATTGCTCCTTCACCTTTGGTTGGCATAAATCCAATAATTGCTAGTAAAGCTGTTCTTACTAAAACAGGAAAACAGATATAAATAAAGTTGCAGAAATAGTGGCTACTTCATCTTACTCTGCAATGAGTACTAAGAGTTGCAGTACTGCCCATAAAACTTCTGTTTTGTCCAAAAGAGCAGTCTGAATTTCATACAAGCAGCACTGTTTGTTTCTTTATACAGAACATGACTTTCCATTTTTTGAACATTGTAACACAAGTCAAGGTCTTATTTACCATCAGCCAACACAAAGGAAAGCTAAGCTGTCACAAAAATTCTGCATCAGTATAGAGTTCCAAACTTTACTATTATACTCCAAATAAAAATGGATATATAAATGAGAAGGAAGAAAGATGCAGATTCATAAGGCATCCTTCTTTTTGTGCATGCTTCCTATCAGACACACATTCTGCAATTTAGTGCACAGAAGCTCAGTGATTTTCTTTTATGAAGTGTATTGCAGAGTTTGTTCCCTTTATGCCTTCATGTTGGGTAAGGAGCTAACTTAAATACAGATAACTCATAACATCTCTTTTTGGGAATACTTATCCTTCAACTTTGCTTTACACTCGTGAGATTTAAGAATTCAAAGCAGTTCGTCAGAAGATTTGGTAAATAAATATCACATGAAACCAGCATCACAAAATAAATACAGGATGTGTCTGTATTCCTATTCCAAAGACTATTTTGTGCTCTTTAAAAAAAGTAAAAGATTTTACAGTATTTGAATTCCTAAGATCTTATCAACACTATTTAAAACATGCAACTAATTTCCAAAGAAATAACTGATATCCTGTACTCAGCAGGACAGAAGTTATTCATACATACATACACAGAAACATCACCTTGGATCAACTGTGCCAACTCTGAAACTCTTCAGATAATAAAACTTCTTAAAAAAAAAGCATAGAAATCATTCAGTTATTCTCAGCTTAGAGCACATGTCTTTCCTCTGGAGTGCTCAGAGGTAAAGCATTAGAATAAAAGTTGACCACTCTCCTCTCAATCAACACTCGGGCTGATTTCAGTGATTAGATCAAGGGAAAAAAAAAAAAGTGAAATAATGGAATTTAAAATATTTATGTAAGAACGATTTTTAAAAGCTAAAAATTCTTGGACTTGTTAAAATATTCTTATTTGGAAGCACAAGCATTAGCAGTTTATCGTCACTCCTCAGTTTCTCAATCTTTTCAGCTTGTGTTTATCGAACATAAGTTTCCAAACCTTCCTGCGTCCCTCTTTCACAACTTTACATTTCTGCAACTCTCCCATTCCTTTGCTCCCTCAAAAAATCTGTCCCCCTTCCCACTAGGAGCTCTATTCATTGTCCCACACATGCTGCTCCTGACAAAAAAAACCCCAAACAGTACAGTTAAGAAGATGGGTGTGTTTGCACGGGGTAGAACACAAGCAGCAGAAATTGCATCTCATATTCTTACTCAGAGCTAGGAAGGTAATCTTTCTGTTCTGCTTAATATTTGCAGTGTCAGTGTAATTTCCATTTATTCTCCTAATATCATAATAAATAAATAAATAAATCCTGACAGTAGCAGCACTGCCTTGTAACTCAGTCAGGTTTTGTCAAACAAATCAATGCAAATAAATAAATTAATGCACGCAAAACCATGAAAGAGTTTTTTTCTGCTCACTCCTCAGTGAAGACCAGAGGTACAGCAATTCCAGAGTTCCCTAGAATTCAGGGAAGCACACGAGAGGAATTTCGGCACACACACTAAGAATTAGTCCAAGCATGAAGAAAAACATTAGTGAAGTAGTATTGTGGCATTCTTTGTGAGATTTTTCAGTGTAAAGACGATTTCCAAATAATTTGTTACTTACTACTCCATGAAGGCTGCCATGTTTCAGGATGATGCCCTGAGATGCTTAAGCAAATTTTCTTCCCCACTTCAAACCTGCCATTAGCCTTTAAAGAAAGGAGGATATAATAAAACGTGAAGTTAATCTGTACAAAGAAAACAAGTTATCAAAATTATCATAAATCCATATGCAAAAAATACTTGATAACTGTATTAATACCAACCTCACAAATATGGCATTCAGCTTTCTGAACAAAGTCTGCCAACAACCTCCATTCATGCAAAAAGAGACCTCTACTTGATATCTCATATGTCCCAGTGTGACATGATGGCTTGCTTGTTGCTCCTGTAATCCACACACGTGTGGAGAGTCTGAAAATCTATAGCTCTATGAAATTACACAGAAATACAGCCCTTCACCCATACCATAGGTCTGCTTTACACACGTTAACAGAGACCATGTAGCTCATGTAAGTTCATGTAGTTCCAACCCCCTGCTATAGGCAGGGACATCTCCCACTAGGCCAGGTTGCTCAAAGCCCCATCCAGCCTGGCCTTGTGCACAGTGGCAGTAGGCTGACAATTGGACAAGGTGATTTTAATGGTCATTTCCAACCATAATTACTCTATTATTCTATGACCCACAGAGACAACAGAAAGATTAGACATCCATATAAGCAATTAGTATTAGCCTTGGGGAAGTCTTCCACTTGTAGATCCGAAACTTCATCTAACTACAGAATACCAAAGTCACTTTGAAAGACTTCTGTCACTAAATTGGCAGCGTTAATTGTACTATGCCCCCTAAAATAAAAAATAACGTTACCTTAGGTGCCAGGAATCTTTCTCTCAGATACCCAAGGTAAAACTGAACATGTAAAAAAATGAAAAACTAGTACATATTCTTACCGTCAGCAAAATAATGCTTGGTGGTTTCATGGGATATTCAGGTGGAAGCACTATTCGTCCGTGATAAATTCCTCCATCAAAATCTGAATCTGGAGGACCTCTAACAGTAAAGTGCCATTCGAAAAGATTATCCTAAAATGCCCACAGCAAGGGAAAAAGAAAAATGTGTCAAGGAAGTTGACATGTAATCAATCACTTCCTTAGCCTTTGTTCCAAGGAAATAATGAATGGCAAGTTTTAAAAGAAGAAAAAAATCCGATAGAGGTTAAGATAACTACCAGTATACTAAGATTTAGCTGAAAAGGATAAATGAAGTAGCTTCCTGGTAATTTTCTTACCAAATGACTTAGTTGGAAAATTCAGATGTATCATTCAAGGTCTTCACCTTAGCTGTGCCTATTATTAGAAGAGTTTTATTCCCTGACAGATGGAATATATGGAGTCAAATATGGGAAAACTGAGTCTTCGGCCCACTGAATAATAGTTTATGCAGAGGCTCACTTAAAGTAAGAACACTAATTACAGCCTTCTGTGTCAATGTCTCTTCTGTGCCAGGGCAACACAGGGATTTGATGCAAGTTCCTGAGAATTCCCATCCTCATTTGTTTTTCCACAAAGACTCACCACTACTTTGCCTTACAACAATATGCAGAGTTTGAACCTCAGAATATTCTCATCAGACAAGGAAATAACTTCTCCTTACGCATTATTTCTGGGGGCTCTGAGTTTGGCTTTGCGCTTCAGATCTCCTGATGCTCACGACTCCCTGGACAAAAACAAGATGACTCCTACTTGTTAACACTGCAGTCCAATGAAGCTTGCTTTTGGTTAATGAGGTCTCCTAACTAATGCTGAACATAGATATCACATGCCTGTGACTGCTCATCTAGCTACAACTTTTCCTAAGGAAGGGAGCTGTCAACATTTCCAGCACTTCTTTTCACACACCACTGTTCACTTCCCAATGAGTCACTGTTCAAACTGCAAAATAAGGTTTTCATTTCAATTACAAGTAATAGCATGAACTAAACCTCACATTTCACCTCAGAAAGAAGAAAACAAGGTACATACCAAGGCTAGTCAGTAGTAACACAGAAACATACTACCAGCTACAAGCATGTTTAATATGCTGCACATTTCTGTAAGCAGTCAAATCAAACTGAGCGTAATATTAACTTTTATTTTTGCAATTATTCCAGCAAAATCAGAACATGTTTCTTTTTATGCTTCTAAGTACCAGAATTTCACCATCCTTTCAACCCAAAACCTTCACGTGATGCCATGATGTGGATTTGGGATGAAAACAGTGGTGGTAACGCTAATTTTTTTTATTACTGTAAAAAAGCTTAATTAATAGTCTCAGGGAGGATAAGGGGAATAAACATATTGTACCCACATGACAGAATTACTTACATGGAATGTGAAAACACTGTTATTGTATACTTTCACTAAAAATCTCAGTCTACAGTACTGTTAAATATGGAATTCTGCTCTTGATTTCCAAAACATCTGAAGAACTGAATTTCCTTCAAAATAGTTTGCTGCTATTTAAACATACATGTTTAAATGCATATAGCGGACTTATAGCATATACTACAGAGCCTCATTACATGCTCCTGCAAGCACATGGGGAAACAAACCTCCAAAGGCTGTGCATGATAATGATCTGTAGGATCCTTCAGTTCCGCAGCCTCTTTCATCAAACGTTTGACAGCTGAAAGAAAGAAAGCACGAAACATGAAAATAAAGGAAAATTTAACACATACTGCACACAAACATACGCAAACACTTCGGAAAGAGCTCCTTTCAGCTAACTAATACTTTTAACACAGCTTCTTCGCTAAGTTAATAACCCAAGACACAAAAAATCACTCACGCTGAATAAATCTTTTAAATGACTCATTCAAGCATGGAGTTATGAAAAACACTACATGGTCACAAAGTTTCTCAAAAGAAAGCCTTAGCAGCAGGACTAAAGCAGTGTTGTATTATTAACTTCACCAAAGACTAAGAGGAAAAACAAGTGTCATTAATCGAGTTTCAGTTTTTAAAGACAAGATGTAAGAGACTACCAATCCTAGTATTTCACCAGAAGAGGTAAACATTCATCTTTAAACAACAGCTGGAAATCTTTAACCTGACACCTCTTGTGATTATTACGTGACTGGTTCCTTAATCAATCCAAAGGAGATCACAGTAAGACTTGAGAGAAGCTAGCACACCAGCAGCACAAGGAGATCTGTGTTTATACCAGATTAGAAAACACATTCACACAGTCAAAAAATTGGCCCCATTCTCTGTAATCTAAACTCACTAACAAACATGGACACAATGGTAATCTTCTAAGTTCAGCATAGCCTTCAATTACTCCCTCCATCCTTCTGTTTCAGAACAACCAGCACCATCTCTATTTGCTGCATCACATTCTTCCTTCCCCTTCAGAAATTTTTGTTTTCAGTACTTGCCCAGCCAGGTGCTCTCATGAGCATCACGCAATAACTCCCAATAGGCCCAGCCAATCCAAAAAGCAGACTGAACACAAGAATCATGGACAAGAAATCAAAGGATGTCACCTCATGTGCAAGGTTAAAAAGAAAGTCATTACTACCTCCTGTTACTCGAAAAAAACCCTAAAAATACCAGTTACCCCTTTAAGAAGATATAATGGCAACAGGATGCCCTACTCCATCAGCCACGGCCAGTTCAAACCATGGATGTCTCTCCTTATATCCAAGCGCACAGAAAGAAAAATACTGCCCAAGTTCCCTTTTACCACAGCTTTTGAAAACACTGTGAGCAAAGCATAATTCCTGGATTCACACCACCCAACTCCGTGACTTGACTTGCTTTCCCAATGCTATGAGGGAAGCTACTCTAACCTTCCCACTATTTTAATTTCAATTTACAGTGAGAGGTTCTTTTCCTTCTTTATACTTCCTGATAACTATAAACAGGACAAAATTTCATTTAATTAAGTCCAGAAAGCAAACATACTCCACAGGAACTCGCTGCTGCATCAGGAAGTATTGGCAACTCCCCACAGAGCTCCCGAGGTCACCCACTCCACAGTGGAACAAATCCTACCAAGCAAAACTGTGAAAAATCTGAAAAATGAACTAACAAAGCCTACCAAGGCTGGCTTTGTTCAAACAAACAGAGTTAGTTTGTACCTAGCCTAAAAGAAGGGCTCTGGGCACGCACAGCAGCACTTTGGGCCTGTCCCACCAGGAGTAGCCTGCGTGCCTGCAGCACAGGAACACAAGGATTTGCACCAGGAATTAACCGAGCCAGCTGCCAGGCATGGAGAACAAGCAGCTGGGCTCCTGTTAGGCAGAACTTCAACACAAGAAGTTTAAGATTTTTTATTTAAACATAAGTCAGACTATAGATACAAGCCTGCAAAACACATACTGAAAGAATACAAAATCCTATTCCGCCCTTGGCACATGAAACACAACACACCAAAATATACTGCTTAGCTTTTCTACATCAGAGATAAATTGCTTGTAAGAAGTTTTCAATATTAAACAAGGTAGCATGTCTTCAGAAAAAGCAGCGTATGTACTTCCACATGTGGCAGGTACAGCTGACAGGTAGTAGAGATCAGGCTTGACGGACAGGGTTCATTCTGACAGCATAGGATTTAGTGTTTTTCAAAAGCCCTGACTTCATTAAGTACAGCTGCAGAACGCACAAACGCAGTCCCTCCTTTGGCTACAGGAGACTACAATGGAAAAAATGAAAGTAATTTCTGCAGTCTGCTAGCAACAAGTACATGACGCTCATCCAAACTTGGTTTAAAAGAATCTTGATGTGAAACATGGCATTTCAACCCGCACACACACAAAAAAATCACACTGAGTCATCTGAGTGAGTGCTTGGCAATGGCAATTCTGAAAAACGAGAACAATTTGGATTCATTCAATACAAAGAACTGCAAACTGTCACTAAGTCAAGAAGTATTGCTAACTCTCATGGGGAGGAACATTGCCGTCAACTAGCAAAATCTGTGTGATGTACACGTGTATGACCTTAATATCCATAAAGTATTTCAGTTAAATCCTACTTCTTATGTTTTACTCATCCTGCAGTTTCTCTTGGACCATGCCTGAAGTCCTATTCGTGTCCTGCTGCTACTGTGCCCAATTTAGAATACTCTGCACCTGGGAGCTTAGGAAAATGCTCTATACAAAGAAAATGTAAATGATCAACTTCCTAAATATAAATATTATTGCTTGTGATGGGATTTGAACATCTGTGGTATTTGTCTTAGTAAAATATTAACAGGTTTCTAAAAATAAGGTCTATCACGAAAATAAAGATAGCCTTAAAATAAAACAGTTGTATTTAGCCTGACAGAGCCTTGTTTTGATACAAGTCTTCTATATTTAACAAGGAGGGATTTCAGTACATTTTTGCATTACCAATGAACACTACGCAGCGCAATCCAATGAGCTGACCAAGATTAGAGTGTTATATTAATACAGATAACCCATAATAGAGCAAAGAGACTATGATTTCAGCATAAGGAAGGAGACACTTTTGCTCATTGGAAGCCTAGACTCTAACACTCAGAAAACAAAAGCCTCATACATCACTACAAGCTTCCTAAAGGCCTGCCCTAGCATCCATGCAGAGTAGCAGCGCTCAGGTACAAGAGCTCCAGGGCAAGGGCAGCAGTGAGGCAGGCTCAGCTCATGGTGTGGAGCACACAGCAGCGCAGCCTCATCTTTCAAGCTGAGCTATCAAATACTTCCATTACAGCTCTATTACATGGAGAACTGTACTTTTTCAAGTCATGTTATACTCTCTAGAGACTGGTTTATTGGAACTACACACAGGGAGCCTAACACGTAACAGTGTGGGTGACCTGCACAGTGTCACCAGGTAACTGTGGGTCGCTCCACTGCAGATGTGATTTTCCTGGACAGCTTAAAACCTGCCAATTATATGCAATCAGAGTAATTAAAACAATAAACAAGGTGGAGAGGGGTCAGAAAAGTAACGTGAAATAAGAGTTATAATCCCTCTGCAGAACAGTGTCATCTACTCTAAAAATAGGGTACCTAGTGGTAACTACTCTAGAAATAAGACTATTACCAAACTTACAGGTAAGCAGCACACGGCTAAAGCTTTCGTGCTTCACTTCTGCATTCCTCCTGTCTATTCATTTTTAACCTCGCTTTTCTCATCACTTCTGAGTTAAAATATGCCTTCAACCAGATTTTTTAAAATTCCTTTATATTTTTGTACATCTTTTCACAAAAAAACCTGACCATATTTTCATAAAATCTACACAGCTGTTTACAGTCACTCAATTCTGAACTGAGACCACATTTAAAGTTTCCTTAGAGGACTGAGATACATTTTTTTTGCAAGAAAAGCTCACGTCCCAGTCATATCCACCCAAAAATCACATCTCAAGACAGATGAAGGTTCCAGTCGCCCCAGTCTTTAAGCCACTGATGTGGAAAACATGCTCCACAGTCTGTTTCTTTAATGCTCTTTACCAAAGCATTCCCTACTGCTTCTATTTGTGATGGGACTAAAAACCTCTACTCTGAAAATTCGGCAACAGAAGCACTTTTTTTTTTTCTTTTTAAAAGAAAGCATACTTGCATCAGACCAAAGCTCAATTACATGCAAAGATGTCCAGATTTTCAGTCTTCCAGAACTATAAAGACAATAGTACAAGCAGCTCATAGCACTAACCCATACCACTGGCAACCACCTTACCAAACCTACCTCCTCCAGCACTAGTGGAATGAGCAAAGTGAAGAGCAAATTTAAAATGTTTACTTGAGACCAGCTTTTTAAAGTCATCTCTAACCAAGATCTAATTCAGTTTAAGTACCGCTTCAAACACCTTAATCTATGCAAAACAGTTTCACTAATACTACATTAGAGAAATCGCACTTCTCTGTCTAAATAAAAGCAAACAGACACAAGGATGTCACTCACCATGCGCTGCTTCTGCTACATTGTCTACTAGAGAAGTTCCCATCCTATGGGCATCTTTCGAGATAACAAAAAAAAAAAATCTTAGGACAAGGGGGAGAGACAGGGGAGGTTTAGGTATTAGGAGGAAGTTTTTCACTCAAAGGGTGGTGACACACTGGAACAGGTTGCCCAAGGAGGCTGTGGATGCCCCATCCCTGGAGGCATTCAAGGCCAGGCTGGATGTGGCTCTGGGCAGCCTGGTCTAGTGGTTGGCGACCCTGCACATAGCAGGGGGGTTGAAACTAGGTGATCATTGTGGTCCTTTTCAACCCAGGCCATTCTATGATTCTATGAAATGTGCAATTGCAGAATTCTAACAATTGTCTGGGGCAGACACAGGTTCCAAAATTGCTTTTATTTTAAAATTCAGTTTGACAGTTGCTTTGACTTCTTGTCAAACGGCGTTTCGCTTGTTACTGAAGCAGAAGCCAAACAGCTGCTTTCCAACTTTAGGGCCTCACTGCCATCCTCTCCCAAGACCCACATGACTCCTGCAGTCATACAGAGCATTGAGAACTAAGAGGAAAAAAAAAAATGAATGCTTTTACTGAGCCTACTCTCTTTCTTCTCACCCTCGGGAGCAACATACCTTCACTCTTCTATTTCTCTTGGAACAGGGAGCTACATTTCAAAACTGTTCAGCCAATGCAAAGTAGGATAAAGCTTACCAAGTGTAAGGTGCTTGTTGAATACGCTAAGACCAAACAACATCTTCAGCCTGCCTCAATTTCTAACATCCATTCAACCTATCTCCTTTAATTTCTATTGACTATTTTTTAGTAACAAAGAACTAACGCGTGCTTGGTGGCATGAAATGCTTCCTTACTTGCACAGAAGTACAGAGTGGAGAGAAAAGTATAGTTTGTAGGAAAGTGTTTCTTCACCCTGCAGTAAATGAATTAAAGATGACAGCTAAGAGGATCACCACCTAGGCACATTATTCTCCCCATGCATCGGGATCCATAGGCACCAATAATAGCACGCAAATGCAGGACATGTGCTCCATGCCTCACTCCATTGCTGTCCGCAGCCCCTCAGTCCCACACCAGCACATTTCTACATAAGAAGCCCTGCTAAAAGTAAACAAATAACTCATTCCAAATTAAAACAAATGCCACCATTGCTGTTCGCAGGTTCGATGCAAGTCACTAAGCAGCTGTTCACAGTTTTGTGTATGTGTCTGTGCTAATATCTGCTCCTAAGACTGGTAATGTCCCATGTGAAACAGGAGGCCAAGGAATCCTGTCACTGCAGGACAGTGGTTGCAAGGTTTGACATCTAACCTTGCAGCAGGCTGAGGGTCATAGTACTTAGGGGAAAAAAGCAAAAATAAAGATTAAAAAAATGGTAAAGCACTTATTGCAAGTAGCTGTCATAAATTTCAGAAATAGAGGTGTTCTCAAAGCACAAAGAGGATGAGGTCTGTGCTTCAGCGCGCTGAGCTTTACTACTAACAGGAGCGGTTTATCAGCCATATGGCAGCAGACTGATACACACTGCCTGATCCATTTTGAAATTTCAAGACAGAAAGCAGCTTGTCCTTTTAGAAGCGCCATGAACAGAAATAAAAATATGAAGCAAAAGCTTAAAAGGCTTCGCCTTATTGAGGCAACGCAAAGAAGTCTGAAGCACAGAGTGGGAAATTTTTTCTTCTGTAGATTAATGATCCTTTGGGGAAGAATTAAAAAAAAAAAAATCACATTCATTGATTATGTGAGGGACAGCTTCAGGTGGCTGCTCCACGCCTCCTCACCCTCCAGAGGACAGGTGACAAGGGCCAGCAGCAGCTTCACGCACCAGCCAAGCCCAGACCCACAGCACTTCCAACGCACCACTCTGGGTAAAGGGGAGTTGCTGAAGCACCTGTGGCATTGCCCTGCTCAGCATCAGGACAAAGGTGTGCAGCAATGGTACTCTTAGTGTGGGCTATTTGTAAGCACAACAAAAAAAGAAGGGCACCAGAAAGACCAGCTGATCCTCATCACAAGTCCAGTGTAACACACCTACTCACAGAAATAGTGCCCACGTAGCATCACTGAAGAACTTCAGCTCATATGATGGCTTTACAGCAGAATTTGGCTTAAGATCAACAAAAAAAAAACAGGTTTCTTTTAATCAAATTTTCTTATTTAAAACATGTTCTTCTCTTATTGCAAACAATTTTTGAAAAAGTCTACTACCACTTTTGAATAAACTTCTCCTAATCTTTGGAAGTAGCATTTGCTCTCTTTACAACTACTGAGCAGACAGAAGTCAGCATCTGGAACCAGAGATTGCTCAAGTGCAGAAGCAGATTTCAACAGGCAAAGCCTCTCTCTGCTACAGAACAGTTACTAGAATCACAGAACCATAGAATCACCAAGGTTGGAAAAGGCCTCCAAGATGATCCAGTCCAGCCTTCCACCTATCACCAACATTTCCCACTAAAGCATGTCCCAGAGCACATATCTAAATGTTTCTTAAACACCTTCAGGGATGGTGACTCCGCCACCTCCCTGGGCAGCACCTGATCACCCTCTCAGAGAAGAGATTTTTCCTAATATTCAACCTGAATCTCCCCTGGTGCAACTTCAGGCCATTCCCTCTTGTGCCATCATTAGGTACATAGGAGAAGAGGCTGACCCCCCACTTTGCCACAACCTTCCTTCAGGTAGTTCTAGAGAGCAACAATGTCTCCCCTGAGCCTCCTCCAGAGGAAACAGTCCCAGTTCTCTCAGCCGCTCCCCGTAAGACTTGTGCTCCAGAGTCCTAACAGCTTTGTTGCCCTTCTCCAAACATGCTTCAGGGCCCCAATGTCTTTCTTTGTAGGGAAGAGCCAAAAACTGAACATAGTACTCGAGGTGCGGCCTCACCAGGGCTGAGTACAGAGGGCCAACCACTTCCCTGCTCCTGCTGGCAACACTATTTCTGATACAAGCCAGGATGCTGTTGGCCTTCTTGGCCACCTGGACACATTGCTGGCTCATGTTCAGCCGAGTGTCGACCAACACTCCCAGGTCCATTTTCTCTACAGTCTTCCAGCTGCTCTGCCTCAAGCCTGTAGCATTGCCTGGGGTTGTTGAGGTCAAAGTGCAGGACCCAGCTCTCGGTCTTGTTGAACTTCATCCTACTGGCCTCAGCCCAGCAATCCAGCCTGTCCAGATCTCTCTGTAGGGCCTTCCTTAACCCAGGCAGATCAACGCTTCCTGGTAGCTTGGTGTCATCTGTAAACTTACTGAGGGTGCACTCAACATCCTCATCCAAGTTATCAATAAAGACAATGAAAAGGACGTGCCCCATTATCAACCCATGTTTCTCATTGCTGGAAATGGGAAACATGGTGGATTTGTTATTTCAGTACACTTACATTAATTAAAACCATCTTAAAATTAGAGCATTGTGCACTTCTATCTTGAGCCTTCAGTTGAATGGCAATTGTAAATAAAACTACACAGTGTTTACTGCACATTTAAACACAACCTAAGAAATCTGTAAAACATACAGGAATATTAAATAATTGAATATGCCCATCTACTTGCTTAGCAGAAAGAAGTGGCAGACTAAGTGCTGTGTGTAAAAATAATCAACTCATGTTAATGGGTAATAAGGGCTGAACAAACAGTATTTACTTGAAATTTCTTTTTGGTATTTAATATCTTCTGCTCATATTTTTTATAGGAAGATTTAGCGTATTACTGGCTTCTGAAACAAGTGATTTAAAGCAAATCTTTAACAGACTTTCACCAGCCATATGCTGTAGCGCATGTTTGATCTGGGGAAGCAATATCGACCCACTGTATGAGTCATTTATTTTTCCTGAAAGAGGTTTGTTTTGCAATAGAACAGCACAGGTGGTGAAAATCAAGTAAGTAAAGAGAATTGTCACTTGAAAACAAGAGAAGTTGGTAACAACAGAGCGGAAAAATGCTTCTAAATGAAACCACAAATATTTGCCATGATCCCAAAGGTACATCATTACCACTCTTCCAGTGACGTGGCAAACCTGAACTGGCGAGCATGTTTGCCTGCCCTTGAAGTACACATGTGCAGCATATCAGAGACTTAAAGAAAAAAGAAAGAAAAGAAACAAATCCGCCTTCCTGGTATTTTAAAATACAACGAGCACATCACTTGCTTTGCACTCCTCATTATTCGGTTATGTAAGTTGGGTGTGAGGAGCAAGGAGAGAAAAGAAAACATAATTTAGCAATAAACACGAGGCATGTTTCGTGAACAAGCCTGTCATTTGCATTTGCAAAGCCCAAGTCACCTCGATGCTAAGTTTCTCCCCGCCTCCTATGCTGGTAATAGGACAGTATTCATCACAGTAACATGAAGCTGATAACACCTGCTGCCCAAAGGTGGGCTGGGGCAACAGGGCAGGGCAACGACTGACCCAGAAAGGCACTCAGCCCTCACAGTCCCTGAAGCTCTGCTTGGGAAGCCACAGAGGCACACAGCCACGGACAGGTCGCTGCCCCAGTACGGCCCTGCAGGAGGGAGCCCACCTGGCCTCGGGGCCCTTGCTGGGAAGGGAACCCCTCTCTGCCCTTCCTGTACTGTTTCTCAGGACATATCTTGACTCACCTGAGGAAACTCCTCGTTTAAGGGCTCAAAATACTGCCTAGTGCTGGCAACACATGAATTTTATTGCAGAAGCCCTCGAACACATGTATATACACACATGTAGGTACAGCATGTAAAAACACCGCAAAACAGCTTACGAAAAAGCCCCACTGCACAGACTCAGCAAACGTCAGCGCCTGTCCCTCCCCACGCACAGGCCCAAGGAGCCAACAAGCACCTGGTAGCATGGGCACAGCCACGCTTGAGCACCAGCAGGCAGCAGTTCCAACGTACGCGTCCACCAACCACGAAAAGAATACAAAGGCGTGGACACACACACACACACACACACACGGCAGCGACCCGAGATACTCTGCGCTCCACTCAAGGAGAGCTCCAGCGCCTCCAAGCACCGCGGGCCGACCTGCCCTGCGCAGCCGGCATCAGCAGCACAGCCCGGACCCACCCGACTTTCTCCCGCCCACGGCGGCCTCAGTGTCGCACCGGCCTGGCCCGGCCCGGCCCGGCCCGTCTTGCCTCCCGCACCGAGCGGAGCCCCCCTGCCGGCCCTCGCCCCCCCCCCCTCGGCGCTGAGGCCGGGCCGCAGCTCTGCCCTTTGTTGGGCGAGCGCTCGGCCGCCCCAGCCCGGCCCCGCTCCCGCCCGCCGAGCCCGCGGCCCGAAGGCGGCCTGCTGCGGCCTACCCGGGCTCTTGAGATTGTAGCGGGCCTCCATGGCAGCCGGCACGCTCTCTCCGCGGTGTCTCTGATAGCGGGGGCTGGGGGAAAACCAGGAGGAAGAAGACACAGCTCGGCCCGCCTCGCCTCGGGAAACTCCCCTGACGTGGCGGAGGGAGGCACCTGCCGTACCGGCACCGCCCCCGGGGCCGCCCCGCGAGCAGGGCCGGACTGCGTGGCTGTTGGTTGCGCGCGGCCTGCGCCCAAGGGCGGTGCGGCCGAGGTCTGCGGGCGTGATACCTTCGGGAAAGAAGGAAGAGGTCGATATCAGCCTTGGGCTGATAGCGTGGGCACCCGCTCACACAGCCACGGGCTTGGCTGCCTTCGGAACGGAGTGCTGCCCTTGCTACTCCTGGGCTGGGAGGAACGTGCTCACTTCAGTCCTGGCAGGTGGAATGCAGGGCCAGGGCAGGACCACCATTCCCAGTGTATGTGGATGGCAGTGATGCCATACTGAAGCCACTAGGCCTGGGGATGGACTGCTCTCTGTTCCCTCTTTGCAGCATTCCCACTTCTTTCCTGCAAAATGCTGGAGGTGCTCCAGAGCAGCAACCCTGCGCATGCCTGGAAAGGGGAGAGGTGTGGAAATGGGCTGTGCCAAGGCAAGGAGTCCATCCACTGGGACATGGCCTTGCTGTCCCCATTATGCCTCTCCATCTCAAGCTGCCAGTCATGGCACAAGGAACTTGGGGACCTCACAGCCAGAGTGGCGTGCTTTGAAAACCATTGGCTTTCCACTCCTGCTGCCAAACAGACAACTCATCCAAAACAGTTAACAATGCTGAAGGATGTGGTAGCATCATGCTTGTTTCTTTTCAGGATCACACAAGACTGAGATAGGGCCACACACCAATGACCATTGGTTTAGGCAAGAATTACCAGCAGAAGCTTGACTTGATGAGCAGATCAGATCCCCTTTTCCATTTCACAGTGCTGGAGGAATTTTTGGTTGTGTTTACAATATTGGCTTCTCTGCTGCCTGGCAACAGCCGCAATACACTTGGGATAGCACTTTCATCAACTTAAAACTAAGGAAATAAATACCAAATTAAAGTGGTCACATTCTCAGCAGTTTTGGTCTTCTGTTAATTCACTGGAAGATGTAAGAAACGTGAGCTTTTACGTGCTTGCCTTCAACAACATAAGCTCGATGGTCTTGTTTCTAGTTCTTTAATTCCCCTGGATTTTGCCTTGGTTACTTTTATATTGAGACGGCAAGCTGCAGGCACTGGGTGCCACATTCACAAACCATTACAGCCATTCTTAGCAGCTATGTCCCAGCTTTCCTTACTTGCCCAAGCCACCTTGCCATGCAGTGGGAGAAGGGCTCTGGGATCTGACTAAATCTTGCCCTGCCCTGAAGCAGCACAGTAGTATTTTGCAGTCAGAAATGTGGAATTCTATGTAAAAAAAAACATCTGGGATCTACTTTGATAGAAGGTATCTCAAATAACAGTATGATCATTGGAATAATGGCACGAATTGAGAAGAGTGATATTTATTATTAACTAGAGCAGTACAAAGTTCAGCATTCTCTTCTGGGCTCTGGTTTTGAACCTGGCAACGTTTACAGTGTAATTTTACACAACTTGAGGAAGCACCTGTAACTAACATGAAACTGGGGTTTTTAGCTGAAAAACAAACAAACAAACAAAAAAAACCACATTAACTACACAGCAGCTAAACACTACTGAAAATAAGCTGAATAGACATAAATGTTAAGTAACAGAAATTCACTGAAGGGATGTAACATTTTCTCCATTTAATTAAGCTACTTCATGGCCTGTATTGGTGCTGAATAACCACGAGAAATTGTGCAGAACTAGCAGTAAGAGACTGCTTTTATTTTCAGACTTATTGCCTGACTGACAGTCAAGGCTACAGACGATGAACGCTGCCAGGTGACTCAGCTGTGAAACCACTGATGCCTGTGAGGCAGTGTTGTAATGTGTGCACGGAGAGAAATCTGGGGCTTACTTTCCCAGAGCTGCTCGTCACCGGCTGCGTGTGACAGATAGGAGCAAGCATTGCACAGCCTGTGCATAGTCAGTGCTGCCAAAATAGAGAGTCAGCTTCCCTCCCCTTCCTTCATGTGACCGCAAATGCCCTATTTGTGTTTTCATTCTCCCTTTTGTTTAGACTTTTGCACAGAGGGGCCATTTTGTTCTAGAACTTTTTTTTTTTTTTTTTTCATGCCAAATATACTAGCAAAACTGCACTCAAATCCCAGACATTAACAGCACTTGATGCTGGCTGTGTATCCTGTCATATGATCTACCCTGGTGGAAAATGAAACATGCTCAGCTGAAGCATATAGAAAGTGAAACTTTGCCAGAACACAGCTACAACACAGGTTTCCTTATTTAATAATGTGCTAAATGCAATATTAAATCTTGCAGATTTTGTACAACTTCACCAAACTAGTTGCAAAACAGCGATAATTATCACTTTTGACATTTACAGTGAAGTGTGCCTTCAGTTTGACCAAAAAAAAAAAAAATCTAAGATATATATTTTTTAATTTCTGGTTTCTGAGAAGCTGATTTTGCTCATGTTTCTAAATGCTTTCCTGCAGTCATGGTCTTTTTTTTCTTTTCTTTTGGATGAAAACAGCAATTCTGATACGGGCACCATGCTTCAGAGCAAAGGAGCTAATAGGCCTTTCTATTGCAAAAAAAAAATATTGCAAAATTAATGACAATCATAAGATCTGATAACATGCATAATCCTTGAATTGCAGCCATGCCTGCTGTGAAAGAGTGAGTGGCCATGCGGGCAGAATTCCCCTGGACAATTGCAGACCATGGATAAATATTTCTGCAGTTCCCGGAGGTTCACTCTATAGCTGGTGGAGAGAACCAGGAACTTCTATAGCACAGTTCATCTGACCTGAAACAGATGTCAGATGTAGATTGCCCTGCCTGTGTATTTTTTAATTAAGCTTGTTATTCCTGATACAGGTAAAAAATAAACACTGAAGACTAATTCAGCTTTTGCCCCTAGATTACAGTAGGGTATTGCATTACAGTATATTCTTGTAGATCTTGGAATTAAGTTAGATAATGTGACAGTTCAGAGTGTTTTTTGTATAGAATCACAGAATATCCTGAGACCTGCAAGGATCATTGAACCCAACTCCTGGCTCCACACAGGACCACCCAGAATTCAAACCCCATGTCTGAGAGTGCTGTCCAAACGCTCCTTGAAGTCTGGCAGCTTGGGGCCTGACCACCCTCTGGTGCAGACCCTTTCCCTAACCCCCACCAGCCCCTCTCCTGACACAGCTTTATGCCGTTCCCTCGGGCCCTGTCGCTGTCACAGAGAGCAGAGCTCAGCACTGCCCATCCACTCCCTCTGAGGAGCTGCAGCCGCCATGAGGCCTCCCCTCAGCCTCCTCTCAGGGCTGAACAAATCCAGGGATCTCAACTACTCTTCACATGCCTTCCTCTCCTGACTCTTCACCATCTTCAGAGCCCTCCTTTGGGCATCCTCTGATAGTTTTATGTCTTTATATTGTGGCGCCCAACCCACACCCAGTGCTGAAGGTGAGGCTGCACAGCACGGAGCAGGGGTCAGTCCCTTCCCTCACCCAGTGGCAGTGCTGGGCCTGATGCCCCCCAGGGTACGGTTAACCCTTGTGGCTACCAGAGTACACTGCTGACTCAGATTCAACTTGCCATCAACCAGCACCCCCACATCCCTTTCTGCTTTGTATGCCGTCTCTTAAGTTCAGCTACAAATTGTTTCTTTTAAAGAAAGTTTGAGACTGTAGAAGAAAATACAATAGTTCTTTGTAAAAATCATTCATACTCCAGTTTTTCAAGTTCTCAAAATGTATACCAGTTTGCTTCATTTATAATGCTACTCCTTCAGTACAGACAGTTGGCTGCAGAATTAAACTCTAATGGAATTAAAGAATACAATATTAATATGTCTGTGTTATCAGTGAGAACCAATATGACTCACTTGGGGGAGAAATCATTATTGTGTTCATTGATGACTAATACAGTCCTAGTTTTTAAAATCTTTTATGTGAATTCAGACCTGTTAAATCTAGATACAAGTGCACCTCCTCCTCACTGACAGAACAAGCATAGCATTGTGTAACCAAATGCCCTGTAATAATTGCACCAATGCACTGAACTTCTAAGGAAAGCAATTACTGTCTTTTCATCAGGTTTAGTTCTAAAACAACTACTTCATAAAACGTGTGGCTCTGCCAACTGGTTTTTAATTAGCAGTATTTCAGAAATGGAACAAAGAGAAGAAAGTAATGATCTACCAGATCACTATAACTGCTCATGCAAGCAAATGCTTGATTGGGATCATCAGTGCTGAGTTTGTGAAGTACCCTGCAGTAGCCTGCATTGTAAGACATCAGAATTAAGACATACTGACTTCATCTTTTTGTTTCCCCAAATAATGAGAAGAATCATGCCAGTCACTTGGCTCACTCCTCACTGGCACCATAGCTGTAATAGTTCACATGGTTTCCTGGTTCAGAATAAATCTGAGAAGGCGTATGTTGAAGCCAAAGCTGCTGAGTGACAGCTGTTCACAATTCCTGGCTTCACTGATCTACTTACTATATCTTTAGAACTACATATAATGTTGAAGGCTAATTCTAAACAAACTGAGCTACCACTGTATCAGGTATAAGAAGAATAAATCCTTAATTTCCTTAACCAGGGACTTCCCACAGCCAGTAGCCCAAGAAGGGAAAATTAATCTGGATACCTGGAGGACAGTGCCAACTTGGCAAGAAAACACAGGATCCGCGAATCCTTGTAACTGTATGAAAATTACTAACCCAT
Organism: Pavo muticus; assembly: GCA_016647715.1. NCBI lineage: Eukaryota > Metazoa > Chordata > Aves > Galliformes > Phasianidae > Pavo > Pavo muticus. The sequence goes on along the minus strand of JACDJE010000085.1, from coordinate 1,238,248 downwards.
CATCATGAGAACAGACTGGAAAGTTACTAACTGTGTAACTTTTGTATGTAAATACTGAGCAAATAGTTTTGTGTGCGCTTGACCTGTGGGAAACCACTGAGCACCCCGGCTTGTGCAATCCTGAAATAAATAAGCAGTATCTCTCCTGAGTGTGTGATGATTGACTTATTGCTAACCAGGCAACAAATCTGCTTTTCAGACAACAATAATGGAATACAATTTCTGTGGTGTATCTTCTTTACCCTTCTTTACTTTAGTTGCAGAGAGCTGGATAGTTGGAGAGTAGCTATGAACTGCTCCAATCTAAAATTATTTTGCTCCTATGTCACTACTTAGCGATAAAATGCCAGGCATATCCCTTGACCCCTACCACGCAACCAGCTTTTCACACTCCTCCCTCTTCAGGCCCAAGTTTAAGCAGGGAGTTACTTTTTTTTTTTTTTTTTTTTTTTACACTTTTTCATTATGTGAATTGCTCCAGATGCCCTTTTGCTTTAACTTACTCCTATAAGCTTCCTTCTGGGAATGCAACATCTGTCTTCATGATTACAAAGTAGTCAGGATTATGCCTGTTGGACTGCCACCAAGCAGACTTCATATCCCATCCACTCCAGAAACGTTCCTCAGGACCCTAACATGAACTTCTTGCCTGTACCTGCTTGTACAGCTGCTTGTATATTGCTACTGCTGACTCAGCAGAGCCAATCAAGGATTTAAGAGCAGGTTCTTATTTTATAGCTCCTCAAAAGGTGTTTTACAATCAGTGTAGGGATGATTAAAGCTTACTATGTCATTAACCAAGATGTATTTAGTTATCTGTCATCTCTGCCAGCCTCACGTAGCTATATGGGACACCCAGGAGTTTCTCAGGTGGTTAGTAGAAATACACATATGCACCTGATGTCACAGGAGGTATCCTAAGGTATGCAAGACATTCATATGGAGCAGAAACGGAGGCTATGGGAGACTTAGAGGTGCTGTTCTGAAAGAGGCAGTAGCTGAAGGCCACATGCAGTGCCAAGAAGCTGAAGGCCACATGCAGTGCCAAGAGCACCTTAAAGGACACTCTTTAAAGACACACTCAGTCCATGGCAATAGGAGGTGTTCCGGGGGGGGGGGGAGTGCAATGGGAGAAGCAGGACAGGCATTTATCAGCTGTTGAAACAACACTAAATTCAAAGCCAACGCTCAAGTTTCTGTATTACTGACCTTATGAAGAATTGCAGAACTTGGAATGCTGCCTGCTGCTCTATAGATACAAAAATGTGGAATTGAAACATGAGACAAAGTTACTGAAGGAACAAGACCGGGGAGGTTGAACTGCTGGCATTCCCCTACCGCAGAGAGTTTGCAGTCAGCAGTTACAACGTGAGACCAGGGATGAACATCACACTGGCAATTGAAAGAAGTTCAAGAAGCTGTGAAGTATTAGAAAAGAAGGAATTTGTGGATCAGACCATTTGGATCGCCAGAGGGCAACCTGATCATTGAAAAAAGCACTGCAGAAAAGCAGAGTATGGTTGCATCCCTCTGTGTAGGATTAAGAGATGAAGATGCTGGCCACTAGGACAGGGTGACATCCTTCCGATTTGTGCCTATTGGAACCTTTACACTGAAAGCCCATTCCTGTACTCTCCATATGCTGTTTTACAAAAGGAGTTGGAACAGATGATGTTCCCTGCATTCAGATGGCTCTGGTAATTATCAAAATAGACCCAGAACTGATGCGAATAGGCATGAGCACCATTGGGAAATTCGAAGTAACAACCAATTCAACTCCAGAACAAGTAGGAATTGTATCACAGGTTCCTGGACTCCTGAGGGATACCACTGCCAAGCTGACAGTGGGGCTTCTAGAAACCCTAGGAGTGCTGGTGAAAGATTTTAACAAGGAAGTAAGTTGAGACTGCAGAACTCTCTGATGTTTGCATTCTCAGGGAATTGATGCAATTCCCACAACTTAGAACCCTTTCATTGGCCAGCTGAGTTCCTCTTAGAAGTAGCTAGGCTGTTTGCTCTGCCTGTGTTGAGTAGAGGCTTCAGAACATCACAGCCTTCTTGATTTGGAAATAGATTTCCAATCGCAACGTGTTCACGTCTGATTTATACTAACTTGTGTTTGTATCAACACTCCCTTTTAGGGTCAGCAGAATCCAGAATGGATTTTAGACTGCACTGAGTGGAGAGTAAAACTCTCTGAGTAAAAACAAAAGGTGAGTACTGCCGTAACTAAGGCAGCTCTGATACTGCCCTGTAATGTAATTTTGTAGCACTGCTATGTGGACCATATGGTGCTCATCTAGACCACCTTTGTGTAATTTAACGTACATTCTGTTGTGATAAGCCTGTGGTCATTTCCTGGCCAGCATTTTGTGAAAAACACATTTGGAATATGCTATGAAGTGCTCTGGCCTGTACATTACAGCTAGGCCAGGCTATTCTTTTATTCTTCTGTCTATCGTGTTTGCACCCGTCTACAAAGTGTTTTTTGACAGTAATCCCAAACCTTCTCAATTTAGGCTAGTGCATGTTTAGTTGGTCAGGGGGGTGGAAAAAAAACACAAAGGACTTTTTTTTTCTCTGCCTTATGGTATTCAGCAGTTCTGAAACAGATGATACTGTGGTAGCAGTATCAATGTTATTAAGAAATATATTTGGCAGAGTATTTCCTTTCCTTATCAAAGATACGTTAGTTTTGTCCAAGAGACAGCATAACAGACTCTTGCATTACGACATTTTTCTTCCCAGACACCATTATCTTTATGAAACTTTTCTTTTAAAATATGTTCTGGAGCCAACTGAGAAATGCTTAAAATGTGACCGCCAGCATCAACCATAACTTAAATATGAACATATGCTTGTATGGTGTGCGAATATTTCAAGATCACATAAACATATTTTAAGGATGTTATTTAATGGATGATACGCAATTTAGATTTCTTTTTTTACTCAATATTTTTTCAGTAGTTTTTTGCTCAAGACCTAGTGTATAGATCTTAATACCTAGAAGCCAAAGAGAACAGGCAGGCAAGGACTGGCTATCTGACCTTTTTACAATGAATCATCAACACAGAGAAAGCACAACCAGAAAAATACTGTAGAAAATATCAGGGAGAGAACAAATGAAAAGAAACAATCCATTAAGAGTCTCCCCCTCTCCCCACAATTTCAAAAAACAAAAAAAAAAACAAAACAAAACCCAAATACACAGAAACAAAAGTATTTAAGGTAAGCCATTTGAGATTGTGTGCAAACATTAATGCAGACAGAAATGAAGTGGGATGTCAAACAGAGGCCACCATATAGAAACAGAGGAGCCTGAAAGGATTTCACAGCTAAAGCTGGGTTGTTTTTCATTTTTCACACAGCTGAAATGGGGAAAGTTCATGTGTTTGTCTGTAATTAGGTAAATTCATATGTAGCTGTCAACAAATACTTTGACTCAAAATAGGAAATTTTTGGTGTCAACGACCTAGTTTCTCTATAGAACAGGACACAGATAAACCTGCAGCACCAAAAATCATTACGTAATGTTACGCATATCATTCAGTAGGAAAATAGAAAAACTCTAACATTCAATTTAAGACAAATTCTGCAATGACTACTGCAAATGAAAGGGGCAATGCATGTGTCATTTAAGCACACACTGCTGTGTGTCATGACCTGTCTAGGCTTATTTGCTTTCATTCTTCAGCTTAAACCGATGACGTGTAAAATTGGAGAAGGGTTACAGATCAGTGATTTGGGAAATATTATATTATTTGAAAAATTTCTTGAAAGAAATCACTGCAGTGCTTTGACAACATGAATTAAGACTTCTTCACAGTACTGCAGTTTTACATGCAAGAAAACAAGGAATTTTTCCATGAGAAAAAAATGTTCCATTCCATTCCACAAAAAATGAGGTCTCAAATGATGCACTTGAATTATGTTTGACCCAAGTATTCTCTTGTTGCTTACACCTCCATGGTAATGCACAGTACACTTGTATCCACATGCTTTTAAGAAGACACTCCAATACCGCATAATTTTAAAGGCCACAAGGATGATCGGAGGGCTGGAACACCTCTCCTACACAGACAGGCTGAGGGAGTTCAGTCTGGAGGGGGGCTCCAGGGAGACATCGTTGTGGCCTTCCAGTATTTAAAGGGCAATTATAAACACGGGTGGAATCAACTTTTTACATGGGTGATAGGACATGGGGGAATGGTTTTAAATTAAAGGAGAGGAGATTTTGATTAGATGTCGGGGGAAAGTTTTTCACAGAGTGGTGAGGTGCTGGCACAGGTTGCCCAGAGAGGTTGTGGATGCCCCATCCCTGGAGGTGTTCAAGGCCAGGTTGGATGGGGCCCAGGGGAAAAATGATTTAGTGCTTAATCTAGCAGTTGGCAACCCTACCCATGCAGAGGATTGGAACCAGATGATCTTTGAGGTCTCTTCCAACCCAAGCCATTCTGTGGTTCTGTAATTTTAAATAACCAGTTTCCACTGCATGTTCCGGGCTGTATTTTAACTCTTCTGCATGGACTTCAACTGTAAGTTTTTGGAATTGATGTTTGAAAGGTGTTCAGCTCCTAACTTCAAAAGTTCAGTGAGATACTGAATTCATTTGGGTTTATTCTAAAACTGTTTTCAAGATTGCTAGATCTGCAACAGCCCGTCCCATGTTCAAACAACTCTGATGATACAGAAGAATGGCAAACAGACTACTTATTTTGGAGGTATTGTACTACTCAGGACTTATTGCACGAATTCTAGGTGTTCTTTGGTGGTGGTGTTTTTTTTTTTTAAATCTCTCTACATTGCTTTGTCAGAATTAGCTCTTGTGGCATATGGGATATTCCCTCCCTTTAAGATAAAAACTAGAACCTCAACAAAATTTAAAAAGAAAATGCAAGAGATTGGGAAAAAAAAATGTTCTTAAAAAAAAAAACAACAAAACAAGCCCATGCATGCTTCAGTGCTTCATCACTTCAGCTAGTATGTGAAAACCTGAGATACTAAATAGAAAACGATTACCCAAAAATGCTACATGCAAGTCATTGCCTAAACTGAGAAACATCAAATTTAAAGAGTCTAATGAATGCACTTTAACATTCAATGTTAAATATATTTGAAGCGTAATAAAAGTGATGAAAATTATGCTCTCTCTGATAATATCCAATTTGATTATTTTTATTAGCTAAAATCACCTTCACTAAATTATGTATTACAGTTGATGTCAAATTCAGGAGGGAACTTGATGGTAAATGAAAAGCTTAATTAACTTGATAGTCTAAGTTAAAGGGTATGCATGACTATACAGATCTTAGGCCAAATATAAAGAAGCAGCATTCTTTAGTAGTTAGTATTCATACCACAGCCAGTGTGATGAGACGCTTTTCTTAATGTCTTGTCCAACAATGAATACATGCTGGTATGTGTTGTTCATCTCACATAATCACATATACCTGACAAGAGGGAAGGGAGAAAAGACTGAGGCTGGGTCACAATGGTGGATCTCAACAAAATGGTCAAATATTATGGCTGCCCTTCAGTAGAAGTCCAATTTGGAGGGCTATGGAAAGGCAGCTCTTACCAACCGTTTCTGTGGCGAACTCTGAAGAGAACTTTGCCTTAACTGAAGGGTTGGTCTGAAAAGCCACCCTCACTTAAAACAACAGGTGGTGATTGGAGCAAAACTGAACTCTTTCTATTTCTGAAGCATTCTGCTTTCATTACAGCTACCATAATTATCCTTCACACTGCTGCCAGGACCATTACTTTTGGTTGTTCTCAACATTTTTCACCTTCCTCAGCACCTAGAACTGCATTCCTGACCAAGTGAGACTTGGAGCCTAGATCCATCCAGTAGCCAACACCTGTTTCTAAGAACTCCCCATGTATTCAGTACGTTCATGCCAAAATGGCCAATTTGTTCCAGAAAGATAAATAAGTCATGCACATTAGGCAGCAGTAAAGGACTTGGAAACTACTGATTTCTCTTTTGGCAGATGCTGGTGAGGAGAGCCTTTGCATTCAATGCCGAATGGCTCTCCCAGCTCATGTATTCAGTGCAGTATTAGAGCCTCAAGATGCGTACGGCATACAGAACTTTGCATTTGTATTCAAACCACCGCTGAATTTAGACTTGTTTTACAGGTTAAACTCCTTATTTTTCAACAAAAGCTAGCAAACACTGGGAACTCTTAACTCAGTAACAGATATGCAGCACTACTCCTTGCCTTAACCAAAAGAAAACTTTCAACTTCCATCTCCCTTCTTATCTCCAGAGCTATCTCAGGTAGGGATAGATAAGTTTATGACTGAGTAAAGTGCAGCTCCCCTTACCCAGTTCTGGTGTACTGCAAGCTGCCTTCCAAATCAAGCTCTTCCCACTCCCAGCAGCTGCTGACAACACCTTCGGAATGTGTATGCAATTGGTTTGCAGTGGGATTGGGGGGAAAGAAAAAAAGAGTTGTTCTTCCAACTAGGAACGATACTTTTGTATCATTAACTAAGCAAAACCAGTAAATACAGAATTCAGAAAGTTTTACTTATTTTTAAAGTCTGATGTCCTGGCAGATCCTGTGATAAATCTGCTCATTTCTATATTAAAAGTAGCAACATATTCTGATTACTGTAACAGGTTGATTTCTCCACTACTCATTTTGATTTCAATTGCAGATGTACCCATAAGTAGAAGGAATCAGAAGTTAGTGCTCACATCTTTAGGGCTTCCATCAGTACACCTGAATGGCAGGGTAGAAACGCACAGATTCTTCACCGCAACAACCACAGCTGTGCAGCCTATCAAAACAAATTTAGCAGCATAAATTCAACCTTTCGGATACACCGCCCTCCTCCAAAACCTTATAAAAATACCAGTGCAACATAGAGCCATTTTACAAAACAATTGTCTTTATAGAAAGGTATTTTAGTGGTATATGCTGAGGTAAATGATAAAAGTAGACCCAGAGGGCATTACCAGTGTTATGAAGAACTCCAGATGAAATTTGGCCAAAAGCCTGTTTTATAAAAGCTAACATTTACCTACCAGTTATGAATATTTACCTACCAGATATGATTGCTGGTAAGGTACTTATTGCTGTAATACTTCAAAATTACTTTTCAGATTACAAATTGAAAAATATATGAAATTAGATCAGTATGAATGTTAGGTATTAGCTGTAACAAATTGTAAAAGGCATTGTACCAAGTTTTCTTAATTGTTTACTAGCCAATTTGATTGTAGCAGGTAAATAAACTACAGCATACATTTTACCTGACGCCATGCATCAAAATCACCATAAAAACTAAGTTTATCAAAGTCCAATTCCACAAGGAAAACATGAAAAAGTGCAAATTATGTACCCAGTATTTCTGTCACAGCTGTTTTTTCTTAATATGGCATGAAAAAGGTTTACAGCATATATTAAGAAAATTCTTACAAGTGTTCACCTCAATGCTTATATATACAACATTTTGCTCAAAGTGCTCGGTATATTAAAAAAAACTGATTGGATAAAAATATTTAAACAGTGCTTTCTGAACGTTCAGGGAAAATTCATATAATACATCAGTCCCATTGGTTTTCCTCTTCACTCAGTGCAATGAGATGCAGAAGTCACATCAACTTCATGAAAACTTAGCTCGCCACAGTGCCAGAAAACCTCAGTTACAGTGGCATTCTTGGTGTCCCATTGGGAGTGGGTCTCTTATTTTTTTGCAAATGGCTTTGATGTTTTCGAGATCTTACTACTTTCATTCTTACTTCAAATACTTCTTGTATGGCTTTTCGAAAACAATGGAAATTGTAGTCTATTAATCCTACAGAGACAGAAATGTTTTCCATATTAATAAAAACATTTACACAAATGAAGTAATCACAAGTTTGTTTATATTCTACATTTACTGAAATACCACATTCTTTCTAGAGGTCATCATCAGTGAATTCTCCAGGCGATTTTTTCTGTGCTAAGCAGAAGTACATTTAATAAATACAAGTAATTCAGTGAGCATCACAGTTTCCTATCGTATTAACTGCACATATTGGTCTTAGGAGAACACAAAGAGAAGTACTTTGGCAGATAAGAAAGCTTTAACTTAATAAAGAGCTTTGGAGAAGCACCCAGGATGCTACAATATAAATTAAATTGTTTCCCAAATTATGGTGTCATTTTGCAACTTTACCTCACAGAAGAACCGTGATAAAAATACGTATCATCTAGTAGTAAAAAATAATTCATTTTTTTATAATATGTAAGTTTTGAAACAGATACTCTACAGCTATATTACCAAATAGCAGCCAGTTATACTTCATTTTACACTCTAACTGAAAACTAGCATAACAGTCATGTTGTTAGATTACATACATACAAAATAGGCAGTTAAAATTACCATGTGAGTGGGCTGACTCTGATCCCACAGAAAAGCTGTAAAGCCATACTGGTAGTCAATCAGAAGACTTATTGGGTGCTATAAATTGTTTAATACTGCCATACAGTTTTAAAACTTTGGTACCGAGCTGATGACTTCAGACAGGGTTAATTGCCATAAGCTTTCCTAATGTTGTGTTTTCCATCTCAATTTCCTTAACAGGAGATAATACGAATTTGAAATACTTTATACCCAACATGTTATTTTTTTTTTTTTCCAGAAATTGCTTTCCTTCTCCCTTGAGTTCAGACAACGTACTCAGTTGAAGTTTCCAGACACCAAAATAAAACTGCATTATAATACCAAACCATACTGCTCATGAGTACTGACTTCAATACGAAGTGTCCCAAATTACGTAGACACAACAATCTGACACAAGCCTGCACAAAGCCTAACAAGTATTTGCTCAACACTGTGTCTTTTCTGAAACAGTCCTGTTAGTGGGCGTGTTACAGTAACACTTTTTAATGCTTACAGCAAAACCAACACTGGCAGCATCTAACTTTCATAGATAGTAATAGTGGTACAGACACGTGAGGTAAAGTGACCAGGTAAAGTTCTATAAAATAAAAGCTAAACAGTTCAGCAGAGATGACATGAGTACTGTGTTCACAAACACGATGACACTGACTGGTGAATTAGTATCACAAGAAACGGGTCAACAAGCCAAAATGATGGCTCATTTTTCCACTGTTCATTTCCAGTTTGGGGACATTTGAAGCCCAGTAATTCAGTGAACACCACACCAGTAAGCAATGTGGTATTTCACTAAGCTTTAAGTGTTGACCTTGACTAGGGTCAGCGCAGGATAAGAAACGTTAGGCACTTTAACTACAAAATATAAATGCTGCCTAGTTCCCAAATGTGCAGCTTTTTAAAAGCCTACTTTCAAAGACAAGAAAAGCGAGAACATATTTCTATCAGCTAGTTTCAATACTTATCCCTTGGTTATGGCACGCAAGCTGTTCAAAACGCATATGCTAGTGCCAATAGTACAAAGCAACGCTAGCCAAGATAAATTGACACATTCTACTGTTGCAGATGGAAGCTTCATTGCAATGAATGTAAACTGTATGCTTTCTTATCAGAAAGCAGTCAAATATACTTATGATTTCATCTTAATGTCAGCACAATACTTCATGCCTTTAACCATGTTATGTAAGCTCTATCAAGTTGTACTTGTAATATTTGTGATATAGCTAGAGGCTGTATCAGCTAATGACAATCAGTGTTATTCATTAACTTGTTCCTATAAGGTAAAATAATGTAATATTAGAAAGTGGTAAATACCTTTTCTCTCAAAGCTTTCTTCTCTCACAAAGCAAACAAGAGCAAGGAATTTTGTCACTTCTTTTAAATAAAGGACAGTTGTATTGTTCAGTTTTATGATTGCCATTGATTCTTTGTCATAAGGAGTTCCAGTGCCATCATCTTTAAGCCTGAAAGGCAATATTCAAGCAAACAAACAAGATAAGGCATCGGATGAGTTAAAAGTACTTCCAGGTAGGTTCTTTCACCAGATAACCTCAATCTTTATGAAATTTTCATTTTAATCTTTCAGGGAAATTCTTCAAGCTCCACAATGCATAAACTAAGCAGACACAGAGATTAAACTGTTTATTCAAATACACCTAGAAATCAGATCATTAGGTTTCCAAGAACCTAACACGGAGCCCTACTTTCTTCAAACCATTTACCATAAAGTTGTCTGTTTTCTTTTAATCACTGCACTATATTGCAAACTTATCTAAAGCATGTGAACCAGTAAGTCTGTACTGGTAATTCCAAATCCAATAACCTTGCTTCAGCATTGGCAGCTGACTGATAGTGTACACCATCATGAGACCTTCCTCATGAGACACTGGCTTTTGTAACATCATATCACGAAGACATTTCTCCTTCACGAATGATACACCATGACAATCACTGTATTGGCTTTGGACCTTGTCATTTTACTCTCATTCCTGAATGCACACAGAGATCTTCTTAAATGGGTAGTTATCACCAATCTCCCAGAATAATGATCATCAATAATATTTTAAGGCAACAGGTTTCACAGATGTTCCAGGAACAGAGGACAAGAAATGAATTCCAATATCATGCTTTTAGCTTACAGCTAAAAACCTTGACAGGCAGGTTTCTATGACAAATGCTAAATGATTACACAAGAGACAGTGGCAGAATGAAATTGACTATAATGCCTCCCTGTTGTGTTATACAGATAATAATTTTAAACCACAAGAACTGTATCTTTCTCTCCACACATAAAATGGCTACAGAATTAGAATCCTTCATTGTACACCTCTGTAAAACACAAGTTCTTGTACGGTTAAGAGATCAAATCTAAAATCTGAAAGATACAGTAGAACACACAACTAAATAAATTTTACAGAAATATTCAACAATCTGTTGTTCTTTTGCTGTTCTAATGGCTACTGTACACCTGCACCAGGATTTTCCCCCATACCTTTTCAAAGAGTGCAAAAGATCTATAAACAGACTATCAAAGACTACCGCATTCTCAGAAGCAGATACTGTGGTTTAGCCTCCAAGTCTATGCACCTTAATGCACTAATTCTTAATGCACCCCTGCCTTTTCCAGAAATAGCTAGTATTGCACTGGGCCAAGCCATTTGAAACACCAACATAACTTACAAGGAAAGCTGATGACACCAAACTAAGTGTGCAGCTGACACAACAGAAGGGAGGGACACTGTCCAGAGGGACCTGGACATACTCAATAAGTGGGCACGTAACAATCTAATGAGGTTTAACAAGGCCAAGTACAGGTGCTGCACTTGGGTCAAGGAAATCCCAGATAGGAATACAGACTGGGAGAAAAACTCATTGAGAGCAGCCCTGTGCAGAAGGACTTGGGGGTCCTGATGGATGAAAAGCTGTACATGAGCCAGCAGTGTGCTACTGCAGCCTGGAAGGCCAAGAGTATCCTGGGCTGCATCAAATGAGGGGTAGCCAGCAGGGCGAGGGAGGGGATTGTCCCCCTCTACTCTGCCCTCATGAGGCCCCATCTGTACTGCATCCAAGCCTGGGACCCCCAGTACAGGAAGGATGAGGAGCTGTTGAAGTGGGTCCAGAGGAGGGCCATGAAGATGACCAGAGGGCTGGAGAACCTTTCCTATGAAGAAAGGTTGAAGGCAAGAGGGTATATTTAGGTTAGATGCTAGGATGAATTTTTTACTCAGAGGGTTGGTGAAGTGCTGGAACAGGCTGTCCAGAGAGGCTGTGGATGTCCCATCTCTGGAGGCATTCAAGTCCAGGTTAGATGGGATCCTGGGCAGCCTGATCCAGTGATTCACAACTCTGCCCATGGCAGATGGGTTGGAACTAGATGATCTTTAAGGTCTCCTCCAGCCTAAGCCATTCTATGAGAGTTCTCCAGTCACTAAAGGATACGAAGCTGAAAAATACAAATTTTGTGCAGGGAAAAGAGGACAAGCAAAAAACTGATGGAAGAGTGAAGCAGCTCTTTAAGGCCAGCAGAGGCCACTAACTATTAAACACAACTACATACAGCCTCACATTTAATTATTTATTTTAAATGACAGACATCCTTCTGTTGAATTTGGCCCTGGGGAACAAAAAGATAGCTAATATTTCCTTTTATTTTAGGATGGCTACTTCCCACTCCTTCCCACAAAAAATAAATCACTCACATAGAAAGAGGAAGGTGCTTGCAAGAGAAGCTGGGCAGGGAACACTGTTGCTAGCAGGTGATCTGCACATAAGAGGCCCTTAATTTCCTCCTTCTCCCTTACTCATTCTCATTATTTTTACATCCACATAATTCTTATTTTGAGGTCATTCAGATTCTAAGTACATAGCTCCATGGAAAAAAAAACAATTTACTTACCCATATATACAAGAAATGTCAATCACAACATCTATCATATCACAGCAGAGCTCGTAAGTTTGCATATCCACTGGAGTACTGTCCGTTGCAATATAGATCTTACTTACTACATCAAATAAAAATGCTTTTTCAATCCCAGAATTCTATTGAAGAAAGAAAGAAAGAAAAATGAAATGTAAGCCCTATGTTTGAATTAGTACCAAGATTTTCTGTTTCCCTACTTGCCTATTGCACAAAATGTAAGGTTAAGTAGGAGTTAATTTGCAATCAAGCTCATTTTGAGCAATGACATATTTGTAGCAAGCTGTGATGGCTACAGACCTTCCATACACTTCTGGCTTTGATAGAAGTTAGGTTCTCAAACTTCCTCTCTAGAAAACATCTGGATAACTTACACTTATTTTCAGTGTAAAACACAAGCTAAAAAATTCCAAGATCAAGCTTCTGGGGTGTTGTTTCTGACTGTAGCAATGGACATAAAAAGAAAACTATAATTTAAAGTTATTCTAACTGGACATGTAGGATGGTGAAAACAAAGAAAAGAAAAAAATTGATTGATAAAGACAGTAGGAATCAGGAACTAATTTCTCAAGGAAATTGAGAAATTGTTTCATCAGTAGCTGTTCTACTGCATAGTTCCTTAGAACATTTTTTATTCAGAATCATAGGAAAAGACCAGTATTTTGATGGTGCCTTTTCAGTTTTCATATAGAATTTGTGGTTAAAGACATGTTTAAGGCTTGCTAATGTGACAGCATCTATGCTCCTGTCATCCTGCCAAGCTACTCAAGGCTCTCTCCATACTGAACATGTACTGTTATCTGCAACTCTCAGATAGTAGGCAGGAATGCTAGCTCAGTCTCAGCTTATACTGTTTGTGTAGATAAAGTAAACTGCCATAAACCTCTGTTTCCTAGAGTGGGAATAAAAAAACAAAACACACATACTGAAAACTGAAAACAGTAGCTTTGTGTGGTCATATCAAGGGTTTGCACCTGGGCAGCTGTCCCAACATCAACACAAAAGACAACTTCCCAGTACTGCTGAAGATCAAGCTGACAAACATGCTTCAGAATCCAAATACATAGGAACAGAAGCAATCTTCTCCCATTAAACCCTATTTTTTCCATATATGGGCCTCCCTTTTAGTATGATTTGGGACTGCTGCCATAACTGTTTTGTAACTGTCAAAAACTGAAAACCCATAGCAACTTTTAATAGTTTCAGTTTTTGGGAATGGTCTTAAACTGAGACAGGGGAGGTTTAGGTTAGGTATTAGGAGGAAGTTTTTCACACAGAGGGTGGTGACACACTGGAACAGGTTGCCCAAGGAGGTTGTGGATGCCCATCCCTGGAGGCATTCAAGGCCAGGCTGGATGTGGCTTTGGGCAGCCTGGTCTATTGGTTGGCAACCCTGCACATAGCAGAGGGGTTGAAACTAGTGGTCCTTTTCAACCCAGGCCATTCTATGATTCTTTTGTAGTTACAGAAGTTTTGTTCCTGTGTTTTCTTTTGTAAGTGAATAACACATAATTAGAGACTAAAGTGACCCTCACACTTCCCAAATTCCTCATAATAAGCAGAAAGATTTCAACCTTAGGTATTAATTCTTCCACTGCTGGGCATCCAGATAAGGTTGGAAATATTCATTCACAGCGGTAACAGAGGTGAATTTCTTGCATTTCATTATGGAAAAGGACTTCATGAATGGCTCATTTCTTTAGCTCATTAATAGAAAAAAATATTCAAGAGAAAAGTATACTCTCTGGATACCCTATGTACATGAGCTGAAGCACATGATATATAAGGAGACTCTCAGAGAACTGGGATTACGCAACCCGAGGAAAAGAAAGCTCACTGCTGTCTATTAACATCTATTGAGAGGATGTGCAGAAGACAGGTCCAGACTCTTCTCAGAACAAGTGTTGAAGGGCAAGGGGCAAAAGACAAACTGAAATTCTATCTTAAAAAAAAGTAAAGCACACAAAAAAAATCCAAACAAACAACAACAAACACAACCTTTATTAGCGTAAGAGTGGTAAAGCACAGGGAGCATGCTGACCAAAGAAGTTGTGGAGTTGCTACCCTTGGAGATACACAAAGCTGAATTGGACTCAGCCCTACGCAATCTGCACATAATAGCTTGGCTTTCAACAGGAGCTGACCTCTAAAGGTACTGCTCAGCCTATGTGGCTCTATGAGTCTACATGTTTTTTAGCATTAAGAACAAAACTGTATGTGTATTTATTTTGGTTATTCTGGCCACAGTTAATAGCTGTGCAATTACAATATTCAAGCAATACATGAATTCTGACGGCACTTCACATACTTCTACAGATGTTGTCCAATAAGAGATTAATCACCAGATTTACCTGTAAATACCATCTGAATATATTTCTTAAAAAGAAAACTACTTTCAAACAAAAGAGAAACTTGGAACTTGAGCCTGCAGTGTCATTCTTGAGGAGTCAACTATAAAATTTTATATTATGTAAGGGGAAATTTAGTTGAACATATAAGAAGTACCTTAAAATATTAAGATGTCAGTGACAATATTGTAACATTTAACAATGAGAAGTGATACACCCATCTCAGAATTCTAGCAACTGCAGCCTGTCAACACTTGCAGTGGCAGTTCAAAAGGTTTTCATCTTGAGATGTCTGCCATGCCAGCAATTACACGTGGTAGTAGGGTAAAACTTAGCATCTTAAACCATTGTTGCATTAACTTGAAACTGATACGGTATGGTAGGATCTGCTGAGAAACTGGCAAGTCTCCTTCTGTTCAACTTTGTATGGTGACAGAAACCTCTACAAAAGGGGAGGATGGGCTGCCAGTAGTAGTAACCACTAAATTGTACCAGAATGACCTCTCTGATTTCATTTGCTGGAGTTTTCGGTATGCCTTAAATTACAAAACCAAAGGATTTGCCAGAATGTTTGTGAGGATATTTATCAAGATAAACGTACCAATAAAAACAATTATGAAGCCATAAGAAGTCAGGGAGCTTTAGGTAAAAATTACTATTCAAAGAGACATCATTAACACACAGATAGCAAAAATGACAGTGAGAAATCAACTGTTAGATTAGATGAGTGGGCTTATCTTTCTCCTTTAAAATATGGAGACTAAGTCGGAAGCTGGCCCTAAAAAGTAGTTTTTACACATTCACACATCACACAACTTGACTACTTGGTAAGGCCACAGGAAGAAGAAAAACAGACATCCCTCCACACGAAGCTGGTGTTAGCCAAAATTTACATGGGTTTTGAACACCAAACCATTCTTTAGTTATTTTGTTTTACAGGCAGTTAAACTAAAGAATGTAGAAGCAGCATGATCAAATGTACAAGCTGTATGAGCTAACACACGGTGGCACTATAAAAGTTGGTTAAAAACCTGAGGTGAACTCAAGGGTGATCACTGATCTATTTTTGTAATCACCAGCTTTTGTGTTGGAAGTCTTCATGGCACATCCTCATGAATACTGCTGCAAACCCAAACTAGAACACCAACACACCCACATTCTGATAACCAACACATTAGCTTCCTGAAGTAAGGCATGAACAAAATCTATGTCAAGATTCCTAACCTGATTAGTTGTCACTAAGTTGCTAAAGAGGCGCCCACTAATTCTACACTAGAGAACGATGTTTAGTCTTGCTATGGTTGCAAATAAGAGTCATTCTGAGTCTCCCGTCTACAGATGGAAGATGCTCTTATAAACAGAAAGCAAGCTTTCTGAGGACACAGTGAAGCAGCTACATCTTGTTCTATGCCTCTGACTGTTATGTTCTATTTGGAGCTAAGAAACAGGTTGAGACTCTTGGCCCTACTGGGCAGAGGAAATAGCTTATCTCTCAGGATTACTTCTCTAAATTTCCCATTCATCTGAATGAGTTGTTCTTCCCTACCAGTCATATCTGATACTCTAGATATTATGGGGGCCTTCAGTCTGGGTGCCCCAGATGCACAAACAACTGTTGTCATTCAGGAAACAGCTCATGCTCAAGGCATGTAGTGGTTTGATACAAACTTTTCAGCAACTCCAGAGTGAGAAGACCCTACACAGAGATCATACTTGTGATATGAGTAACTAGGGCAGTTCTGGAATTAAGATTATCATTCAGCCAGCTTTCTCATTAATACTATATAGCATATTCAAAATAATACCTAATTGCTCCAGAACTATAATCATCAACCATCATTACCTTTCTACCCTAAGT
The DNA here is from genome assembly GCA_016647715.1 of Pavo muticus. Taxonomy (NCBI): domain Eukaryota; kingdom Metazoa; phylum Chordata; class Aves; order Galliformes; family Phasianidae; genus Pavo; species Pavo muticus. The sequence goes on along the minus strand of JACDJE010000085.1, from coordinate 1,221,732 downwards.
GGAATGCAGGGCTGGATGATAACCGGCATGCAGTCCAGCCATTTTGGTGGAAAGAGGTCTTTGTCATAAACCGTTCCTTATGAATTGGTTGCCTAATAGTAAGAGAATAAATTTGGGAAAGACTCTTCTTTAATCCTAGCTCTTCCTTTCAGCAAAACAGCCAGCCTCCCTCTCTCCCAGTTTTCACACCCCACACTGAGAAACTGTGAAGTCTAATTTTATCCTACAGGCTGTTGAATGATATTAAATAATTTCATGACTTCAGAATCACAAAAAGGCAAACCAAAATGCCTTGCTTGGAAACTAAAGTTTGACTAATGCTAATGCAAGGTACAAAAAAGGGTACAGTTTCAGGAGTCACTAGGATCTGAACTAATGCATCAAGAAAAGGAGGGAACTCCACTTTTTCACAACTACTTACTGTGTTTCCATTTCCTCATTGTCACATGTTCCCATTTCTTACCATGGGCGACAAAAAGAGTATGTTGTTCTCCTCCATGAGCTGCTTTTGACTAAATGAAACAGGCAAAAGAACTGGACAGTTTTCTACTGTATCAGTATGTGCCATTGTGACCCCACAAGGGAACAGGCAGGTGTCACAACCAGTATAAAGGAGGGGAACAGACCACACAGGAGAACAAGCAATTACCTCACAGTAACAGCAAGATGTTAGACATACAAAGTTCCCTAACTGGCCTAGGAAATAACTGTGGAAGCTGTGAAAGCTGTGGTGGACTCTACCTCTAAAAACGTGAAGACTACATTTTCACAAGAGAGATAAATTTCAATGCAAAATAGAATAAATTCTAGGAAGTACTACAGACAATTCTCTTATGTAAGAGGTCAGACCAGATGACGCTCCTTTAAGAATTTATCAACACAAATTTCAAGTACTACTTAAAAACTGCATGCAGCACAGACCTTTGCAACATTCAAATGAATTTAAAAGCAGGAAAGCAATGACTTTTTCTCTCAGAGAGTGGTCAGGCACCGGAATGGCCTGCCCAGGGAGGTGGTGGAGTTGCCGTCCCTGGCAGTGTTCAAGAGGCATCTGGATGAGGAGCTACGAGATATGGTTTAGTGCTTGTGGTAGCAATGGTAATGGGAGGACGGTTGGACTAAATGACCTTGTAGGTCCTTTCCAACCTATTCTATGACTGCTAATGCACAAAAATACCTGCCATTTTCACTCAGAAAATACTGTATCTCAGCAGCTCAGCAATACTGTCAGACAAAGAAGGGAGGCCTAGCTGCATGTGAGTGCATTTCAACTGTGTTTTGATAATTCCTCTGAATGTTCGCGTTGCTCACAATCTCTCAGAAGGCAGCAAACAGTGTATTTCAACATGCATGACGGTCATAGCTTCATCTATAGACAAAATATGTAACAAGTACTTACTGAAATAAAGATGTTAAGCAGATTTTCCAGTGTTGGGAGCTGTGGGATCAGTTTCTGTACCACTTTGCTAAATGCTTCAAATATAGAATGATCATATATGCTTGTCAGATAAAAGCTGGAAGAAAAACGTCACCAGATTTTTCTTTTAGTTACATACTGTGAACATGATGCACCTTTCATAATATGAGTGAAATGAAATATTGTCAAACAGCAAGCGCCTACAATTATGCAATTACTCCTTGTGATCAAAAGTCACGTGTTATGATTGAAGCATAGGCCTACATACAGAAACTAAATTCTCACCATTATACTTGCCAGAGCAATGCATACCTCCATACAAAAAGCAGACAACAACAAAACACCCAGACAATGCAAATGAGCACCTGATGTAGGACTTCATGATGTAATTCCCCTTCATGATGTAATCTTAGGAAAATATCTTTCAAATTGCAGAAGAGGAATACTACTGAACATATCCACTGTGACTTTTTGCAAGCTGGGCCCATTTAACAATGCACAATGCAGTCAGGTTTTATTTAAGAGCTCTAAAAAGTGTTGACAGGTTCATGAAACAGGTCTCTTTCTATACATCTGTTTGTACTTGGTTATAAGCACTAAAAATAGTACAGAAACTTGATGTCCCCCTAGTTTCTAGTCTGTAGAAGTTCACTGCTTTTAACTGTTTGCTACAATAATTTATATAATAATTATCATCAGATATAAGACAGGTGCTCTCTCTTTGCCTTCCCAAGTGGCTCCGAGGAGGCTGCAACAATGAGAACCAGTAACTGGGAGATGACAGCAAGGCAAGGAACAGTTTCAAAGACAAAAGTGATGTAGATGGCATATGCACTCTACAGGTTGCCAATGCCCATACATCTAACTTCAAGACAGAGACTGCAGCAAAAACTGGTGGGACTCTGGCATATTTGTCATCTCTTTTTAAGCATTTCTGCTCCTTATCTTGCTCTTCAAGACAGCACTCAGAAATAAGATGCTGCACTTGACCTGAGCCAAACAAATTATCTGTGACTAACCTCTTCCTTCATATGTCAAAATCTTTTTGCTTGCTACTTCAAGAGAACAGAAAATATTAACTTGTTAAATAAACAGCTCCTCTCTGACTTAAAATTTTTTGTACAGCAGCTTTTCTCACCTGAGATGAATTTTCTCCAATCCAGCATCTGCAAGGTCATCATTTGCCCTCTGGTGAATATCTCTTTGTGTTTCAATCTTGTGATCGTCAGATAAGCCATCCACTTTATGGATAAAGATTTCAAAGTTGATGTCTGGATTCACTTTATATGCTCTGGTCACAGTAAGATGCAGCCGAGCTAACGCTTCCATATAATCATCCTAATGAAGGAAAAATAAAAACTGCAGGAAAGATGTGTAAAATATCTAAAATTTAACAGTAATTACTTTTAGATAATGCTACAGCTCAACAATATCTTAGGTTCTTTATTTCTTATAATAGAAGACTGAGCTTGTGCCTAGCACGTGCACTGATCTTAGGCTGTCAGCACCCGGGAGTCTGAACAAGAACCTTGAGATGTTAAAGCAGTTAACTGTTAAACATCTTGCAAGGGGAGATTAAAAATAGCTAAGCAGCTCTTCAAGTTTTAATGACTTCCTGTAAATGTGTGTTTGTAACCGTAAGTTATTTATTTGCTTTGAAGAATCTATGTTTTCTAATCCAGCTGTTTGTTGCTAAAAAAAGACAAAGGAAGCTTAAAGGCACCCCCACACACACTTTTTTTTCTTTGGTTTTTTTTTTACCTGAGAGTCAATAACAAATATCAGCGCTCCAGTGCCTCTGAAAATCATCTCATAGTCAAACGTAGGGTCAAAGAAGTCAATCTGCCCAGGAAAATCCCATATCTGAAAGTTGACAAAGGAGCTGTTGGATACATCCTCTCTGCAGATTTTGTTTGTGCTCTCCAAGAAGAGGGTCTCATTTGGTGACATTTTGTGAAAGACAACTTTCTGAATGGAAGACTTCCCACTTCTTCTCAAACCCATGAGCAGGATTCGTGGCTTAACTTCAGTACTGAAGGGATCATTGAAATCCAAAACTGAATAAAATCATACAAGAAGAAGAGTAACATACTATAGCAACATAATTAATGAGTAACTGACAGATAACATGCATCTGATACTTATTTTCATGACATTTTGAGTTGGATTTATACAAATATTACCAATTTTTAAACTGAAGGAACTGCAGACATTTTAGCCTGGATTCTTTGCCCTTTAGTAGACTAAGAAAAGCTACTTTTCACCCATGGCAGAAACTGCAGACAGCATGCTTAGTTTGTATGTAAAAATTATTTTATCCCATGGCCACTCTAAGATACCTAATTTTACTGTAACACAATAAACATTCTAACTCAACTTTAATAAAAGAGTATCCAGTAACAAATACCTCTGTCAATCAACAGCTAGATCGTGCTGCTGGTAGCAAGAAGTGAGTTTGCGTTAGTTACATTTGTGTGACATTGTAAAGCTACACAAAGGCTTCCTTCCTTCCTCTAAGCAAAAGAATCACACATCCCAAGAGCCTTAGGAAGAGGACAACTCAGCAGGCACACACCTTCTCTTGCTGGGACTTAAACCACAGAACTGAGTTCAAGGGGAGTCTATTTCTAAGGTCATTATGATTCCACCTGCTGTTAAATAATTTGTGTTACAATCTGTACAAAGTTGTTATCCAATAAACAGGACAACCCTTGCCTATCTGCAAAACAAAGGCCTGAAAACATCATTATTCAGTTGTGTTACCTACTGTAATTTGAAACTCGTGCAACTAAATTTAACATTTTTCAGGGATGACACAGTTTATCAGCATAAAGGGACTTAGAGGAATAAATAATATTGACATATTCATATCAATATGACTAGATAGCCTTTCACACCGGAGATCACACCCATTTCAGTTTCAGGAATGTCTAATTAAAATAGCCATAACAGTCTTAATTCTTACTAAAATGTAGTAGGTCTATAACTTGGAAATGTCCTGTGGTGCTGAGCTGAACCTAGTGCTGAATATAGCGGAAAAAAAGTGTTAAAATAATCCTGTGATATCCTGTTTGCAGGACCAAACATAAGCAACACAAAATATTGAGTTGCCAATGCTATATCTGCAGAATAAGGCTCTCAGCACACAGCAGGCAGGTTTAAAACACAGATCAGACAACAGGCCGAGCACACTAGATGTCAGGCAGGCCTTCTCCTACCTACTGCATAACAGACTGTCCAACCTCATTCAGGGCAGAGGGAAATTGCATTCCTTCTTCATTTTCTGCTAAGGTGAATTTCGAATTGCACCACCTGCACCACCAGTACTTATGCCTCTCACCGTGAGCCCCTGGTACCACAGTGACTGACAGACCACTGATCTTTGAGATCCTGTGCATTTTGACAGGCCTTGGCAGCTATTTCCACGTACTGTGCTTTGTCAAGCCTCACCTATAAAACACTGCCAGCCTGGAGCAGCACACAGATGAAACCCTTCAAGCAAAATAGCAGCAGGCTGCTGGGGACTGTAAGGTGCTCATCCTCCTAGTGCAGTAATGGACAACAGCAGCTGATCCACAGGCAGCAATATTTAGGATGTAATTAACTGCAGTCAACACACTGCTCTACCCTTCCTGTCAACGTGAGCAATAATATCATTCTGTGACTGCATGAAATACGTGCCTACAATACTTCAAACCAAGAGAGAGAGAGAGAGAGAGGACTAATAAGCCTCTGCTCTAAGACAATGTGACAGCATTCATTACGTTCTGCAAGGCACAGTCTTGTCAACAAAGCAAACCAAAGGAATAAGATTTAACAGCTTCTTTCACTCCACTCTCCTTAATGCACAAATTCTCTACAGCTGCCAAAAATACAGCCAATGTTTTATTAATGCTCATATATCCATACATCCTGCAATCTACATCTTGACCACCCGAAGGGAAAATAATGTAGTCAAAGCTTTACAAGAACTAGTTCGAACAAATTATTTTCAAAATGCATATAAAAACCAGACTTGGGTTGATGCTTTATTGCATGTTCCAAAGAACTATAAAAAAAACTCCACTTTGCTCTGTTCATAACAGAACCTACCAAGTCTGGTTTGCTGTGGCTCTGTACTGTTTCCCTTTCCTCTCTCCACCACAGTAACACCAACTTCCCTGTATGTCTTATGACATACCCTGCAAAAAACTGATGTGACGTGCTGTGGCTGATCTGGAGCTGACCACACGCCTCAACAGCACACAGGCGTGCACTGGTCAGCCAAGTGCTGCCGCAGCACGCGTCCATCTGCTTGCCTGTCTCTGAGAACACTTTCACTGGAGCCTCTCCTCTGAGCGCTACCTTTCATCAAGCCTGCACGAACTCAACCATCTTTGAGACTTCTTTCCTTCAAAGTCTGATGTAGGTGGTCAGCAGTTCCCAAAGTTCTGACAGGTCATGAGACAACAAGAAGACAAGCTAGCTACTTCCTTAAGAAATAAACCAAAAAAATCCACAGGTACCTAAAAAAAATATTTAAAATAACTTGGAGTTTTAAATTGTTGCCATATTACGTTTTCCCAGGTAGACACATTTTTATGGACTGTGATACTTACAGAAAGGAATCACTTCATATTAAAACCATATTAGAGAACAGAGTTGGAAGTGCAACAGTTACTAGCAAGTAGAGCGAACGCTGTCTCTTCTGCTAGTAGGAGTGCTACTTAGCTCTTGAAATTCTGCCAGTTCAAAGACAGGGAAATGTGAATTAATATCATCCAAACCTGACTAGATAGCAGAGCTGCTGTAGCACTTCCCTTGGAGAGAGAGTTAGGAGATTACCTTATATGTAAAGGAATTGGATGATACACTGCCTGCCCACATTCCTTTCCAGAGTACATGACAACTCCTTCTTTAATTTGCCATAGCAATGCCAGTAGATGTATCCTCGCAACTTCCCAGACTAGGTTACTAAGCAAGATTATACTATGCATGAGAAACACTAAACTATTCTCTGTTCCATAATGGGAAAGGTAATTTTCCATGTCATCAGATGAGACACATTTCCTGCTTCATTCACTTCTGCATAAAGTCATAGAACGCCAGTTTCTAGCACATACCAACAGTCCTCCTTCACATTTTAACTCCTCTAAGCAGCCACAAAGAACACTCTGGTTAGAGGCTACAGCCTTTGAAGTATCCACAAATTAATTTTAACAAACCCCAAAGCCCTTTCACAACACAGAAGTACTCAATTCCTGACAAAATTTCTTTAACAGCAGTTAGTACTTGTTTGTGGAGTGTCATTTGTGTGCACTGCAACATGAAGAAGAGTTGTTCCCAGCTGTGAAGAGTTGGGAACTGCACATAGCAGCCCTGGTCTGTTTCACCAGGACACAAACAGTATGAATAACGTATGGCTAGAGAATTTAAGATATTCATCGATAATTAACAGTTCTTGAAACCCATCCTAAATTCCACATCAGCTACAATCATTTTTCAGAAGCCTGGGTCCATCAGTGCTCCACAGCCACATGTGAAGGGGATGCCATGTTGGAAGGTGTATGTTTAGATCCCATCAGTAAGAAGACTGCAGTTCTCATACATACAAAGCATAGCAGCTCATCTGCTTGAGCTATGCCAAACCAAAAGTTACATTTCTGTTCATTCTACTGTGCACATGTTAACAGTCTCCTCCGAGACTATTTTAACTAATAGAGCTAAGAACGATTATTTTTTTTTGGCCTACTAATGCAATTACATCATTCTTTTCTTAAGCTTTTATCTTTTCTGTAGAGGAGAACTACCAGTCCCATACTTTCCACTGAAGCACCTACAAGCCCATTCAACTCATGGCATTTTCAGCACTACTGGGGCTGTGATGTTTGCAGTTTGTAAGACAATAGCCTTATAAATATACACACTGCACATCTTCAATGCTGAAAGTGGCCTGAGCCTGAAGAGTTAACAGAAAAAGCTTATGTGCAATCAAGAAAGCTGTTCAGCTACTGTGGGTTTATGAACATTGCAGAAATGCCTGGTGGAAGGAAATTCTTGTGGCCAAAGACTCAGAACCAGAAGGCCTGGCTCTACTCTACCACAAGTGAGGCACTCTACAAGGATCCAACTTCAAGCTACTTCCTCGGACACTCTGCAGGAGGTTTCCCTGCTTGTAAATACTTTATAAATGCATGTATCAAAACAATGAATAGGCTTTGTGTAAACCAAGTGCTTCAAGGTCTTTGAGTATGACCCCATGCCTAAAGTCAAAAGATTAAGTGCAGGACAAACAGCAGTCATTTCAGCTCAGGTTGGAGACAAGAAAACAGCAGAGGGTGAGCGATGACCAACACAGAGTTTTGAAATATCCTGTGTGCCTACGTGCACAAATTATGCTTTTACTTTGAAGCCTGGCTTCTCCCTTCACTTTCAACAGCCACACATGGAGGCTGGGATACTGTATTTCAGACTGTTTACTGTACAAAAGCAGGAAGAAATAGGATAGAAACTGGGAAAAGGAAAGCCCCTTGCCCTGTGGCCAGTTTCAGATACACAAAGCTCAGATCCAAATCCCAACCCCCTCTTTTCTCTCCAGAGACTTCAGAACCTAGCAGAAAGGCAGGGGGTCTGGCTGGAACAATCAGCCTTTGTGTTAAGCCTGGAGTGGAGAGGTCTCTTCACTTGCCTGCTATTCAAGATGTCAAGGTTTGTTTTCAATAAGTACAATATTCTCGTGTTACTGCGAAGAGGCAACTGCCATTTTTTAGCAGTTTAATAAAGCTCCCATTGAAAAATTTCCAAATAAATTCCTCTGAGAACAGAACCTCTGCAGAAGGTGCTGTCGATTTAGTACTAAATAAATGCACTGAAATACATTCTCTCTGCATCAAAATGAAGGCAATTCCTCAGCAGCTTCACACAAGACGTCAATTAGTTACGTCTCTGGCATCCCAGCGTTCTCACAGCCCCACGCCAGAGCTTGGAGCTCTGACTGCCCCCAAACTGCGGGAGTCAGTAAGCCCCCTCCCACGGCAGCTCGGAGGACTGGGCTTTCTGAGGAAAGGCTGACCACCACGTAGCCTTACTGCACGCAGCCTTTTGTTCTGCTCTTATTAGAAAGCAATTTCTAATTTCTCATTTCACATCGACGTCCCCAGAGCCCTCCGAGAGCGAAGCAGCCTCGGGAGAACGAACCCACGCTCTGAATGAGAGCAACAGGCTCTGAGCCGGCGCGCCTCTCCCTGCTGAGCGGGGCTGCTCCTCCCGGGACGCCCATGTCCCCCGCACCCATCCCCGCCGACAGGCACCCGCGGGCCCCGGGCCGAGCCTGCAAACCCAACGACTGACACCAGCAGCTGCCGGCCAGCGCGGGGCCGCCGCTGCCTTTTATAGCCGGCAGCACCCCTCCCTGGCACGGCCGGCTCACATCTCGCCCAGACGGGGAAACGCGTGCGAGGGGACTATCCCCCCCTCCCCGCAGTGCTTTGTCTGCGTTTCTCCCCCCCTCGCAGCCAGCCGCTGCCCGCCAGCCTTCGCTCAGCCCCCGGCAACCCCTCGCCCCCGCTGACCCCGCCGCCCGCCCGGCTCCCAGCGCGGCCCCTCCCGGCCCCACCGAGGCCTGCTCCCCCGCCCCACATCCGCACCGGCCGCAGCGGGCGGCACTCACACGCCTCATCGCCGCCGCTCTCCGCGTCCCCGTCCGAGAAGGACTCGGCCCCGTCGGCGTAGCCCGCCAAGCCCACGATCTCCTCCTCCTCTTCCTCCTCCTCGTCCCCCTCCTCCTGGGGCAGCTTCCTCGGCACCTGGCTCATGCCGGCCGCGCTCCCCGCCGGGGCTGCGAGGGGCTGCGAGGGCCCCTCTGCCTGCCGGCGGCCTCGGGGGGAGCCCAGGTGCCGCGCCGCCGCCACACGGCCCCGCGCCGCCGCCGCTCCCTTCCCCCGCTCGCCGCTGGGCGGAGAGCGCGGCGCCGCGACCCGCGTCACCTGACGCGCAGGCCGGGCCCCGCCGCTGCCGATACCGGCCCCGGGCTGAGCCCAGGCCCGGCGCCGCGAGGCCGGTAGCGGCGGTCTGAGGGCTGCCGCAGCGCAGGGGCCTGAAGCTGTCCGTGGGGGCAGCGCGGCTTCTGGCAGGGGAGGGCCGCTGGGTGCGCGGGGCCATGGTGGCTGTGGGGCGTGAGGCAGCTGCCCACAAAAATGATCATTTTTTATTGTAGTTAGACTTCCTATAGGGTTTAAAAGCTCTTTGCCAGGGCTCCCGGCGCTGTTTTTGCTTTCTCGCATTGCTTCAAGTGCTGACCCTCTGGCCATCATCCTGTGCAGCCCGACCAGAGAAAGTCACCTCTGGTAGCTGGGCTCCACCAGTACATTCTATGTCTGTTTCTGTCCACTGACTGCCTCTTCCTCTTATCAAGAGGCCTTCAGGCTGCTCTAATCCACATGAGATAATGGAGGAACAGCTTTTTCCAGAGAGGAAAGAGAGGAGAAATCCATCCTTTACATCCCATGTAATGACAAATCTACCAATATGCAGATTTCAGTAAATGCCTTTCCTTATTCTCAACTCATCCACCTGCTTGGAAGTTTTTCCTGTGAACAGCTTAACAGCTTACCAAAACGTGATGTGAAATGTTTCAACATTAAGTCCATTACAAGGATTCAGGACTTAAATGTAGAGCAGGAACGTACACCAGTATTGTTTCTGTCTTGGGACAGCCCTCGGAGACACCAATCTGTTGAAAACCCCTGATAGAAAGAGGAGGAAAGTTTCCACGTTGGTAATAAAGGCCCGTCTGTCTCGCACGCCACTGATCACATCTGCACAGGAAGGGCAGCTGGTTGCAAGGCTGACCGGGGGAAGCAGAGCTTGCCCACAGGCCTGGCTGACTGTATCAGGTTTCTTTTACACAAAGGACTACGAAACAGCATCAGTCACAGAGAATAATTTGGAGATTCAGAAATACCAAATGAAGGTGTAGAAGCTCAGGTATGACAGCACTGATTACAGCGCAGTTCCCACAGTACTGAAGCCAGTGACCATCTGCTCGACTACAGCTTCAGATTCAGAGCCCTCTAAATGCCAGGCTCAACTCCAGATAGGTTTTTTGAGTGGAGCTTGAAGCAGTTCTGCCAGCCCCTTGGCAATATAATACATCCTGGGCTCTGCTTGAACTTCAGAACTTGTTCTTCCTATGTCCCTTTGCCACCACGTTGTTCTATCTCCTCCGCATTTCATCTTTTCTTTTTTTTTTCTTTTTCTCCTTTTCCCCCTTTTTCTCTTTCTTTTTTAATCTCTTTCTTCTTTGATCAGATCATTTAACTCCCAAGCCTGTTGCACACAGTGAAGCAGTGCCATGCCTGCACTCACAGACTGCTGGTAGGGGAAAGTGGACATGGGGCTGAGTCTTTGAACATACACTGCGTAAGATATTGCATGTGATTAGACTCCTTCAGAGGGAGCTGCATTTCACAGACATGACAAATATTTTCTGTTTCAGGCATGTGAGGGAATTCCTCATGACTTTCTCTTCCCAATAGAAAACAAAACTAGAAAAGAGAATAGAAAGCTTACTCTCTGGATGAAAGAGGTTAACGACAATTAAGCACAGGTGTGGTCCCACTGACATCCCCATGTTCAAGGGAGCCCACCCACATCAAGTTTTGTGGGATCGTGACAGCATCTCATCCTGCTTCTTTAAAGGGGAAGAACTCCCATCAGATTGCTTGTAGATCAATGCCAGGGAAACCTTTTTTTTCTGCAGTGGGTTAACATCTTGTTTCTCAATCATAACCATCAAACACAAAGTTCTCCTGCAAGAATTTGCACATATGGAACTTAGTTGACACACAGCTTAACTGTTACTTGCACCAATACTTCTGTTCCCACATCAGAATTTTATACAGTATCAATAAAGTTCCCACAGAGAAGGCCTATACTGAATATGGGAATGAGGAACCAAAGCTGTAGTGTAAGCAATCACAGCCTATTTTTGTGCATTTTGGCAATTATATTCTGATTTCAGTAACACTGCCAGACTTCACACTAGCACAGTAATCCTGACCAAACTATAGAGTCAGTGAATCTGCAGAACATCAAGAAGCAAGAATTAGTGTGACTACTGGCAGAGAACGATGAACACCATCATAACTGCTTCATGAAAAATGTATAGACAGAAGCATTATGTTGGGATTGGTACCATTCACAAGTATGTATTCATTGCAACTTTTAATGCCTACGATACTTTGACATTTGCTTCATTCAGGCCATCGTCCGGAGAACGCCTCCTGGCAGAGGAAGAGGACTTCGCACCAAAATGCCCATAGTATCTCTGCATTAGGAACTGTGTTGCTCTGCTATGCTACTCCGCCTACTCGCACCAACCCCTTTCTCCTGCTCTGTTCAAAGATGTTCCTGTCTAACTCACCTTCCTGCCAGTTTGTGTGTTACCGATTTAGACACAGACATATGGCTGAGGTGCACTGAAGGGCCCCGCAGAGAGGAGAAGGCTGGGTGATACGGTGCTCTGGTGCAGCAAGCTCTCCCCTGGGCTCTCTGACTTCCAGCCCAACTCTGGAAGCCTGCTGGCTGGGAGAAGAGCACGTGGCCCATCTGAGTTCGGTGCTCTAGCAGGACTTCTGCTCCTACACCTCCACGACTACCTTGCAGAAGAGCCTGCGTTCAGGAGATCACCTCAAGACCGCGTCCAGGCTCTGGCTCTGTACCAGCCCGCCCTTTCCCGGCCTCACGCTTCTCTCTCCGACCTGCCCGGCCCAAACCAGGTAGGGCTGCCGAGCGACTCGCCGCCCTCCCCATCTCTGCACTGGAACACCGCTAGGGCACCGGGGGGAGCCGGACACCGGCAGCTCCGCGCGGCGACTCCCCGCGGGCCGCCTCCCTCTCCTCGGCTGGGCTGGGCTGGGCCGGGCCGGCGGGGCACTGCCGCTGGGTGTCGCCGTCGCAGCGGGCACGGCTCGGCGGCACCACCTCCGGGGCAAGCGGGCGGGCTGGCGGTGGAGGCGGTGGGGCTCGTCCCGGGCACGGAGCGCGGCGAGGGCTGCAGCGCGGAGCCGGGTCCGGGAGCCGCAGCCCGGCGGTGCGGAGGTGAGGGGGCCGTGGGAAGTGCGCACGTAGGGGCGTGGGCCCCGCGGGACAGGGGCCGATGTTCGTGTGATGAAAGCATTTCGTACCGCGGCCCCCCGGCAGGAGCTGGGGAAGCCCGGCTCGGGGGAAGGGGCGGGGTGCCGGAGCCCGCGTCGGGTTTGGTGTAAACGCGCTCTCCCCCCAACTTCTAAGGCAGCGACTGATGAGAAATGGAAACCTGGCTCGAAGTCGTCCTTCCTGTTGTTGACATCACCTGAAAACTTCGCCGGAGATCTCCACGGGAGCGCTGCAAGCGTGGGGCTGCTCTGTGAGTAGGGGCCGGCTGCGGGTCCCGCTATCACAAACCTTGATAAAGTGCAGCGTGCATCGTGCCCTGCCGTACGGTGCGTGCTACAGCGGGAACGTAGGCAGCTCTCTACGCTCTTATTTTTACAGTTATTTGGGTTTACGTTTGGGATTTCTATCGTATGCGTGACCCAAAGGGCACGTTGTCGGTTGCTGAATACCTTTCATGCTTAAGGAGAGTACTGAGAGGTATCCAAAGTGCCCCCCAGGCAGGTGGAGGGGTGGATCTCCCCCCCCCCCCCTTCTCCCAGGAGTTGTTGAATGGGCTCAAAATGTCCTCCTGATATTACAGCAGGAACCCACCCATCCTTCTCTGTTCAGAGATGTAAAACATATCCAAGACTGAATGATTTTGTGGCACTGGCTAGGCATGGTCCAAATCCCCTGGTAGGGTAGGTAGAGTGCATGGCTTATTCTCAGGAGAATGTTATTTACCTAACTTGTTTGCTTTTGGTGTGATATGTCCAGGTGTGCAGGAAGTTTTATAACAACTTAGTTGGAGCTCGAGCCTGCCAAAATGTTTTGTAATCTTCATTCCCTGTTTACTTGGGTAACACACTGTTTCTGGAGATGTATGATTGCATTTCCAGTCATCACTTACAGTGCAGACAGAATGACATGGCACGGTGATGGTAACTCAGAACGTAGTAATAATTTCTGTGTAGAAAGTACCAGTTACATCCACTGAATGTAGCAGATATACCATGGGCTAGTTGTATCATGCGTTAAACACCTGCCTTTACATTTCAGTGGGAGCTTGAGGTCAGTGCAGCCCACATCAATACTAGGCGCTGCATGCCTGCTTCTGCCAGTGAGGCCCATTGACCCTGGCATGAGTGGATGGGAATCCTGTAACAGCAGCACTCACCTTAATTCTCTCCCAGTAGTTTGTGTGAAAAGTAACTTGAATCAAATTCAGAAGTGACTTTGTGACAGTACTCAGCTGGGAATGGTTTTTCCTTTCCTTTGCTTCTTGATATTCACCTGCACTGTGCTTTCAGTCTCACATTGGAGACGGGTTTTGAGCACTAGAAATAAAATGGTCAGTAAAGGATCGGTAGAAGTAAAGTGATTGACCTATTGATCATGCAGGATCTTTTCTGCAAGCTTTTTGTAGAGCTTTTTTTGGGAAAGAAATGGTGGGAGTGTTGGTATGGTCTATGCTGATGTAGCGAACCTGCAGCACCTGGCTTAGGATCTTGCCCTGTCCAAGGTGGCACGTTCTGGAGTTCACACTGTCAATCTTATAATTCTCTTGCACTTGATTAGATAAATGATATTTTAATTACTGAGGTACTTGTAGGGTATGGTAGCAGTGATTAAGCACTGAGTTGTATTTCTCCATTTATCTTTGCCTTCACCTTTGCTTGACTTTGCTAGTAAGTCATCTCGTGATGTAAGAAGAAACCTTCCTGCCCCTTACTCTCTAACTTAGTATAATAGGACCAGTAATATTTATCTGTTTGGACAGATGACGTAACAAAGAATATTTGTAAGGCACCTTTAGGTTCTTAAATTGTTTACACCATCTGACAGCGGTGTTTTATTTACTTACTCTCATGAGCTTCAGACTTGCAATTCCTCTTTTTCCTCAGCAGATACGACTTAAGATAAACTCGCTGAGAACTCACAGTCGTATCTTTTCTCAGTGATGCATTGGTGCAGCGTGTCAGCAGAGGAAGTACTTTACTTAAAACTACAAACGGAATGCCATATTTCACATGCAAGACAGGCCTAGGAAGATATTTGTATGAGACATTAATGAATCGTAATTGCTTCAGGCAAAAAAAAAGAAGGGGTGGGTGGTAAATAAGTCATTTTAGCTCCTTATTGCTATTATTTTCCTTAGAAATTATTCTTCAACAGAGCTGCATGTTAGGTAGAAAGCCTTTTAAGCAAAACTCAGATTATCATCTGGATGAGTAATTTACATGAGGTAAAGCAGAAATGAAATTTCAGTATCTCTGGCAGCTGCAGTTGCTCTTAGTATTTAATTCTTTAGAGGTCTCTCAGTTTACTCCAGAACATCTTAGATATTAGTGGCAGTAGATTAAAGGGATACTTGCTGAAGTTTTTGTTTTTACTACTTTGGAGCTCAGAGGCATGATGTTTCTAAGGACTGGCAGAGGCAAAAATTACTGGTGGTGAAAAGCCCTTATCTGCACATTATAGAATGTTATGTTCTGATTGCAGTCACGGGTTATTTTCCAAAAGTGCACCACTTTGGAAAAATAAATTCAGCCACCAGCTTAATGATAAATAAATATTTTTAAAGCAACTGTGGTTTTAGTCTTGCTGAAAATTTAGTCTAGATGTTTTGTTGAAATTGAGCCAAAGGCTCTTTTCATCCTAACGCTTCAATCAGAAAAAATACTTTAATTTCTGATTATTCTAATTCAAACAAATAATTATATGTGGGCCAATTACTAAAGGCCTTACAGTAATGAAATAATTTCTTAAAAATTCCTGTTTCGAGTTCAAATTTACTTATTACAAAAATTGAAATTCTATGTATTTTACAGTGCTAATTAGTAAAACTTAAAATATACATGAATTCCAATTACAGCTTTATTTTCTACATGTTGTAAACAAAGCTGTGCTTGACAGGTGGTAGGTAGTAATGTGGTACATGGTGTGATTATTTGGGGCAATACAAGCAGAGATGAATTTTGATTTAAATTGCAATTCGTAACATTTCATTGATTTTAATCCATTATTTTATAATCAGAGCTCTTCAAGCTCTGATTATGCTGTAGGACCTCTGTTTCTGACTATTAGGTTCTTGCAATTAAATTGTTTGTCTATTTTATCTGTATTTTTTGAGATAGATTGGTGGAAAAGGGTTATTAAAATTGCTGTCATCACTGCTTACCGAACCATGAATTATGTGAGTATAGCTTGTAAATATTTCAGATTGATTCTTCAACTGATAGTAAATTAAAAAAAAAATCAGTTGTCCAGGTAATTTTCTTACTAGCAAGTGTGTAACAAGAGGAAGACTCGCTGAATTACGTGTTATGACTTCTCTCTAATTTTTTTCTTCTCCTCTTGTCTATATTTGTTTTATCATCCAAAAGAGTACTGGCCTTTGAAGGTAGGTGCTCAAAAATTAGGAAGAGCTGGAATAAATGTGTGAATTTCCTGGCTTATTTATTGCATAGCTTTCAAATGCGTACATGTTGGCTATTCTGAATGTACTGCTTCTCTAGAAGATGTTTTTGTGTATGACAGTGGAGCTCTGTACTCATGTTGGTACTGATCTGGCCACACAGGTGCTTTCACGTAAGACCTGTTACCAGGTTTTTGTTTTTTAGTGCTTGATAAATGAAATATTAATGTTACTTTCTTGATTAAAAGGAACCCAGAACGTTACTACTACGAGTTAAGCTGTGTGTTGAAAGAGGAACCTGCCCTATAGAAGCAGTGCTTTTGCTCTCGATGGGTACACATTGGGTGGTGTAGTTAATACTACATGGCAGTGCGGGTTCTTACATTATCTGGGTGCACTGCTACCCTCAGCAGTGTACTTCTGATGCACTATCATGGGCGTGAGTGTACGCTAGCTCATGTGATGGTGCAAGGTTGTGGACAGTTATGTTGTTCCTCCACTACTTCACTTTGTTCCCATAGATCCTTGTCAGTGATCTCACCATGTGTTGCATGAAATTCACAGAATCTCAGGATTGCAGGGGTTGGAAGAGACCTCAAGAGGTTGTTGAGTCCAACCCCCCTGCCAAAGCAGGTACCCCTACAGTAGGTCGCACAGGTGGGCATCGAGGCATCTCTTAATATCTCCTTAGAAAGAGACTCCACAACCTCTCTATGCAGCCTTTTCCAGTGCTCCATCACCCTTACTGTAAAAGAGTTCTTCTGCATGTTTGTATGGAACTTCCTATGTTCAATTTTTAGTCCATTACTCCTTGTCCTATTGCTGTGCACCACCGAGAAGAGCCCAGCCTCATCCATTTACTTCCTGCCTCCCTTTAGATATTTATAAACGTTAATCAGATCCCTTCTCAGTCTTCTTTTCCCCAGTCTGAATGGACCCAGGTTACTTAGCCTTTCCTCATATCGGAGATGCTTCAGGCAAGTTCAGGGTCCTTGGAATCAACAGGAAGACTCTGAGAGCAGCAGTTAGTGTGGATGTTGCAGATGCTTGAGGATAGAGGGAGTCACGGGTCTGGAGTAGGTGTGGTGTGACACACTGAGTGTGGGTCTGCCTTAGCCCTGGAGAAAAAAAAAAAGTAATTATTTGGCCCAGTGTCAAGAAATACAAGGCTTTTTAAATTATGCTGTTATCAAAAGTGTATTTTAAGTACTCTTCAAATAATGAAGTCTTGTTTAAACCCTGATTTAAGCCAAGCTTCTTCTTCCTTCACATTCCTTACTTTCCCTTTGTCTCTCCTGACTTTCTTTCCTCCTCATCTAAGCACCATCTGCTCTTGTGAAGCGAGCTACTGAAGATAAAATTTTTGGATGTGTGACCTGACATAGAGATGAACAAAAGCACTTCCATCTGCATTCTGGAAAATACATCTGGGTTTGATGGAAATTAATTCCTTGAAGATGTGCATCACTGTGTGCACATTGCAGCAGGACCATTTTCTTTCCCAGTTTGAGATGCTGATTACTTTAAGCCAGAGTCATGGGCATTTTCTTTTGATTTTACTGGCATCTGCAATGAGACGTCTTAACTGTTACCATCCTATTGTGCTGATTGCTTCTGAGTCAGAGTCCCTTACGTTGCCTCAGATGGGTCAGCTTCGATAGTGTTCAGATAGTGCCAGCTTTATGTTTGTTTCTTATAAAAACAAGTGACCATGTGTGGTAGTCACGTGTCATCTCAGGATTTGAGTGAATTTTTTAACAATGATCGCAGTGAATAATTTCAGGTATGTTTTATTAGGAGTTTGCTGTCTATGTGTGTACTATACCTGCAGTAATTGTAGCTTGCTCAGAGTCCTTCACATGAGTAATTTTCTGTCATTTTCTTTCTGACCACTTCTGTTATTAGACTATGTCTGGCTGAAGACTTCAGAAACGATTTGGGGCAGTTAGCGGCTGTGGAATTATCCACCTGCCATCTGCAGTCCTTCATTGACATTATTGTTCTGGTTTAAATCCAGATGTTGAAAGAGCAGTGCTTTCTTATCCCTTTGTCTTTTTCAGACTTGATAGCAGCTTCTCAATCCTTGCAAGGATGCTTTTTATCATAGTTTTTCACAGCTTCTGTATAAAATCAGGATGTGCTCTTTTCCCATGCTGCCTCTTTTTGTTTTTTTTTCTCTTCGTTAGTATTGGTTTTAAACCTTTGCATTCTTCCATTTTCATTAATACTGTGATGTCAGTCCAACCTTTGACTAGTCCCAAGATCTAAAATTTGTATGTTTGGAAGGTCAAGTTTGGACAGATTTTCTGTTGGCAGCAGTACCACTGAAGTACTGTCCCAGTGGCACGTTTTTTCATTGAATGCTACCTGATGACTGAGTGGAAGGCAGACGTCATAGCAGCTGCTGCCAACCAGCTTGTTTTTTATTTCAGCCTCTGAAGGTAGTTAGGAAACATAATAATAAATGCTATATTTAGACAGATAGCATGCTATCATTGTTATGTGCTGTCATATGGTACCCTACAGGCAAATGTGAGAGTGTCTGACCCAAAAAATTGATGGTGTGGAAAAAGCTCTTTGGCAGGAAGTAGTTAAAAGGCTTCTTTCCTCCTATCCTGGTGTTACACTACCTGCATATCCACTTCATTCATGGGTTTGGATAATCTTAGATATGCTGAATTCTAGCTTCTGGCCTTGTCAGAGTTGTGTCAGGAATTCTCCTGGAAAGAGGTTGTGGAGGATCGTGTCAGAGCCCTTGGAACAGGTAGATTCATGCTTCAACATAGGAGGTTGTACCCCAGCTGTAATGCATGCTGATTTCTTCCCAAGGCAAGTTTCTTCCAGGAACAGCTGCTCCGTGCTTGAGTGCCCTGCATCAGTTCAACTACAAGTCTGTTGATGCAAATGGGAGATTTCAGTATGGGATAAGCTGAGCTGTGAATTCGAAGTACAGTATTTTATTAGTGAGTAATCAGCTGCTAAGTAGGATCCTTTTGTTCACTGTAAGATTACACTTAATCAGCTTGGAGAGCCCCAGCTGTAAGAAGCCCCCACCTAGCAAGCACTGGCTGAAGTTGAAATCCGCTTCACTTTCTGATGTCTTGATAGCAAATGAGGATGCCTGTGTGTGCAGACAGTGACAATCAAGCTTGGCAAGGCAGGGCTGGGCTAGGGCGAAGCAGGACAGCCCTTTTTGATTCCTAGTAGAACACCTGCCCGCAGTCACCTGCCTGCTGGTCTGGAAAAACTGCCTCAGAGTTTTAGCTGGACACCTCAGTGGCCTGTGTTATGTGGGTGCATTTTATTGCAGGGAAGGATGATGTGTCTTCTCCTTAATTCGTTTTCCTCATTTAAGGTCCATGTGTCGGTGAGGAGGGAGTGTGAGCTGGAAATAGGCTAGGAGAAGAAGTTCCGTATGAGGAAGAAGGTGAGAATAAATGGCTCTGTTTTGAGCCTGACAGTGGCTGGTTTCACCTGATGCCTTCGTGTATTCTCCAAGCTGATTTTCCTCTGCTTAATTATTCCTCAAATGGAAATTATGTCTGGCCTTTTATTGTCTCTGTTATACTTCCTTATAACTCTTCTAGTTTTGCTTACTCTTTTCTCAGAAGAGGGAGTGTGAGTTGTTTACAACTTTCAGGATGCAGTTCAGTATTTTACACTGTTGAATAACGATGGTTTTGATTTCATTCTCTGCTGTAATAATTGCTACATTGCTCTGTTGACTGTGCTTTTGTAGAGTGAGCTATTAAAAAACTGAAATCTCATTTTCAAGTCATTCAGAGCCCATCATTATGTGTATGAAGTCGAGGTGTTTCTTCCTCCCATCAATATCAGTCTATATTTAAATTGTATTGAATTTCACCTGCGTTTTTACTGGCTAGTTATTGGTAGTCATTAACTCCTTCTGTATCTCTTAGCAATCAGCACTTGCCTTTATCCTCAGTCGTTTAGTATTACCAGTAAAATTTGTCACTTAACTGTTGTAATCTTTCTCTGCCACCCCGCTGGGATTCATTAGAGAATATATTGAACACAGTGTATTCATAGTGCAGATGGCTGTGGGGCTGCATGAGTAATGTCCCTCCATTATAACGACGGACTACTTTTTCTTTGTACCATTTATTTTGTGTCTTCTAGTTGTTTCTTTATGCAGGTGAGGACTTTTCCTGTTATCCCATAGCTGCTTAGTTTTTGTAATAGCAGCCTTTGGTCTGAAGCCTTTGAGGGGACAGATTTCCAAAACAGAATTAAATAAATAGTAAAATGGATGTTGTTCCAACTGCTCATCTTCACAAGCTGCAGTGGAGCTTCCAGCCTTCAGTGCCTGGCTCTTGCCCTCACCTTGCTGAGTGAGGTGCAGGTGAAAGCAGAGGAGGTGAATTTCTCTAAGTGCAGTGGGAGAACTGCTTGACACTGGAATGTAGCATGTCCATTGAGGCTGCTCTTACTGTATGTATTTGGAGGCCAGACACAATTTACCATGGCTTGAGGACAGCTTTACATCAGTGATGCAAACTCACTG
Source organism: Pavo muticus (assembly GCA_016647715.1). Taxonomy (NCBI): domain Eukaryota; kingdom Metazoa; phylum Chordata; class Aves; order Galliformes; family Phasianidae; genus Pavo; species Pavo muticus. The sequence continues at coordinate 1,201,257 of JACDJE010000085.1, read as the reverse complement.
CAAATGTGAATTATCATGGAGTAGTTTGAGTTGGAGGGGACCTTCAAAGGTCATCTGGGCCAACTCCCCTGCAATGAACTGGGACACCCACAGCTAGATCAGGTTCCTCAGAGTCCAGTCCAGCCTGACCTTGGATGTCACCAGGGATGGAGCATCCACCACCTCTCTGAGCAACCTCACTACCTTCATAGTAAAAAAAGAAAACAAACAAAACCACCTTTTTTTTCTTATATTTGATCTAAATCTCTCCTCTTTCAGTTTGAAACCATTTCAAACCATTAGCTTTGGACATTTTTCTTGTGTCCAAACAATCAGCGTTCAACTGCAACTGGTTTACATTGCAAACACATCCCAGCTTACTTTGCTTGAGTATGCTATTTTGGGATTAAATTTTAGTCAAAACTAAATTCCCACAAATTCCATCCCAAGTTCCCTGGGTGAAATTGTTTGACAGATCTCAAATGTAAATTCTTTAGAGTAAATCATCTCTAATCCTCGTTTCTCCTACTTTTCAGATCAGGTTGACCATTTCCATGTGCAGGCCTCCTCTGCTTGCTCAGAAGGTATCCAGTCCTCTTCTCAGTGAGGATTTTGCACTTTGTTTATTTGAAAGTAAGATGGGGACCTAGCATAAAAAAGTGGATGGCAAAATTAAAAGATCAGTGTGAATACATGCATCGTATAGCATGCAACGGCAGTAAATTGGCACTGAATGGGTATTTACAATCTCAGGTATACGGTCTTTGAGAGAATTTCTTTAACTGAAAAGAAACTATTTTTAAAAAAGAATTCCCAGATCCATTTTGTGCTTACAGGGGTAACTTCAAACAAAAACAAACAAAAAAACCCAAATCAACTTTTTTTCTAGCTTCTCCCAGTTCCCTCTTATCTGTCCACCAACACATGTGCTTGAGAAGTCTGAAATCAGATTTCTGGCTTCTGCACTCCATTACTCTTTCAGATAATCTATCCTTTAATGTCTAGCAACTGCAGACATACAAATGCGGATGCTGCAGCTTCAGTTATTGCAATTGTGTCAGGTTTTTCTTCTTTTTGTTTTTAATCCTCAAAGTGGAGTACTTGGCGTGGAAGCTAGAAGCATATTTTATTCAAAATCTAGCATCTAGAATTTGGATGCCTGTATTTCTAGCTGTTAATAATTGTTTTTGAAATATTGTATTACTATGAATTTACCTACTTATCCTACATGGTTTTGCACATCCAGTGAGTGTCTGAGTGTAATTACATGGGGTGAGCTCGTTATAGCAGCTCCCAGACAAATCAAGAAAACAGGTAGTGGTGTGTCTGTAGAACTGAGCACGCTAAAATCAGAAACAAAAGAAACCCACAACATTTTGAATGTTCTTTTTTTTTTTTTTTTTTTCTCCATCTCATGATTTGAAATGAAGAACCTCTTCCCTTGACTAAGATGAAGCCAAGTGTTGAGTGAATCGTAAGGTTGCAACGTAAAGCCCACTTATCTTGGGATCTGCTTCTATGTCTCCGGGATGGAACTAATAGTGTCACTGAAATGGAAATCTTTTTGTGTCTTTCATGCCTCCATAGTGCTCATAAAAGACATGTTTGCTCTACTTTGGTGAAAAAAGCTCTGAATTCACTTTTCTCATAAGCTAAGCTGGGGGATTAGAAATGTAGATTCATAGAAATATGGATAAATTTCTCAGCACACAATTACAATCATAGAATCATAGAATGGTTTGGGTTGGAAGGGACTTTTAAGATCATGTAGTTCCAACCCCCTGCTGTAGGCAGTGACACCCTCCTCTAGACCAGGTTGCTTAAAGCCCCATCCAGCCTGGCTTTCAATGCTTCCAGGGAGGGGACATTCACAACCTCACTGGGCAGCCTGTTCCAGTGTCTCACCACTCTCACAGTAAAAAATTTCTTCCTAGTATCTCATCTAAATCTGCCCTCTTCTAGTTTAAAACCGTTTCCCCTTGTCCTGTCACTACATGCCCTTATAAAAAGTCCCTCCCCAGCTTTCCTTCATGAACTGGAGGGCCACTATAAGATCCCCCTGGAGCCTTCTCTTCTCTAGCGGAAGAGCCCCAGCTGCATTATGTGCTGCAATGTTTTATATTAAGATAACGGATTCTCATATAATTCTGTGGAGCTATTTACTGTTATTTTCTCCAAAATACTAAGATTTTGAAACACGTTAACCATAAAGGTAGTGTCTCAGTCTGTTTTCAATAACTTAGCTTTTTTGTTTTAAATAGAGCAGGCAGGTAACTGTAGCATATCTGTGCTTTATACTTAAGGAACAAACAAACAATCCCTCAGTTTATTAGTTCCCATGCTTTATATTTTAAAGCAATATACATGCATATTCACTCCTCTTTGCCAACAGAGCAGTTTCTCTGGTCTTTGTATCTGTATACACTTACTAGTTCTCCAAATGCACATGGTCATTCAAGAAAAACAGGATAGCACAAAAGTGTTTGCAATGTGAAAATTAGCAGATGTCACCATATAGCATTAAAAAAACCCACCACGCCTCTTATGTTCTATAAATGAAACTTTCAGGCCTTGCTTAATTTAAAATTAAGAATAAAATGACACCAAAATAATTGCTCTTCTTTTAACAAAAATCCATTGTTTTATACATGAATAATACTATTGCCTATAGACAGGACATTATCAATGACTTGTGTATAGCACAATTTTTGTTTACTGATTAACCCTCAGAAAGAGACCAGGAAAACAAAACTTTCAACTAGACTTTACATGATTAGATAGTTTAAAGATGCATGCATATTATCAGAGACTTTTAAAAATTAATTTAGTGCTGTGTTTTGTAGTTCTGCTGTATCAGATTGAAAGCTGATTTAATCAAATCTCACTTAATCCGGTGATTATGTCCATGTGAATAATACTCAAAGAATTTGGCTCTGTGTGAAAAACATCTTCCCAGAAGGAAATGTAGGAGGCTTACACTTAAAATAAAATAAAAAAATAATAATAGTAATACACACACACAAAACAAAAAAACCAACAATAACAAAAAAACAAAGAAACCATGCATTGGGTTTCCCTGTCTCACTGTATAATGATTTTCACTGAAGTCTCATATCCCATGAAATGAAATCTGTAGCCAAGATGATATGATATTGGGCAATTTATATAATTCAGCATGCAGGTCTGCACTGCTATTGAAACAATAGGCTGAGTGTTTTAAGGTCCAGATAGCCTGACTAAAATAACATGTGTTACAAAAGAAGCTGATATGCTTTCTTGGTGGAAAATGTTCAGTAGAAAAATACTTGTAAACTCTCTATAACATGTTACTATCTCAGGAGTAGTTAACATGATGAAGAAAATCTCAGGAATGTGATTTGCTCCTGCCTGCACTGAAGTGCCAAAGTGTGTTTTAGCCCTATTAGGCCATGGTTATGGTTTTAAGGTAAAGAAGATGCCTCTCAACCTTTTCTCTAGTGCATTGCTGTCTCATTTTCCCATGCCAAATTCCTCTGTCTTTTGCTACTTTAAAGAGGTTCTCTGTATTTTTCTTCACCTTTTTTTTTTTTTTTCTCCTCTCTTTTGTCCTAGATGTACTCCCTCGTCCTTGATCTAAGAGTTGTCTGGTCTTCTTTGATCTGTTTCCTTACAAATCTCCTCCTGTTTTGCTAGTTGTGCTCCTTGCAGTGGTTACTGAATGCCGAGTCACAACTTTGAACCCAGATGAGCCGTGAAGAGAATCTAAGATAGTTTAAAAACATTTTCAAAATGTTTTGTGAGAGAGCAGAGAAGGATCTGTGTCTCTCATGCTTTTGCAGGTGTTCTTCACAATGGCTGTTGTAGGACTTCCTCCAAGACTTGTTAAAAGCCAGCTACCTCTGTGTTGTATTTTTTTCCATACCCTCTTTTCTATGCTTTGCTCTTCTTAATTGGCAATCTGCTGGTGGCTGTTGGTTTTTTTTGTTTGTTTGTTTGTTTTTTGCTTTCACTTAGTAGGATTTTTCTGCCTTTCAGCCTTAGTATGTTCAGGTCCCCCTGTATGTACTAAGAATGAAATTGGGATATGTCTGGAAAGTGTCTCTCGTGGAACATGAAAGACATGTGAGTATTGAGCTTCATGAGGGCAGGGAAGCAGAAGGCTGAAAGGAAAATCCTGCCTTGTTCTGGGAATATGTTTCAGACACACGAAGCCTCTATAACATGGACCTTCCCTTCTCTGTTATTCCATTATGCTTTAAGTTTTTCCTTTACATTTCCCTTCAGGATCTGAGCAGCCTTTGTGGGCAGGCAATGTGGATATTCTCCACATGGTAATACAAGCTTGCATAAACTGGATCCTTGTAATAGTACAAAGGGGACTCAGATATGCTGAAATTTCAAAATATTTATTAACTATAAAGAAGGTACACTGAGCTATGTGATCCCTCTCAGTTCTTGAAATAAGGCTAATGCATCTGGTTTTGGTTGTGGACAATTAGAAACATAAGGAGATTGAAATGTGTGCAGTGGTGTTCTCCACCTCCACAGCTCCTACCAGTGGCTGACCAAAGAGAGGCTCGCTGGAAGATGCCCTGACTTTATGAAGGCGCAGTAGCCTGGCCTGTGTAGAAGCTTTTCCAGATTTTACTTTCTTCCAAGCCGTGGGAAACATCCATAAGCACTAGGAGACTGAGTCTCTTTAAACCCAACCTCTGTTTCCTGACTTCCCAGGCAAGGTGAGCTTCTAGTTCTTTGGGTTCCCCAGGGGCCCATGTGTGTGCTTGGGAAAAGTGGGGGAAACGAGGACACTTGTGTACACATGGCACTGTTAACTCACTGTACTTGGCACAAGTATTTCTAGTTTCTACTCGCATTATGAACCTGTCACTTGTGTAGGGCAGAGTCTTCAGCAGCAGCTGTGATTCTGTCCTGCTAGGAGGAGGAGCTTCCAAAAGAAGCCATCTCTGTAGCAAAGAATCTCTTTAATCACCTGAAATGGCTTGTCTGTTAGTGCTGGTACATTTTCTGTGTGCTACAATCCTGCTGCCACAGGAGATTTTTGTTTTACCAGATTGAATATCACATTTCAGTGCAGCAGATGGCATGTGTCTGACAAATGGTAGGGGTAAGCATAGGGGGAATACACACTAAACCACTGACATTTTCCTTGGTCTTTCGTAACATCACCTAAAGTACACCCTTGCGCAGTGCTCATTATAGTCACCTGATGCAAGATCCAAGCTTTTGAGATACCCGCTTTCTTCTGTTGTTTGTATACTTGTCCAACTGGCAAGACTGTTGAGAGATGCATAGCAGAGCAGTGTGGTATTTAAGGTGAGTTGTGTTTAATTCATCTGCAGCCTGCATTGAGGGAAGTTATATAAATTTCAGTTACTTTGCCTGAAAGTGCCTTGTGTCAACTGACAGCTGTTTAAAATTAATTAATGGAGATCCTAGTTTGCAAGATAAGTAGAACAGAAACATGCATGATGTTGTTTATTTTGAACTTGGCGTGGAGGCATTCCTAATGATTCAGATGTTGAGCGGAATGTAACAGTGTTGCTCGGCATGGCCTTACTCTGCCAGAACAAATGAGGAAGGCTAGGCCAGTTAAAGGGTTGGAACAAAAGAGCCCTGGGGCAGAGTTCGTAAGTTGGACTCTTGTTACCAGACTGTGATTCCTACCACTGGACTCCTGTGTAGGGTGGGAAGCAGCCTTCTGAAGAACTTCTGAGAATTTTGCAAATATTAAAGAGAAAAGAGAGAGCGTGTCCATTATCCACCAAGAGCTCATTCAGTTCTGCCATGGGCTCAGATGGGTGGGGGTCAGGATTTTTTAAGTATTGTTTGTCATGACCAGTACGGAGATTACTTAGAAACCTCACCTATACAGGTACTGTTATGGGGGGCACCTTGACTATCTATCAGAAAAGACCAGAAAAAAGAGCTTTACTCTTGCTATGCAGAAGTTCTTTTATAGCATTAGAGCTTTATAGTGGGATTAAGACTACTTTCTGCAGGTACTTTATGGTGGTCTTCCTTCTGGAAGACCTTGGAGCATGTGGTATCTGTGTGGCATCTCCTCCTGTCCCTGATGGTTTGTTGGTAATGGTGAGCACGTCAAGCCCTGAAATCTTGTTTCTCTAGGGAATCAAGTCCCCAGTTAAGTACTCAGACTTGTCAACCTTGTTGATCCTACCCTATTTTTTAATTACTTCAGACATCTGCCTTCCACTGATGTTCTGTAACTACCTGAGGGTAAAGATAAGCTGTTCTTTTCTGTTGTTTGAAGCATTCAGTGAGTAAGGCTTCATAAAGCCTTCAGACTGATACGGGACATAAAGAACAGACAGTTATTCCCTCTCTGTAATTTGCAAGTCTCATCCATGTGCTTTGACAGACTTTCTGAAAGGTATGTTTTTCCTGTTTCATGACAACTATCCTGACAGGTGTTTTTCTTCACCAAAGCAAGTTATCCACTGACTTAAAAAAAAAGTTGAGTGAACTGACATTTCAGATAGTAGTTGGGAAGTTTATTTATTAGCATATTATCTGAGCATTTCCATGCTAGTATCCTGCCTTGGCAGTTTAAGGGATAAATCCTGTTTCAGTCTTCTGCTTCTTTGCATTACCTGCATTATCTTCTTGTTTCGATAACGAAACCTTCAGGAATTACAAAGGTACGTGTAACCCTGTTGTACTTGATCATGGCACTCACTCAGAAGTCCATTAGGCTGATGCATTGAAAACCTCAATGACAGAATGAATATATGAGTAGAACAGAATCATGGAGTGTGAGGGTAGTTTCCCGGTTCTAAAATCCCAGTGTTTGTCTGTACTGACAAAAAATTGTGATAGATCTGAGCATCCTCAGATTAAACACAGTTTATAAGGAAAATGAACTTTACACCTACTGAAATTACTGGTTGAATTGTTTGCTGCAAGGAGATTGCCTTACATTGAGTCAAGTGGGGTATGTGCAGATGTGTGTGGGAGAGATACTTGAAGATATTGTCAGTGTTCACATCTTTCTCCTCTGTAAGAGGCATGCTGACCCAGTAAGACCTCCTCATGGAACCATGCCAATAAACGTGTACGGACCAGCTTGCCTATTAGTTAGCTAAGCACTCATTGAAAGGCTTACTATCTTTTCACTCAACCAAATAAAATGATTAACACAAAATAACTGCATGTTCACATCTCTTTTTGTACTGTTTCTCCTTCAGTAGTTAAATCAGAAACAATTGAGAGTGAAGTGGTTCATGTTACTTGTGTGGGACAATTTGGACTGGTTCTTGTTTATCTGGTGTTTATGCCTTTGTTTTGTCATGAGAATAAATGAATACACTTCTATAAATTTCTGATTGCTTGCTTAGCTACCTGGTTTATTCACTTTTATGTGGTTAACTAAAAATCATGAATATGTATTGTGTAAGTTGATGGATATATTTTAGAAGAATCACAGAATTGCTTATCTTGGAAGGGACCTCTGCCAGTCATCTTGCCCAGTGGCCTCAAGCAGGACCACCTATAGCTTCTTGACCAGGATACTCAGTTTCTTCTCAGTGTTTTATATTGAAGGTATACATTTAAGTGCTTGAGTAGTCAGTATCTTAAAAGGAATTAACGTATCCCTGTATTAAGGCTCTGTAGTGCTTAAGAAGGGCATTTTAACTGTTTTTTCATTGTTGAAAAATTATTGCAAGTTTTAGGATAAACTGTGTTCCATTAGGCAAGATCATATGTCAATTTTGGCATTGTACAGTCTGTAAAACTGCAGATAATGGGTATACAGATGGACTGACTGGAGAAAACAAAAGATTCCTAAGTGAAAGGTTGGGGTTGGAGGGAGTGGGAGGAGATTTGCCTCAAGAAGTCACTTGCATACTGTGTGTTTTTGAGGGTTTTAGGATGTTACTTAATGCTTGGTATCTGAAGTATTTAAGTGTGAAAGAGTTGGGAAGGACTGAGACTTGGCAAACAATTCTAGCTTTGCTGATCCTATTTTGAAAGCGTAGCAAGAGTGTGTGTGTGTGAGGCAGGTCAGTGCAGCCTGAAGCCTTTTGCAGATAGATCTTTAGGCTTCTGTCAGCAAGACTGTTCACCCATGCATTGGGGCTGTCTTCAGAAAGCAGTGTCTGTTGCATAAACTAAACATTCCTGCACTCACAGGTTTTGACATCTGAGTCAGCAAGTGTTTCCTGCTGGTATATTCAGCTCAGTACATTTCAATGAAGCAAAGATCTTGTACCAAAAAACTGCTTCTGACATTGTCATGTGTTCTGTCCCGGACAACAACTTTCTGAAGTGTAACTCCTCCTTTCTCTCCCTGAAGTCTGCAATTATAAAAATCCTGCTGTCATGTCAGCACATGTCTCAGAGAACCTGAGGGGCATTAATGAGAATAGGTTTAAAATTCCTGGCCTGATTTATGAAGAAAAACAGTGTTGTTCTAAGATTTGTTTTGTTAATACAACAACTTGGTGTTTCCTACGGGGTGAATCTGGATTGCATTTATGTTTTATTTAGGCTGTGTCAGAGGCAGTGTTCTCTAACCTATTAAAATATTTGCATTCTACTTCATGGTGATATCTACTTAATGTTTGCAGATGCAAAGAGAAGAGTCAAATGCTTGCCTGTTTTGTGCATAAGAGTGTGAACTCTTTCTTTGCTTAAAAACAGTACAATTCCAAGCAGTGTAAAGGTATAGAAGTAAAGACATTTGTTCTAAATTTTCTAAGAAAGTAATACTCAGGACTTTCTCATTGGATGTTTCTTCTTCTGTAACTTGTCTGTGAGAAGTAAAACTGAAATTTTTTGGTAACTTCTACAAAGTGGGAAGAGCAAGGTAACACGTGTTTGCTTTCAGTTCCCATTCCTCAACCCAGCTATATTAATGCATGCATTTGTTTTATTATTTTTTTTTTGTTTCTTTTTGAGCAAGGCTTTATGTTATAGCTACAGAAACAAGGCATATGCAATCTTTCTGTAGTTTATGGATATAGAAAACTGCTCCAGCCCATGCTTAGGACTCAGTCTTACCTGCATCTGTGTTGCCTTTCGGAAAGTGCCAAACCTGTTCTCCTCTATGCTGAACCAGCCAGCAGACATCTTTTCTGACTGCTCAGTAACACCTCCCTCTCTCCTCCCTTCCTCCAAAAAAAAGCTAGACTCCCAGTATTCCTCTCATGTCCTGCAAATATTTATATACTTTGGCAAGAGACTTGCTGCGTTACTCACCACTGGCCAGTTCACTTCTACTGCCCCTTATGCCTATTTCTAGTAGCACTTATTGCTGTAGTTCAAGTAGCAGAGGAGGTGTGTACTGTGGTTTTAAATATCCTGATACAAATCCTGCAGATCATTGGTGTAGGCAATTAGCAGGAGAGAGTGTGGAGGCATGGAGAGCTGCTAGATACTTGTGTGGGTCTTTTTTTTGTTGTTGTTGTTTTTTTCCCCTGTGGCTTTTATTTGAAGAGTAAATGAAATATACAATACTAAGAAAAGAATTCTGTGATGCAAATCTTCAAGACGTGATCATGTATGTGGTGCTCAGTGGGAGACCTGCCTTGTGTGGCATACAGAATAAATGAAGTGGGCAGAGCTCTGGAGAGGTAGGAATGTGCTTTTGTGCAGAAGCTGTGAACTGGAACCCGAGAGCAAGTTCACACCCTTAGAAACAGCAGTTGACTAATTCTGGTGGTTCCTGGCCTATGAGTTGCTATTCAACTTTGGTGTTACATTAACTCCTTCAAGACAAGGATTTTTGTTGGTTTTCTTGTTGACATTTTAAACCAACAAATTAATTTGGATCAGAATCATTTTCTGCATGTCCATTTCTTTTACTATATTCCGGGGCAATGATTTACATCACATAAACCTGGGGAAAAAGTGTTGTTTATTTTCTTATATTTATTTCGCATTTTAATAATTACCTCTCCAAAGGGGTTAGATGACTGGGCACTTTTTTTTGTGTAATACTAATCATAGAATCACCAAGGTTAGAAAAGACCTCCAAGGTCATCCAGTACAACTATCCACCTATCACCAATGTTTCCCACTAACCCATGTCCCTCAGTACAACATCAAAACATTCCTTGAACACCTCCAGAGACGGTGACTCCACCACCTCCCTGGGCAGCCCGTTCCAATGCCTGACCTCTCTCTTGGAGAAGAAGTATTTCCTAATATCCAACGTGAACCTCCCCTGGCACAACTTGAGGCCATTCCCTCTAAGTCCTCTTGCTAGTTACATGGGAGAAGAGGCCAACCCCAGTCAGTTCACCAGTTTTTAATTTGGAGTTTAGACAACTGACTAATGATAGTCAGTTCACCTCAGTTTAAATCTGAAGAGCAGAATACCAACCAGATTTTGTCTCTTGTCTCTGATACAGAGCCAGTCTGTCCTCAGAAAGTGCAGAGAAGGTATTCTTCAAGAGGAGCCTGGCACTCTGCTACAATAATTGCTCACATGCCAGGCCCAATAGTTGATTAAGAAATTTCTTGCTCCTGTTCCGCAGACTTTGTTTCAATCTCATAATTGATTTTTGTGAGCTTTCAATCAGAGCAAGCAGGAGCAATATCTTTCTCATTATAATGACAGTAAAACCTCCTGAAACTTTTGACACAAATCTCTGTGTATCCTCATTCTGAAAGGACCCTTATTTAATCAACATACATTAAGGCAAGGAGGAAGCTTTGCAAGAATTCTTCCTAAGAAGATGAAAATATAGATTTGTAAGTCTTGGTTTCTGTGTCCGTTTATAATAAAGTCACAAATGCCTTATAAGATCTACAAGTCTTGGTATAAAACCACAAACATCCTTCTCTTCTGTATGTAGCTTCTCAATATTACTGTATGCATCAAAGTAGAAAAAGTAGAAAAAACCTTTTTGTTCACTATAAGAGTACAGTCTGATGGTTCTGGCAGAAATTACGTTCCTTAAGACAGGAGCAGGATTGATCTCAGATTTTTCATTTCTTTAGCCTTTGCTGCTTTCTGCTGAACTATCAATTTTTTTTTCTTTTCAGTAGCCTGAAACACATTCCAGAAATGTCTGTGCAAGGGAGAGGAATAAGAATGCCAAGGCTGCTGGTGAATAAGAGACGGTAATGAATCTTGTAAAACTGGACCTTTTCATTCAGAGAGTGAATCTCCATTACTGAGGCTTTTGTTGCCTTCTTTTGAACTGGAAGAGAGAGGAGGAGATGTTAATTGCTGTCCTATGACACTTGCCTCTAGCCTACCTGAATTATGGGGTGGGAGAGGAATGGGGGAAAATGCAGAGGAAATTCATGCTATTTATTATATCTGAAGATGCATCAGTGTAATTACCTCACTTTAAAACCACCTGGCTTGGGATATTTAAATTTACATTGAAAAACTGATTTTGATCTATGTTGATCTGAGCTGAAAGATGATAAAGAAAACCTTCAGTTTAAAAATCATCTTTTTTTTTTTTTTTTTTTTTTTTTTTAATAGACATTCAGATCCTGTTGACTCTCAGTCCCTTGGAATAAATTTCTGGAAACGGAGCATTTTTGCAGTAGTAAGCTATTTTCCAACAGTGTTGTTCTAAGATTTGTTTTGTTAATACAACAACTTGGTGTTCCCTACAGGGTGAATCTGGATTGCATTTATGTTTTATTTAGGCTGTGTCAGAACTTCAAACAGTCAGTTTATCCCTTGGATAGTTTATAGCTAGCTAAGTGACATGGACTGTGTGGTCAGGGCTGGGGCAGCTGTGCTGTGTCCCAGAATACACACCTCAGGAAAATGACCCACCACACCTAACATATTAACAGCTGACTGTGTATTAATTATTACTTATTAGTAAACATAGACATGAAAGCTGTCGCTTCAAGATTGTGCTGGGGAACTTGATGTAGTGAAGGACCTGTATAAAGGAGTTGCCTAATGTTTGCTTGTGCTAGGAGTCAGTGTTTGTGAAAGCTTGCCGTTAGCACAACTGGTTCTCCTAAACTTGTCTTAAATCTTAGTTTTCCATTAGGTACAGCCTGTTGTCATGCAAATCTCTGGGGGAAAATGTTGGCAAAGTTGATATTATTAATCCATTAATTGAAACTCCTGTGTTGTTTAACTTGAACACCTCAAGAAATAAGTTCCCTTTCTTAATAATTCAGTACTTCTTGGCCCTACAAGAAGCGTATGAGCTCCTGCGTTGTGCAGACGAGATGTTTCCTTCCTGTTAAGTTAGCGTGCAGTCCCATTACAGCAGACACTGCAGCATCCTTTTGGCTGTGCTGCCAGATCTGCCTGTCCATGGCTTCAGGGACTGCCATGTCTTCACACGCTGCTGCCAGCTTTCTGTGCTGGCTGCTGCTGTGTTTGCTTGGCAGTCACTCTCTGCTGGGAGAGTTTTTCAGAAGATCCCAACCCATAGTTTGTATTAAAATTTACTGGACAAAATGTCTAGTTTGAGAATTGGGCTGCTTCTTTCCATACTGTGTCCAAGTTCTGTGTTTGACAGAGGGATGCATGAGTTTGCCCCTTTGTCCTTCTGAACAGTTGCAGTAGCTGACACCCCTTTGGATCTCTCACCTAGTAACACAGGAGGAGGAGGTGGCGCTTTTGATTCCCTTAAGGCCTTGCCCTGTTTTGTTTTGAAATTGTAGAAAGTATTCATCCAAGTCAGAAAATGCTGAATGTTGTGAAAATCACAGTGCATAGCTGCCCAAGAAAAGTCACAGCTGTAAGCTGCACTTCCTGCAGAATGGTGAGGAGGGGAGGAATTTTCTGCCCAAGCTGAAGGCATGTATGTTTTTAAGGAATGGACTGTTGCCTGGTGTTATTGCTGCAGATCTCCAGGACCTAGTGTCTAGACTTGATCGTGTCTTATGTGGACTGCTGCCCTACCCTCCCTAACCTCACCTTACCACTTCCTCTTCAATTTTTTGAAGACAGAGGGTTCTCTATTATATGATATTCAAGACGTATAGGAATAGTGTTACAGAAGAGGATCAGCTCAGCCTTCTTGCCCAGGTGGCCAAGAAAGCCATTGGTGTCCTGGCTAGTATTAGAAGTAGTGGAGCCAGCAGGATCAGGGGGGTGATTCATCCCGCTGTACTCAGCACTGGTGAGGCCGCACCTCAAGTACTGTGTTCAGTTTTGAGCCCCTCACTACAAGACAGACATCAGGACTGTGGAGTATGTCCACAGAAGTTGGTGAGGGATCTGGAGCACAAGTCCTATAGGGAGCAGCTGAGGGAACTGGGGTTGTATAGAGAAGAGGGGGCCTGGGGAGAACTTATCTCTCTCTACTGTAATATCGGTCCTTAAACTAATATACTGATCTCTATTGCTAAACCAGCCTGTATCAATACAACTACCTGAAAGGAGGTTGTAGCCAGGTGGGGATCAGCCTCTTCTCCCAGGTAACAGCGGATGAGAGGTGATGGCCTCAAGATATGCCAGAGGAGGTTCAGGTTGGATATTAGGAACAAATTCTTCTCTGTAAGAGTGGTGAGGCAGTGACACAGACTGCTCATGGAGGTGGTGAAGTCACCATCTCTGGAGGTGTTCAAGAACCATGTGGATGTGGCACTGAGGGACATGGTTAGTGGGCATGGTGGTGATAGGTTTGGGATTGTACTAAATGATCTTAGAATCATTAAGATTGGAAAAAAACCACTATGATTCTAAGCTAATGGAGTGGTCCTTACCAGATGCTTGTCATTTCCTGTTTGCAGGAGATCTGTAACTGTAGGAGTGGCTTCTCTTTTTGTCCTTTTCCAGGAAGGAGAGGCAGGTGAGGGATGCCTTATTGTGTGGCGCCATCTATGCAGCCTCACACCTTCCCAGGTCTTTGGATGCGAGTGGTGGTGTGAGCTGAGTCCTTGATAACTTCCTGGGGAGGAGTAACATCTGTTGTTCAGATATGGGTGGATGTGGAGCTGAGTTTCGTGTGTGGATTTGGCCAACCACGTAGGTATGAAGTCTCATAGAGTCTCCAGAAAATCCTATTTTAGATAACTTTTTTCGTGAGGAAAAATGATACAAACCAATCTCTTGTTGTATGAACTCATCATGTTGCCTTTGCCCCTTTAGGAAGGAGGAAGCTAAGGTTTTACTATAGGATGTGCTTTTAATTTGTTGGTCAGGTCATCTGATGGTGTAGGTATTCCTGCTCTTTCTGTTTCACCTTCTGTTTTATACAAGGTGAGCCCAAACTGATTGTATTGTCTTTTCTGGTGGATGGACAAATAAAGCAGGATTGATCTAATAGTTGTTTCATAACTGCTTTTTGGAAAACACATCCATCATTTTGCAGGGAAACTCAATAAGCAGGACACGTTTTCTCCATTTTTGAAAACGTGGCTCATGAAACTCATGACGTTCTTTGGAAGCAAAGGTTTTGAACACACAATGAAACACTCTAACACAGAGAACATACATAGACTACAGAGAAAAGCAGCTTAATTCTCCTGTCTTTTAAAGATTATTTTCATTTTGGAGCTTCTATCCCTAAAATATGATTAAAATAAGACACTGCCAGTGGTTGCCTTGAGTAGTTAAGCCTCTAAGGGAGTCAAGATTTGGAAAGCTTCTCCAAAATGACTTAGTGGTATCAGCCTATCATTCTCTGAGAGAAATCTGTTTTGCTTTCATTTTCTGTTCGGTAGATGTATGTAGATACTTTAAAAAGGGTTATTCCAAATACATCCCTGATGAAGATGGATTCCACCATCACTGGATTTAACTGTATTCCTATATGAAACCATCCTTAGGCTCACTGCTCTTGCATTTCTTCTGGCAAGAAGATTAAATGCAACATCAGTCTTGGAACTGGATTCTTACAACAGTCATAGGACAAATTAATTTTTGAAGTGACAGTACTTTCTCATAATCTAGTAACACGTATGTTTATTAATATTCTCTAACCTCATTTGTGTCACAGAGCAGTTGAGTTTGGAAGGGACCTCTGGAGGTCTGTGGAAGATACGCACACTTTCAGTATTAGAACAGCTCTGTTGGGGTCTAAATCCTCATACATTGTGCTGTTCTGATTGAGGGCGAGACCATTTTTGGTTCAAAAGCTTTCAAGTGTATTGCTGGTCTCCAAATAGTAACACACCACTGTTGTTTTGTGTCTAGTAATTATTTCAGTTACCCTTACATCTTTGTCCTTTCTTTGTCTGTCACCCTTGACTGAGCTTTGGAGAAGTGGGTGTCTGAGGAAGGTGATGAAGCAATGATAATGTAACTATTCAGAAGGAGGCATTAAGGATGCATCAAAAGGTTTACATCGTGCTTTCAGCTTCATGGGTGAAACTATGAAATCTTGTCAGAGGTCAGTTGTTCCAGGAGTAATTGGACAAAATAACAAAGGCATTGCAAGATTTGATCTGAAGCTATTTGGTCAAAATTAGGAAGCTAGATCACACTGATCAAAATCTCAAGCTAGTAAATAGTCATCTCTTGATCTTTATTTTCAAAAGCGGTCAGCATTTCCAGTTGCCGCCAAGCTAGACTCCAGGAAGACAGCCTCTCGTCCACCTTTTCTTTCATTACTAGATGTTGAGTCAGCAGTTTCACTATCCTGATGATTCTGCTCTTGTCTCTCCTTTCTCCATGATAAATCTATGGCTTCTCTTTTCTCCATGGTAAAGCTATGGCCTGCTTGTGCCTGAAACTGTGTGTAGTTCTCAGGTCTCTGCAGATATTCACTCCTGTCTCACACTGGTTGCTTTATTGTCTGTCAGATCTCTGATGGACATACTGTTAGGAATATAAGCCCTTGATGATTTGTAAGGGCTTATGGTGACCTTGCCAAGCTGTGGGCTTGGTCTGTGTAACAGATACCAGACCAACAGCTCATCTCTAAATAACACCACCGTAGCAAATGCAGACCGGTAGTACAATTATCCAGACTGGAATGACAGCACATCCAGTAGTTTTTTGGGGGTACTTGGGGTTTTAGCATGAGTGGAGTTTTCCCAGTTTCCATTCTTATGTTGGAAAGGAGGCAAGATTTCTTTTCCTAATATTTTTAAGGAAAAAAAAAAAAACCGTTGGGATAGTCAATCACAGAAATTTGGCAATAGGAATAGGGTGACCAGGTGAGTGCCAGCCACCTCTAGATCTACACTTTTCGCACAAGAGCTTTTGACAGTTCCTATATGTTATATTTCATGTGTTTTTAATGGTAGCATCCTGAAATGGACATTTCAATCCCCTCAAGCTGGAAGGAGGATAAATTTAGGATTTCCATTCTCTTTTCTTGCTCTTTAAGAGAAAAGGGTGATGTAATTGTGGCTTTCCAGAAGGGTGAGGAGAGGGGGTTTCTGCTCCCAGACAGGCTGAGGCAGTTCCCTGCTCTCCCTCCATGCAGGATTTGGGGTATGCCTCCCTGCAGCTTGTGCAACAACTGCTGCTGCCCTGCCTGGCCTCTGGCTTTACCACCTTCTGCTGGAGCACTGGGCTTTTCCTGTTGATAGGTGCTGCACTTCCGTCCATGTTCCTGGCTCTACCTTCCTCTCTCCAGGGCCAAAGAGCTCAGTGCAGTATTTCACAATGCTTATCTTGGTCAGAACTAGCATGAGGTGCAATCCTGTTGGCAAAAGATGCATTCATCTGTGTGCCTGAACTCATGTTGTACTGCAATGGGGGGGGGAGGGCTTAATGTGGGGGAGAGAGTTGTTTTCTACTATTTATATATTTGGCTGGCTTTTTTGTTCATTTTTACTTCAGTAATGATTTTATAGCCTGACCTCTGGGCCTGTGTATCTTTTTGCCTACTGTATGGCAAGTTTATTTGGATCCAGCTGTTTCTATAGTAAAAGGCTGGTTTTCCACCTGCCCTAAAAACAACAACAACAAACAACAAAACACGGCAAACTACTGCAAGTAGAAGAGAAATGCTTTGAATCCATACAACAAGTTAAAAGAGAGCTGCAGTTCCACTGCAATCAGCTTGTTGGGCATATGAGAACTGAAATAAATATTGTAATAGCCTGACTTCTTTTATAGCCCTTCAAGGCAAGCACTTATGATTATTTGCTATTAGATACAAATCAAAAGCAATATATGTATTAGGGTTTGGGAACCATTGCGTTAGCCTTGTGTGAAAAGGTAAAAAGAGCCCTGGTAAATTCCAGCATGCTAAGGGGATTCTTGCAGTACCCTTTATCTGCATTGCAAATGTCATAAGGTATGCCAAAAAGATTCCTTCTGAAAACAAACTGCTGAATTTCCATATTTAGCCATTGGATCAGAAGGGCATTACTCTCTTCTACTGTTTTTGCTATGGTATCCTACACAGCACTTTTTCTGTTCCTGCTTGTTGCTGCTGTTCTGCTGGCTGTGGAAGGTGGGGCAGGAAGGAGGGTCACCGTGTGCTAGGAAACCTCTCCTCCAAGCCCCATAGCAGGCTCTCCTTTACTGGCCTTTATAGCACCTGCTAGCTGCCCCTCTTGGCACATTTGCACAAGCATCATTTGTGCAGAGCATTTGGCCCTGGTCTGTGCTACCCTTTAATTTGATCAATGCAAACCCATATGTGAATTTTCTCCCATTAGATTGACCTTGGGAGCAAACCTTTTCCCTGAGCTATTTCTGTTTTATGTATGTGCTAAAAGCATTGACTGTTAGTCAGAGTTTCTAGCTAGGCCATGGTTTGTTAAACATAAAGCAAACAGACTAATGCTGAGCAAACTGCCTGAAGCGTTGTGTGATGTTCTGCTCCCTGCTACCCTCAGGGACCTCTTTTCTCTTAATTGTGTCACTGTATACAAGAAGCTTAGCCTGTCTTTTTAATCTCACTTGTCAGTAAAAACAGCCATGATCAGAAACATGAAAGCCCATCTCACTTACT
This sequence comes from Pavo muticus, assembly GCA_016647715.1. Classification (NCBI taxonomy): domain Eukaryota; kingdom Metazoa; phylum Chordata; class Aves; order Galliformes; family Phasianidae; genus Pavo; species Pavo muticus. The sequence goes on along the minus strand of JACDJE010000085.1, from coordinate 1,183,465 downwards.
AAAGAAAAAGATTGCACTGTATGTGCAGAATAGTACCATATGGTATAGAAGTGCAGCCTGTCTGCCTAACAGAAATGAATAGGTCTGAAACCTTAATAAGTTAACTTAACCTTCATGGCTCTTCTCCACTGCTGACCACTTTTCCTAGGCAGTTTGGGGATGCCTGCTGCATTAGAAGGCTGCATCAGTCCTGAGCAGTTGTGTGCTATGAGACAATTCAGATGCTTTTGTTCACACTGTGGGAGCTGGGCTCCAGTTTCAGACTCCCTTTTCCCATCACCATAGGGGTAGGGGCAGCTTCTGGCTCTGGATCCCAGGCAGCTGCAGCTGTGAGTTATAACAACCTTGCCTCTTCCCTCTCGGAAGCAGTGATTGTGTCTTCCCGAGAGGCTTCCTTACGGAGGCTGCATCTGCTCCATGCCTTTGCCTTCTGCACTCAAAGCAGGATAACTTTTGATGGCTGCCATGCTCTGCTTTTATCACCATGTTCCTCACTATGACAGAAAATAGCCACATGAGAACTTCCACCCATTCCTGGCTTCCTGAGGATAGATGAAAATCACCCTTGAAAGCAATGATAAATGTGCATTTGAAATGCTGACTTTATATTGCTTTTTACTTTTTAAATTCCTTTCTTCTATTTCAGTTGGAATTATAGAATCATCTAGGTTGGAAAAGGCCTTTAAGATCATCAAGTCCAACCATAAGGCAAATTAAAAATCAGTTGTATAAAAGCTTGCCTGATAAGGTCATGCAAGTTAGCAATATAAATTCACTGCATATGATGGAAGAATGAAAACAAAATGAAAAATTTCATGGTGTCTTAGGAGGGTGATTCACTGACAGTGAGCAAAATAACAGACAGATTTGCTAGACTCAGGGGGATCCCAGATATAGACCGATGAATGATTTGGTCATATATATTGCACCATCATTTTTTTGCCAATGCAAACAACAACAACAACAAAACCCACCCAGATGGGGACAAAACATCGTGTACAATCCTATGCATAGGACCTATGCAGTGAACAACTATTCCATACTGGTTTTAATTCAGACAGTCAGTATGATGGCTGGAGATTTGCTGCTGGTTTCAGACTGTGGAGGTGGTGGTATATTGGCAGCGCTGATTATCTCTTTGAATAGAAAAACTAAATGTTGTTGGTTGGTTTTACTTTTTTTCTTCTCCGTTTGAGACCGTCAGTCTTAATAATAATGATAATGTATTTTTATCAAGTGTCTTATGTCATTTTCTAAAATCAAAGCACCAGATCTAAATAGCTGAGCTTCATTAAGGAGATGAAAAGAATAAAAAGGGGCATCTGGCAGAAGAAGGGAGGACAGTGTAAAAATAGAGGCATATGTTACTGTGATTAGCATTAGTCATTTCTGATATTATTTTCTGTATGAGCCTCTACTCCTATGAAGGTAGGAGACTGAGCCAGCAAAGCCCATTTTTAGGACACTTACACCGTGTTCCTTCTTCCTGGAAATATGTCTGAAGCCTGGGGAAGATTGAGATCCGTATAGCAAGGAGACAGCTTTGCCACAAGGCTAATTTGATAATGTGTCCTAAAAAAATCTTCAAAAAGCAAATCAGCAATTTTTGTACTGCTCTTAGTTTATTTAATTATAATTTTTTTTCAATATGCCATTTTCCTGGAACATGATTCATTGTGCTCACTCAATACAAAATCCTGTAGAATATAACTGATATAAACAATTTCCTTATTTTCACACATCTTTGTTACTGTCTGTACAAAGAGGATGGCTTGCTTTGCCCTGGGTGTCAGAGCTTTTGCCCCAGGGTGTAATATTACATATACCAAATAGAAATTTGTGTTTCAGAAACATAAATGTTTTTTCACTATTTTAAGCTTGGGTTAAAGAGTCAGTTTGTTTCAGACTTTTTTTTTTCTTTTGTTCCTCTTCATTTTGTCCTTCTTCTGTCTTGTCCTTTAACTTACTTTCTCTGACTATACTTCCATCTTTTATGTTCATTACAGAACCATAGCTCAGTGCAAAAGGTAGTAGATTACCATTGTATGTAACAGTAAATCTGGAGCTGGAATCTTTATAGCTTGTAAAACAAAAGCATAGAGAAATTAACTGAATTTATTAACCGCACAAAGAAAGTCACTATCAAGCCTGGGAATGGAATGTAGTTATTCTGGTCGCATCACCAGACCCTGTTACCTCTGTGTCTAATTATTGCTTTGTTTCTCTGACTGACCTTTTTGGCTTTTTGTCCTCATTCTTTTCCTAATTTGAGCTCTATTCTGTTGGTATAGGTTGCTTCAGGCTGGGTGCTCTGCAGTTGCTTTGGGGTACATGTGTATGTACAGAAAAGCCTCTTCATTTGGCTTTCCATGGTGCCTGGCATCGTGATAATAGCAGAGGCAAGACACTTTTTTTTTCTGATAACATAAATATATTAATATAGTCAGATTTTAGACTGAATACTTACTAAGGAAGACTACAGAGCATGGATCTATTGCTACCCATGGAGAATAAGGGTTACAGGATTATTTCTGATTTATGTACAGCACTATATTTAGAAATTGAATTTTTCTTGGCATTTTATTTAAAGTTCCCTTGTGTCACTGACTGTATTATGTTGTCACTGACTGTAATATGTTGTAGGGAGGGTATATTGAATGAAAGAGAGGCTTGTTTGGTTGGTTGCGGGGAGGACGTCAAAGCTGCTGCTTGTGTCCTGCTGCTGAGTGGCCAAGGAGCCCAGCATCTGAATGTGCAGCTTGGTGCTTTGTGGTGTGGGCTGCTGTGTCCTGTTGCAGCGTTGGTATTTGTGAAACTAATGTCTGTGTCCTCTATAACTGTGTTTTATGTGTAGTTGTTGAGCTTTCAGTGGAGCCAGCTTGGGCAGGTGCTGGAGGAAAACATTGCTTTTTCATGATTGAAACTGGCTGTCAACACAAATTTTTACATTTATGTTATCATTCTCTGTTCCCATGTTGTAAATTGCCATACTTCTCTACTACCTTCTCTACAGACAGCTTAAAGGATTTGACAAACAGCTGCAAATGCTCAGCTTTTAATTTGTATTTTTAAAGTAATTCTTTTTTTCTAGCAAAAATTGGATGATGTTGTAGCTACTTCTCTTAGAGGTGAAATACACAGGTGAGATATACTATAATTTAATACAGTCTGATGTTCCTATGCAAAGTGATTAAAAATATACGTCAGCATTCATACTTCATTTTATCTCTTGTTGAGGTGGAGAGATCTGGAGGAACATGAGTAACTTGAATACGTAGCCTAAGATTTCTTTATAGAGGTATATTAAGTGAATTAAACATAGCCTACTTTACAGTAGCTTTACTTTACATTTTTCATCAGTTTAATTGTTGATTCTAAATCACAGCCTAAGTCATACTGGCATATCTTGTTCCAAGAAATGAGCTATTGTATTTATTTCTTCCTTTGCCTACTAACACCCGCTGTTCTCTATTCCTGGCTAACATGTCCCAGCCTGAAAGTTATCTTTTATTACTCAGCCTTATTTTATTTATTTGCATTTCATTTGTGATTCACTGTGCCTAACTAGTGGTTTCCTCCAGTGCTGCTGCTTCATCAGCTCATCCCTATTTTTGCATTTGTACAGCTGATTATCCCTATCTAAATATGGAACCTTGCACTTTATTGTCTGAATCCTCTTTATTATAGACCACTTCTGCAATTTGAAATTACTTTGAATTGTGGATACTGTTTCTCTCTAAAGAACTTGAATCCTTACCAATTCCAGTGTCATGCACAGATTTTAGAAGTGTAATCTCTCTCCCCTTGGTCACAAATGTGACTATTGAAAAAAACTATACTTAGGATAGGTGCAGTGTGTATGGGACCCTGTTAGAAATGGCCAGACAGCTTGATAAACAAACACCAACAGCTACTCTGTATAGATTTTCTAAACCACATGTGTACCTGTCTTGCCTGTATAAATTTTCATAGAATCATAGAATTATCAAGATTAGAAAAGACTTCCAAGATCATCCGGGCCAACTGTCTATCTACCACTTATATTTCCCCACTAAACTATGTCCCAAAGTACGACATCTTAACATTTCTTGAACACCTCCAAGGATGGTGACTCTACAACTTCCCTGGGCAGCCTGACCACTCTTTTGGAGAATAAATTTTTCCAGACATCCAACCTGAATCTGCCCTGGTGCAACATAAGGCCATTCCCTCTAGTCGTATCACTAATTGCCTGCGAGAGGAAGCTGACCCCCATTTTGCTAAAACCTCCCTCTAGGTAGTTGTACAGCATGATAAGGTCTCCCCTGAGCCTCCTCTTCTCCAGACTAAACAATCCCAGTTCCCTCAGCTGCTCCTCATAAGACTTGTGCTCCAGACCCCTCACAGCTTTGTTGCCCTTCTCCAAACACTCCAGGGCCTCCTTGATGTCTTTCTTGTAGTGAGGGGCCCCAGACTGAACACAGGACACGAAGTGCAGCCTCACCAGTGTCTAGTACAGAGGGATGATTGCTTCCTTGATCCTGCTAGCAACGCTATTTCTGATACAAGCCAGGATGCCATTGGCCTTCTTGGCCACCTGGGCACACTACTATTTTATTTGTTTAGTTTGTGCATGAGTGTCAAAAGCTTTACTGACATCAAGATACAGTGTCTTTTTTTATTTTGCCTATTGACAGGTTATCCTATCAAAGGAGATCTTAGATCAGATGCAATTTTTGACAGCTCCTGTACAGTTTGTTTTTTGTTGCCTCATTGCCATTTCTGTATTCACACTGCGGCTGCTCAGCAATTCATTTCTGGTTGGTGAAGGTAGGATTGCAGCTTGTAATTCTGTTAGTTCTAATTTTTTCACCTTCTTGGTGATAATGTTAACCTTCCTTTGTAGACTTCATCTACTCTCTTCTTAGTGAGTTCCACTGAGTAATGACGAATTGGATATTGTTTTGGTTATTGTGTAGGTATGTTAAGGTGAATTTCATTAGGACCTGCCAACTTGTAGCTTCTAGCATAATCAATTAATATTAGACCTGTTATCTTCGATAGTTTCTGTGGCTAAACCTTACTTGAATTAATTATTGAGTGTTTGGTTACAGTTGATACTTCAAAGATGTTAGCAAAAAAAGCATGAAATTATATAGGCTTGCTTGCATCATCTATTGTTGTTAATAGGTAATTCTTCCTCTTAGTTCTGAAACATTTATTGGAAACTTGTTTTTTGAGTCCTTTTTGAACTTGATCCCTGTCTGATTTTTATCTCAACATGACTCTACTTGTCTTTGTATTATGATTCATTTCTGATTTCCATCTAAAGACTTTCTAAAGAGATCCTGAAGGTTCATCTCTGCCTTTTGTGTATGTTGAGATGAGTTTGGCATTATGTTTAATAATTATAGCAGCTTTCAGTAACTGCTGCATTTCTTCTCCCTTTATGTGTAAAATCAGTGGTGCCCAACCACTTCCAAGGAGCAGGCTGCATATCTTTCCTTAAGGGCGACAAGGCCAGATTTGCAGGATGAGCACCATGTTGCCTGGCCACCAGTAGCTTTCCCACGTTGCTGCTCCTTGCGTGTGCAGTATGTGCTTTGCTGCCTTGAAATGCCTGCTGGGCAGCTCCAGTCTCTGCCTTACTCCTGACCTTTCCCAGGTTTTCTCTTGTGTACTTTGTAAGACAAGCCAGGAAAACTGTCCATGTAGGCTCAGCTGGACCAAAAGTTCTCTTCTACCTTGTCTCAGACAGTGGCCAGAAGTAGATGGCTATCAGCTTAGGGACTTTCAGGGCTAGGTGGGGTTTTGTGTGTTTGCTGTCCCTTGGTAAATTTCCTTTCTGTGTACGTGACCTCTCTTCCTTGTCCCCATGTAATCTTTAAGCATCTTCAGTGCCCTTAGACAAGAAATTGCAGAGATTTCACCCTCTTCTTGTTTGCTTTTAAAATTGGCTCATCCTAGCATCTTCTGATTTATTTATTTTTGCTGGAACAGACAGTGAACACTTCATCCATGTGACACTTACATTGTGTTGTCCCATGTCACCTCCCTGCAATTTCCTCCATTACTCTCTAGGGGGTTCTGGCTCAGACAAGCACTGTGTGGAAGCTGTTGTTTCTTGTTTGGATGGGAAAGCTAGAAGTGCATGCAAGATTTGAGATATGGACTGTATTTCATGCAATGTGCATTTATTCAATCACTATTGAGGGGTCTGGAGCACAAGCCCTATGAGGAGCAGCTGGCGGAACTGGGATTATTTAGTCTGCAGAAGAGGAGGCTCAGGGGAGACCTTATTGCTCTCTACAACTGCTTGAAGGGAGGTTGTGATAAGGTGGGAGATGGCCTCTTCTGCCATGTAACTAGCCATAGGACTAGAGGGAATGGCCTCAAGTTGCGCCAGGGAAGATTCAGGTTGGATGTTAGGAAATATTTCAGAAGAGCGGTCAGGCTCCGGAACGGGCTGCCAGGGAGGTGGTGGAGTGACCAACCCTGGAGGTGTTTAGATTACAACATTTAGATGTACTGAGGGACATGGTTTAGTGGGGAGTATTGGTGGTAGATGGATGGTCGGCCTGGATGATCTTGGAGGTCTTTTCCAACCTTGGTGATTCTGTGATTCCACTCAAGGCCCTCTTCTGTTCTTTGTGTGTTGGTTTTTTGTTTTTCACCTAGCAGTTTCTAATGTTTGTCCCAGTTAATTCCCAAGGCTTCAGCCACTGCTGGTTATTGACCCAGTGTTTCATTGACCTTAAGGTCATGATTCCAAGACCCCCAAATGTCAGGGATCAGCTCAAAATTATTTTGTGTATCAAATCCAGTTGACCAGTTGCCTAAGATGGTGTCTGTTCTTTCTTTCACTTCCTGCTCCTCAGTCCCATCACTTGCTCTGCCCTGCTAACCCCATTAGCAGAGCCTTCATATCTCACCTGCCCCCCTGCTTGGCTCAGTGCCTGATCAGTGAGTTCACCCAGCTCACCATGGGGTCAAGTGAGGGAAGAGTCAGGAATAGGTGGCCAAGCCCATGGCAAGGAGGGTAAATTTCACATTTTGGCAGAAGCATGCTGTTAGGTTGTCTTAGCTATATCAGTGACCTTCGCGCGTGGGATGTGTTCACAGGGTTTGGCTGTTGCTTTGATTTCCTAAGATAATGAGTCCTGCTGTTTTGTTATTGTGGTCACTCAGCCTCCTTTTACCTCGCATCAGGCTTCCTGGAAGCTTTGTGCCTTGTTTACTGGAAGGTGATCTGAAGCTGTGGCTTTAACCCAGACCTGGGCAGAGGGCCATTCCCAGCTCCCTGCAACTTGCCTTCAGTGCCTTTTGCACGCTTCTTTTAAGCCCTTAGCAGTTGAAATTGATGGCTGTCTGGCTAAGCACATTTGCACCTCATGGACCACTGCTGTCCAATGAGGCATTTCATCATTAGATATTTGCCCTTCTGTCCTCTAAACAAAGCCCTGGGAGACACCCTCCTGTCTTACCCTCCTCCCTTTCCATTTGCAGCTTCTGCGCCTGTCTTTCCTGGACACAGGACCACTGCTGTTTCATCAAAAATAAGTGGTTTTTTCCCCTGCGGAGTCAGAATGCTGTGTTACCCATCGCAGCAGAGTAGGACCTGGAGTTGAAGCGGACAGCAGTCACTCTGTTCCTCCTGTCCCCATCCCAAACACCTCTCTGCAAAACCCCCTGCAGGATGGCCCCATGGCAGCTCCCAGCCCAGAGCGAGGGCTTCCTGATCCATGAGGGGAGCTGTGGGAAGAGAGTGAAGCACAGGAGTACATGGTGATAGGTTAGGGTTAGGCCAAAAGAAGCACTTTTCAAGCACATGGGTCACACAAACTGGAGGTATTCCCAGATGATTACTAAGTGCACAACTTCTGACCTTACTCCTTCATGAAGAATGAATCAGCTCACTGTGCCATGCTGGATGGTAGCAACTGCTCAAGCCTTTGGCCTTGCATCTGGTGGTCTCTGGAGATGCAGCCATTGACATGTAAATGATCAGCTTGGGTTGATCTAGAGCCATGGGTACTACTGCATCCTTCACTCCTTGCTACGGCACCAGCAGCAGATGACTGTGAGGGATCAGTGAGTAGTATCTGTGATGCTGGATTTTGTCTGTGTGGCATAAAAAAATCCTGCTGATTTTCCTACACTGAGACTGCAGTGCATGTATTTGGGTGTTCAAAATACTTCTGCCTTTTTTGCTTCAGGGAGAACTACTGAAAAATTCAGAGCTGAGGTTTTATTAGTCTTCAAACTATTGTCCATAATAGATTAGTTATAGATGTTCTCTGGATTTGTGTTAGAATAATGGACGGTAGCAATGGCCTAGTCTTATTTCCTAAATTTCACAAACACATGTTTGTGTTAATTTGTTAAGGTGAACTGGTTCTTTTGCTGCAGTGTTGCTGAATATTTTATCAGGCTCTACTCACATAATAATTGTTTATGTCTCCAGCAGAACTTTCTTGTAATTTTCCTGTTCTGGCTCTACCAGTCTTGTAACTGCAGATAGCATTTGTTATCACAAACTGGTGTTGTTTTGGAAGCATATCTGGCCTACGGAACTGAGGCAAACATAGATTGTATGTGAACTGAATGACTGGCAGTAACATTATTTTCGGATTATGAACACATCTAAAATATTCAAGAAGCATTGCTAATAACCTGCTTCTTGGGAAGGGTGGTGAAGGAGCGGTAGCAGAGTCGGCTGGAACAGAATGAGAGAAGTGCAAGGCTTGGGGTGGACGCTCAGGAGTTGTGTGAACACGCTGGAGTCGTGGTGCTCTGCGCTGGGGAAGGAGCTGGAAATTTCTACAGGTCTTAGAGGTCAGTCTGTGAGATGTAAATGTCAGTGTTGCTTCTGTGTTTTTCCAAACGAGGTGAAACTGCTGATGGAAGATTAGGCTCTATGAAGTACTCAAAAGCTCTAGGGGTCATGCTGCTTTATTTACTTGCAGTTCATCCGGGAAGGAAGGAACAAAATTAGGCTCTGGTGTTTCTCATGACTGCTTTGCTTTTTATTGTAATAGTGTTTCAAACACCAAAGCTTGTTTGGTAACGTCATTTCTGATGGTGCTGGAGGTCTCCATGAAGGACCAGCGTGGTTAGGATGGGAGTTTACCTCCATCTAAACTCCAAATGGGGGTTAATGTGAGGAGTACTACTTGGGCAATTGCACAGAGGGTTGCATATTCCTGAATATTGTCCGAACAATCAAAATAGCAGGGGGGTTTTTTCCTTTCCTTTGCAACTTTTGCACTGATGCTTCTTGCTCTGACAAGGCATTTCCAGTTGTTCATGAGACATCCCAGGAGAGTGCCAGAGGCAAGACTGAATTTCTAACACAAAGGATAAATAGGAGCTTTTCCTCTCCTCACCTAAATGTTATAGAGGCTCAGGGTAGATTTTCTGCAGTGGATCATTTTTGAGAGTCTTTTGCACAATATTTATGCTGAAATGCTTCAGTGACTTTAATAATACTATTGCAGAGGTAATTAATAACAGAGAAATTTAAAAAGCTCAGACAAGAAAGGAAAGATATATTTTCACCTGAAGTTTGAAATGACTTGGAAACCCAGTGAAGCACAGAGATGCATAAAGGCTCCTCCAGATGACATGAGCTGCAGAGTTTTGCACCAGCAGTGACAGTGTAATTTTGGAAGTCAGTGCCAAAACAAAATATGGCAGACAAAAGTCCATGGGAGGTGAAGATAATCAGACTTATTTCTGTAGTGGCCTCATCTGATTTCCTTACAGATGAGCAACAAGTGCATTGGACCATTATGTTATTTAGTCTCTTGAAATTTATTAATGAATAATAATGTGAGAATTTAGCAAGCGGTCCCATTTCCTCCTGCTTCACTCTGTATTGAGGCTGCTGCCTGTATTGTTCCCCTTTTCCCTTTTGCTCTTTGTTTTCTAACACTTGCCCAATGCCTGAGATAATGGAGGTTTTCACTTCAGCAGCAAGCGGAGCACCTGCCATGTGAAATCTCTCTTTTTCTTTTGAGTGAAAGCTTTCATGGGCATGTCTTACAGATGGAGATTAAGGCCTGAGCAGAGCTGTCTGAGCTGGATGTCTGCTTAATACAGGGCCTCTTCATTGTCACTGCCTTTCTGCTCCTCTCCAGTAAAAACCAGTGACTCTTCACCAATTCGTTCATGACACTGACAAAAGAATGCCTAATGGTGCAGCAGAGATTTACATAGATAAATAAAATGTAGAGCATGCATTCAGCTGGTAAAAGGAGCCATTTTCCCACGTGGAGAGGGGATTAAACACAGGAGGAGATACATTTGCCCTCTGCATCTGCTAGGGGAAGTCTCGACAGATGACAGCGAAATATGTATGTCTGTGTGTATGTACACATGGGTAGAATAACTGATGGTGGTATAATTTTGTTTTGTTTTTATGTTTTGGTTAAGTCATGTGGTGGCCTGCAATTCTTTGTTTGTCCTCAGAAGGTTTGGTTTGGTATTGCTGCTTAGAGCTATTGAGCATTTCTGCAAGCGCATTGACAGCGCTGTGTCAACAGAGAGGATATTTCTTTGCCGTGGTTTACCCATGGAAGCAGGGCACGGAAATGTGCATAGGCGTGTTTTGGACAAAGCATGATGCCCTTGGGACACAACCCTAGCTGTTGTGAATTGCACAGTTTACCCAGTTAGAAATGGGAACATCGATAGTTTGTTGTAACCCTTTTAGAAGTTATATCCACTGTGCTTTTTAGGGATGCAGCAATACACTCTGATCTTCAGAGCATAAGGCAGTATTGGCTCTGCTGGAGCTTGAGGCTGCAGGTTTTGGAGCAGACTGGAGCCTGGCTATGGGGGAACATGTCAGGGACCAGGAACAGGGTTACCAGGCCACTGTGGAAGATGGTTTTACAGGAGAGAGGAGAAAGGTAGGCTCATCTTAGAAGTTTGTAACCATAAAGTATAAGAATGTATTTACATGCTTCTTTTCGAATAAATGCATTATCAGGAAAGATTTGCATTACACTGTGATGGCAGTGAATTGGGAAGAACTGCCTAACTCCAGGCAGCACGAAGAAAGGAGCTGTCAGGAAAGATTTTCCTTTCCTAATTCCTAAATACACTTAAATGTCTGTGGGTCAGAAAAGAAAACTGGTTGAGAGGAGACATGTGGGAGCTAGCACTTTAATGTATTTGAAATAAAAATGAAGTCCTCTGCTCAGGGGAGACATGGACCTGTTGGAGTGTGTCCAGATGAGGGCCACAAAAGTGATCCAAGGGATGGAACACCTCTCCTGCGAGGACAGGCTGAGAGAGCTGGGGCTGTTCAGCCTGGAGAAGAGAAGGCTGTGAGGTGACCTAATAACGACCTTTCAGTGTCTAAAGGGGAGCTACAGGAAAGAAGGGGATGGGCTCTTTAGCTGAGTTTGTTGTGATAGAACAAGGGGAAATGGCTTCAAGCTTTTAAAGAGGGTAGATTTAGGTTAGATATAGGGAAAAAATCTTTTACAGTGAGGGTGGTGAGGCACTGGAACAGGTTGCCCAGAGATGTGGTGGATGCCCCATCCCTAGGGACTTGCAGGGTGAGGCTGCATTAAGGCCCTGGGCAACCTGGTCTACCTGTGGTGTCCCTGTTCACTGCAGGGGAGTTGGACTAGATGACCTTTAAAGATCCCTTCCAACTCTAAGGGTTCTGTGAGTCTGTGATACTAAAGTAGCTCAAATTTGGGTTTTTGTAGTCTTGGGCTTATTGGAGTAAAAATATGTGAAGTGCTTTCTTTCCAAATAAATATCCAGATGTTGTAGAAGATTTTGCTTCCTCTCGTTTTCAGGCAGAGGAACTGTTTAAACAAGTAACATGTTGGGTTTTTGCCTGGTTTCATGTGACTCATCTTGCTTACAGCCACTACTTTAAAGCCTCCTTTCTAGAAGTACATTTGAATGTCATTGCAGTGTTCTTTGTAGCAGGTAGAAGTTTCCAGTGCTTGGTTTAATGTTTCTGGTGTGTGTTCCTCTGGCATAGCAGCATGAGCGATGCTCCTTTTCATTACTGCTTCTACCTCTTGCTGTTCCACCTACTTAGAGGCTTTTTTAACATTAAAAAAAATAATAATCTTTTGAAGCTTTTATTGTTTCTGCTGTTTTCCCAAAGTGCGTTGTAAGGTACACTGCCTTTGCAGTGAGTGGTTGGAAAGTGTGTTGGAAATGTCATCTCACTGGCACAGAAGAGCTTTTTCATCTGAACAGCTCAGAGGCAGTTTTGCTTGCCTTCTTTCTGTGTCCCTTGCCGTGGATATCTATGGATTTAACTTTGCTGTTTTTCACAAGACCCTGATGTTCCTAGTTTCTCTGAAGCAGACTTCCCTGGGCGGCACCTCTGTCTTTCCTGTCCATCTCCAGAACTGCCTCTCTGTGGGATTGTGGTGGCCTTTTCCCTGTCGCCTTCCTCCCTGGCAGGGTAATGACAAATGTCAGGCACCTGTGAGTTGGTAGTTGCTTCCTTTCTGTGTGCAGTGATGGCTACAGAAGCACATGCACCTTACCTGACGTAGCTAGTGGATCATTGCAGCTAGGACAAACCTTCGGTCTCTGTTGAAGCAGAAACAAATCTTGGTGCTTCATTCCTACCAAATTGTATTGCCTGAAGCTTGCTAAAAAAAAAAAAAAACAAAAAAACCAAACAGTCCTTTTTTCCCAGCCTAACCAGTTCAGCATGAGCACCAGCTTTTCGTTATACAAACAGAGACAGCAAAATACACCTGTTTTGGCAGGTCACTGTATATCAGAGACTCTGTGAACATACAGCTACACTGTGGAAACAGGCAAGTGTTTCTGATTTGAGTAAATTCCTAGAAAAATATAAAACAAAATCTCCTTAAGAAACATCCAGAACTACTTTAGGCTTGATGTGTACCTTATCTATGTGAGTAGATGTCAGGGACTTGATGTGCAGAGTCCTGTGCAGCATGCCTGGAGATCAGTGCTATCTAATGCCTGCTCTGAGCGTGGCTGCTGGCTGTGGTTCTGCATTTCCTTCTTGGCAGCCCTGACAGACCTGTGCTTCTGGGAATTCAGTATCTGACAGTAATAAGAATCAAGAAGAAAATCCTCTGACTCAAGATAAACTCAGGTGGCATGAAGGATATGTATGGGGAGAAATGCACTTGAAGAGTAGGTATTACAGAATTGCTTTCTCCATGAAGGGCGCTTGCCTGTTTGCTGTGTTTGGCAATGCACCACCCAAAATTTACTGGTTTCATCCTAAATCACAAGTTAGCAGCAGCCATAAACATCTGCCTCTACCTTTCAGTTGGTCTTACATCTGTTTTTAATATTTAAGCGTAGTAATGTGAGCTTTGATCCCAGCATCTCCCTGCAAAACCTACACTACTGCTGTATCAGTTGGTCTAGGTAAGAATCCCAGGTCCATATGAAGATTTATTTCTTTTTTAATGCTTTAAGCTCTGTGACTAGCAGAAAGTGGGAGCTTTCTTTGGCAGTGGTGCTACGAATCAAGAAACCAAAAGTTAGACCTTCAGAGAGAGGGTATTTCTGAGAGTGCCCATTCCCTCTGTTTAGAGAGGTAGGTATCCAGCATAGGATGAGCTAAATTCTTGCAGCTTTGCCAAATGAGCTGTGACATGTCATGCACTTATTCATGATGATACTGCAAGCTAATCAGCTAGCGGTTACTTTCCTTGATGGAACACATTTGAACTACAGTGAAGGAGAGGACTGTGATTTGTTTTGATTGTTTTTCCCATTATATTTGCATACTGCAGCATGAAATACGAGGAACTATATATAATGATTTATTTTCTTCACAGGACACCATAAATGAAGAGGGAGCTTTTTTCTTTCTTTCTTTCTTTCTTTTTTTTTTTAAGAGTGCTTTTAGTGATACCATATTCTTTGAAAAACCCAGGAGAAGCTTAGATATGGGTGCTCCAAACGAGCACATTGTTACCTTTATATTGAGTATAGCAATATATTTTTGTGTTGGGTAATACACAAGTATCATCTGAATATAGGAAGCAGTCAGCCGCCTTTGTTTTATTCTCATTCCGAGCTCAGTATTAAAGAAATAGTTGTACATTTCTCCATTAGAGATTTTGAGAAACTGTTTTTTTCTTATAGGTTTCAGAGTGATTACGACGTAATAATTTGTTTGATAGATCATTTGTTTTCAAACAAAGGACTTAATGAAATAACATTATACTAACCATTACAGATCAGCTGTACTTTTGCTCTCCTTACTGGAGAGCTTATAAATTAGGGTGGTCTAATTTACTGAAGGTGCAAACTCAGTTCTTGTGTTCAACTTTGCTTACGCTGATGAGAAGCTCAAGATAAATTTGAGAAAAAACACGTGTAAACACTAAGCATTCTGCGTTAACGATACAGGAGTGTGAATGAGGGGCACCTGAAGAATTAGAAGATAGATACAGTCTGCAGTCTGCGTGTTACAGACTCACGTATACCGGTTTACAAAGTATGAGAGATCTGGAAGGTAATGAAGTGGTGACTGAAGAACTGTGTTTTCCTTGTTTGCCAGCCTGTGCACGTGTGCATGTTTTCCAGACGGCTGTGGTGGGGATGGCGGGGCTGCGTGGCACTGGAGCAGGTCAGAGCACTGGGACCGTGCTGGTTGCTTCATCCCAGCATCTGGTGAGGTTAAGCATTAGCGCTGCTGTTAATGAACAGCATGAATGTTTAATTTGCGGATGTGAGTGAATATTTCGGGTTGGTTTTGTTTCCTCTGGTGTGTGGCCAACAAAGCTGTCGGGAGGAACAAAGCCTTCCGGACTGCCTGCCACATAGATTAATTTACAGCTGCCAGTTTACATTAGTTGTTCTACTTATTCTGCTTGAGTGCTTTTTTTGAGGAAAAGAGTAGTTCTTATCCGATTGTCTTGCAAAGAGAAAGGAGTTAACTGTAAAGCAAACAAACTAGAGCTAATGAGGCAAGCATTTAGCTGCTGAATCGTTTTCTCCCTTTGCTGATAATTCTGTGCTATTCCAAAGGACTTGAAGTTAGAAAACAGAATGTAAGTTGGGTTTTGAACATTGTCTTTAGCCTGCTGCATTGTGCTTTGATGAGACAGGGTGACCCTGTGGGGCTTTTTCACAGTCTCCTGTGCCCTTTGGAAAACGAGTGCTGCAGTGGGCAATGCACTGTGGGGGGACTCCTAGCTCTAACTCAGCTTCTTATCTGCCTTTTGAAAACCCAGCTGTGCTGTGCATTTTGATCAGTGTACATCTCTCGCCTGTGGAGTTCCTAAAATGCTGTATGTTTATCAGAGCCCATGATGCCCCTCATTATGTGGTGTTTCCCTGTAATTCTCGTTCTCTCTGTCAGTCTCATGGTAATAAATGATGGGCTCAGGCCTCCTGGACTATTACTGATTTCATATTCATAAAGAGATCTGCATCCTTTTAGAGGTGACTCTGTGCATTAGTTGGTTATCTGTGAGAACATGAAAGAAATGGGAGAGTTTGTCCAAGAGCAGCATGGCTGAGAGCAGTCAGCTTCACCTTTGGCTTCCTCCCACAGAGTCACAAAAAAGACCGGCTGGATTCTTTGCCCAGCATCTAAAGCTGTTGCTCAGGAGGGCTAAACTAGTTCAGAAGAGTATTAGTTTGTTTACTTACAGCAGAATCAGACTCACTGGGAGATGCTCCCTTCTTCCCCACCTCCAGCAGAGCTGAAGCTCTTTGTTGGCAAATTACTGACAATGGGATTAGATTGGGACTTTAATGGCTAAATATAATCTCCCATAACCCTGCAGAAAGGATTCCTTCCCTCCCTTCACTGGCCTGGATTGCAGAATGGAGAATAATGCAGGTGTTATGGGTCTGTTTGGAAATCAGATGGATGACACTGATACATAAAGCATCTCAGGAGTTAAGAAGAATCGTTCCACTGATGGAGGTAGAAAGGGAACCTGCCCAGAGAAGCTTTGGATGCCCCATCCTTAGAAGTGATCCAGGCCATGTTGGATGGGGCTTTTGGCAGCCTGATCTAGTGGATCTTGAAGGACCTTTCCACCCGAAAAACTGATTTCATGAGCCCATGAGGTGGGCAGAGCGGAGCAGAGCCACTGTATGTGGTGATGTTCTTAGTGACTCAGCTTCCCTGCCTCTCAGACAGTTTGAGGAAGTAATATTGATGGTTTGTGGAAATAGTCTCCTACTCATTATAGCAAATGTTCCTTTATGTAATCTACCCCTAAAAATTCAGATGGTGGCACTTGAAATAGCTTGTGTATTTTGATACAAGTGATAAGAGACATATACCATGCACAGATAGATATGTATGCGTATGGGTGTGTGTACATACATACATATACACAACATGTTTACACATCTATCTTTTTTCTGGTGAGAAGGTGGTTTTGCTTCACGGTAGGTTAAGCAGAGAGTGTGATATCTGCCTCTGATGTCTGCTTTCTTATGTTTCTGTTGGACTTTGGCTTTGGAGCTTTCAGGTGTCTGACTGCGGCACTGGCACAGGTGTTTGCTATGCAGAGTGCAGCTTCATTTGAGAAATACTTTCTACTTCTTTTTGAGTCTTTATTCTTTTGAAAGTCTTGTAATTTGGAAATACCCACTTAAAGAATGTTGTTCCTTTAGCTGTTTCATAGCAACTGTTAGAAGTATGCGTGTGCTGCATTTCGTAAGAATGTTGAATGTGTCAGAAGCTGCCTGTTGTGTACTATGTGAAAGGCTTCAAAACCTTACAAGCTGGTCTTGCGTTTCTAAGACTGCGGCAAAATTGAGTTGGTACTGTTTTATTTTGAAGTGTACATTGTCATGCAGGGAGAACTATTAATTCACACAAACTATCAACCCACACAAAGCATGCTAAAACTCAAAACAAAATATAATTCTAAAAAAAAAAAAACCAAAAAAACCCAAACAAACCTCAAAAAACAAAACACAACCCCCCACACACTTCAAAAGCCACTCTGTTTCTTTAATACTTTTTCTATTAACTACTTGCCAGTGCAGTCAAAAACTTGTCAGTTTGTATGCTTTTGTGTTCTTTAGAGAAGTAGTGGTTACTGTGGGATCCAGTTGATGTTGGACTTTACAATTTTACTGAAAGGATGACCAATGTTATGATTTAAGATGGATATGTTGCATGGGGCACTGAGCTGCAGTAGCAGTGGTGTTACCCAGGTGTGCTCAGGCTTGTGGCAAAGTGCCTCTCAACTTTACAAGGGCTCCATCAGAAAAATACTTGTTAGTAGGAAAAGAGGAGTTATCCTTCAAAGAGTAGATATATCTCATTTATTTATTGAAAGTCAATATTTCTAAAATTTAAGCTACAATTTCATAAAAACGTTTACACTGAGGGTGGTGAGGCACTGGAACAGGTTGCCCAGAGATGCAGTGGATGTCCCATCACTGGAGAACTTTCAAGGTGAGGCTGGGATCAGGCTCTGGGCAACCTGATCTCGCTGTGGATGTCCCTGTTCATTGCAAGGGATTTGGACTAGATGACCTTTAAAGGCCCTTTCCAACTCTAAGTATTCTAGGATTCTGTGATATTATAAAATAAACATAGGTAAATGTGAATTTGCAACATATTTCAAAACCTGTATTTCTTCCAGTTTTACAGTGGCAGTTTCAATATAATGTTGAAAGAATGCCTACTCGGTGCTGAAGTTTTAAAGACAGTAAGGCCATGAATGGTGAAAATCAAAGACTATGGGTGTGGGTGTAGATGTTGTAGAAATAATAAGCTTCAGTGAACAATATGCTTTCCTGAAGATTTAGGGAGATATTCCTTGCTTTGTTTAGTTTAATTCAGTTTCACGTTCAAGTAATTCAGAATGGAGAAACTAATTTATGTATGGTCCATCAAGAAAACTCTTCTGCCTCCTTTACTATAAGAGTAGAAATAAGATATGAGATCCTGAGAGGTAATACTTCTGAAATGTTGAAGGATAACCTCATAATAGTGAACTAAGTATTAAAAAGGGAAAACATGCTCCATGATTTTTTTATTCTGTTGTAACCAATGTTTGGAGTGGTCTTGGAAAAATGAATAAAACTATTCTAAAACACCATTTCTCTACATTGTAATTGAAATGTTATTTACCTCTAAAAGCATATCTAAAATGCACAATCTGGAGAAGTATTAGCTGTATCAAAGACTATGCCCAACAATTGACTGTTTTCTAATACTCTCTGCTAAAGAAACATTTATGAAAACATAGTAAATCAAAATAGTTATTTCAAATTTTACTACAACATATTTTGTGTCTTCCTTGCCAACAAGTGTTGTGATTTCACCTTTCTTAAATCACATGCTCATCTGGTTTGGGTGCTTTCCAGATACACAGCCTTGTATGGTCTCCCATGTTGAATCTGATACTGGTATGTTCCTGACTGTGTCAAAAAGCTGCAGTTCTGTGCACAGGAATAGTGTGCTGCTTCTGAGGATTTCAGACAGGTGGGAGAATGGCTTTTCTGAAGGGCAGCGCTGAGTGGGAAGCCTTTGTGAACTGTCCAGAGTGCAACACCAAGGAGAATAAATCACCTGCCTCTGTGTACCTGCCGCAGTGCCTGTGTGGGACGCTTCGCTGGTTGGAAGTGTTTTGCATCATTTCTTCTAAGTTATGTGTTATCTCAGCTGCTCTTAGACTTACGTAATACACATAAACCAGCAAATGTTTATGTTCTGCAGTAGTTCTCCTCCTTAAAACAACAACAAAAAAAGCCCATAAAGACCCATGAGCCATGCTCCCCTTCTGTGGGTTGCTATAATGTAGGTCAAGATGAACAAAAACCTGCCCTGTTTCAAGTTCAGTGAAAAGCAATTTTCTCAAAAATATAATGGGGGTTTGTTATTGTAATGAAGTTTCCCATGGTTTCAGCACACTATAGTTTTAAGTCCTTCCCAACGGAATTAACTTGTTGAAAAATAACTGAGGCAGGGACAGACTGATCAAAAGACTATCTGGTCTTCCTTTAGAGGCCACATCTAATTCCAGTGATGCTTTGTTACTGTTTTTTTTTCTTTGATTTGATGGTAGGTCACTTCACTGTTGACGTCTCATTCAACTTGGAAAAGTCTCTTGGGGTTCCTGACATCTACTGAACTGTTTTGTTGGTGTTTTTCATTCCTACCTTTTCTTGCTTGTGTGTGGAAGTTCTTCAGATAAACAGGACTTCTATTATTCTTTAAAATGGCGATGTCACATTGCAGGTGAGGAAAACCTTAAATCCAGTTATGTGGCTAGAGGGCTGGCTGGTACTGATTAGCTATTGAGAATGATTCACCTCACAGCTGTGAGGTGATTTTACAGACGTGTTCCTTCACCCTGGGAACAGTCTGGTTTTGCTGTCATGTGCTAGAGCTGTAGGCAGTCTAACTGCTACCCCTCATTGCTTTTGTTGAAGTGGTGTATAATAACCCTGTATAATACTGCCATTACATAGTTTTCTTTCTGTTCTAGTATAAATGAGATCAGTGATGAAATAATTGTTTTTCTTAAATTGTGAAAAAGATCTGGGCATTTAAATTCTTTCAGTGCCTTTTTTTTTTTTTTTTTTTTTGCCTGTTATTGAATTTTTTTTCTTTTTTTTTTCTATTTTTTTTCTTCCAGAAATTCCTTACTGTTATCTTTGGCTAGGACATGTTAGTTATTAGTCTTTGTTGTTTTATTTTACAGCTAAACAAGGAATCAGACAGTTTTATTAACCTTTAAACACCCACGCAGCCATCAGAGTTAAAAATGAAAAAACCTTAAGAACTGAGTACGTGGGAGAGAACAATGCGTGACTTCTTTAGTCCATGCAGTTTTTCTTCTGTGCTCTATTTCTGTATGCATCTAAAGTCATTAGACTTAACAAACGTCATTACAAACAAGTATGGAGTTTCTTAGTTCTATTCTTCCTTCTTCATTGTGGAAAAACTATCCAAGGAACTACCGAAGGCTTCGTCCTTGTGTACACTCTAAAGAGAAGTTGACCTGCTGTGCAGATAAACAGAATACGGGAATCCACTCGTATCTCACTTAAGCTTCTTTAAATACTTTTTTAGGTGTAAAACCTTTGACAACGAAGACCTCCATGTCAAACAGGGCAAACGGGAGTATGGGTTTCCTGACTTACTTTCATGTGTACAAATGACTTAACAAATGGCTCATGGGTCTTTATGGGCTTTTTTTATTTTAAGAAGAACTGACTATTGACTTACTGTAGAAATGCGTATTCAGAGTATACATAATAAAACCTTGTAAAATAATCTGTGTGCATAAATCCCACACAGAAAACTTGAAATTACATCATTTTTTCTTTTGAGTGTTTTCAAATCTTGACTTTTTTCTTTTTTTCTGGTGTTTTTATCTGAACTGACAACAATATTGTTTCAGATAGGACTTTTACTCACCATTTTCATATATTCTTTTTACTGAGGTCTGTGGGACTGATCTCAAAAAAAGTTACTTGGTTATTTGCAAGAGAGCAAATAATGCAGAAAATATTTGAGATTTTTTGGGGCTTTTGTTTTGCAAGTTTTTCAGAAAAGTAGCTGTTAAGTTGTGTTACCTGGTCTTTGAACCATTTCCACTTTTTACTCCTGCTACAGATAGGAAGCAGACAATGTGCTGGGCAGGTGTGTAGCCACAAGATAGCAAGTGTGCCTTCAAACAGATCTACCTGTGGTCTAGTCACATCTGTGCCTTTGCTCTGAGATAGATTTCATGTGTGAAGGCTCAGTAATAGCACTGTAGTGTGACTCAGCTGTGAGTCCAAATCCCGTATTTAAGTCTCAATTTCCAAAACATAAATAGGACTAATGTAATGTGTTGGGACTAATTTAATGCGCTGACACGAATTTATTAAAAGTAGGCATTTTATGTTATCTTTAGAGAAGAAAAGCCATAGAATCATAGAATGGCTGGGGTTGGTTGGAAAAGACCTTAAAGATCACCCAGTTCCAGCCCCCTGCATGGGCAGGGCTGCCCCCACCAGCACAGGCTGCTCAGGGCCCCATCCAACCCGGCCTTGAGCGCCTCCAGGGATGGGGCACCACAGCTTCTCTGAGCAGTGTGTTCCAGGGCCTCACCACCCTCTGAGTAAAGAATGTTCCCCTAACATTTGAATAAATGTGACAACTAATAAGGAGGTCATTTTGTGAATTCTTTTGGGTGTTAGTGAAACAGTAAGCTGGTCAAATTTGAACACTGCTCTTAGTCAACCTGCTTCAATTGGACTGTAATCCAGAGAATGGGAAGGAATAGTTCCTTCAGAGGACCATAAAAATGTCCAAATTTAGTGCCTCATCAGGATTGCTTCCTTAAGGAGCTTCTGTCTGTCTTCATAAGTTTGTTCTGCAGTCAGTGAAGGCACCCCATGGTTGGGTGATAGGAATTAGTGTCACTTGTTTGTCTTCTGGGGTGGAGATATATATATTTATATACGAACAATACATATATTGTTCCAGTGTGGTTGTGAGGGACAGAAGTGGGGTATTGTGAATATTGGAGTACGTTGTGGAATATGGATGGGGGAAGAGAGAGATTGTGCCAGCTTGTTGATTTGAGTGATTTCCTGGACCTGGTGCTCCTAAAACTTCCCGTATTTTAGAGACACCCAAATAAGTGGCATTTTGTGGGTTAGCCTGTGTGCTCTTAACCTAAAGAGCTCTCCTATTTTAATGTGGAGGGCACCTCATTCCCATGGTCATACTTCTGTGTTTTTTGTTTTGTTCATCTTTTGTTCACCTTTTGTTCATCTTTGCCTCTCTTTTTTGCTCCTTTTGGATGGAGGAGCATAAATCTCTTTGAAATATCCAGCTTAAATGTTGGAGTACTTAATGAAACAGTGACACAGCTAGTTACGTTCATCACAAAGAATTTAAACAAAGAATAAACTAAACCAGCAAGTTTGCAGATATAAAAATACATTTTCTATTAAGAACTGTAACAGTTGTTTAGTGTCTGTGTATGGTAGTCCCTTGCAGTATATAGTTCTAATATGTGTGCCTAGCAGTGCATGTATACTTGGCTCAATTAATGTTCTTTTGGCAACCATAACTTTGAATTGACTTTTATGTGCTTAAAATCTCACCTAATATTTTGCCTCGTCTTGTGTTTTTCCATCTGAAAAGTAGCAAAGACGCTGGCAAAAGGGAAGGATGGAAGACACGATGGAGAAATGGTGTCACTACCTTAAATGCAAATTTGAATGGATAATTTATTATTTTTTTAATTTGTGTTCTGTAATTGTATCACAAGCCCACCGGCTTGTGATCCTGTTCACTTGGAAGAACATGGCCAGTTTATAAACAGCAGACATTAGATCCATCAGAAGGAATTCTTAAGTGTGCAATATTATAGGTAGCTAGTATTGGAGAAGACTCATAAATTAACTGATCTGAGATCCAGAAAAGGTCCTGTATTCTGAGACAGAAAAAATACAAGCCATTTGTAAACAGAAACAATAATAAGCCTACTGCTGTCTGACTATCAGAAGCTGGAGTGAAATCCAAACCCATCAAAGTTAACAGCAAATTCCCAATGACTTAATTGGGTCAAGAATCACACTTATTTTCTACTTAAAGTTTTGCATTTGTGAGATTAAATCTACTCAAAGTGGTGCAAAGTGTTTTTGCTTAATGATGCCAAATGAGGGATAAATGAACGGTGGTTAAAAGGTGCTGGGAATCACATAGCCCACACATAGCTCAGGGCTATAATTACAGCTCAGAAGACAGGCTACAGACAGGTTCTAGCTCTTTCTGCAAGACTGTGGAAGCCTTGAAATAGCAAAGTCTTTCTTTCGTGGATGGCCAGCTCCTTGTAAAGTATGGCATTCACACCGCCTAGGTGAGGCGTAAAATTGGAGGTGAGCTCCCTTTGTAGTCAGAGGAAGGGGTCAGAAAGAACCTGGAACACGTGTCCTGTGACAGTGTTACCTCAATTTCTCTTTCTCCATTAACTGCAGAAGGAAATTAAACTAAATCTTACATAAAGTTTAAGTTAGATAAAGTATATCCAGCCAGGTCACTATTGTGAGGCTTTGACAGAGACACATGCACACAGTCATTCACCTCCAATTAGTTTATAGGGGATGATGAGGGAATGACTAACGTATTATCTGTAAATCATGGAAGATAGCAATATAGTGAGTGAGAGGAACAAGAAACAGCAGAGGGTTGGCCGAAGGCTCCAGGGTTGTTTCTGCCCTTCCCCTTGCTCCTGAGTGGGTCAGTAAGAAAAGGAGAGCAGTAGGGCCAAAGTGGTTTTTTTGCCGTCATTGAGCGACATTCGTTTGGCACATGCAATTTACTTGGAAAAACTTAAGTAGCCCTAATAGCAGAGTCCTAGCAGAGCTGACACTAATGGCCTCCTCTGTTGTCAGTCTGAACAAAGGGATTAAGAGCTGAGTGAACACAGAGACCCAATTGCCGGTGCCGTTCTAGGAAGGCAGGTAGGTAGGAGCTGCGGCCGTGGCTCTTTGTGCTGCCCTGCCCTGGCTTCAGGGAGGATTTTGTCAGTCCTCTTAAGCTCAACGCCCGTGCTGAGGACTAGTTTGATGTTTTTACCCAAATAGCCAAATACAGTCGTCTTGAAAGAAATTCCTTGTATCACGACCTGGTAATTACTGAATACTCTTCAGGTGTTAACCGTCTGGTACACTTTATTAAGCCCAGCCAGTTCTACTGTTCTGCACTTTGTTAATCATCTTTTCTTGGCCAAAATTCTTATCTGAGGTCCAGAGGCACAAAACAGCTTTGCAGGATGAGACTGAGTGACGGGAATGTTGTGAGTGCATTGCAGTGAATTTGCAAAAATGTCTGAAAGTAAGCAGAGCCTCCGTTGATGCTTTCACATGGAGCTCTGATATATTTAGTTAATAACTTAAGCATAATCTGTGGACAGAGTTTCCATTCTGAATGCTATACCTTCAATGTACTACAAAGTATGGTGCCATTTCTCTTTTGCCTTTCTTCTTTTAGGGCATGTTTGTACAATCAATCCAATGTTCAGTTAAAAATTACATTGCAGCTGCATGTGCTGAATGTTTCCTGTCTGTTTTCTGTGGCTGATGTGTAGGCAGCTTTAATTGCCCCTCACCTCTCCATAAGATTGGTCTTTTTTTCAAAAATGTTGCTTGTAAAACATGACAGACCAAAAAATTCTGAGTAGCTGATTTGCTAAGATTCTGTTGCATTGATAAATCAGTTATTAAATATAAACAATAATAAAAAATGGAAATCCCCTAAGATTAAAAGTAAAAACTAAGTAAGAGTTGTGGCAGCAGTATCTCTGTTGCTTAAGCTTACCAGTCTTGGCTTAATAAGTCATTGTATTTTTTGACATCAGTCAATACTTCGCCAAATGCACCAGGTGAATGCAGGAGCTTAGGTATCTACATTTTGAAGACAGTAGTGAAATGGTTGCTTTGCATCTTATTCACTGAATGTAGGTATATGAATATATTTAATTGAGGGTTCTACTGAGGAACAACTCTGCTCTTGTATAATGTAATAGCTAGTATTTATGCTGCTATATATATATATAAGATGCATAACAAGTACTGTTTTTAGCTAAAAAGAGCTCATACAGCTTAATTTGTATGCTTTTCTGTATGCATTCAGAGTACAAATGAACTGCGTACGTCAGATGCATGCTGTGTGACATTGGCAGCAGCAGTTCAGAGATGGGGATAGCTTTATAAGTGTTTTAGATTCACGTTGTCTTAAGTTTAAATTCTTGTCCTGATTTGGTAAATGAAAGTCTTGTTGTCGATCTCCAATGATTATTATTTGCTCCCTTACATATATGATAGTTATGGAGTTGTTTTCTAATTGAGCAGAGCATCCATCAGAAGCACAAGTTTTTGTAGCTGAGGAAGATATGATATTGAAAGTTGGCATAATTCATTCATTGACAATTTGTTCATAAAAGACTGTTTTCAGGGAAACTGAGGAAGAGAGACATTTATAACATATTCTTGGAAATGCATTCAGAAATTGAATCATACAGTTAGCAAGCTTACAAATACTACTTATTGTTAACAATCCCCGAGTCATTCAAATTGCCTGATTTAGTGGCTGGCAACCCTGTCTGCGGCGGAGGGGTTGGAACTAGATGGTATTTGAGGTCCCTTCCAACCCAAGCCATTCTGTGATTCTATGAAAGCTCCTGTTAAGCAGAAACAGATAGTCTTTTTCCTCTGGAATACAGTATATCGGGATGCATCTCTAAGTGCATTTAACTTTGCAGTGTAAAGTTGCATATAGCATGACAATTCAGTTTTGTGCAGTCAGTTTAGACTGCAGCCAGCACCAGTACAACACTGCATGCTTGCAAGGCCCTGGAGGCGTGGCATAACTGCAGTGATGTGCCCTGCTGTTTGCCTGAGCGTGAATCACAGCTCCTCCTATGCACTCAGCCGTGAACTTGCTTGGGTGGACAAGATAAGGCTCTGTTGTTTCTAGGGAGTCTCTCCTTGCCCTGGGTGAAGAAACAGCTAGATTTCCCCATGTGCTATTAAAGAGTCCAAAACTGGTGCTGGGAAGTGCCCAGTGCTGGCATGGGAGCAGTGGTTTGCACCAGTTGGAAGGGACCACTGACACAAGCATGTAGGCAGAAATTACTATTTTTGTGTTGTTACTGTTACTGTTATATTTTAGAATCATAGAATGGCTTGGATTGGAAGAGACCTTAAAGATCATCTAATTCCCGTCCCCCTGCCGTGGGCAGAATTGCCAGCCACATGAGTCTGTCTAGGATCCCATCCAATCTGGCCTTATATGCCCCCAGGGATAGGGCATCCGCAGAAGTAATTTTAAATTTTAAAAAGTGATGTTCTGTTCCAGAAGTACTCTTTTCTGGTTTAATACCAAAAAAAAAAAAAAAGAAAAGAAAAAGAATGTTGTGAAACTTCTTCAAGGAAGGCTTGCACGACTAAGACAGAAGACAGTGGGATATAATCGCCTTATCCCTCGCTGCTCAAGATGGTTATAAATACCTCCTCCTAAATGGACGGGCATTTTTCTAATGTGGGAAATAACTGTATCTTTCTTGAATTATGTGCACTAAGCAAATCTGACAGTTTATATAGAGATGCAGTAATTTATTATAAATATTTACGTAAGTGTTGCCTGGGTTGTTTTCAGAAGGTGAATGCAGTGATTGGTAGACTGAGATAATATCTCTCCTACGAATTCTGAGAGATACTCCAGTCTTTTGTTTTAAGCAATGAACACAGGGAAAAATGGGAAGCTTCCAAAGGGTTACTCTAATATGGCAGTCTGCCAATTGACTATTTCACCTTTTAGCTCTCATTCTTTTGGGTAAATCCTGGTAGAGTGAAATGTTCAGGTCTCCCAGAAGGCCTTAAGTCAGGAGGTATGTAAGTTAAAAACTGGAATTGCTTAACAACTTGTGAATGAGGCAGTGCATACCTTATAATAACATAACTTACACAGTTGATCCCTTGGGGCTATGTTTGTTCCTTTATTATACCAAGTATCTTTCTGATAATTTAAGGATGTTTAAGGATATGTGATTTTTTGCTAATGTATCATTATTCTCTTTGTTGGAGTAATACAAGAATGTGCTCTGACATCCCTAGAGTGCTCCTCGGCTGGCTTTGTGCTGATGCAAAGCTCAGTGCTTGGCTCCGTGTCACTGTGGAGCTGCCCGGATTTGTTCTCAGATATGTCGTAAGTTCTGTTGGTTTGGAGGTGACATCAAAACAGCAAACAAGGGGAAAAGCAATGGAGCAGTAGAAAAAGGGCAAAAAGGTGAAATATTTCACGAGAAGTTTCTGGGTATATTGGGGTGAAGGCAGGAAAAGGAGAGGCTGAATCAGTAGCATCCTGTAAATACTCTCCATCTTTTTATTTCAGGGCAGTTATTATTTTTCCCAAATATACTGACAGCCTCATTTGGGCTTATTTTTGCAGGAAAGTATGCTTTGATACTAAATGTGAAAAACAGAAAGGGTCACTGATGGAATGTTTTTTTCAACACACAGCTAAGCTTCTGAACTAAAGTAAAAATCCATTTTTTTCCTCCGTATATGCTCTCTATGATATTTTTTTCTGCCATTTTCATGCATCTTTGGCTTTCAAACTGCATTTCTTGGAGAGTAAAAGTGAGGAACTGGTGTTTTGCTGTCTGGCAGCACACAGGTTCCCACCAGGTTCCCATAATTGGTCCCGAAGTAAATGCATTTACACCAGTAGTTTGCAACAACCTCTTGTAGGTGCACTGCAAACTAACTGTACACTTCAGAAGTATTTAGCCATGTGTAAATGAATTATAAAAGAGGAAAATGTCCTGTTTGATCCATTTGATCCACTAAATTGAACTGAGGCTTCATAGGAAGTGCTGATCTGCATCTCCACGAAGAACGGGAGACTGAGAAGCTTAGTGGCTGTAGCACAAAGGAAGGAAGCAAAGTATGGTATTAGCAAGCAGGTTAAGGGCAGATGACTTTCAGGATATGGGTTTTGAGATGGAGGCATGAAAAGATAGAAGCAGAACAGAGAGTAGAAAAAGAACAGCTCAGAAAGACAGTAGTGTCACTTAAAAATGGCAAGTGAGATCCTTTCTTGTTCAGTTTTTTTTTTTTTCATGTTTTTAAATACTTTTTAGTATTTTCTTTTATTCTTAATTCCTCACTTTGTAATCTGAGAGAAAAACGGTATGCTATGGCTGCCTCTTCACAGTTCTTAAAAAACTAATGCTGAAAACTGCCTTACATACAAATATCTAACTATATGTATTCAAATGTAAAATAATGATTTTACAGTAAGAGATCTAGTCTTATCATTACTGTCCCCAAATTCTATTGCAGGGGAAGATAGAGTGTGAGTAAAAAGCAATTCAACTCATGCACTCACAATTGAAATTCATAAGCATGGAAAATCGAGACTGAATCTGATTTCTCCTCTGTAGAATGCTGCTCTCTGGCAGCCTGCAAGGATGAAAACCAGCAAGCAGTTACAAATTTCTAAAAAGAAATGGTTCAAAGAAATGGATTTTGAAATGAAATGTCTATTGAAGAAAAACAGGTTTTCTCCTGCTGTCATTGGCTTTCTGCGTTCTGGAGGACTACAGTGTTATTCTGCCATCTTTCAGCCACTGCATTTATGGTAATAGTCATGGCAGGGCTGTTTTGTTCAAGCTTCCAGTTTTGGATTCCTGATTGGTCACAGCTGGTCACAACAATTGCAGTTTTGCTACGGACTGAGGAAACTTGAAAACATAGATTTGGCCAAATGGAACCCCACCTGAATTTTGAAGTGTTCACTTTTCATTTGATGAACGATGTGGGAAGCAGTGTTACATGAGTAATGTCTGTCCTTCAGCAGTCTCCTGTATGTGCAAGTGACGGGAAGGTGGAGAATTACTCATTGTTGCCCATCATATCACTTCAAATGTTGAGCAGCAGGTGCAGCATGGCAGATTTCCCTTTTTCAATTAAAAAAAGACAACAAGCAAGGATACCTGACCATTTGTGCCTTTTCATTCTCATTGCAATGTCTTAGCTTCATGTATATGCATGTATGTGTTCAAGCAAATCTGTGGCTGCCAGGTGATGCTGGGCTGCTTCAGCCTCACCTCCACAGTAACCTTCCTGCAGCCCAAGGTTAGGGGCAAAGAGAGGTGCCAAGACTGTCAGTGTTAAGAAATTATTTACTAAGCAAGGAGAGTACTAATTGCTAATGAATTGCTGGCGCTTTGCTCATCCATGGGAAAGGCACTGCAAGTCCCTAGCAGTACTAGTGCCAGTATTTCTGTCAGACTTATCTAACAGTAAAGGATGTGTGTCCGAATTATTGGTAGTGACTTGAAATCCAAAAATTCTCCAAGCAAACCAATGAAGTGCATAAATGAAGAAAAAAAAAAAAGAAAAAGATAACTACCCATGTAGGAGTCAGGCCCAAAGGTGATCTATAGATTCTGTGTTAAACTATCCCATAGAAGACATTAATATACTAATTGCCAACTACATGTTTTAATTTTGTGTACCATGTAAGCTCCTGTCATAGCTGATAATGTTGGGGGACCACATCATGCAGGTAAGAGCTTAAGAGCTTGCATCTTATAACTGTCATCAGTTATTCCCTTTTAATCAATTTAATACGTTGTTCAGTACTTAGCACTGAAGTGCTGACAAGATAGATATTTTCTTTGAAAAATAGAGTTGAGCTTATTTTAATGTGCAGCAGCGTCCTGAAAACAGTGCAAGTTTATCATCCTTTTTATCCTGCAGAGCTGATGTCTTTCAGTTGTTAGAGTCATACTTTACTGTCAAGAATGAACAAAAATCCCAACAACGGCAAGGTGCTCTAGAAACTGCCTAGGAGAGTACATCTCTAGCAAATCTGTCTGTGGAGATGCCACTGTGAAGATAAACTTCGTTCTCAGTAAAGGCTGTTGTGGTAGAATAAAGGAGAAAAGTGTGCCCTTTGTATTCCAGATGTTTTTGCTGTTCTGAAAGCTGTTAGACAAACTTACTTTATTTTTAAATTGAACAAGTCTAAAATAGAATCACTGAGACCTGTTATACTCTCCAGACCACACTCACTGAACCAAATTTCAGGCTGTAATAGTCTTTCACAAATAACGTGCAAGTTACCTGCATGTTGTGACATTTTCATAAATTGCAGTCTGTATTCTAGCTACTAATTGCCAGATGAATGTTTGTGAAGAGGTGAAGTTACTTTGGTCAGTCAGACAGTATACAGACAGTACAGAATTGCCAGAAATGATAGATAAGAAATAAGATACCCAAGTAAACTCGTGTTAGCCATGTTTCTGATGAACCTCGTGAGGTGAACAGAATCTTAGAGCTAATCGAAGTTAAATTGAATTAGGCTTAATTAGGTTTTCAACAGTAATGTTTCTGTTGGTTTTGTTTGTTTTTTAAAGAAACCTGCTCTTCTTCCAGTTAACAGTTCCAGTTAGTTGGAACAACATGCAACCTGTTTTCCTTTTACAGCCTCTGAGACATTTTAGGAACCTCTTCTCAGGGTATGCCATTTACTCCAGAGTAGCAGGAGTGTGTAGGCTCATCCCAGAAGGAATAACAAAAAATGGAAATGAATTGAACAGTAATATCTTCTGATGGTGTTCAAACTCTAGGGGTTACCAAATAGAGAAATGTACTTCATTTGAAATGTCTATGTAGTGATAAAGGAAGTTATGCTATGAAGGTATTTTGACAACCTTTATGGAAACAACTGTTGTCAGCATGTCTTTGCTCTTGGAAAAGGTCGACTGAGGAGGGGAAGTTACGTAAATTCAGTAATAGTGTGAACCTGTGTAATTGTAGTTACGTTCTCTGTGGTGTGGCATATCTTAATACAAGAGCACTGACTTTGTAAAATACCAAGTCTTAAAATCGTCAAAAATTGTAGGAACTTGAAGTAAAAAAGAAATATTGATTAAAAAAAGATAAAAAAGAAATACATAGATATAGAATGTTAATTGCATTTGGCACCTTTTAAAAATGAAACTGTATTTGAATTTAAGAGGCAGAGTAGATGTAATACATTTTCTATCACTGTTTAGTTTTGTGTGGATAATACATGTCTAAGGTAAGGTAGCTTTATTTGCAGTAGACTCATTACATGTTGGTTGGTTGGACGGGACCTCAAGAGGCCATCTAGTGCAATCTCTTGCTTGAAGCAAACCTATCACTGCACCAGTTCAGGCCAGCCCTGGCTTTGTCTAGCTGGGCCTTGGATATTTCCAGGGAAGACTCTGCCATGTCTCTTTGTCGCCTGTTTGAGCAATACACTACCTTCCTAATGTCCATTGTGAATCTCCCAAACTTCAACTTGCCCCTGTTGTCCCTTGTTAAATCATCTTTTTCTACTTAAAAATGTTTGCCTGCACTTGGTATGTGCAGAGATCTGACTGCAGACATTACTTACGAAGACTGAAGGTGAAAAAAACCAAAACAGGTTGAATGCCTCAGACTGCTAGTATTTGGCTAGAAGGTTGAACTCAGTAGATGGTTTTCTCCACTCGTGAATGAACTTTTTCTGTGCCCTTCCTTTTCCTGTTAATGTACACTACTGCAACTTTGAGAGGAGCAGCAGTTCAGGAAGGTATATGAGCAGACTTGTTCAGTGTAGAAATTGCTATTTTCTAAATTGAGTACTAAAATCAGATACCTGAGTTTAATTCTGTGGCTTGAACACTTAGATTTATATTCCAATTTGCTAAGTATCAGCAAAGTTCCTGTTAAGCTAAAATATGTAGCCCTAGAGACATGGCCTGTACTATAAAGCAGCTGGAATAAATGGAAAGCAGCAAATCTTTTTATGTGACTTGTGAAAACAGCCCATGCTTTGTTTCCATCACTTAGTCCAATGACAGTAAGTTAATCCACAGATACTTGGACTTCGTCAAAGGAACTAAAACATGATTTAAATCTTGAAGCAAGGTATGAACAGGAATGTAACAGCCAACACTTGTTATTAGTTGCAAGAATTTCTTAAAAGTGTGACTAATTAGTGATGACTTAAATTATACAGCAAAGGATAAAAGGAGCTGAACATGGATCTTGTTAAGTTAATCTTTTTATGCAGCCTCTGAACTGAGTAACACTCTAGGTTCACTGTTAACTCCATTTTGTTTTCTTAACAGTTTGTTTGGGTGCAACACACTAGAAAAAGATATCTAGATTTATGCTGTGAGGGGAAAAAGGTTGGCTTGGACAGCTTTTGTTAAATTGTAGTCTCAATTAGGATCAGTGTGGTGTTTGGATTAAAAATCAAGGTCAAATTCCCAGGTCTTGTTTTGTTTAGTTCGGCTGAGCTTTTTTTTTTTCTCAGACGTGCTGAGGGTCATGCAGTGCAGGGCCACGCATCCAGCAGCATGTCTGGGGTAACAGAAGAACATGTGAGATCAAATGTTTGGGTTTCACCTTGTCAAGCCTTGTAGATGGGATGTGAAGCCCACAGCTCTTGGTTCACTTTTTGAGTTCTTTCCTGGAGAGGCCATGGTGCATGGTCAATGGCAGAAGCAGCACAGGGCAAGGCCGTCCCTGCTGGGAGCCATGCTGCCAAGTGTGGCCCAGGACTTGAGTCTTGGTCCTCAGGTGCTGTGGCCATGTGCAGCCTCTCACACACAGCACCTTCTGGGAAGTGCTTTGGAGGTGGAGCTGGAGCAAGCAAGGCTGGACCCAGCAAGCCCGTGTATTGCTGCTTTACTTGGGTTAGGACTGTCCTGTATATCAATGCAGCAGATTTTGTGTTTGCATTAGGCATTTGCTATGTAAATGTGGTTCCATGACTGTGATTCTTCTGCTATTGCCTGTTTCGTTATCAGCAGCTAGGTTTTTTTCTTTTCCCTTTTTCTTTTGTACTTATTTACATGCTTACTAGAGCGTCAGATTACGTGCTCTGACTTTCTTACAGAAATAACAGCTGAAGAAATATGAGCAAGGATTTTAAAGCATAGCATCTAAACTCCCCAGGGGTATTTTAAGGAGCAATGAGATCTTCACTCTGCCTTAAAGAAAAGAACTTGTAGAACAGTGAGTTTGTTTTAACTGTGCATAAAGAAGCAAATACTGAGTTTGTGTAAAATAAAATTAGAAGAATAACAAGCAACAATAAGATGATCAAAAATCATGCTGGTACCCACATAACTAGTGAAACAGACCTGAGGTGCAGGCCAGCTGTGTGGTTGGAGAGGTAGGCACTGTGCTTCTTCAGCCGTGGCCCTACCTTGTAAACGACTTTATTTTTCTCATGTGTTGCATGGAGATTTGGATTGCTTGGGAATTTTGAACTTTTCTAGCTGTCTGACAAGTATATCTTTCTCCTGCTTACGTTTAAATACATGTACATACTATTTCAAATAATGATGTTTTTAACATGTGCCCCATTGAGAGTTCTTTTTTTCATCTGTGAGTTGTTTTCTCTCCCATCTGTTAAAAAAAAAAATAGTAAAAAATCTTCCTAAATCATAAATAGCATTTGTAAGTGGAGAATAACTATACTAGTCATAAATTAGTTCTGCTTCTGTTTGAACTTTACAATAACTGTAAGATTTTCTTACAGAAATTACTGTTGCCATTTCCCATTTTCCGTCCAATTTCTCATGACAGACAAATGAAAAGGCTATTATTATGTAGTCAGCAAAACAGTAGAAAAAGGTCAAGACAAAGACATAAATAATAGTTTTCTGATGTCTTTCTGTATTACCAGGTTTTTCTGCATAAACACACGTAACCTGAATGCATGGAGGAAAAGATAGGCAAAGCAACTGAATTTATGTGGGGATGTTAATTAGTAGTAATTGGGGATGGCGAGGTCTTACAATAGCATTTTCTAATTGAAGTCACAGAACTGGCATTTCAGCAATGATTTCTGCTTCAAAGATCAAGAGAGATTATTTATTCTTAGCACTTTCCTGTCTGCAGCTCTCAAAAGTTCAAGCGGGCCAAGTGACTTCCATCACTTGTGAACACTGCTGAGAAGAGCAGTGAGACCACACTGAGACCCAAGGGATCGTTTCCCTTCGTGCAACCACCATCTCTGAGGTAGAGTATTTGGGCACCTCTCTAACTGTAAGGGAAGGAGGTGACCACTGCTCCAGTTTTGTTTAACACAAAGGTTCTTTTGAAAATGCATCATTCTTTCAAAACAAAGCAACAACAAAACCCCATGCTACACAGACAGTGACATTTGTATAATACGAATGTGAATTTTCTGAAGGATGTGCTTGTTGTTGGAGTCCATAGACTGTTTTACAGCCTTTCTTTCTCCTGTACTGGATGACAGTGTGGTGTGACTAATCCAGAAATCCACCTCCCATTAGTGGCCTAAAGCAGATACGTAGTGAAGTGTGCAAGAATGGGGCAAGCATGGAGAAATCTTGTAGCTCATACTTCCTTTGTTCTTTCATAATGTTTATATGGGTAACTCACTTTACTACAGTCACTTACAGAAATATACTATCAAAGGTTTGCATTCTTCTTCCTATACGACTCTCCCTTCTGGTTACAGGCAGATGCTTTTATGGAGCCCAAGAGAAACAGTGACTCAGTGTTGATAAGAAGCTGTTGTTTGGCACTTGACATGTGAGCACTGGCTTAGTCCTTCATAATCCCTGATGGACAGCCAGGTCTTTGGAGTCCTGCTTTTCAGACTCACATAGCCAAAGAAAGGATGCAAATGGTTTCTCCTGTCAACAACAGAAGAGCTTAAATTGTGTGAGCTAGGCCATGTTTGTCAGCCCTGTGGTCCAAAAATGGTTGTTCTCCACAATCTGAGATGGTGATCATCTTACTCAGTAGGAGCTGGTCATTTAAGCTTCCCACAAGCAAGTAACCACCTACTATTGAATGTACTTCTTCACTGCTCTCAAATAAGCACTTAAGTCTTTAGTCACCTTTATCTTCTTTAGGGTATAATGAGAAAAATGGGTATATATTCTTATCATTCTAGTAAAAATAGAAGAATGTTTCTGAGGCTTTGAGAGCCATCCAAATTTTGTCCAGCTCCTTGGAAGTCTACTATTTGTGCAACTGAGGACACAATCAAATTCTAACACCACTCAGCAAAACGTGGAAACCACTTTC
Source organism: Pavo muticus (assembly GCA_016647715.1). Lineage (NCBI taxonomy): Eukaryota > Metazoa > Chordata > Aves > Galliformes > Phasianidae > Pavo > Pavo muticus. The sequence goes on along the minus strand of JACDJE010000085.1, from coordinate 1,148,923 downwards.
TGTAAGCTTCCATGAAAAAAAATGTCTAGAAGTCTAAGCTGACTATGCTGCTGCTGTGGATGTAAGGGGAAAGAAAAATTCAATTTATAAGGAGGCTTTTTTCCCCCCAAAATGTGTTGTGTCTGTTGCCAGTCCTTGCTATGTCAGTGTCCAGCTTCAGCTTTCCATATAGAAAGTAAACTGGTGAGAAGAGGCCAGGGAGCAGCCCTCTTGGTGCTTGTCAGGGCGTGTATATGCTCTCAAAGCGAAGACAGTGCGGGTGCATGCACTCCTGCAGTTTATCTGATAAACAGGCAGTATTCCTGAGGGAGCTGCAGGTACTTCTGAATAACTGTTTCTTACCACAGCAGAAGTGATTTTTATTCAGGTCTGCCATCTTTTCCCTTGCTGTTTTCTTAAAGAAAAGATATTGAGGGGAACTTGTGTTAAATTCAGTGACACCTTGAAATAGCTGTCTATAGCTGCAGTACCAGACCTCCAAACACTGAGTTGATTTTGCTGCTGGTTGCACTGTTTATTTCCCCTAAAAAAAAGAGTGAGATTAAAAGCACCCCATGGAATGGTTTTAAAGTAAAAGATGGGAAATTTAGATTGGATGTTAGGAAGAAATTCTTTATTCAGAGGGTGGTGAGATGCTGGCACAGCTGCCCATAGAAGCTGTGGATTCTCCATCCCTGGAAGTGTTCAAGGCCAGGTTGGATTAGGCCCTGGGCAGCCTGAGCTGGTGAGCTGCACACTGCCCATGGCAGGTGGGCAGAGTGGGCTTTGAGGTCTCTTCCAAACCAAGCCATGCTATGATTTTATGATTCTGTAAAGCAGCTGCACTGAAGAGCTACTGGGTGACTTTAAACTCTATTCTTTGAACTCACCTCAGTGTATGTAGGGTAAGGACTGTCCTTTCCACATGATGGTTACTTCTGTTCAGGAGTGACCAATGGAAGGAGGAGGTGAAATTCTTTTTTCTTTCACTTGGATCACTGCCGACCCATGGGCAGCATGAGGCTGTAGTTGGATGAACACTTTAAGCAGTTATTAAAAGAAGCCATGGCTATTTTACTGAGCCCCACCTAGTAATTCTTACATTTGTGCTGTCCTCTCCAGCTGTTTGTACAGCTTGGGGAGACTCAGCTCAGGGAGTCTGAGTTTTAAAGTCTTAACAGTTTAATTCCTTTACCAGGTGATTTTCCAAGCATGACCTCTTTCCCTACCCAGGTTGTCATACAATCAGAAAAAATCAGAAATCATACAATCAGAAAAATGCATGTGCCAGCACTGGGAAAAAAAGACAGTGCAGGTGAGAGCAAACAAAGTATAAGAGGAGGATGCTGCTCTGGGCATCAGCATTAGCCAAAGCATTCAGGAGACTGCACCAGAGATGAGGTTTTTTTGTCCCAACTCATGGGATAGTTCATCCCTTATGGGTTGGTTTGTCCATGGAGGGGGCTGGCCTGGTGGTGTGGACTGCCCTGACACCCAGGAGCTGCCTGCTCCAGATCATGAGGCAGTGGAAGTAATTTCAGTACCAATGCACACATGATAAATTATGACCCCGGGAGTGTAGAGAGCTGCTTGCTTTGACAGGGAAGGCTTGTGAATCTTCTCATATATTCTTTATGCCAGCAGCTCACAAATATTGCAAAAATGGTAGTCTCTCTGGAGGTTAGACTTCCAGAAGGAAGTAATAACAAATACGGCAACAAAGAAACCTGAAAAAGTAGGAAGAAGGGGGAGCTGGTGTAAGTATTTGTGGAAAGAGAACAAGAGAAGGATCATGGGCTGAAAATGGAAGCCTAAGTGAATATCCCTAATGAGTTCCTATAGCCAGTGAAAAGCCTATTCGCTCATATCCTGAAATGGAAGATATGAACTGAGATGACAGTACAGTATCATGGAGAATGGTAAGAGAGAAAAGCAGAACGAGTCCTTTCCCTGATTTCATTTGGCGTACAATTTCTGGGAAGTTACTAAGGCCTATATCTGATTCTCCTTGCTCGTGTAATTGTAAAATTCTCATTGATGGCATTTTTAAGTATCAGTCAGCACAACCCAAACCGGCAAGCCATGCTTTGAACTTGTTTGTAGTGGAAAGTGCCTGTGAAAACTTCAGGAGGAAATAACTCGTTTTGCCCAGGTGTATTTAGGCAAGCTATGTTGCAAAGGGCACTGGTGTTAAATTTCTTTACAGTGTGATTTGACACTCCATTTATTATGTGTTTCTACTTTTGCAGAAGCAGTGTACCGTACTGTGGTACAGAGACGCACCGGTGCTGTCAGCACAGGGAAAGGCTGAACTTGGCATCTCCGTTAACCCCCACCAGAGGCTGCCCAGCAAGTCACAGCTGTAAAATGTTCATCAGAAAAAACTAAACGATAGATCCTTGAGAGTGAGTAACAAGCAAATCTGCCTTTTTTTTTTTTTCCTCTACAACACTTTGAAAATAGTTCTGTGCAGAAGTGTATTTGGAAATGCACAAAAATTCCTGGGTAAATAACCAAGTGAGAAGAGCTCAGAGTTTTAGATGAGGAGCCAAGATACTTCACGCTGCAGAGTCCTTTGAAGTATGCAGTCCCTTGCCTCCCCTGCTGAAATGCATGTCTAAGTTCAGCACTGGTGAGATAAATTGGCCAGTGTTGTACTGAAATGAGATTTCTCAAGTGAGAGGCTGGGGACTCATCCCCTGTGCTCTGTGTGGGCTAGGGCAGGAGAAAATGGCATGAGATTAATTGGTTTCTCACTCCCCACCATGGGTAGGTTCCTTTCATGGAGTGCTCGATGAGCTGTTTTTCTAAGCTAACATACATTATAGGCTATTAACTTTTAATGCATGATACAGCACTGCTGGCTTCTGAACTGTGAGTGAAAGTAAGCTTTGTGTCTTCTGAGACTATCCTAACAGCAAATATGTAAAAATGAAAGATTTGCTTGACACGTCAACGCGCCTGCAATTCTGATATACCTGAATAAGAAGAAATCCCAGTGCAATCTCTGCTAAAAGTCCTATAATTTAAGCAATGATAAGCTGAGAAGTATGTTGAAAGAAGTATAATTTGCAGTTGATTATTTATTCTGTTTTCTACTTCAAAAGTAGTCACAGCTATATGAATGCTTAAGCAGGATAAGCACTTGGATACAGAAAAAGCATTGTGAGATACTGGGTTTTGTGACAGATAAAGCTTGTAGCGCTTTCTGTAGAAGGCTGTGTTCTTGACAACTTAACACTGGAATGCATACAGTACCTACGTTTCCCTGGCATGCAAAGCAGGACTGTTGTGCAGGGTAGAAGGGAAGATAAAAGACCAAAACCTGGAGAAATAGTTCCTTTAAACTTTAGCCTCTGAAGTGTTAAAAGGCCAAACATTTTGTAAGGATGTACTTAATTTCCTTTAAAATCAGATTTCTATTTTTGCATGCTTGTGTATGTTTGTTCTTGTATAGGTATGTGTACATAAAGCAGTTTTTTCATCCTCTCAGGTATGTGTAGAAAATGTGAGAGGACAAAAATGTGGAGAAGTGTTTTCCTAGAATCAGAATAGCTGAGGGATGTAATTATGTACAGAAATCAGCTGCATGTCTGTCACATGTATACTTGTGCAAGATACATCAAAGAAAAGAAATAACTTAGCTTTTCCTAGTTGGCCTACGTCATGTGAAGGAGAGTTGCGCACAGGGACTCTGAAGGTTTTCAACAAAACACATGTTTGATGTGATATAAGGTGTTCCTTAGTCGGTTGTGTGAAGCATCTGACAGAAGTTCATCATAGAGTCATAGTCATAGAATGGCCTGGGTTGAAAAGGACCACAATGATCATCTAGTTTCAACCCCCCTGCTATGTGCAGGGTCACCAACCACCAGACCAGGCTGCCCAGAGCCACATCCAGCCTGGCCTTGAATGCCTCCGGGGATGGGGCATCCACAGCCTCCTTGGGCAACCTGTTCCAGTGTCCAGTCACCCTCTGTGTGAAAAACATGAACCAGCTGAAATGAGACTAGTGATGATGATTCTTTTTTTTTTTTTTTTTTTTTTTTTTTTTTTTTTCAACAGAGAGCCAGAGACTGTCTCTCTGGCGTCACAGAATCACAGAAGGTCTTGTGTTCGGAGAGACCTTAAAACCCACCCAATTCCAACCCCTCTGCTGTGGGCAGGGTTGCCACACTTTAGAAACAAGTCACTACTGAGATTTGTTGAGACTTTCTGCATCAGTTGTTTTTTACATTTTATTCCAGTATTAGTATTTTAATTCTCATAAATCATAATGATTTACCATTGACAGGACATGTCATGATGCAGCCGGGCAGACGCAATCTTCTAGCAAATTGCAGAAAGTAGAATGTTTCTCACAGATACTATCAGATTCTTTTAATCTAGCTTGAGATGTTTAAGGTATACTTTCCAAGATACTGTTTAATGAGGTAATTAATTTTAGAATGCGATTTATTTGACAGTTGAAATGTACTTTAGGATGACATGATATGTCCTTTGTTAACCCTAGAGGGAGTCTAACAAAGTAAGTCAGTGGTAAGTGTCTGTCCTGTCCAGTGAAGCCTTTTGTATACATGTGGTGTCACGATGCTGTCTGGAGAGCACCAGAGTTTTGGAGAGTCCTGAAAATTAGCATTCTGTTATCTGTGGTCGGAACAGACAAAGGTGGTACCAAACAGCTCCTTAGTCTATTTGTTTCCTCTTACTTGAGAATTTAAGATTCAGCTGCAGTCATCTATGACTGTCCTAGAAGGAAAATAATACAATGGAAGTGATAACTTTTAACAGTTACACAAACCTTAGCTCTGTGGTAAAATTTGCCTGTGAATTTGTGTCTTGAAAATATAGTCCACGCCATTCAACCTATAAAATAAGAATTTATGAGAGTGTAACTATGTTTTTCAGATGGGTGGCAGAGGATTTAGAATGTTTCTGGTTTCTTGTGAATATTTTTCAAACCTCACTGAAGCTGGAGCAGAGCTGATAGTTTCTTACATCTATTAGGAAAAGTCTTTCCTTTATAGAAGAGTTGGTGGAAGAGAAGTATGAGGGTGAACAGAGTATGCAGCATATGAGGCTGAACACAGACTGCGTACAGGGAGGATGGGCATGATGTGGATATTGGTTTTGAAGCTCTGTACGCATGAAAAGAAGTAGGAAACAACAAAGAAGGTACTAAGGAAACCACGGACAAGAATGCTGGTAATGCTGTGAAAAACTCTTGTGCGTTCTCTGCAGTGCTGTACTGCAGGAACATTGCTTGCACTACGGATGTTGTCCTGCTGTTTGAGTCCCACTGGTGAAAATCTCCAGCTTTCCTCATCTTATTCCAAGTGAAAGTATAATGAATTAATCTGTTTGCTGTGCAAACTATTCTGTGGTTGTTATTTTATATACATTCTTGTTATCTGGATGAAGAAATAATTCCGTCTTCTTGTGGTACGAACCTCGACCCCATAACCATGTGTGCAATTTTAAGCATGTTGTTTGTTTCAATGGCTTCAAGTGGTTGTAGATTAATTAGGTAGAACTGGCTTGTTTGTCCCTCGTGAGCTGTTGCCAGCCTTCTTGGTAATTATCACAAGGTTGTACAGGGCTCCTGGCAAGGGTACTAAACATCTGCTCAAGAGCAAATCCCCAGGAAAAAAAAAAAAAAAGGTGAAAACATAGCTGATTACTTAGGAGACAATTTGGTGCCACTTTTCTGTTACCATGTTGGGTTTGATTTTTAAGGTAGTTCAAACTGCCTTTGATAGATCACATATGCAGTTAGAGTACTTGATTCATAAATTCGTAATGGCCCAGCTTACACAAATTATCAGTGAAGCAGAGCAGATATGTGAGGTCTGTGACATTTACTGCAACAGGAATAATACAGTAATCATTGGCATCAGTGTTTTATGTGAAAAACTAATCGTGCCGTTCAGCTGTTGTTTCAGAATGTGTTTCCACTTGGTGAGTCTTCAGCTGTGTCATGCAGAAATTCCACGGCTATGTTTGCTACTGGAATTGTAGGGGGTTTTGGTTGCCAGAGTTTACAAAGCTTTATTAGCTAAGACAGACCTGGAGCTGGTTCTGCTGATACTGCTAATGATGCATTTTTATGGACCTGTTCAAGAGAGTGCCCAACCATTCAGAGCAGCAGCATTCACTGTCTCCAGTGCAGCCCCTTCAGGTGTAGCAGCTGGGAGAGAAATCAAGACATCTGCAGAAAGCTAAAGTGATTCATGATCGTTTAAGAGGAAAATATTTTTAGGCCACAGTGATTGATTTTTCACAACTTGCAAGGAGATTTATGAAGCAAATAATACTTAGATATCCTTCACCATTTGTTGTGTATATATTGTCCTTTATGGATGTAATACATCAAGGGGACAAACTATGAAGATATTTAGTGCTAATTTGACAGCCAGCTAACATGAACATTAAAATCAGGGATACTGTACATGGTATTAGGATGATGTCAGCATGAATAGAAGATTCTCTGTCCTCCCACAACACAAACACATTTGTTGGTGTCTGAGAATGGGAAGTAACTTGGTCTCCTTCCCCAGCTGGGGTAGATTTTCCTATGCTAAGTTACAGAGCTTTCTTCAGACACTAACTTGAGAGAAGGTGGCACCAATACTCAAATACCTACATTTCCATGAGATTGGTACATGGTAGGGAGCAGAGTTTCTCATTGCTCTATGGTGTTTGTAGGCTGCTGGGGTAGATGGAAAAGTGCCATTCAGGAAGGCAGTTTTGAAGAAAGGCTGAGGGATTTGGGGTTATGTAGCTTGGAGAGGAGAAAGGTCGGGGGAGACCTCATTGCTACCTCCCAGTACTTGAAGGGAGTGCATAAACAGGAGGGGGACCAACTTTTTACACAGTCTGATAGTGATAGGACAAGGGGGAATGTCTTTAAACTGAAAGGGAAATTTAGGTTAGACGTTAGGAAAAAATTATTACTCAGAGGATGGTGAGGCACAGAAACAGGTTGCCCAAAGAAATTGTGGATCCCTGGAGGCATTCGAGGCCAGGTTGGATGGGGCCCTGGGCAGCATGATCCAGTGGGTCTCAGCCCTGCCCATGGCAGGGGGTTGGAACTGAGTGGGCTTTAAGTTCCCCTTCAACTTAAGCCATCCTATAATGTCTCCCACCCAGAAATCCCACTGTGCATGAGTGTAATGCAAACCTCTGTTCTCTCACGAGTGCAGCTGTATCCTGCTTCGTTCCCAAGGCTCAGCCCCAGCACTTCTGTTGAGCAGCAGTGAGCTGGAAAGGTCTCCTAACTGCATTTATGTAAATGAGACCAGGACATCTCTTTCTTGTGTGTTTGTGCGCCTACTCTGCATTGTAGCCAACAATGGATATTGTTTTACTGTGTAAACATTGCCTAACTGAAGAATGCTTGCTGTGAGCTGATCTTGCTTCTGCTGAATGTTTTTGACGTGTGTGCGCATGCATGTAGTGAAAGAGAGGTTGGGAGAATAACATAGTTGTGAAACTTCGGTGAGATAGACAAAATGAACAGCTGTCCTGTGAGGTGCTCTGGAATATGCTAAGGGTAGAGCCTGCCTAATGAATAACGAGGTAATTAAAGAGGAAGAAAAACAATTAAACAATTGTCTACATGCTGTGAGATTGGTGATGTATAACTGATGACTTGAAGCGTTGATCTCCTTTGCTGCTCTCCATGTGCCAGTGTCAGCAGATGCAGCTTTGACTGTTGTGGTGGTGGCAACAAGGCCTGTCTGAGAGCTGCCAGGCAGCTGAGAGCTTGTGTCTGGCTGTGGTGGACAGAGGGCTATAGATCCACGCTGGCGGCAGAGCAGGGACATCAGCCTGGCTGTTTAGTGTTGGTGGGAACTTGGGGAGCAGCTGGCACACAGAGTTCCTTGGGAGACTGCTAAAGTGATTGTTGAAGTAATTAATAATGAGTGGGGAGAAAACAGAAAACAAACCAAAAGAAGTTCTCAGATGTACTAGACTGTGCTGATTCTGGAGGTGGTGGATTACACAACTGTATGCATGAAAACTGGATAGTTTTACTTCCATTGATAGCATTTCAAAACATGTAATGAGAACAATAGTAAACAGCATCAGATACCAACATACAAGAAAATAGGCTGTCTGGTTTCAAATGTTCAGCAGTATACAGTCCAGCTCAAAAATTAGTTTGGTGTAGTTGATAAATATGTATCAAAAGCAGATAGTTCTTGAATTGGTAGTCTGTTCTCATTTTTCAGGTGTATCTATTACTGGGATGAGAGGAAATGGCTTTAAGTTGCACTTGAAACAGTGGTGAGGCACTGGAAAGGGCTGCCCAGGGGGGTGGTGGAGTCACTGTCCTGGAGGTGTTCAAGAAATGCATGGATGTGACACTGAGGGACGTGGTTAGTGGGCATGGTGGGGGTGGGCTGGTCATTGGTTTAGGTGATCTTAGAGGTCATTTCCAACCTTAATGATGTGATGTTGTGTTTTTCATAATGACACCTTGGGCTCTTCTGAACTGTCCTTTAGGTCAGGAGAGAGTGAGACACAGAGATACCTTTTTCCCAATAGGTTTGTACTGGATTCATGGGGGGAACTGGAGAAAAATCATTCAAAGGAGAGCAGTGCAGGTCTTGAAAAAGCTCTGAAAGTCACTTAACAGAAATGGAAGGTATATCTACATCCTGAGATAAATGATAAAATGAGTTATGTTCCAGGAAACTCATTCTTTAATGCAATAACCCACCTTGTTATTCTAAGTACAGTATTTGTGCTTATGTTATATTTTAAATATGACAAGCTACTTCTCAGAGAGGGTAGACAAGAAAAAGAGAATGCTGTGGATTTTAATATACTGTTATCTACTAGTAAGCAAAGAAACCTGTTTTCCTCAGAGAGCAGAGCAATGAAGAGATGGGCAGCATTAGAAATAGGAAGTTTTCTTGGAAGCTTTCTTAGAAAGGCTTCTGATTATTATAAAAGAGTACTATTATATATCATCTCATAAAACAGATGGTCTGACTAAATTACACAGGACTCTTTTAAAGTAATTTACACTGCATGGAATAAAGCTGCTAGGTGATGAGTGCTTTTCTTGCAATACTTAGCACCATTTCTGGTGATGAACTAGAGAAGAGAATTTGGGGGTCACCTGCAGAAAATGGGGGGCCCCTTTTTCTTTTCTTTTTTTGATTTTTGTATTGCACCTTGGTACAATGGTAATAGTTAGAACCAGGAGCTTTTTGTTAGCTGCACTAGTGTTCAGATAGTAACTGAATTTGGTGATCTTACTGAGAGTGAACTGTGCTCTGGCATTGTATGATTTCCATTTATCACGTGGGATTTTATGAAGTTGATTAACTTATAAGTCTTAAGTCTTTCAGAGTTTTCCACCTTTTTTTCTCTCTTTCCTGCAAGGGAAGCCTTTATTTTCTTTTTATCCTTTCTGTGGATATAGGAGAGGCTATCTTCCAGCCTGGCAGTGTCTGTGATGCTTGCTGTGTGCTGGACTTTTCTCTAGCTCCGGGATCATTGCCTCCAGCAGCCAGACATTTCCTGGAGCTTCTGTACTCATGAGTGCCTGACTCATTGAGCTGCTGAAATCTGTGGAGATGCGGCTGGCTCTTGCTGACTGGAGACATTGCCTCATTGCTGTGGATCTGAAATACTGATCGGTGATATCAGCCCGAGTGTCCCCTGTCACGCTGTGCTGATCAGGGGACCACGTTGCTGTCTCCGTGCCGAGCCGAGCTGCGGCAGTGGGACCAATGGGCATTGCCCCGGGCTGCCATCCCGCGGGGCGCTGGACCTGGGCGTTGCTTTCCCTACCTGCCCCAGGTAAGCAATCTGATCTTTACCAGAGAAACACAGCGAGAGCTGCTGCTGATTGTAAAACAAAATCTTTTTTTTTTTTCTTCCTGTCTTGATTTCTTGGCAGAAGGATTGAATATCTCTGTGCTTCCCAAAAGGATAGGGGCAGGAGCACTACAGGATCCCTGGCACAAGGGCTCTGCTGCTTGGCAGAAGTGGCAGTGATTTGGAATCGTAATGAGGGCTTTCAATCTGGGCATTAGGCACTGGCAGCAGGGGCTGCTGCGGCACCTGTAATCACATTATTGGTTTATTTTGCACTACCTGGGTGCAAAAGAGCGGTCGAGACTTTAATTGCAGCTCTGGGCATCTGCTCAGGCTGCCTATACAGACGCATTCAAGATGCTCTGCGTGTCTGAGGCACATGGAGAGTTAAAGCTGGCGGGGAGGGGGTTGGTATCAGAAGAGGAGTGAGGAGTTGCCGTCCTCCGAGGTTGCCCGCTGCCTGTCTGCGCCAGCTTGGGAGAAAAGGAAAGTTGGTCCCTGGGGCATCAGGGCTTCCTGTCCTGATCAGATACACTTTTCTGAGTTGTGAAGCATCCAAAGCACATGCAGCTGAGGAAATGTAAAGCAGCTGGAGCTGGGGATGTGACCTGTCGTGTGAACACCATTCTGTAAGGCAGCTGGCATCGGGGACGTGGCTTGTTACATGACTGCCCTGCTGCAAAGGAGACCCGCTGCTGCTGGAGGCTTAAACAGCGAGATGGAAACCCACGTGAGACTGACAGCTGGATCAGTTCCTTAATATGCTTTTGTATGTGATCCAGAGGAGGCAAGAAGGCAAAACACATCACAGAGTAGAGCTGCCACAGGCAGTCCCTCTGGGCTGTGGGGCTAATGATCGCCAGAGAGAGCTTACTGCTGTCATCAGAAAGGAGTGAAACAAGCTATGAAATGAGTGCAGCTTCCAGCCTCCACCTCTCGCAGGCACATTACCTGTTAGTGTGACTGCTCCCTGGCAGCACTGTGCTTTGCATCAGTCACCAAGCACTGGTGTGCATTTGAGGTCTCTGGTGCTTCAGCTAAGTCATAATGAGCATCTGTAGTTTTTTGAGAATCTGGTCAGAAATGTCTGTATGTCAGGAAAATGTTTGCATTCAGCTTTCTGCAGTGAATAGTAAAAAATCTCTCAGTGTCAATGATGTTACCGAGATATATATATATATATATTTTTTTTTTAATATAAAGGTTAAGAAAACCAAACAGGCTCTGATCAGAGATGTTTTGGAGTGCACAGAGCTGGCTGTCAGTGTGCTGTGTGTGGCTCCAGGTAGGGGCAGCCAGGCTTGCTGTTGGCTGGGGACAAACAGGTGACCGTACAATACGTTTGGAAACCACTGTTGCACAGACAGGAGGTGGCACAGGAGCAAACAACTTCACTGCCTGGAAAGCTGACAGAGAACATAGTTGGCATAAAGCTTGCCCTGCTCCCTGCAGTGGGCTTGGAGGGACAGGAACGTGCTCCTGGCAATGGGGATGCTGCCTGGGAGGGAGCAGGGCAGCCAGGTTGTGGGGCTTCAGCTTGCTTCAGTAACATCAGAAAAGTAAATACTTAAGGCAGGTGAGATTGAACTTGTGTTACTTTTCACATATCAAATTATTAATTACAGGCCACCTTCAGGGTGCAGCTCTCCAGCTGCCTGGAGTATGGTGCTGTTTCCTTGCTATCCCTTGCTGGGCTGCTTTTGAGGCATGGGAAGTTTTTGCCTTGTTCCTCTCTCTGAATAAGTGCATAGCTGTTTCCATGTTGCTACAGACATGTTAGGAATGAGCAAGCGTGGGGATGGTAAAGAAAAGCCAACCTGGATTCTTTCCCTGGAGACACCACAACCTCATGCTTTCAAATCCAAGTGTCAGTTATCTGGAGTTGGCTTTGATATAACTTTTCTGTTAACCTTGGAGAAACCAGTAGCTTTCCTGTGCTTCAGAGAGCTCCTTTTCTAAAGTGGGCGTAGTTATCTGTAAGCATAATGCTCACCTCAGAGGATGTTAAATAAAAACATAAAAACTAATGCTCATAAAGTGCTCTAGGAGTCATTAATACAAATTGCTATAGGAATGCAAATTAATTTCTGCCAGTATCATCTACAGACTAACCAACAGGGTTTTAATAGAGGTGAGCTTTTGATCAAAAAGTAACATAGATGTTCAACCATCCAGAGTCTTAGGATGACACTTTGGTTACACAGAGGATTGCAGTACCCTACTGACCATTCTATTAAACAGGGTTGCAAGTCCTTTTTTGTTGCTGACATGTACTGGTGAATATGACCATGTAACATTGGAGTGAGATTAATGAAAAGGCCTTGCTCCCTGCATCTGGAAGACGAGAGTATGGTGTACCACAGCAACCCATGCACTTCTTCCTTCTTGTTGGGAGTGTCTTCCTAGTACATGAATGGAAATGAAATCTGACCTGGTAGTGCCCTCTCTGATGAAACTGTGAGCAAGAATATCAGTACTCTTAGTGGTGGGATTGTGATCGGAGGGCTTTATGCTATCAGCCAGACTGACGCAACCAGATCAATTTAGGGGGGCAGCCAAGCTGTGATGTAATTAATAGCTTTTTGTTATTGCTGTTTTGAGGTATATTCAAAAGGACAACATAAGATGCTGTTTTCCACTGTCAGTCTCCAAGATCAGCTAGTCTCTGCACCTATTAAACTATGTGAAGTCTGTAGTACTAGTAGCTGGTAATGGTATTTCAAGAGAAAGGAAGATAAATTGTCTGCACACACACTGGCTATCTTGACGATATTTTTGCTATACTGAAACAGTTAAATACCGAGGTGTGAAATACTTCCAAAGTAAAGGTAAAGCTGAAATTCTCCTGCACTGGGAGGTTTTGGATCCTTAAGCTCAAAGTGTTCTGCAGATAGATTTTCTGGAAGCATGTCACAAGTCTTTTATCAGCTCTGATGGTTCATTGTATTGGGCAGGTCATTGGAGACAGGAAAGAAGAACTTGCTCATAGTCATTTCCCTGGTGTGCATGAAGAATGCTAAATCTGAATTGTCCCCAGGGTCAGTGTGGCATGATGTCAGCACCTCTCTGGGAATGCAATTTCTCAATGACAGCAAGGATCAGTGTTTCCCAGTTTCAGGTTGTGATCCCTGCCAGAGGTGTCCTTGGAATGGTTTGCAGGAGGCTGTGAAGCATTTCATACCAGCAAGAGAGCAGTCAGCTGCCTTTAATTGCTGACTGCTCTCAGTCCCAGTGCAGAGATTTGTGTATTTATATCTGCAGCCCATAACTATAACCTATCCTTGCTCCCAGGCTGAGGTGCTGATAGCAACAAAGGGAGTTAACTCATCCTTGGCTGATGTACAGTCTGGGAGATGTAGGGAGAAAGAGAGAACAAAAGGAGGCCACGCAAATACAGATCAGGCCAAAAGAGAGTTATGCTTTCAGAAAGTTTAAGGATTTTTGTGCACAGATGAGGGGAATTAGGACATACTGAAAATGTGTGTCTGTGTGCACTCCCTCTGCCTTGCAGTAGAAGTGCAGCGATCCTTTCCAGGAGGCTCAGAGGTGTTTTGTTTGTGACCCCCTCCCAAACTGATGAAGAGATGAGTGCTCGGGGAGGAGCTGCTGCAGTGCCTCGGTCTGTGAAATGTTACTGACAGCGGCGTTCTTGTCTGATCCACAGGTCCAGAAGATGGCATAGGAACATCACGGCATTCCAGGGAGCCAGGGTCCTTTCTCGCCTCCTCACATGCTGCTTGAACTGCTCTGAAGCCTTTGTTTCTGGACCGAAGAAACCTGTGAGCTGCTTGCCCTGCAAACCTTTCTCTCCTAATTCATGAGCCAGCAGGATGTGGTCGCTGTGCTTTCAGAACGGCTTCTCATAGCTGCGTACAAAGGCCAAGTGGATAATGTGGTGCAGCTTATCAACAAGGGTGCCAAGGTAGCAGTTACCAAGGTAACAAGGGAAAAACGCTTTACAAAATCCCTGGGAACTAACATAACTCCTAAACCATTGTCTGTGAAAATGCCCTTGCAGCTTTGCAATTCTGAATGTAATTGAGGCTAGCGATGTTGAGATTTCCTTAAAGTTTATACGTATTAGCTCATGTAAATTTAAGAAATAGTGCATGTCTTGTAGTTAGACAGTTTTCATTAGATGCATGTACAGCTGTAGTGAATGCAGAGTCCTTACAATATACTGTGCTGGTGGAGGTGCGGTGGCATTTTTCAAAATGTGCGTTGACTTTTGTACGATGTGCAAAATGATGAATGGAACAATCCATCACTGTTGGGGGATGAGAGGAAGGGGGAAAGCCACCTGTTGTGGTAAGATAAAGGCATGCAGAAAGCATTCCTTTGCTGTCATAGTCTATTGGTATGGCAGTCTCACTTGTATCTGGTATCTTCACTCTTCTCATGCTGTGTAGTCCCCATCCAGCTGCAAACTTGGGGTTTGCAAACCGTGGGCCCTAGACCTTAGAGATAAAGTCAGCATCAAAGGATTTCTGCTTAGATTTTAAGAAAATCCAAATGGATATTCACCTACTCCTCTATCTCAATGTTAGAAATAATAGCAAATAAAAGATGAGATAGAATGCAGCTGTTGCAGAGAAGGCAAAAAGCCCTAATGCAACTTAGGTAAGCAAGATCTTCAGAGCTCTAACATAAAATCTGGGACATCCTGTTTTGACAGACTGTTGTTCTCTATCATGTCTAGTCTTATTTCTGTTTCCATATTGGTTTTGAACACAATATATACATGGGAGCCAATATTCACAGATAGAAAGCAAATGTGAGTGCATGAGATAAGATTTTTTTTTTTTCCTGTTTTTATCTGTCAGTGACAGTTGTTTGCAATTGCTTTGTGGTGTTCGAGTTGTAGGTAGTATTTATTTTGAAAGCTGGAGTGAACTGAGGGTAATCATTTTTGGTGAATTTTGCGTGCTAAAGCTGAGTGGTGTTTTGCAAAGATGTAATATACATGTGAATGGTCCCATAAGGATACCTGTTTGCCTCTATTGTCCAGGCACCTGTAGTTGATCAACAATTATTGGAGGTGGTCAGTAATAGAAAACAATTAATACATTTGAATAGTAATGGTTTTGTTTGATTGTTTTGCGATGGTTTGGTTTTGGTTTTTTTAGTTTATTGAGTTTAGAGGCTACTGAGGGACCTACCTGAAAATACATGAAGCATTGAAAGGGTGCCACTCTTCATACAAATTTGTGTATCGATGTCATTTGGAATTCTGCATTCTTTGAAACATAAAATGAGGTGTCTTTTGTAACCGTTGCTAGAATAGTTATGCCACTGATTTCACTGTTTCATGAAATTAGTTGCTATAATCCATAATTCTAATGCAAAATCGATACTTTCTTCTCGTTAAGGTTGTCTGCTTTGCAATCTTCAATGCCTTTTGTTAATTACAGTAGCAGTAAAGACATATTGTGTAAATCTGACATTCAGAAACAAAATCAGGTTAATTTTGGTGACTGCAGATTTACCAAATGTGAAAGAAATTTATTTCTTATCTCATACATAGGTAGCTTCCTGCTTCCATTACTTGCTTTGTTGTTCAACTTTTGCATGGAAAATCAGATCAAAACTCACTTGTTGGCAAAACTGCACAGGTGCACAGTGTTGATGGCTTCACTGGAAAGTCATGCAGAGACCCAGGCCCTCAGTTGAGCGCTGAGACCATCCCTGGGGCTGACCTGCCACTCCAGGGTTGTAACTGTTGCTACCTTGAGGTTGTGGGTCATCCCCATGGAGCTCAGGATGGGTTGTGACAAAAGCTGTCCCTCTTGCCATTCTGGATGCAGCCTGGCATGTCAGCAGGATAGACCTGCAGCAACCTCCGTTCAGGAAAGATGATGTCAGACCTGAAAGAATGTGAAGGACAGCAGAGGCTCTTGGGGTGATCAAGGCTATGTGTTGGCAGTGTTTTGGTGGCACTAGGGCCTCTCCTGCTGTGTGCCAGGTAGAGGTGAGCTCAGTGAAAATCAAAAGGCATGAGACCGAACTGCTGCTCTCATCAAAGCCCATCAGTTCAGGCTCAGTAATGTCCCATCCTGGTCAGCACAGCATGCAGTTTACATCTGGCTCTCACCCAGCCAGCTGCACAGGGATAGCATGAGCATATTTGCCTATGAAAGGCTATATAAACATACGTACCCTGAAAGAGCTTGGCTCACTAATCTAGTGACAGAGAGGCCGGGAGGAGAAAGAGGCATTTAAAGTCAAGGACAAGGTTGTCACAGGATTGAATGAGCCTCATGTGTGTTTAAACTGGAAAATTTAAGGGTTTTTTTCAGCCATCAGAGAAGGTGGGTTCTTCTGTGGTCTTTAATAAGCAGAAAAGGCCCCAAATAAAAAATACTTTTAAGATAGGGGTTGTTAATTTTAGTTTGGGAATCAGATGACAAAGTAGGGAGTTATTGGTTAAGCTCTGAGATCAACGGAAGTGCAGAGCCTTTTCCCCTAGCCAAGATGAAACTCATTGCAAAATGCAGACTAAAAGTAAATGTAAATGTATTCACATGCCTTAGTTCTCTTCTAGTTGTATACCTTCTATTTTTATTCATAATCTTCAGTTTGTTCTGTCAAATTAATTTTAAATTCTAGAGATTTGTTCCAAAGAAAAAAATGACTTTTGTACTTCCTAGCCAAAATTCCTCCTGAATTGTACCAGAGTTTTATTGAAAAAAGATATGCCAAGGCAAAGCTCTTTGGACAGAGAGGAACAGTTCCCTCATCACTTTAGGTTTGAAATGAGTTTCTGGTATGCATCTGTAAGCACAGACTGATTCCTGTGAAAAAACGTGATGCAGAGCCACAGCTTGAAAGGACTGGGGTCTGGACCTTTATTCTAAGGAGTTCTTTATTCAAACCAGATTAATTGAGCATGGCTTAAGGAGAATGAAGCATATTTTCCATAACAAACCAAGGACTATTAAGTGCTGGATAGGTGGCAAGCTCATCCAGTTCTATTTTTACTTTAATATGGAAGGTCATATGATACAGTTAATTGCTGCTTCAGTAAACAGTAATTCAGCTGCAAAATAGCGTTTCATTTTTGTCACCTCTAACTGGATGATTCCAGAAGAAGAAGAATATAAAGGAATCGAAATTCAGTGTAGAATTGGTGTGCCCAAGTGCTCACTTCAGCATTTCCTCCTGGGTGCATTTGTTTCTTTTTGACATTGTTAATAGCAAGTCACCTGTCCAGCTGAGTCTTCCATTCCTGATGCAGCTGGAGTGAAAGTGTATGCTCCCACAACCTTCCTGCCACCAGGAACAGTTAAGGGCATGTGGGCTCTTTCCAGAGTTGATATATTTTAAAACATGGATGAAAAAAGGAAAAAGAGCTGATGGTGACAGCGCTGCTGGCTGTCTGACGATGGGGAAGGAGGAGTGATGGTGGTACTGCATTGCAGGTGCACATACATGTTGTCCTGGTGCTGGGTCCTCCGCCACAAAGCGATGCAAGGTGGTGGTGAGGGACAGTGCCTGGTGCTTCACAGCTCTTCTTTGAGCGTCTTGTCAGCCACAGTGCTGTCACTGCTCTACCTGGTTGGACAAAGAGATCGTTTCCATTTTTGTGCCTTTCTGTCTGATATTTTTCACAGGCATGAAATTTACAGCTGTTTTCTCTATGAAAAAGGAAAAAGAAAAAACAACTAACAAAGTCAAACCAAAACAAACAAACAAAAAAGAAACAACTGGTAATACAGATTGGCTGATTCCAACAAGCAGGTTCATTTATAAGGTATTTTGGTGAATATACTGCCAAATCTGAAAGATTAAGAATTGAGCCTGGTATGATTAAGCCTTTTCTTCCAATCTGCAAAACTTGTCCCATCTTTCAGTTCCTTTGTAGTGGAGCTTTCTTTCAGTAAAGTTGTTGACAGCTGCTTCTTGGAAATTTAAGCACTGAGGCTTTTGCTGAGCTGCCCTGCCTTGCTAGGACATTGTTTTCCTTTCCCCAAGTTATTTTTGATTCTGACATTGTGAGGTGAGATGGATTCAGGAGAGGGCTGAGAACCACCAGAACTGGCAGAGGAGAAGTGGAGATAGTGATGTATCAGTAAGACCTGTTCTCTTCATCTTGTCTTTGGGATGGTGCCCAAAGGAGGGGATAACACATGATTTCAACGCCTGTGCTTGAACTTTTGGTGTATCCTAAGGCCTGGCTGAAAGCCCTGTCTCCCTCAACACGCTGGAAACATCAGCCCTTGCTGTGGGCTTGCATCATGCCTGGAGATGAAATTCCAGCTCTGAACCTCTGTTATGGCTCACCCAAACAGTGTGATACTTGGTGTTGGGATTCACTGGGGTGCTGCAGTGTGGTACTGGCACTCAGCACTCTGAATTAATATGGCCCAAAGAGCTGTGTGTTAGCTAGCACATAGAGAGGAACATGCCACTGATCTGTTAAGCATGAGGAAGATTGCCAGAGGAAGCAGTATTGTAGCACAGGCAGTTTTAATGTAGTTTGCATATCACCATGGGGATTATGAGTATTTTTTTCAAAGGAAAGCAGAATATAGCTTTTCTGCAGAGCATAGCATTAAGAACATGGCTATAAAATCGAATTCTGGAAAGAGGAGATGAGCATTTAAAAAAAAAAAAAAAACAACAACAAATGTAGAAGCTAGTGCTTCTATTTTAATTCAGCAGTTCTGTTTGTTTATCTGTTTGCTTGTTTGGTTTGATTTTTTTGAACTAGTTGTGTTACAGACCTCCCAGATGGCAGTGTTTGTTAGTGCTGTGGTACTTGTAGGCTTGTCATCAAGATTTCAACTTGAGAGCATGCAGAGTTCTTGAAAACAATTTTTTTTTTCTATGTTGAGATGGAAACAAAAAAAGAAATCTGTTCAGTGCTTTCATATATTTGTGCTACTTCAGCTTGAAAAACTGCTTATTGACTTAAGCATCTGTTTTAAGCAATAAATAAAAATAAATGAAAGGGAAGTAGCAGACATTCAGAGACTTGCTTAATGCCTATTGAGGCCAGCGAGAAGCTTTCTGCTGACTTGAGCGAGCAGGTTATTCATGGGGAACAGCATAACAAATCATCAGCGCGAACAATATGACAAGAGTTTGTGTTTGTTTTCAAGCTTTCTAATAAAATGTGGATAGGCATGTTTTGGTATAAATGCAGAATGGACGAATAAACAACAGTGCTTGTGCAGCACGGCGCAGGGAGAACTGAATGTACTTGCGTAGAAGTGTCTACAAATACATAAACACAAGGAAGGAGCCTGCAGCTCCTGGTGTTAGGCCCACCCGTATGGATTTGGTTGCAGAGTGCACACCTGGAGTTGCTACTCCAAGAAAATTCTGCTTTTAAACTGTTCATATTGACAGTTGCCTGTCAGTATTTGGAAGTTAGAACACAGGTTGAGTATAAATAGAAAATTTAACTGCTGAAATTCATGTGGATGTTTACTGTGGATATTTGCTGTGCTTGACTGCAATCTGATACACCCCATAGCTGTAGCTCTGTGTCATGGTTGTTGGAAGTGACAGCATTAGTGCAAGAGATCCCATTTATTTGGTCAATAAGCCAGTGACGTGGGAGGATTTATGTGGCCTGCTGAAGTAATTATTTTCATTTGAATAAATGTCCAAATTGCATATTTTTATATGAATGACCACTTCATTGGTTCATTAATCTGAGTTGCAGAAGTCTCATTTGTATTTCTGTAGTTGCCTGTAATAACCTCCAAACCATTACAGTTGATATTTACAAAGGCCCATAAGCTGTTAAGCTCATAATCTACATGTTAAGCAGCCTCTGGCTTTAGGGTTTTCTCCCTGCGATGAGTACCTAAGAGGTGTTCTTGTTTATATATTTTTCCTCTCCTGCTAGGACCCTTACATGTATTTACGTGAGACCTCTCTTTAGTGCTTCAGTGGAGAGTGTGAAATGTCTTTATGGAGAAAACACATAGAGAAATCTCTCTGTCCTCTTCTTTTTTCCTCATAGATATTTTGGGCAGGATACATGGTTGTGAAAAAACAAACTGACAACATAGTTTAAAAAAAAGTCTTATTAGCCCATGAGCAATCTCCTTCCCAGGCAGTGAAGGATCGTTCTGGATTGGTACGGTACGTATGTACACACATACAGTGTGTATGTATACATATGTGTGGGGTGGGTGAGTGCATCTTTCCAGCATTTGCATTGCCTGCACTGGAAGAGCACTGTCCTCCTGTGCCAACTCTCCTTGCTTTGATGTAACTGGGGAGAAAAAAAAATTCTGGCATTTTATCAGTTCTTGCAGTGTTATGATTAATGATGTGATGGCCAGTGTTTTTCCAGAAGTTTGAATTTCTAATCAATGTGATGTGCTGGAATTGATCCTCCTTCCCATTCACCCGTCCTGGTTGGGATCACGGTTTCCCCAGTCTCCCTTTATAGCCACTGGGAAGAGCTAAGGGACTGCACATATGCAGCAAGTGTGGTCTCATAAGGTTTCGCTTTCCAGGGGTCTCCAACTGAAGGGGATACCCCTATAGAAACACACAAACCCTGTGGAATAAAAAGCTGAAGTGTATTTAATCATCCTCTAGTCTTTTGTTTCAATAACTCATTTTTCCAGAAGAGCTTTGGAGACCTGGCTGAAGTTTTTGAATGGGATGGTGACAGTGGATAGCACAATGATGCAACCTCTCTGTTTGCTGAATAACAGGAATGGCCAAAGCTGCTATGTGTGAGCTTCTTCTCCATGCATCACTGAAGACATGGTGATGCTTGGTTTTGCTAGTTGAAGTGATTAGAATGGAGTTGGTAGCTCTACTAACCTCAGCCTTTTCCTTCCTTTCCGAGGCTAGCAATTCTGCCTGCTACCTGCAGGTTGGATGGTGTCAACCCCTCGCCCTCTTTCCTATCACCACAGAAATTACCGTTCTCCCTGGCCCAGCTGTGGTGCCTCTCATTGAGGGCACCTCCTGTTCCAGCACTGGTCTCCTGAAGCTGAGACAGAGGAAACAGCCCAGCTCTTGAGATGTGGGTTGGTCCCTCCTGGTGAAATGGGAATTTTGTACTGCTAAGGGAAAGTGTCTCCCTGCAACCACTTTATGTCCCTTAAGGCATCGAACGGGCAGGTGAAGGTGGTGTGCCCCGTGAGATCTAGATCTGCTGTGTTTTGCAACCTTTTTCTTGTGAAATACGTGGCTTGGATGTGTGCCCCTTGGAGGCTTTTCCTTTTCCTCCACACACGTTATGGGGTGGTTGTTTACAGAAGTATGTTAGGTGAGGAAATTATGTTCTTTGTATTAAAAATAAACTCACACTCTTCTTTCATAGTTTATTTTTAACAAAATACCTTTGGCTTCACCTCTGCTTTTTCTCAGTGTTTAGAGATGGTTATCTTATCAGAAAATTCCCTGTTGGAATAAATTCATGTGGTTGATGCTGCTCTCATTTCACAGCACACGAGCTGGCTTCAGCTTGGGTTTATTGGGACTTTTTCTGCTCCATGCACAGGTAACAATAAGCAGTTTTCGCAGTACGTTAGTAACCTGCTGGGAAGTGAGACATCCTGCTTAAGTGATTTATTTATTGCAATTAAGTAATGCAGAAATTCAGAACCCGTAAACCTGAACATGCTTGAGCATATTTCCATAATCCAAATGTATTGTTCATAGCCGGGAATGCTTTGTCAACCCAGCTTCTGGTTCTTTTTCTTTTTTTTCATGTTGCCTAGAGACTTTTATGCCTCCTGCCATTGAGTTACCTGAAACTGCGACTTCGCCCTGGCTGTTCTCCAGGCTGGGGCAGAAGGAGATGTGCTCCGCATGGCTGGGCCAGCCCTTTGCTGGGGGGGCATTGCTGATGAACCTGTGTCTAGAACCATAGAATATCCTGAGTTGGAAGGGACCCACAAGGATCATAGAATTATAGAATATTCTGAGTTGGAATGGACCCATAAGGATCGAGGTGAAGATGCCAGCAGGAAGCAACAAGCAGCGGGCTGTTGCCACTCAGTCGACATAGAGGAGCTGGTGGGGACAGCAGGAAGCGAGCCCTACCCATGCCCTGGGAGATGCTGGAAAGAAAGCTTCCCATGCTGGAATGAATTGTTGCTTCCTACTTCTGAAACAGAACAGGAGAAAATACTTGCTTTGAGAGACCTAAGTTCCACAGTGGGTGTGGGATTTTCCCTTAGATCTGGCCCTTCAGATCAATCATGGTGTAATTAATCAACATTTAACGTTTTCAAAGCAGAACACAACTATTAGCTACCAACACAGACATTTTGTCTCCAGCATTATTATGGGTTTCAGTGCTACTTTGTTGTGAAGAGACTGAGTTCTGAAGACATTACCAGATAGGCAGGGATGGGAATTTCTATATTCAAACAGTGCTGTCCTGAGCATGTTTTTTTGTTTACCTGGAATAGCTTTCTGTAGAACTTCAGAGAGTTAATGGTTTTCTTCTGCTCATTTAAGGCCACTACTCAGTTCTTGAGGTGTTCACTTCTTCCATAGCTGATATAGTAGGACAGTTTATCTTCTCTTGCAGTGTGAATCCTTGGGTTGAAAAATAGACAATGGCAGAAGCAGTAATAAAGAAATAGATGTACAGATGAAGGGTAGTATAATGCTTCTTCATCTCATAAAATGCCTGATGTAGAAAATTGGCATTCTTTGTGAAAATCATCAGCGATCTTAGCAATGATAGGAACCCTGCTTTCTAAATTGCACTGAAATAAAATGTGCAATGAACAATTTCAGAATTGTTCCTACTTAACAGTTTGTAAGGTGATGCTTTGAGATGTACTGAAGAGATACACACACATGCACGCATGTATACGTGCACATACACTTCCTAGTGTAGAAGTTAGTTCTTGACTCTCCCCTTCTGAATCTTCTTTTAGAGGTTTATATGGGTTAGAATTCTAGGGAATTGCTTGTTCTGGGTCTCCTTTGTTGTACAACACACTCTCTTATGATCTCTTCATTCTTTGAACCTCTTTGAACATAGATTCTTCTGCCTCTTCTAGGAGAAGCCTATTTCTCTTTTCCTGAAATATTTCACTTTTTATTTCTGCCAAAGGATGATCAAACGTAGCTCAGTTACATGTAAATATTCTTTTTCTCTTGTCATTTCACTTAGAATTTTAATAAGCCATTTGTTGGGGATTTACTTTTTTTTAAATTTGATTTTACTGTCAAATTTGTCTTTTTTATTTACTTATTAAGCTATATATCATTCATCTCTCTAATTAAAGTTTTCTGTCCCTCTGTTCATTCGGGAATTGGCCTTGATTATACTACAGATTGATTTTCTTGTGAATGTTTTAAATTCTATTTTTATATAGCTTAGAGATTGGTAACGTTTAAAAATAAGCATTGTCTAAAAACAGTCAGCAGGTCTTTGGCAAAATGAGGTTGGCTGTCCTATAGATTAAGTCACCTGAAGAGGCTACAACTCTTCCGTTTCTTTTGAGGGGAGCATGTTGTACGCAGCCATCTAGTAATTCTTGTTTCTGTTGCAAAGATGGTACCCATTACAATCTATTAATTTGCCTGTTATAGCTACTTTGTTGTACTGAGTGGAGTTAGAAGTGGTTGACAAGTCTGTGCTCCAGCGGGACAGAACTAAAAGGGTCGTGAAGTCCCTTTGTGCATGGACACAAAGCTGGATCTGAGTTTGTAAGGAAATGTCCTTATATGAGAGTATCCTTACATGAGTAGAATATCTCTTTTGTAGATTACAGGATTATCAGGATAAACTGAAATGTTGTGGAATGCAGAGGAGGAGTTTTCAGCCTTTCCTACAATGATGTCTGTCAACTGTTGTTATTGCAGGCTTGCTTCAAATAGAGTGATACACAGAAGAAGGAGAAAAAGAGGATACGATTCTGGTCAACTTTTATGCATAGAAAATCACCTTGATTTGTTGGTATTTTCTTCTTGTTCACAGCATGGCCGGACCCCCCTGCACCTTGCTGCCCACAAGGGTCATCTCCATGTTGTCCAGATTTTGTTGAAGGCATGTTGTGACCTGGATATTCAGGATGACGTAAGTAGATACAGCCTCTGTTGTTCCATCAGTAATTTTGCAAATGAGAATAGACCTTCACTTTGAAGTAGGATTAAAAGAATTCAAAATCTATACCTGTATTTTCTAATTTGGAGATGCAGCCTCTAATTTGGAGATGCAAAGTTGCATGGGAGACAAAGTAAAATGTGGTGTTTTTCAATGAGTCGCTTGCTCCTCATGCTCCAGCTGCAGAGCTTTCTGAGCACTCTGGTTGTGCCAGGCTGTTGCGAGCAGCCTGAGAGCCACTGTCTGTTGTTCAGTACAGGGATTAAACAAGAGCTTGTTGTACCATGTGGGAGACCACTGGAGGACATCTGGTAGGGGATGTATTTGTTGTGATGTTTGCCTGAAGTGGGAGATGCTTTTGTGTAGACACATGCCTCAGCATATTGGACAGCTGCCTAGAGACTCAACCCATTGACTGCCATGGTTGATGTGGGACAGTCTCATCTGTCAGGCTGTTGTATGGTAAAGCATCAGCACAATGCAACCGGCTTTGAGTTTAGCAAATGGTAGTTTGTTTTCATTCAGTAAAATATGTAACTTATTGGAACTTGATGGTTTTCAGTAGAAATGGATCTAATTTTGTTCCAGGCTTTAAGGCTTTTTGAAGGGATGGGTAACATGGTTTTAGTTACCTTACTCTGATGAATGAAAATGTAGTTTAATAATCATGATTTCCCCTAGATTTGATGCTAACTTCTGATTGTAGACTGACACAAATTTGAGGAAGATTTGCTTTGTTTCCCTTTGTAGTAAAGAAGGTGTAGATTTTTCAAGGAACTTAGAAATCCAAAGGTGGCTAGTAAAGGCAGCTGTACAACTATTAAAAAGACACAGGAAATGTCTAGGTGCCTTTTGAAAATCCATTTAGGCATTTATTTGCATCCAGAGGGCCTCAACTGTCTGTAGAAACTGGAAAACTGGTTTCCTTCTCCACCTGAGTAGCTGCTTCCCCATGAGATGTGAGCAGTCTGTGTCTGGCAAGGGTACAGCTTTGCATCCAACTTTGTTCTGGGGTATTTTTATTTCTAGGAAGAAACTTTGTTTCCTGCTTTCTTTGTGCTTCCACTATATCTGTCTGTGAAATGGAGAGGATTTGCAAGTGTAATGGGAGTGTCGGTTTGCTCAGATGTGTTCTGAGTATGTTTTTAGACATCTCCCAGAAAAATAATTAATCAGGTGTTTAAGACAAAATTGCAGGTACCTTACAAATACAGTCAGTGTTCCTAAGAAACGCAAGTTGCTGCTCTAGGACTGCAAGAGCTTCCACTGACTTGCTCAGATTGGGTTTCTGTGAAAACTGCTTTTTGAGTAAGTCTGTTTTCCTGTTTATTTATTTATTTATCATTTACTATCCTCTAGTCATAAATTCTAGGCTGTTCATCTGATGCATTAACCGTAAAGGAAAATAGTAAATCAGTGCTTAGCACCATTTCATTTTAGTGAAGAGGCTTGCACTGCAGAAACATTCAGCTCCTGAAAGACCTTATTTCACTTGCCTACCAAGGTCTTCTCAGGGGCTTTGTTCGCAGCAATTGGATTTGGCTCCTTAATGTGGTGACTGTTCTGAACAGAATAGGTGCATGCTTGACGCCGTTTCCTAAAATCATAGTTTGGTTTTTGGCTCAGTATTTAGTACCAGTCATCCAGTTTGAAACCAAGGAGAGCTTAGGTAGTTGCTTTGTCTTAGAAGGTAGGTTTCAACTTGTCTCAGAGGAGGAGGAAGACTGAACTCCAAGTGAGGATTTTTGCTTGTGAAAAACAAAGCAAAACACTTTTTTGTTTAAACAACTTAATTATTTCTGCTTTCCTTTTACATAGGTCTTCAAAGAAGGTTTTTTTTGTTTTGTTTTCTCCTTGTATAATTCATTTTTACACTTTATTTATGCCATACAGAAGTGCTGATATTCTTTTTAAATTGCCATCTATTGGTTATGCCTTCAATCACTTTTACTGTTTGCTTATTTGGCAGTGAAGGCGTTTTAGCATCAAATGTTGATTAACATGATTACATTTCATTTCAGGAATATGTATTTAGGTTCATAGGTGAAATTGCTCATGAGAGTGAGAGTATCGTATTTCACTGAAAATTATTTGACTTTTGTCTGTAGAATTATGGTAACAGAAAGAAATCTTCAAGTTCTGAAAATAAATGTTTTATTTCTCTTAATAACAAGAGATCTCCCAACATTTTATTTTGGAGTTGACTGTAGCTGATAAATCCAGTACTAAATTTTCATCTGCTACGTGACAAGTAGAAGCTTTAAATTGTTGAATGCTATGGAGAGATTCAAACACTAACTTCGTGTTCTACAGATATATTCTTTAAAACACAGCAAGAGCCGTGAGAATAGTTGAAGAATGACCTCCAGTGGCTTGGAGTGGGATTATTATGAATTTAATCCGGCGGAGTCCAGCTCTGTAGAGTACGCAACCCCGGGAGCTAATTCTTTCCTTCTCCCAGCCAATACTGAAAGTTCTTACTGGGATCCCAATGCAATCTCTGACTGGTCAATGAGTATTCATACAGCTCACACCTCAGGAATAGTCAAGGAGAAAGTTGTCCATGTGAAGGAAATCAAGGACGAGAAAGATAAGAAAAACCAGAAGAGAAAGGCTAGAAAGGAACCTAGAAGATCAGAGAGAGAGAAGGAGGTTAGAAATCTGTGCATCAATCCTGCCTTGAGCTTCACTTCTCCTGGCTGCATGCTGCAAAATCTTGGACTGGCAGCCTGGCATGACAGCTCTTGGAGGTGCATGACTGCATGGCGAGCTTTGCGCTGGGTGCTCTGCATAGTTTCCTGCCCTGTATGCACTCTATGAAAGTTTAAGTAGAGAAAAAAGGTTACCTTTGAAACTCTGAAAAGGCCCTGGATCTTCTCTTCTGGAAGCTCCAGTTTAAGAAGCAGAAAATACTTTCAAATGGAATAATCCAGGGTTCAAAATAATTTCTAGGTGAATGTAAATATGTAAGTGGCTTATTCCTGTACTCCCATTTAAGTCTCTTTAGTGTCGTGTAAGCTGTAGTTTCTTTCACTCTTGTTTATTTTTTTCATGCCTTGATCATTTGTGCTGGTCATGCATCATTATTTGTCATCCAGAGTGAAATTCTTCTTGCTGTGTATTTGTGATGACTGTTTTTCTTCAGCAAAGGAGGAGGACACTGGCTCTGGGAAACACTAGGGTGTATTTAGTTGCCTTTGTATCCAACTGCTTCAGAATATTCAAATATGCTTGTATGTTCCTGAGACTGTTTTACGCTTGGTTATATTTTCACTTTCAAATGTTTTAAGCTTTCAACTGTAAATGTAATGATATAATTGCAAAGTTTAAGACTTTTGCAAATGCCATGCAGCTTTTTGCATCAGAGATTGAACACATGAGTTTTTTCTCTTGATTCTGGTGTGATTCTGTAGCAAAATAGTTTGATGATTTCTGAAAACATGAAAAGACAGGGAGGAGGAAAAGCCTGACATTGGAGGCAGTTTTAAAGGAGTCCAGGAACTGGAGGATGCTGTGGAGAAAAGGAATGTGTAGGAATACAAAATGTGGTTATAATACTTCTTTTTTTTTTTAAACAGAAAAAGGGAAAAGTAACACATATTGCAAACTAGTGTAAAGTAGATCTTGTTGAATTCAGGAATTAGAGTCTATAATAACAACTCCAATACCTCTGTGCTATTCCTCTATCGTGACAGAGGCAGGAGAGCTGGGAGAGTTACTAGTAACTACTTGAAACTCTTTTATAAGTTGCTTGCTTTATTTTCTTTCCCATGGAGTGAACTTCAGATATGATATAGACAATTGTCCAGTTCCCATGTGTCTGGTGCCAGTGGCTGCATTCACTGCTTGAAGTTAGTCATCAAATGAAGAAAGTCAAGGAGCTTGGAAGGCAATCTTAAACATTGCCTGGCCTTGCCAACGCTAAAGTGCTAAAGGAAATGATAATGACAAAATCCATGGAAAAGGTCAATGTGTAGATATGTACCTTTCTTCAGGATTCACAACCTGCAGCCCTCTGCTGAAAGCAGTCATTTAAGCTCTCTTTAAAGAACACAGTTTCATATTTTGGAAACATCCTCAGGCCTTCCTATGCAATAGCTCTGTTGTATCTGGAATACTCCGGATGTACAGTCCCTCTTTGCCTCCCTTCTTTGCCCAAGGAATGCAAACCCATGTTCCTGTCTCCCGCCAGCATCTTCCTCTCTCTGGCCCAGTGAATACAGATGTTTTTCTGGTGGAGTAATTTTGATACAGAAGTACTCTCATGGCAAGACAAGCTGGGTGAGTCGCATAACCACTGGCACTGGTTCCAGCAAGCGTGCTGAGAGCTGGAGGGGGAGCAATTTTGGGTGGGCTGAGGCAGGGCACAGCATGAGGTGCACAAAGGTCTCTTGGGTTCCATCCCAGCTCTGGTGCCTCGTGGTGCTGTGCAAGCTGCAATGTCCACAGACTATGGGTGGAAATGCCCAAGTTTTTGTTGCTTTCAGGACTAGGCAGCAGCTAAGGAAGGGGATTTGAGAGAAACCAGTGCCTTACATCTCTGCATCTACGTTAGGTGCCTTACATCTACCACATCTCACTTAAGCACCTCAGTGTCCTTCTGACTTCTGGCCCATGTCTGCATTTAAGCAAGCTTGCTTCTGTTGTTTCTGTCAAGGTCACATCTGTGCAACACTGGAGTTATCATCCTCATTGTTCCTGGTTTGCAGCCTGTTCCTAAGGTGTAAATCACTTGCAAATAGAACCATAAACTGTGCCCAACATAATAGCCTGGGCAGCTAATTTCAGGTGATTTTTTCCTTTGGCTGTCTAGACCAGTCCCCTAATGCCTTGCTAAAGGTGGAACTCTGATGAACACTTTCAGATACAGTTATTTTAGCAATTTAATAAAAAAGATACGAGTCAGTGATTGCACTGCCTGAACGTACGGACTCCGAAAGAAATATAGCTCATCTTTTACATCTGGCTCCATAAAGGGCCAGGCAATGTTTTGCTCCTCTACTAATGGGGAGGAAAGATAGGTTAAAAATAGAGTGATGCACTCGGTATCACTTTATACCCGCGTTATGTGACTTATGCCTGGGCTGCTCAATAGCTCACGACACAGAAGGAATTATGATCTATTGGCTCAGCTTCCCTGGCGTGCAGTCGATGTGTATATGCTGAGGTGTGAGGGAATGGTTCACAGAACCCTGCCCTAGTGGCTGAGGTTGTGGGGACTGTCAAAAAATTGGGATCTTCGTGAACTTCACTGTCTTGTCTAGGACAGGCAGGACCTGAGATGTCCTCTGACACTCCCTCATACAGAAATGAGGTATTTACAGACCTGGGGACCAGAATGCAGCACAGGGCAAAACCTATGCATGGCTCCCAGTGCCACCCTGCTGTGATAACTGTCATGGGACTGGGTGAATGACAAGAGCAGTCTTGATTGAAAGTGGCACACGCTAAAGGCTTGTTCCCCCGGTCTGATCTCCATGATCAATTTTCCAGGCTTCAAAGAAGCAAAAAGTCGAAGCTTTCTCTGTCAGAATGGTAGATATCATCTCTGGGGAGATCTCACTGCAGCCTTCCAGTACTTAAGGGAGCTTATAAACTAAATGGAGACCAGCTTTTCACACGGTCTGACAATCGGTAGGATAAGGAAGAACATTTTTAAAGTAAAAGAAGGGAGATTTAGGTTAAATATTAGGAGAAAATTCTTCACTCATAGAGAGGTGAGGCACTGGCAGAGCTGCCCAGAAAAGCTGTGGATGCCCCATCTCTGCAGGCATTCAAGGCCAGGTTGGATGAAATGACCTTTGGACTCCCTATGGTTTTAAATCAGAGATGTTAAGTTCTTCCCTGGCTTGTTTAAGAACAGATTCCTATGCAGGAGTAGTTTCTGGAAGCTATCTGACACTTGCACATGTGAGATAGTTTATTTTGGAGGTTTTCCATAAGGTTTTGGTTATCTTTAAGTAAATACACAAGCTCAGTGAACTTGCAGTGCTTTCAATTCGACTGTACTTCTTCAAAAAGCCCTAGTTGTTGGGTCTGTTCTTTTGTTTGTTTAAATTCTCTTAAAATACGTAGCTGTCCTTAGTAGGAGCAGGAGCAAAAGTAAGAATACGTGACCTCTAAGGATAAAAATCAGGTAGCAAATTAAAATGAACAAACACCCAAAAAACACATCCCACCCTCAATGCATTTTTTTTTTTAAATCAACTTCATTAAATAAACCAATGTAATGATTTACTGATGGTGAAAGTTAGCATTACAGAGGATACTGAAAGGCAGTAGCTGGCACTGCTTGTCTTGCCCTTATGGACTAATAACTATTTTGGTGTCATTAGCATAAATACCCCACTGAGAGCAATTTTTAAGTCAGCTGCTAATTGCCTTTGAGAGCAAATGATTGAAATTATCCAATTATTTAAATGCTGTGGGACAGCAAATAAGGAAATCCATCTAGTTTTTAATATAATCCAGAATTATCTGATAAAGATCTGTAGCAGAGAAATTTTATATCTATTTAGGACTAGCTACCTGCAGGCTTTCTTCTTTTCTGCAGGATATATTGCGTATCTCTGCTCTTCATATATTTTGGTGGACATTGGGTAAGCAGAAGCAGCGTGGGCACCCCTTCTGTTGTACATTCTTCCCCAAAAAGGCCATGTGCAGCTCCAAAGCTGGTCTTTTTGCCCAGACTCAAGGGCTGTGCTTCTGCACTGCGTGTTTAAAGCAGCTTCAAAGAACAACCATTGTGAGAGCAGTGGGGACACTGCAGGTTGGTTTGCCATCAGTTGGTGTCTTACAGCACTGCAGAGATCCTCCCATTTCCCCTCTTCTCTCACTGTATCACAACATGCGTGTAACGGTATTTAGATGGCTCTGTTGCAAGGCAGGGTGAGAGGTAATGTCTGGTGTGCGAGGAGCCACGTCCTGGTAGAGCAGCAGCCCCAGTGGTGCAGGGACCTCTGAACCTTCTCTGATTGAGTCTCCCTAGCCTCCCATTTCTGGAAGGCTTGTTGAGAATTAATCCTGGTCTCTGTAGTTCAGCAATAAGCTCAATAGTTATTAGAGGGGAGATAGATGGACAGTCAGATGAGATGACTGTATCAGCATCATTTCTTTTGGAAACTTAGCAGTAAAGGAAATGAACTGATGAAGGAAACTTGCTTGTAACTGCAGTGTGGCAGGCAAATGGGAAAAGAAAGTCATATGGACCTTATGATGGCTTGCATGGAAGAAGTTGGTCTCACAGTTGTGGTCCTCATCAGAAAATTACCTTTGCTCTTAGCACTAATTGGTAAGTCCATCAGAGGAACTGAAGACCCCTACCTCATCTCATGCTCCTTATCCTCAGCAGGGTTGATGGAGCAGTCAGAGCCAAATGAGGAGAGCCTCATTCTGCTAGTGAAAGTAGTGGGGTATCAATGTGATGAATTATAGCACCCATAATTCCCTTTAGTTCCACACAGATACAGTTGATTACTAGGTGTATAGTGCCAAATGTGTTAGATTCACTGCCTTCTAGTACTGGCATATTTTTAGAAGACCTCAGTGCAGTATATGGGATTGTGATGAGTTGTAAACTTCTGAAAACAGTTGCTTTGTAGCTCTCTGATACTTACAGTACTTTCATTAATCTTGGAAACTAATGATAGGTTTATGGGGACCGTTTTCAAAGGCAGCTTGGATTTAAACAGCATATGTGTTGACGATGCAACCTGTGTGTATGTGTGTTGAATGTGTTTGCATTAAGTCAAAATCAGGTGGCAATGACTGGGATTAAAAATCTGCTTCTTTTTGCAGGGTGATCAGACAGCATTGCACCGAGCTGCTGTTGTAGGGAACACCGATGTCATAGCATCTCTCATTCAAGAAGGGTGTGCTTTGGACAGACAAGACAAGGTAACGGGCAAAGCAGTGCCTTGGAGGATGGCAGCCTTGCCAACCAGGGCTATTAAAGTTTCATAGAGGAAATTATAGTTTGTGCTCCTGAATAAGTATCTGATGCTTTGAAAGCGATTAAGACAGTTAGACTAAAATAAGAAAAAATCCATACAATTTTTTTTAATATTAGCTACTGATTTAGTTGTTTTTGAAATCAAGGTGATCATTTTTGATGTAAGAATCTGTTATCTGCTCATTAATGGGGGAATTATAACTACACTGTGCCCTACCCAAAACACTGCACAGTATCCTGTGATTATCTCAGGAGCTGAGAGTCTCAGGCTGTAAATTTAGTTTGTAAATAAATGTAATTAATTCCACATTCCCAGCCAAAGCTTCGGTGCTATTCTTGGCTTGCTGGGACAAGTGGGAAGTAGATGAAGAGGTTGAAGATAGAGTAGAAAGGAAAAAGTACCCAGGATGTCTGTGAATGTTATTTTTCAGCTGGTTTGTATCTGCCTCTGCTAATAATAAAATAGTAAATTAGCTATTAGATTAGGAAAGGAAAAAGCTTTATTTCTTAAGTGGCTGGGTGGCACATGCAGCTGCTGCAGTCTGAACAAAGTGTTATTTGGTGTGTGGACTCAGTGCACTAAACTTCTCCTCTTGTGTGTGTGCTTCTCAGGATGGGAATACTGCTCTTCATGAAGCTTGTTGGCATGGGTTCAGCCAATCTGCCAAAGTGCTTGTCAAGGCAGGAGCTAATGTCCTTGCCAAAAACAAGGTGAGACACATACAGAAGGCACTCTCATGTGGTATAGATGATGGCTGACTGTCATCACCAGAGGTTTCTGGTCATGGGATATCTCAGTAGGTGGGAGACCAGTTCCCATTGGGATTTTTTTCCTTCTTTTTCATTTATTGTGCCTGCTTGGCTCCTCTGCAGGCATTGGGATATTCGTATTTTGACAGCTGATGCAAGAGGAACTCAGTGGCTCTTTGAGTACATCAGTTATAGCTGAGGAACACTGCCTCTCCTGTGGAGGTCTCCATGGTGCTTTAATTTAACCTAGGTGAATTCACTATGAGTGGTGTGATTTAAAATGAATATGAATTGTATTAATCGGAATGTGGCATTCAGAACCTTTTCAGAAATTGAACAGTAAAATGAACATAAGCCAGAGAGGAAAAAAGTAGTGTATCTTTTCCTAGAGAGTTCTTTCTAATACGTTAGCGTAGACTCTTAGCAAAAGCTCATGCTGAACCTGGATTATCCTTCTTTTCGTATTTGTATCTTGAGAACACTTCAGAGGAAGGAATAACAAAGTAAGGCATGTTAGTTCCTCACTAACTGTAATGTTTGTGGGAGACTTGCATTCAGCTCACTAGTTCCTAAATTATTTATTTACTTTTGAAATTGCAGTAGCAGCCAGTGTTAGGAGCTGAGATAGGGCTTAGACTGCTGTGCCAGTGGGTGGATTAGGTTGCATGGGTGGCACCATGCCAGAGGCAGGAGGGCTTTCAGATGTCAGTGGGAGCATTCTACAGGCAAGTGAGAGAATATTTCAGTAAATACACACTAAAATGACAACCGGAAGTGTTAGGGAATAAAGGAGAGAAGTAAGACAGGTAGTGAAAGTCTTAAGATCAGCACAAGTTCTTTGTGTTTCTGTGTGCACATGTGTATTTGTGCAGCATGTAAGCATATGTTTGTACAGCTATGGCTGTTGTGGTTTGTACTTACATCATCTTTATGTGTGTTCCTTCTTTTACATTAGTCCAATTTCTAATTTTAACTTTCTGTAATTATTTTTTCCTGCGATGTCCCTCTAAATTTGTATCAAAGGTACTTTAAATACAAATTTCCCATGCTTCCCATGTTTACATGTAACAGATGATAGTACCTGACTTTATAGGCTACTGAACCATTGTGCTCCTACCCCCAAGTGTGCTTGTCTCTGTATATTTATGTACAAAGATGTGGGCTTAAGAGACAAGTCTTGTTATCCTGCATGCTTGAATGCCTTTGGGTATTAGGAAATGTAGTTTATAATACAGCATAAGTCATCTGCTTGGAGAACCTCTCCTAAAAACCATGTGCACAGAATAGCTCAGCAGTGTGAGCATCTGAGATACGGCTGGCAGCCTTTAGCACTATATGAGGCCTTCCTGCGCTGCTCTTTGATGTCATACCTACATAAACCTCTCCCTTTGCATTTGATTACTTGAGTGCTTTTTAATGGACAGGACCCATTCAGGAGCTACTGAAAAATGAGGGATTTGTGTGTGCTTGCACACACGCACTCACTTTCACTCCTTGGCTTTCAAGACAAATGAAGAGCTTAATTCTGCTTAATCCCAAAATGGCTTCTCCGGTCTCTCAATTTCTAGTGCCCGTGATGATGAGGCATTGCCTTCCTGGTGGCTTTTCTGGCAGCCAGATCGAAGCACCATGTGCAGGAGCACCCTGAGGCCCCTTGGCTTATCTTGGGGGCTTTGACTGAATGCCTCTCACCACTTTGGTGGTGTGACAGTCAGAAGTGGGCTTCTGGGTTTGCCAGGCCCTGCTAAGCAGCAGTGCACAAGAGAATTTCACTGTGTGGTTTCTGTAACTCCCAGTTAATTTCTCCTGGGACTGCCTGGGGAACTCTTTTACATACGCACTCATTCACACTGTGCTGAGATTTGACCTTTTGTAATTCAAACCTTGTAGCTTTGATCAGTGTCTTGAAAGCACAGGGGACAGATTAAAGGACATAATGCAGGTGAAGAGGCAGTCTCCTGAGTAAGCAGAACCTCTCTGGTCTGATTGCATTTCTGGCTCCCTAGAGACGAGAAACACCAAACATTTTCAGGCCAGCAAAAGCCAAGTGCAGTAAGATCCTTGCCAGGGTTAGAAAATCAATACACAGGCAAGCTCATGTTTTGGTTTCTCTCAGTAAAAAAACAGCATGTTTGCTTCTCTCTGGAACCTTTTTTGAGTTTTAGGCATTTGTAGCAATTTGAGAATGTAGGCATGGACAGAGATAACTAAAGAAGGAAAGCATTCTGGAGGGAAAGGAAGCAAGGCTGCCTTGAGGAGTACCAAGGCATGGGAAATTTTATTTCTTTAAGTGCAGTATACTGCTCTTTGATCCTAATTAAGCAGAAGTTTCTAGATTCTTTGCTTTCGGCAGACAGACTCGAGCAATGCAGACAGTGTTACACTGTCCAATTTCTGATTTTACTGTGTCCCAGATAAATCATTTCCAGGGTGAAGGGGGTGTTTCAGTTTCCAGGTTCGTTCAGCTCACAGCTTTGGCTGAAAGTGAATTGCCTACCTCTGAGGGATGTTCTTGTGGGAGTACTGCCAAGGTTTCACAAAGTTTCCTCTCCAGTTTCTGAACACGGCTTTTATATTTCCCTGTGTTTCTCCAAGGCAGGTAACACACCTCTGCACCTGGCCTGCCAGAACAGCCATTCCCAGAGCACTCGTGTCTTACTTCTCGGAGGATCTCGAGCAGATCTCAAGAATAATGTGAGTCCAGTTTCAGAGGGCTTTCCCCCTACTTTGTAAGGGATTTGACATGATGAAGGAATGCAGCCTTCTAGGTGGAAGCCAGGCTATTGTGTTCCCACTGAATAGCAGCATGGTGACAGAGGAGTGCATGGGGCCCTGTCTGCTCCCAGCTGTGGGAGCCCCTCTGAGGCTCAGTTCCGACCCCACTACCCACATTCTTCATTGTCTGTGACACTGGGTGGGGTTTCCAAATCACACTGGTTTGGGGTGCAGGAGAGCAGATCTTGTGTAAGAATGTGAGTGCAGGGCTTCATAATTTCAGCTTTTCTCATCAGATAAAGAATTGGTGCCCGCACCCTCTGTTCCCCAGCTATTGTTAAACCTTCCCACCTTTGTGCTGAAGAGAAGACAGAACTGCTGCTCAGTGGAGATGTGTGGTGTTTGCTCCTTTTTGATTTAATGGGTTTATTTCTTCCCTGAGCACCATAAGCACAAACTTTCGTTCTGCAGTTAAATGCTTAGCGCTTTGTTTCTGTTTGCAGGCAGGAGATACCTGTCTGCATGTGGCTGCTCGTTACAATCACTTGCCCATCGTTAGGGTGCTGCTCAGTGCTTTCTGTTCTGTCCATGAAAAGAACCAGGTCAGTGCATGAATTTCATTGCCACACTGTTCCCTTTGCATATGGCTCCTTGTTGAAAAGAGGGATTCCTGCCCAGTAGTCGCACCTCACTGCATGCATTTCACTGTGCTACCCAATGCCCGAGCTTCCAACAGTAGCTTAAAGACAAAGGTTTATTATTTTGCCATTGCATTTGCATCTTTTCTTTCAAGCATTTCCTATTTACGAGGTTCTACAAAGGTGTGTTGGTGCAGAAAGGAGTGAGAGGACATAGGGCAATGTGGGGTGAGGGGATGGCAATCTTGAATCCTTACCAGCTCTGTGCAGAACAAGATGGGCACGGGGCTCAGCCACATCATGGGGCCATGTTCCTCTCCCTTCCCCAGACGGTGAGGATATCACAGCCATCACAGAGACGCCATGTTGCAGTGCTTACTGATGGTCAGCTGCCACAGAAGAGCATATTTCTTTGCAATACTTTGCTACCTTTTGCAGTAGAAGGAATTAAAGATACAGAAGAGTGAGGAAAAAGCATGCTTTAAATTCAAAGTGATGATCCATCTAACCTAGGATTAATCATCCGTGGTTGTTTTGTAGGGAAGTAATTGATCACTGTACCTACAGCATAAGCTATTTGGGTGGTATTAAATCTGGTAAATAAATAGATGATGTGGTGCTTACCCACAACATCTGGTGTTCTTGGGAAATTTTCCATGTACAATTGAGGATCATAAAGATGTATTCTGATTTGTACCTTTACTTTTGTTTTGTAGATACCAGATAGTTACAGCAAACAAAATGGACTTCATTGTGTCAAATTTACTGTGTTGCTTATTTGGATTTTTTTTTAACTTGCACACTTAAGACAGCTGGTGTGAGCCTAGCGCAGGGCGATGCCACTTCCCCCATTCCTCCGTACCACCTCGGGTTGTTCTGTGTCTGCATACCTGATGGGTGGACAGTGGGCATGCCAGGAGAGGCAGTAAGGTTTTTGCTGGTCTGGAGGGGATAGGAATGTGCCAGTCATTTCCTGAAGCCAAGCTGCAGGGCAGAGGGGGCAGGAGGGCATCATGTGCACGGGTACAGTCTCCCTTTGACAGCTGCTGGCTCTGCTGCCTGAACCCAACCGCCACAGTCTTCACCTCAGTACCCAGGAACAGGGCCAGGCACTGTGCGAGCGCTGGGCCCGTATTGCCTCCTGGCTGTATTCCAAAGCCTGTTTTTCCTGGGGAATCTGACAAAGAGAAACCCAAGCATCTCCCTGCTGTTAATTATCCTCTTATTTTTGAGTAACACGATACACAACCACCTGCAAGCTGACTGATCGGTCCTGCCGAGGGTGCCGTATGTACTTGCTGGGGTGCAGCTGAGCTGTCTCCAGGTTTGGTTGAAACACATGGGCTGTGCACCCTCCTGCCCCCTCCTCCCAGCTCTGCACTTCAGCGGACCAGACCTCACTGAAGCTCCATCAGCCTACTGACCTTGCAGCATCCCTTGGGAAGCCGAGGGTTCTGCAGGCTGAGACCTGCGGGTTTGCCACATGCTGCTTTCTGCTTTGTAACTCACAGGCAGGAGACACTGCGCTCCACGTGGCTGCAGCCCTGAACCACAGGAAGGTGGTAAAGCTGCTGCTGGAGGCAGGGGCTGATACATCCGTTGTCAACAATGTAAGTAGGATGTGGAATTGCTTTGGTATTTTGTATTAATGAAGACTCTTTCTAGTGCTGGTAGAAGATACTTGCGTGTTGAATGAAATCTGGGTGAATGGAAGCAGAAGTCACTTCACTTTTGCACAGAGCATTTGTTGACCTCCAGTGGAGAAATCCTCCCCTAGAAGTGAAATGCTGTCCTTTTTCCTCTCAGGCAGGTCAGACCCCGCTAGAGGTGGCCAGACAGCAAAACAACCCCGAGGTTGCGCTCCTCCTCACTAAAGCTTCACAGGTACATTGCAAATGTCTTCTGTTGGAAATAAGCTCTGGCCCCGACACAGATGGGGCTGAGGCCAGGTCTGGGAGTGGAACACTTGGTCAAACACTGCTATCCTCTATCTCAGGACAGCGAGGTGCCCTGATGTACTGAGCTCAGGAGCAGTGTTCCACAGCCATAAGTGCCAGCACTGCTTGGCCCATCAGCGTGCATCTGGGAGTGCTTTCTCCTTTATATGTTGCCTTTTAGTAGAGGTGACAGCAGGTCTGCTTTATTTCTTAGCTTCTGGTCAGGAAGAGGCATGTCATCTCTGAGTAATGGTGCTGTCTGCCTCCAGGTCTCGCGCTTCAACCGCGGAAGAAGCCTGAGGAAGAAGAGGGAGAGGCTGAAGGAGGAAAGGCGAGCTCAGTCAGTACCACGGGACGAAGTGGTGCAGAGCAAGGTACAGCCTGGCATTACCACTGCACCTCCAGCACAAAGGGAGCATGAACAAAACCCACTGGGACAAAATCTGTTTGGCTCTGCCACTAGTGCATGGTAGCAGCAGCTCTGTGTGGGACAGCCT
Organism: Pavo muticus; assembly: GCA_016647715.1. Lineage (NCBI taxonomy): Eukaryota > Metazoa > Chordata > Aves > Galliformes > Phasianidae > Pavo > Pavo muticus. Next base: position 1,110,578 of record JACDJE010000085.1, on the reverse strand, counting down.
GAGGAGTCTGGGGGAGGTCTGCAGTGCTTTGCTGTCAATGAGATGCTGCAGATTGGCAAATGGAAGAACGCCCACGTTTTCCCTGTTTCTGCCTTTGCTTTGCACAGGGCAGTGTCTCGGCTGCTGACGATACGCAGAGCAGTGACCAGCCGGCGCAGGGCAAGACTGAGCTGAAGGATGAGCCCCGGTCAACCTCCCCAGATCCCAAGGGGAAGAAGAGCAAAAAGAAAAAGCCAAAAGAGAAGGTATCAGTAGATTTAAAGCAGCACAGAGAGAAAGATCATTGCTGAGTGCAGCTATCCCTTTGGTGTGGCATGAGCCAGGGCACCAGACCATCTGTGCTCAGAGGCAGAGGTAGCCTTCTGACAAAACTGGTTTCTGTTGGGAAATCCTCTTGTTGAGGCTAACATTGAGGGTTTGTAATAAATCTGGCTGCTGTGCTGACAAATACCTCCACTGGGCAGTCACTGCAGATGGATTTGTGTTGTAATCAGATTTTTGCTGCAGTTATCACAAAGGGTTTGTGCAGTTCCTACCAGGAATGGTTTACTAAGGGGCCAATAATTAGGGAAAATGTTGTTGTGTGTTTTATACAGGTTTCCGCGCTCTCGGACCCCATTTCCCCAGCTGACCAGCAGGCACTCCCTCAGCCCCAGCAGAACTTGCCCAAACGCAGAGGCAGACATCACTGCTCCTCTCCTCCTGCTCCCCACGAGGTGCGGGCCTACCAGCTGTACACGCTGTACCGAGGGAAGGATGGGAAGGTGATGCAGGTGAGTGTGCTGTGCTCTCATAGGGATGTGCTGAGCAGCACCTGCAGTGGACACAGTTAGGGGATCAGATGGCAAATGCACTCCCTTCCAGCTACACTTTCAAGGGTATGAGATAATGGTAGTGGACTTCTTTTCCTTGTTCAGGCGTCAGATGTATTTTGGCATGAAGTGTGGTAAACAACAAGCTGATTTCGTGTGTGCTAAGGAATAGCTCACAGAATCATTAAGGTTGGAAAACACCTCTAATATCAACTGGTCCAACTGTCAACCCATCCCTACCGTGCCCACCAACCACATCCCTCAGTGCCACATCCACATGGTTCTTGAGCACCTCCAGAGATGGTGACTCCACCACCTCCCTGGGCAGCCCGTTCCAATGCTCAGTAAGTTTTTAGAGACAAGGTGTAAAACAGTGATTGGGAATGGCACTGGAATTTTTATGATACATTTTGAAATATTAAGATTTCTGTCAGAAAAGACCAAAGAGCTTTTCCAGTGAAAATAAATGAAAGTACTGTATGAGCACTGATGTTTCCTACCTAAACTCAGCACTTGAGTGCACTCAGTAAGTTCTGTTTCAATTCTTTCAGTTCATTGCAGCGAGTCTTTGGAGATTCTAGGATTACTGGAGGCAGGAGCTGTACAGAAATTGGTTCACAGACAGGAGTAGCAGCTCAAGTGCATTTATTCAAGTTTAGAGATGGTTATTTTACTCCACTCAGTGTATTTTATTCTGCAAATATTTAGCAGCATAGAAGCAGCATAGAATCAGACAGCAGATTACCCTGCAGACATTGCAGACTTCTGTATTGTTGCTTTCCAAACACTGTCCTCCTGCACCTCTGGGAGGTCTTCCTTTCATTTCATTTGCTTCTCACATCCATCCACAGTTATCTGCTTTCTGTTGCTATACTTAAGAAGTTCAGCAGATTCTGAAGATGACTCAAGTCAGGTTTCAGAGGCTTTATTTGCCACGTTTTCCAGCATCTCATTGTGTCACATGGGGGAAGTTTCCAGGCAAGAGCATGGGATTATCCTAATGACAGGTATCGGGAAGGAAGGAGGACTTCTCTGATGCTAAAACAAGGATGTCCCTGCCCCAAGGACTGTATGGTGGGAAGATGAGCAGGTAGAAAAGTAGAAGGGAACAGACAGGACTTGTATACAAATCTGATCTATTAACAGAGATTAGCATAGTACAGCTAGGTTCCCTAGCAGCATTTCCTGAAATACACAACACTTCTCTCTCCCCTTCTTTTTAGCTTGTCTGTCGTCTTTGATACCCTCAGGCCCTGAATAGCAAACAGAACTTCTTAAGTACATTTCTGAAGCTCTCTCTAGCATACCACGAACAACCCACCTTTCTCTACCTAGGGAACAGCCTCTGCTCTGTGAAATGGCACTGTAGAGCCAAAGGAAAGAGGGAGGTTCCACTGCAGGCAGATACATCAACAGAAATTAGACTCCATACAGTTGAGAATTACAGCACTGAGAGCAGGGTACAGGTCTGTGAGGTGATACCTTCTCATATGACACACAGTGCCACAGGATATATGGTCTGACTGCACTGCTGCCTGCTGCCTCAGCACTGAGATTTGTTCATACAGATGAGATCAATCCTCTTCTAGTCTGTATTTTTCCAACTTAATGCACTGTTTGCTGAGCTGTAAGATATTATCAGGAGAGTGAGATACAGTACATGGTACAGAACAGCCCAGCGCTGACTACAGAAAGCTGTGGTAATGTTCTGAGTGCACTGAGAGGACAGGAGGATGTAGCAAGCAAATGTTTTACTCCTTTCAGGCACCGATAAATGGATGTCGTTGCGAGCCCCTGATAAATAAACTGGAGAATCAGCTGGAGGCAACTGTGGAGGAGATAAAAGCTGAGTTTGGGACTGTACAAGATAAGATGAATATTAAGCTGGGCCAGATGGAAAGCAAAACTCAGCATCAAGTAAGAATATGACCCAAATGATTATTAGAAACATACCCTAAGTGTAAACAATATTTTCATTGTCACGGTTCTCTCGTTGCTTTTTCTGTTGTAAAAATGAGGCTGAAATGTAATACTCAAGACCAGGGAACTGTGACATTCCACAGGCATCTAATGTTGCAAGGCACGGTCTTGAGAAAGATGCATTCAGTGGGTAGGTGGCTTCAGGTGCTTCTTTAGACAATAATCCTAAACTGCTTGAGGCTCTAAGAGGGAAGCTTAAAAGACCAAATGCTATCCTACAGCTGGTAGTTTCATAGTTGTAGAAATCCCTTTTGTTGAATTGCTTGTGCTGATGTTCAAGATCCTTTAAATTATTTTTAATGTAATTTTTATTCATCAGATAATTTTGTGATTGAACCTTTCTGCAAGCTTGCAGTTGGCAACATTCCTAGAAATGAAGACTGAAAGACAGAATGTGCTTTGACTTACAAGGCTCACAGATGGAGGTTTTGTTTTTTTTTTAACATGATCACCTCAGCTACATTGTGCTTTTCCCACAGCTCCGTGTTTTAGACAAGCTTATGGCTGAGCGGCTGTCTGCAGAGAGAACAGAGTGCCTTCATCGCCTGCAGCAGCACACCGAGCTGGAAAAAACAGAGGGAGAAAAGCGGCAGGTAGGGCTTGTGCTGCTGCTGATTGCTAGTTCACGTGGAACAGCTTGAGAGCTATGTTCCAGCAGGCAGAGAGAAGAGTGGAGATTTACACAGGCAGATAGTGATAGGACAAGGGGAAATGGCTTTAAACTAAAAGAGGGTAGATTTAGGTTAGATGTTAGGAAGGAATTCTTCACTCAGAGGGCAGTGAGGCGCTGGTACAGTCTGCCTAGAGAAGCTGTGGTGATCCGTCCCTGGGGGACCTCAAGGCCGGGTTGGATGGGGCCCTGGGCAGCCTGAGCTGGTGGGTGGCACTGCCCACAGCAGGGGGTTGGAACTGGGAGGGCTTTGAGGTCCCTTCCAACCTCATCCATTCTATGATTTGTGTAAAAACTGGTGGAACAGGCAAAGGAACTTCAAGGAACAAATTATTCCTGTTCACCACCTGAATCTCTTAGACCAAACATACAAAACTTTTGCATTAGAAATGGGCAAAGCGAAACCCAGTCTGACCGCTGTAATTGAATTCGTTGGGATCTCCAGCGAGGACATTTCTAGAAATTCCTACAACTTATTTTTTTAACAATTGTGCTTCAGCTTTCGCTTAATAATAGGATGTCTGTAGGAACATCAGCAAATAGTAACAAAGCCATTAGATGCATGTTGTTTCTTTTACTTCTCTTACTTCCCCCTTCTCAGCCTGATCTTTTTTACTCCCCATGTACTAAAAGGCTGCAGTTCTTCCCCCTGACATTGGCAACAGTACACCATCTCTCTGTGTATTGCTGCCAATAAGCAAGTTCTTTTTATATGCTTGTTTAACCAACAGTAACTGTTCCAATAGAGATCCAGCTCTTGGCCCCCTAGCTTCTGCACAAACTCACCGTTAAAACAGGGTGAGAACATTGTATTTATCTACTCACACGTGCAATTTGTTTTCTCATTACCATGTTTCTTCTGAGAATTAATAAATCAATACACTTTGTAGTAGTAAAAGGTCATGACTTTTTGTAAGAGGGTTCTGTATGCCTGTTATAAGGCAGGCTGCTCTAACAATCTCAGAATAAACTACTAATTAAGCTACTTTGTCTCACACTCACAAAATGGTTTTCTCCGAAGGGAAGTACTTAGCAAATTTAAAAAACTTTAGTTTTTACTTTATAGTAAGAGATTTATTATATTGGCTCCTGTGAATGTCTAAGCCATTCAAGAAAGGAGTGATGTATCATCTGAATCAAAATTACCATTTAGTTGTATCACCTGCTCGTGTTCTGCTGGGTCTAACTGTAACTACTGAAAAACTGAGTGGGCCTTTTCTAAATGTGTGGACTAAATAAATGTTCACGCACATAAGAGGTCCTGACCTAAACTCACAATTCCATGTGAAAAATGGGGAGAAGATCTGCTCATTTATAAAAGGATCACTGGCAAACGCTTCCACAGTTGACACTTACTAAGCACCTTTGTAATTTAAAAGCTGTTAGTAATGTATCGTTTAGCGTTGGACTCGTCTTTATCACCAAATGAACAGAAAAGCAGAGGTTGGTATAAAGCTGTGTCCTTGAAGTATCTAATTTGAATTTCCCTCTTAGAAAAATGGCAGCTCTGAGCACGTGGTGGTGCTTGCACTTAGGAGGCACCTCTATGATTAAACAGGTCAGTCTTAACCAGAGGACTTATATTTGAATGGGCTACTTTCAATGCAACTCTGAAAGGTGGTCTCTTGGACTAAAGAGGTGCCTTTCATTAACAAATGTGTAGTTACTCATCTTTTCTGATTTGCAGCCCTCTAAATACTCCCCATGGCAGCATGCAAAGCTGCCCGGGGAGTCTAAGGCCACTGATAACAGGCTAGGTTCTCTTTGTCCTTGCTGCACATTCTCAGCAGTCCGAGAATCACAGGATCACCCAGTGTGTGTCTTCTCTTCCTCATAGATTTCCTTGGTTGATGAGCTGAAGACTTGGTGCATGCTGAAGATTCAGAATCTGGAACTCAAGCTTTCTGGAGATTCCAGGTCATCAAGACCAAAATCAACTCTGTCCACATGCGAGTCTCTGACCGAGACACTGGACACTGAGAACAACCCCCACAGTGCCAAGGACTGCAGAGCCACCCAGCCCCTGCTGCCAGCTGAGGGCTCCCACCAGCACTCCTACATGGCGCTCCCAAACAGTCTCTTGGAAGATGGGGGGAGGAGCAGAGTCCCGGTGCCAGAACAGAGCTTTGGACAGCAATTCTGCATTCAACAAGATGGCACCTCAGGTACAACCTTGTCAGGTACATAGGTATCATAGTTATTCACAGGTGAGCTATTTAACTGGGGGACCCTTTTATTATATAACTATGTCCTGGGCTGCATTAAAAGAGGGGTGGCCAGCAGGGAGAGGGAGGTGATTGTCCCCCTCTACTCAGGTCTTGTGAGGCCCCATCTGGAGTACTGCGTCCAGGCCTGGTGCCCCCAGCACAAGAAAGACATGGAGCTCTTGGAACGAGTCCACAGGAGGGCCACTAAGATGACCAGAGGGCTGGAGCACCTCTACTATGAAGAAAGATTGAGGGAACTGGGCTTGTTTAGCTTGGAGAAGAGAAGGCTTTGGGGAGACCTCATTGCGGCCTTCCAGTACTTGAAGGGAGTGTATAAAGAGGAAGGGGAATGGCTATTTATGAGGGTGGATAGTGATAGGACAAGGGGGAATGGTTTTAGACTGAGACAGGAGAGGTTTAGGTTAGATATTAGGAGGAAGTTTTTCACACAGAGGGTGGTGACGCATTGGAACAGGTTGCCCAGAGAGGTCTGGATGCCCCATCCCTGGAGGCATTCAAGGCCAGGCTGGAGGTGGCTCTGGGCAGCCTGGTCTAGTGGTTGGCGACCCTGCACATAGCAGGGAGGTTGAAACTAGATGATCATTGTGGTCCTTTTCAACCCAGGCCATTCTATGATTCTATGATTAATACCACAGATATTAATTCTGTCTGTGTGCTTTCTCCCATCTATACGCACAGTGTTTTGGGAATAGAAAACACTTGAAGGCACAGCCATTGGGAATATTTTAATTAATATTATTGTTGGGTGGAATTACACTGACTCTTCCCAGTGCTGCCACTGTGTGTTTGAAACCAAGACCTTTTATGCTCTGAATAATGTTATCTACTTAAATTTCTCCAGCTTCCCCTTCATAGTTATTCCCATTCTGTCTGTCAGGAAGGTGCACAGATTATCTAGTCTACTGAAAAAAGCGTACTGCATTTAGTGCTTTTCAGATGTATGGATCCAGTAATGGTAGGATCCAAGGATGTGAAACTGAAATACACACTTCCCTTGTTAATATATAAATTACAGGGCTATAGTATAAATCTTGTGCTTTTTCCACTTTTTAATTATTAGTTCATTATGGAACTGGAAAAAAAACACCATAGCTGAGAAGATTACATCCATTCAGGGATTGTGACCATACCTGAGGATCTGGAAGACCTTGGTTCAGACAACTTCTCTGGTCAGGGAAGCTTCTGAGGAAAAAAGAAACAGAAAGAACACAGTTCCAGCTCAGGTCTCCGAAGCCAAGGAGAGTTTCTGTAAAATACATGGTATATACCCCCAAAAACATTACTTAAAGAGCACAGACATGGATGTTGATACCCTACTAGACAAGAAAGGCAGAGAACTGCAGAGATTTTGCAGCAGAACTAGCGTGAGCAGCATCAGAAGTTGCTGTCTTTGCAAAATTAGTAGGGTTTCAAGTCTTGTAGAAGGATGGGATTGATAAACATCAGCAGACACATACTACTGTAGGAACCTAGCCTGATCTTTGTTATGTGTCTTTTTGTGAAGACCTTTGATTGGTGGTAGTCTGCACAGCGCCTCTCCCTCTGAGTCTTTTTTCTCTTATCTTCATGGTCAGGCAATAGAATAATGTGATGAACTAATACAAGCCTCTACAATGTACGCATAGTATGATGCATGGGACATTGCACCAGACACTTCAGAATACAAGGAACACTAAAATAAGAAAAGCTCAGAGCTTTTCTAAATATATATTTTTGTTCTACAGGTGCAGAGCAACAGTTAATCGTTGCTGGACCAGTACAATCTTCAGTCCCTGCTCAAGATGTCAGGCCAAAGGACAAAGCCGTTAGTGCCAGCACGTTCCACCGGTTCCAGCAGGAGCTGCCCTCCTCTGAACTTCTGGGGTCCAAATCAAGACATGTTCGGGTTCAAGCTGCTTTGCAGCCCTCGACTGAACCTGTGAAGACGGAACCACAGAGCTGCTACTTCCTCAACAAAGGAACTCAGACAAAGAAATCCAGCAAGAGCGGGCAGTCGAGGCACAAAGCTCTGCACCACGCAGGGGCACCCCAGAGCCAGGAGCAGCAGCACTCCACTCTGCCTGCAGGCCAGTCACTGGGCCCTGTGCTCAGAGACACCTCGCAGGCACTGGAGATTACACAGTACTTCTTTGAGGCTGTTTCCACTCAGATGGAGAAGTGGTATGAAAGGAAGATTGAAGAAGCCAGGTGCCAAGCTAATCAGAAAGCACAGCAGGACAAAGCTGCGCTTAAGGAACATATCAAAAGCTTGGAAGAGGAGCTCAGTAAATTAAGGACTAAGGTGCAGAAAGAAAGCTAGCATTCACCAAGCAGGCCAAGTCAAGCAGCAGGACTCATTTTGCACAGGAATCTGGAGTATCAATACATATTGATACATCCAAGCAAAATGCTCTTTTTTGGGGGGAACAGAAGTAACTTTGGAAACTCCAGAACCAAGGAGACTTCATACTCAGACCACACTGATGACATTGAGATGCTGCAAATGAGATCCTTTCTTTGTTATTTCCTAGAGTCCGTTAATTATCGCACTCTCAATTTTCAGGTGCTGCTTGGAAACAAATTGCATTAAAAACCAAAATTTCAGAAAAGGGAATTTTCTTATTTCCACATAGGTCATATGTGGCTGGGTTCCACTACATGCCACATGTAAATGTGGTACTGATACTCAAATAAATCCAGGAGGTTGAGAGCTTTCGACTTGGTCAGAAGTGATGAAGTGATTCCTCAGTGATGAAGGGCTACTGATACTACTTCAGATGCTTCCCAGGGCCTTTGGAGAGATGCTACAGAACCAACTCACATTACAAGCGTAATGCAGGGGAATGATGCAGGTTTCCTTCTGGGAGAGGCCAAGCTCCCACTGTGTGAGACATCAAGGTGAGTTGTCCTGTTAGGTAGGCTTCTGTTGCCATGTTGCTTTTCTTTTGGTTTACATTATTAAAACAAATGGTAAATTAGGCTGTTCTACTGGTATCATACTGGCAGAGCTCCCTGTGGTTGGTTATACTGTTGTTGGGGCCATATTGAGTAATCTGATGGAGGAGTTTTGTTTAGGGCATGGATGGCAGATACTTCACCGTAACTACGCTGTACTTGTAAAGCATAATTGTTACAGAAATCTCTTCTCCTTCAAGCAGCAAATGGCTGAATTCTATACTAATACTGAAGAAGTCTGAAAGAAGTCCTTTATCTAGAGAGGTGAAAGCTTGGCTCCCTGTATGCAGATGTTTCTTTTCTGAAGGGTCAGGATTTTCTCCCATAGGCTTTGTCAGGACTTTCTGCTCTTGTTCCCCTGCATGATTCTGTTCTGTTTTTCCCCTTGTATCTCTAAAGCTGCACCCTGGTGGATCTGCAGGTCATAGGACTGATTTCACACAGTTCCACAAAATAGAACTCAACAATGTTTTTAAATTTTTATGGATGCTTTGCAACAACAACAAAAAAAAAAAGAAGAAATTTGCAATGACTGCTTTTGGCCAAGTTGATGGCCTCCAACTTGTAATTCACAGAGCATCATTTTCAATTGGGTTTGATTCAACAGTGACACCTAAATTCATCATCTGTATCTGAGTCCTGGTGTGCAATGTGTTGCCTAAACTAGAGACACCATAAACTCATACCTGCATCCCTGTGGGGTTTCTTCCTCATGCCTCTGGGAAGGCTCCATCAGATTCTCTTGCTATGAGTTAAGTTTACTGAGTATATCACAGTGGAACAATTGTACAAAACCAATTCTGAAACAAGATGGTACCGTTATGCCAAGGAGAAAAGTAGTATTTTTTCTATACTGTGGAGCCCTAAAAACAATACAAAATACAGTATTGAAGATACCATTAACAAATCAGTAATTAAGCTTTTTGTCTTCTCAGCAGGTGTATAAAGCAAAGAAAAATTGTATTATATAACAATATTTTTAAAAAATTCCTCTTAATGCACTATCAAGAAAAGTGTACATGCGTTACGGAAACATTAGTTTGATCGCTCTGACTTCCACAGTCATCTAGACACTTTCATATGTTTACAGTTTTGTTTAAGCTACTGTAGAAACGCAGAAGCATGCTATTTAAGTTTTATATCACCTTGATAAAGTGACTGTTTTGCCAAGTAATTGAAATAAATGATGCTCAGAATTCCTGTGTGGCGGTGTTTTCTATCCAGAGAAAGCAAAGTCCCCTCACCCGAATCAGAGGAGGAAGCAGAGAACTGGATTTCCAATTCTAAGCCTTGCCTGTGCCTATAAAACCTGGGAGCCAGGTCTGCCAGCTACAGTACAGACAACAGTAACCTGCTGGAAGAAGGAACTAGAAGGATCCTAATAGGTGCTGGAGTTGTATTATCACAGATGTCCCACTTCACGGGGCTCCAAGCTCTACCAGCACTTCTATCTCTGGAGTTCTGAGACACCCAGTTTTCTTCAAGCAACTTCAGGGACCCAGACAACACCATCAGTCACTTTACCACCAGCTGAGACAAGAACATGACACTAGGGATTGTCATTATGACAGAACCACAACCTTGTGCTAGCACAGTCAAAGCATCATTTTGGAATCTTGACCTCTAATGCTTTAATAATTTGAAATCATACTTCTCAGGCTGACCTGTGAGATTGCGGGATGTCCTTGTGATTTTTTTGTAATGGCACAAGCAATACAAATGATGTCATTTACTCTTTTCTGTTTTCCACATGGTTTATTTGTTGAAGCACAACATTAAAAGAACGTGCTGTCAAAGGCTGCTGGTCACTATTGGCTCTTCCACCACAGACTTTCATATAGTACTATTTGAAAAAAAAAACAAACAACCATCCTCTTTTTAGAGACTAAACTAGCACAAAGGACTTGTTTTTCTGAATGAAACTTCTGTTGACACCTGGGAACACTGGCTTTGTGAGTTATTTCAGAGAGCAGAACAGCACAAAAGAGCCGTCTAGAAGAGCAGCAGTAAAACAGGCTCCCTGTGTCTCTTGTCTCAGTAAAGCTGTCGTGTTAACGACGAGGACTGCAGGAGTGCTGTTCACGGAGTTAAGGATACCACAAAGAAAATGCTCATTTTCACTTGTTGCTTTTTTCCACCCACTAAATATTATCTGTAGAGAACCAAGACTATAACATTTGCACTGAGAATGTGGCTGCCCAATCTCTGGAGGCATCTTCAGAGGGTGGTGAGGTGCTGGCACAGGCTGCCCAGAGGAGCTGTGGATGCCCCATCCCTGGAGGTGTTGTTAAAGGCCAAGTTGGATGGAGCTCTGGGCAGCCTGATCCAGTGGGTGGGTGGCAGCCCTGCCATTCTATCAGGAAGTGTTAACAAAATACAGATTTTTAGCCAAATACTTAGAAATAAATACTTATCTTTTACTGACTGATTTAGAAGCTGAAAGGCTTCTGACTATATAACCCCCAACAGTCTCACCGATTGCCAGAGCCACATCTTTTGTCAAATGCAGCTTAAATAAACCTCATAGGAAAGGAGTCCACAGTAACTTTCAGAAAAAGGAAGAATTATAGAAAAAAGAGATGATATGATGAAACGTAGTATTTTACCATGTTTGGCTTAGACACATTTATTTATCCCATATACTTCTGCTCTCTTAATTTATGAAAAAGAAACTTCTAGCACTGTAGAGAAAAGGCTGCTACCACCACAGCCACAGATGTTACCACGCAGAAGTACCGCAGCAGGAGACAGACAAAATAAGCTGGTTTCTATTTATCTTCCATCTCTCTGGCAAAACACTGCTGTTGTAATTTTGGGGGCTTTCTGCTTTTCCTAAAGGATGTGCTACATCATCCATTCAGTTCTTTAAGGCCTAAAAAGTGCCACGTGGGAGAGTAACTGAGCCAAGAAGAAGAGGAAAGAAAAAAAACTATCCAAACCCACTGTGGTAGATCTACCTTCAAGCATTACCAGGACATCACCAAAGGCTGCTATTATAACCACATTCCAGACAAAAATAATACTGTGCTTATTTGCAGCAGATGAAAGTCCAGCTGTCAGCAAAACCGCACTCAGGACTTGGCCAACTTCAGTGCTCTCTGAAGTTCCCGCAGCTGCATGTGGCCTTGAGTAATCATCATCCGGATTGCATCCTGGAAAACAAAAATTGAATCTCCTGAAGGTACATACATACACTGGTTTTACATGACTGCAAAGACTTTAACATATTACAGTATGTGCAGCACCTTATGGCATGTCAACTAACACTGACATGGTTAAAAAAAATCTGTGAATAATTAATCAAAACGAGAGGTATTTCCATCAACATTACATTTACCTTAGTACTGTTAGGCTTTGCAGAATTCAGCCACCAATTCCTCAAGTGTTGGTTAGAAAAAGAAACTAAGCAGAAAGCAGAGGACAAAAGGCACACAAGAAACATGAAGGTTTCCAACAATTTCTGCTCACGTACACAGCTGTCCAGTTATGTTTGGTTTGGCTCACAGTTGAAATCGGAGAAAAAGAACACCAACACCAAGGAACAGAAGGATGCTTACAGCTTTTTGCAAGCCCGGCTATGATGCTTGCAAACAAAACTGCAGCACAGTGCGGAGCACAGCTCATGGCATGGGACTGCCAGCTCCCACTCCTCACCTCTTCTGTAGCATCTTTATTCCTCCGGAACTCCTCCCGGGCCCACTCCTGCAGATGGCGGCGGTCTGCCTCGGCAGGGACATCCCTTAGGGCCCGCAGGATCCTCCTGTATAGCTGCAGCACCTGCTGCCGCCTCAGGAACTGCAGAATAGAGGTCAGCCTGCAGCCCTGTGCCAACGGCCCTGCACTGCTATGAGATCAATGCAAAGCTCCCTGTCCCTGTTTTAAAGGATCTAACTTTACTTTGGTTTGCACCAAAGAAACTTAAATTTCATACAAACAAACAAGCCAAACTCATTATGGTGTTTGCAGCCATCCCAGGCAGGGAGGCCACCACCACCTCAGTGCCTGCTGTGAGCAGCCACCTCCAGTGTTCATGGAATCAGAGGATCACTGCAATTGGAAAAGACCTCTAAGATCACCTAGTCAAACCATCAGCCCACCCCCACCATGCCCACTAACCATGTCCTTCAGTGCCACATCCACGTGGTTCTTGAACACCTCCAGGGACGGTGACTCCAACACCTCCCTGGGCAGCCTGTGCCACTGCCTCACCACTCTTTCAAAGAAATTTTTCCTAATATCTAACCTGAACCTGCCCTGGCACAACTTAAGGCTGTCACCTCTCATTCTATCACTGTTAACTGAGAGACGAGACCAATTCCCACCTCGCCACAACCTCCTTTCAGGTCATCATAGAGAGCAATAAGGTCTCCCCTGAATCTCCTCTTCTCCAGACTGAACGAACAATCCCAGCTCCCTCAGCTGCTCCCTATAAGTCTTGTGTTCTAGAGCCCTCACAGCTTTATTGCCCTTCTCTGGACACACTCCAGGGCCCCGGTGTCTGTCTTGTAATGAGGGGCCTAACACTGAACACAGTACTCAAGGTGCGGCCTCGCCAGTGTTAAGTACAGAGGGATGATCACTTCCCTGCTCCAGCTGGCTGTGCTATTTCTGATACAAGCCAGGATGCTGTTGGCCTTCTTGGCCACCTGGACACACTGCTGGCTCATGTTCAGCCACGCACTGACCAACAATCCCAGATCCTTTTCCTGTACCTCGCTGGTGCCATCTGCTTCCAGCACAGGACTTTGTCTTCTCTACAGGTTTCCCACTGCAAAACCAACTTCCACACGCAGAAAAACAGACTGCCCTTAGCCCTATAGCTCGGAGGAAAAGAACAAACTGCACATTAAGCGGCCAAGCCACCTCCCCACGGCAGGGACACGCACATACATTTAAACTCTGGACCACAACACCCCACCAGGCCTCCAGCGGCTGCTGCGGAAGCGCAGCTCTCCCACTCCACGCCTGCGGCCCCGAAGGGCTCCCCGCAAGCACAGCGCGGCCTCGGCAGCCAAACCCCCCGCCCAGCTCGCAGCGAGGCCCAGTCCCCCGTGCCGGCTCCAGGCAAGCGAGGGGAAGCCCGAGCCGCCTGCTCGTACCTGCCGCAGGGTGAGGGCGCTGGGCGGCAGTCGGCTGGCGGCCATGGCGCACAGCTCCGCCTCTGCCGGCCCGGCGGGCGGAGCACAGCCGTCGCCATTTGCTGCGCCGCCGCGTCCCTCCCCGGAGCCGCCCCTGAGCTCAACGCGGCGTATCCTCACAGAAGGGGCACAGGTTGTGGAGTTGCATAAACCAGAGTACATCTTCATACGAAAACTCAAGATTTGTGCACTGCAAGAGAATGCTATTTCCACTTGGCAAATTTCGTTAATTTATTCAAGTTTTGTTCAACAGAAAGGACAGGACAGACCTCATGACTACAAAGTGGTACCTTTTTATTAGTACAGACTATATAAGATGCATAGCTTCTGCAACAAAAACCATGTCCATGCTTTAATCAGATGTCTTTATGAAAACGCCCTCAATGTCTGCCTCGGACACAGGGGCAGACTTCACAGTGTAACCTGGTAACACAGGGATTACCATATGGCGTTATCCACAGAACTCCCTGTTGATATTATCAAGACAAAAATCAGCAATAGCTACACAGGATTTGTTTTAACTGCAGAATGTTTTCGAGTATTCAAGTACTTTTTTTTTTTTTTTGGTTGTTCAAAACCACCTGCTTTCCCCATTCCTCCTGCCTGCCTCCCAGAGAGCCACATGGTAAAGCTGAAGAGCCCTTTTTGTGAGACAGCTCAAGTACTTCTCATACAGAAATGCCTTCCAAGAAGCAAGACTGGTATTTCTTATTGCAACAGATAATGGTAGGAATTATTTTACCTCTGTGAACATTGTAAATACAGTTTTTCTTTTAAGTATTAAATTATTACAAAAGAAACTGAAGAAAGTTTTACATTATTTAGGGAATAACCAATGAAAGAAGAACAGTCTCGTCACTGAGTAATCTCTGACAAACGTGGGAGAATACACCTGAACCATTCTGTTCTTAGGCTGACTGCCAGAGGGCAGCTCTTGTGCCTTGATCCTGTCCGAAGAGATCGGAACTCTCCAATGAAATGCTGTTCCATGTATTTCAGCAGTTTAGCAGCAGTAAGGTACTTGCTTTGTCTACAAAGTGTCTGAGGCAGTCACCAGTTCAAACCACTGCCTGAGTGCATCACTGAGAGTTTCTGGAAGAGCGTTCACATCTCTAAGGATCATGTAGAATGGGAATGGAAATTCTTCCATGTAAGATCTGATTTCAGGCAATTCTCCAGGTCCTCTGAATATAGGTACTTTAATGTCCAGGATGGAATCCTGTAAAAAAAAATTGACATGACTACTAAACTACATGCATTGTTTATAAATATTTGAAAAATGGGATAATTTCACCTCTCCTAAATTAAACATTAATAAAAAGTTTTAAGATTAAAAGCTGTGTTAAATGATAAATAAAATCAAAAGCTTAACACAAAGCAGTTACATTTTTATCAGGATAAATTCCAGCTGTGCTTCTTATAAAGGAGCTTCTTAGTTGCTCAGTGTAGCAGTTCAGAAAATTAATAGTAATCCTTGTGAAAAATGTATTTCACTACTCAAAATTCTAGCTTGCCATCGTAACTAGGATTAATCAGAGCATCATAATTGTTTATCAGAAAGATAACTTATTTCTTTTAACAATAAAGAGAGCAAAATGAGTTTCCTATGGTAAAATAAAAAAGTGTAAGTAGAAAACTTGAACTACAGAATTAGAATATTCACCACATAATTCAAAGTAAAGTTCAAGTTTGCTCACATCTCACAGAGCCTCCCTGAAAAGCTTGCAGATATTTCAGCTTCCCAGCCAAGGAAATCTAAACCACTTACTTCCTACTGCATATTAAATATGGAGTCCGGCTTTCTCAGTTCAGGCACTGCTCTCACAACTCTTGTCTGTCTCATGTTTAATCTCATACTGGCTCCAGCTCTCATACCAAGTGGAGACCGCTGTCAGAAGTGACCATGCTGAACCAAAACTGAGGTAGAACAAACCATCCCTGAAATTCTGAATCTATCAGCCTGCCAGTTACTTCTCTGGTGAAGAAAATCTACAACTACTAAGATGGCAGTTTCTATTTAGACTTTGTGATATGGAAGCTGATTTTTTTTTTCTTTTTTAATATAAAAGAGGATGAACATCACAGCTCGGAGAAATCCTAGGTGACTTGAGAAATGAAAAACTGAAATTGGCCTAAATACATTTGACCTCTGCAAAAGATAACATAGTTGTAAAGCACTACAAAGGCAAGAAAACGATTTGTTTCACTTCTCACTCACATCACTTGAATACTTCTCCCTTGTTCACACGCTTACCCGGGAATTAGGATTGTCCAACACTACGAAAATAACGAAGATGTTGGCATTCTGAGCTGCCTGAACTGCTGCTGTCACTCGTTCCTTGCCTTCCAAGAAAAGGCCTCTTCCGTCAGAGACGATCAAAAGCAGCTGCGCAGTTTCTGAGCACAAAGAACATTTTAAATTCCAGCCAGTTAAAAGTAAGCCATTTAAAAGGCAAACAGAATACTCTGTTCCATGGGTATAATTGAAAACCCCTCAATTTTCCTATGGAATTTAAACCTTTATCAAATAGAAATCTGTGACATAACATTAAGCCGCTTATGAGTAGGTCAAGAAAAGAGTTTTTTCCCCTCTGCGTAAAGCCACTGAGAACTGGGATAAAAACCAGTCCATTGGTACCATAAACAAAGATGAAAGGCATAGAAAACACCCAACAAACTGAGCCGCAGCACTGTCTTTCTGCCTGATAGGTCTTAAGAGTTGAACACTGGCTGCCACTAGGTCACTTATTTACAGTAGCAGCTGCTGCAATTAAATGAAAGGATTTAAAACTACTCCAAAAATCAGGTACCTACAGGTGTGTCTACACTAGCATTTCATTTTGGACAACGACTGGTTTTGAAACACATTTCCCTGTTGTTCCCACATCACAAAGGAATGCGGGAGTGCACAAAAGGGATTATTTTTGGATGAAACTCAACAAATTGAAGAGACATCCTTGTGTCATGCCAGCCTTTCTGGCAAGGTATTACTTGAGGACCTTAGTGAGCATTCTGCTGACAGGGCAACAAGCACAGTCACAAAAAAGGCTCACCTGGATTCATATTTTGGGACAGCTGCTGTGCTGCAGCAAACATACTGGCTGATGATTCTAGAAACTGCAGAGGAAACAAAGAAGATAAAATTACCTTATCATAAAACATAAGCATAATGTAGCATTTTTAAGTAATATATTTCTGTGTTTTAAATGCCAAAATAGCTTAGCTTGGCCACCTACACAGACTCATTTCTTGGCATTTACTTGCATTAACTCAAGTTCAAATTTGATGTATATTTTTGAACTAGGGAATCTTTAGAAAACATTTCTATCTGGATTTAAAAATTGCCAATTCTAATAAGGCCATCGAAACTTTAGTTTATTGCTCAAGTGATTAATTATGTCATTAAAAAATACACTATTTCTTTGGCTTTGACTTGCAACAAAAGTATCTAAATTACATATGCTTCATTAAAAAGACATCAGCTGTCAAATACAGCCCTATTTTGCCATTGGTAAAACTATATTTGAGCTATTTTGGTCTCCCCTTTTCCATTTATAGAACATCTTATTCAAGTTTGGAATGGTAAGAATGGAAATACCTTGCTAAAAACAGAATACTTTGCTGATGTCCAGAAACTATTACCATACAAAGTTCTTTTCAGGAAGAAACAGCCCAGTCTGACAAACACTCAGGCTGACAAGCAAAGTTTCTTCCTATTCCTACAGTGGAATCCATGACATGAAAGCCTCTTGAACTCCCATAGATTTTGATGGGGTTTGTCACTGAGCCACAGATAAGAGTGAGATTAATAGCTTATACCTAAAGTGGTTGAGACCAAACACAAACAGAGAAAGATGAATGCTTACAAGTGATATAAATCAGAACAGAAAGTGGAAAAAAAAAAATCCTTACTGTGGTCATTTTGTTACCTGACGAGTTATCTCACACTCCAGTATAAACAACCAAAACAAATTACAAAGTGATCATGACAGCACCAAGCAGCTGATGCTTTGATTGGGAGAAAACAAGCAAACCTGCTGCCCTGGAGGCATTCTTGTGTACCTGAGCTATTTTTGTTTTCTTCTGCTGAAACTTGCAGAGGCGCAGTATCCGTGTCCCTGACTGGTCACTGAACTGTTCATGGAAGGGGTGCAGCAGCTGAACAGTTTCTCCAAAGCTTTGGGAAATAATAAATAAACAATAAATCAGCACTCGCATTCCCCTCCGAAATCCTAAAGAAAAGAATTAACTTTGAAAATAAACTCACCTACACACAGCAATTTGTCCCACTTCTAGAAGAGTCAGTGCATTCCCAATGACTGCCAGGGATTCATATGCAAGCTATTAAATTAAAAAAAAAAAAGTTAAGAAATGGGATATTATAACTTTTTTCTCATTGTTTAGTATTCAAAACAGAGAATGTTACTGAAATTCATAGAATCACAGAACCCTTAGAGTTGGAAGGGACCTCTGGAGACCAACTCCCTGCAATGAACAGGGACACCACAGCTAGATCAGGTTGCCCAGGGCCTGATCCAGCCTCACCTTGAAAGTTTCCAAGGATGGGGCATCCACCACATCTCTGGGCAAACTGTCCCAGTGCCTCATCACTCTTATTGTAAAAAACTTCTTCCTTATATCCAATCTAAATCTTCTCTCTTTTACTTTGAAACCACTGCCCCTTGTTCTATCACCACAGACCCTGCTAAGAGCCTGTCCCCTTCTTTCCTGTAGCTCTCCTTCAGATACTGAAAAAAATTGTTTGTTACCATCTAGTAAAAACAAATGAAGAGGCTGCCTATCATTTTTCCCATTACAGATTTGAGAGAGCCACTGCCCTAAGAATACACCAATTCTATCTGAGAATTTCTGTGACTGATTTAGATACTGATCCCACTTCAGGTAGGCTAGTGAAATAAACACTGAAATAACTGTTTTGAAAGAAATGTGCATGTTTCATAAAGATCTACAAGAGATCTGTCACGAACTAATATTCAGTGCTGCACAGCTAGCCAAACTTCAGCATTCCGTAAGGAACAAAAATAATTTGTGAGTGGATGCACAGACCTTTTGTCTAATAAATTTAGTATTTCTTTCTTTCAGTTAACAGTCACTGACCTTTTAGCAACAAATCTCTTAGGCATGAAATCACAAGGGCTCAAGCTCATGGACCAGAAAAATAACTGCCCTAGAAGCACCAGCTGGGCTTCCCAACAGCCACCACTTCTGTGTCAAACAGCACATTAGCCAGGGACAGTTCCCTTGTAATCCTTCCAAGGTTTTATTTTTACCTGTTTGGAGTGATTGTCTATCATACTAGAGGAATCATCAATAGCCAAGCAAATCTGGTACTGTCGTTTACTAGGCTTGGTTCTTCGCAACCAGATCTTATCTTTTCGGAACTGACTGGCAATATATGGGATCACTTTGCGCATGTTCAGTCTTTTCCCTGTTCTGTAGTCTCCTCTGAAAGTCAAGAAAGAAAAAGGTATAGTTATGGGACTTTAAAGTAAATCTCGTTCCAGAGATCCTGGCCTATGCAGCAAAACACAGTATTTTACATTAATTTTTGGTAAGTGAATAAATATTTCTAAATATCCATATATAGGTATAGATTAAAAAAAACAACACACACTTCTAATGCAAGATTGATGCTCAGTGCTCTTAAGTTCTTAACCCTAGATGCCTGAAATGGAAGAGAAGCCTTTATGCTTCTCCGGTCTCCAACTATGTGAAAAAACATACAACGTTTTGCTATTTCATAACATCTATGACTCAACAACATTTCAGAGGTTTAAGTTGGTTTGATCACCACTGCACAGAAGAAAAAAGACTAGAGGCAATATTCTCAGGATGTGTACTTTAAATGTTTGTATTCCATAAAAAAAAAACCCCAAACCTGAAGTTCCAATACAGAAGTAAAATGAATACATTTGCAAATAGGAATAATTGCCATAAAGCAGGAACAACACTGAGCTGCAACTGTACATAAGTTAACCTCACCCCCCCAAAAAAAAAAGAAAAGAAAGATCCAACTTACTTCAGCTTGGCTGCCTGAGTGGGTTCTAGTATGAGTCGTAGCTGTTCACAAAGCTGCTGTGACAGAGGAGCTGTCAGGACTAAATACCTCTGCCACAACTGTGCCGCTTCCTTCTCCTAAAACATCACGCATCACAGAAAGAAATAACAGTGAATTACGCAAAACCAAAAAGTTGGGAAGCACAAACCTCTGTGTACCAAGGAGGAGTTAGCAGGTGAGTATCAGCTGAAACTATTTGGGTGTCTTTTAAGTAAAGATGACCAACTGCATTCAACTTAGAATGCTGCTTGCTGCTACAAAACCACCATGTGCAATGATCATTCCCTCCAGAAACCTGAGCACTGCTGTTAATATGGGAAAATCTTGCAGTGGCTGCCATCTTGTAGTTGGTATTACAGCAAGGCAAGCCATGGGGATGTGGTGCTTAGGGACATGGTTTGGTGGTAGATGTCTTAGTCTCAGCTCAGAGTGACTGGTGTGATGTTATGTTTTGGTTCTAGAAGAAAAACAATGTTGATAACACATCAATGTTCATAGTTATTACTAAGTACTGCTGTACAGAGCCAAGGCCATTCCAGCTTCTCAGCTAATACTTATGAAGGGCTGGGAGCAAACAGAATTAGGACAGCTGATTCAAACTGGCCAAAAGAATATTCCATACCAAGTGACATCACACAGAAGGAGTTTTGCAGGGGCTGGGAGTTCATCCAACTCTCTTCCACTGCTCAGGAGGCGAGCTGGGCATTGGTCATGGGGTGGTGAGCAATTGCTTGTGCATCACTCATTACATAAATTCATATATACATATATATATAATATTATTATATATATATATATTTGTCAAAATTATTATCCCTTTCCTTTTCTCTATCTTAGTAAACAGCTTTATCTCAACCCATGACTTTTACTTTGAGTTTTTTTCCATTTGAAACTCCTCCTGATCCCACTGGGGGAAGGGGGAGTGAGCAAATGACTGTGTGGTGCTCAGCTACCTGCTGGGTTAAACCACAACAGTGGACTTGGTAGTGTTATGCAATGATCGGACTTGATGATATTACAGGCCTTTTCCAATGTAAATGATTCTATGAGAAGGCCTATTAGGTTCTCTATCATTATCAGTCATTATCAGTAGTGTAACTTTCTGCAAATAGCATACAGCATGTTCAAAACAAGATCTGAAACATCATCCTGCTTTAAGAAGTGTGTTTTGGTGTTTTTTTCAGAGTATGTTAAACATAACAAAATACAGCATTTAAACCATGCAATTCAGGATATTTTGATTGCAGCCTGCTTCGCTTCCTCAATGTTTCAACAGTAAGTAAAATAAAATAATGCAGTGTACGATTCTTAAGAAAGCATTTACACTAAAATGAGGTCACTAACCTCCTCTGGACTTCCAGACTGCTGTGCTTGCCAAGCTTCCAATTGCCTTTCAAGCTCCTTTCTCAACTCTTCCGGATCTCTAACAATGTGCTAGAAACATAGTTATGAGATTTATGAGATAGTAAAATAAGTTCACACATCTGGTCATCCCCAAATCTTAGTAGACTATAAAACAGTAAGAGAGGTATTGTTCTTATTCCTTTAGACTTGAAAATAAGTGAAAAACTTGAATGAAAAATCCATTCTAAATCTCCATTATTGATTAGCTTCCACGTACAGGAAGAATAAACACTTCCTGCTGATTCTTACATCTGACATGATCAGCATACAAACAAAGCTCGGCACATTGGAGTACTGATGGACAGTCGGCTGAATATGAGCCAGCAGTGTGCCCAGGTGGCCAAGAAGGCCAATGGCATCCTGGCTTGTATTGGGAATGGTGTGGTGAGCAGGACTAGGGAAGTAATCCTGCCCCCGTACTCAGCACTGGTGAGGCTTCACCTTGAGTACTGTGTTCAGTTTTGGGCACCTCATTGCAGAAAGGACATTGAGGTGCTGAAGCAGGTCCAAAGAAGGGCAACAAGGCTTGTGAAGGGCTTAGAGAATATGCCCTATGAGGAGAGACTGAAAGAACTGGGGCTGTTCAGTCTGGGGAGAAGGAGGCTGAGGGGAGACCTTATTGCTCTCTTCCAATACCTGAAAGGTGATTGCAGTGAGAGCAGGGTTGGTCTCTTCTCACTGGTGACAGGACAAGGAGAAATGGCCTCAAGTTGTGCCAGGGTAAGTTTAGGTTGGATATCAGGAAAAAATTCTTCACAGAAAGGGTTGTTAAGCACTGGAATAGGCTCCCCAGGGAGGTGGTTGAGTCACCATCCCTGGATGTGTATAAAAACCGTTTGGCTGTGGTGCTCAGGGACATGATTTAGCGGAGGGCAGTGAGAGTTAGGGTAGTATGGTCAGGTTGTGGTTGGACTCTATGATCTTTAAGGTCTTTTCCAACCTGAGCGATTCTATGATTCTATGATTGTAACAGACACTGAAAATAATCCAACACAGAACTTCAGAATAATCTGAATGAACTATCCTGACAGACATCAGATCTAATGACACTGTAATCAAAACTTTTAATACTACATGGGCAGTATCTTCCAAAATTGAAATTGCTTCAGTTAATTACAGGTTGTTTTTTTCAAAAAATCCTCATTCAAACCACTTACGAAGAATCAAATGACACTTACTCTTGGCCTGGCATCAAATACTGTATGGTAAGTTGTTCTATTAAAGGACACCTAAGCTTTATTACATTTTCTCAACTTTTACTGTACTTTCAGTGGCTTCTATTCCTGATTTTTAAAACCATAACTCAGACCATACTCATGTAAGGTCTGCATAATCCATAGGTTTACTGGGTTGAGAAAAATAAGTCTATAAATGCAAATCCAACAGTACCAATAACTTCTCATTCTGCCAGAAGCAGCAGCAGTCCCTCTGGCCACCTACTGCAGGCTTAAGGAAGGGAGAAATAACGTACATGGAGGGGTTTTCTCTCTCTGAAAGATGAGAACTTGCACTTTACCCCATTCATGTTTCTCCTTTACTTTTCAACCGATGCTGCAAGAGCTCCCCCTCCTGTTTCAGGATTTGCCTATCAGTTTGAAAAGCAGCATCTATCTATTCTGCCAACAGCAAAACACTCTTGCATTCAGTAGCCTTTTCCCAAAGGGCTATCACATTTAGCACTAAGATAGAAATATCTGGCATAGCTGGTGCATGCTCCTTTCTGTGGTGTGTGCAGAAAGAGTAAAATACTTCCATCAGTGTTAGTACTCAGGACACTACATTATAAGCATGGAAATTCAATACTTTTGAAAAACAGACATTAAAAGTATTAATTTTTACTTCATCAACTGTTTCTACACCACCAACTACCTCTATTTCATAACTTTCTGATAAAATGTGGTTTCCACATTGTGGAATGTGAAACTCTAGGATTTTTCTAGGTTATAACAGCATGTTTTGAATTGAAAAGTTCATAAAAGGCTAATAAAAGTTCTTGGATGTTTGCTATCAGCCTTGAGGAAGCAGTGTGTTGCAACGAAAAGGAGGTTAAATTATTGTCTACAATAGTATTATTAAAGTCACTGATGCATAGCCCTCTCATCACTCTGAACCCTTTTTATGGTCACACATGCCCCATAGCTTTCTTGGATGTTTTATCAGTAGATTCATCTGAGCAAAACAGTTCTTGACAGTTAGCAAAACAAAAAGTTTCTTTTAAGGAGTGAGGATGGGATCTCACCACATAAGGACAGGGAGGAATTTCCATTTTAAAGGCATCATTCATTTGTATATACAATAGTTGGTTTTGTGTTACTTTTCATTCTGCTATTAAAGAACAGCAAGGTACTGAATTGTTTGAATCAAAGTAATTCTAAACTTCGGTGTTCACAGAGCTTCATTAACTCGGGTCAATGAAAACAAACAGTTTCTATTACTGTAGCTGCAAGGAGAGACATGTTGATTATCATACCTGGGAAGCATCCATCAGAAACTGATGGGCTGTATGGATGGTAGAGTCCTTGCTTCTCTCTGGCTTCTCTTCAGTCACCTGTGGTAACTTTTCTCTTGTAGAGTCCTTGGCATCGTCGGAGTCTAAAATCTGGGTTTCCGACTCCTCTTCACCTGGTCCTACAATCACAGAATTAATTACTAACCCCATGGATCACACAGAGTACAGAAACCAATATTGTATCTCGACTCCTAGAAAATCTCTCACAATGCTCTGTTATACTCAGAAGAGCACTTTTAAGAGAAATGTACAAATTTTAAGACAACTCTAGGAACAGGGCGAATCCAAGGCCTTGCAACTCCAAGCACATAAACACGTGTTTCCTTATGCAAACTGTTTCTCTTGTAACTGTATTGCAAAAGAAACAAAGTGTTAGTGAACAAATCTTTAATGCCTGAAAATTCCATCAGTGATACACATTTCTCAACCTATGCATCTTTTCTGACAAAGCGGCAGGAGGCATAAAGCAATTTGAGAACTGATCACAAGATAAAGGCAACCATTTCTTATCTTTTATTCTCTACTTTGTAACAGAACAGTTTTCTGTGAATCAGAATTCAGTCTATCAATAAAGCACTGGACTAAAGAATTTATTTTTTTTCTTGCTTCTACTGTGCCTATACCCTTCAACAACTTTTACAGAGTTATTCTAAGAATACAAAAATATGGACTTGTTTATCAAGACTGTTTTTCAGTATATACTGTTTTAGGATTTTGTGGAAAAACAGACTGATTACATACATGCCCGTACCATGGCACAATGAGGCTTGTTAGTGAAGAGAGTAAACACCTGAAGAGAGTGGAGGACAGAAGGGGAATCCAGGCTGGCAAAACTAATTTTCTCTATCCAGCTTTTGCATAGTTTGATAAAGAGAAAATAAATAACCCAAAACACTCAAAGTTCCAGGCTACAGTGACTTCTACCTAAAACTGAATACTGATAGGCAACTCAGTTTTGTTTTACTTCATTTGCACTTATGAAAGAAAGTAGTGGCACAAGGACAACCAGTGCTATGTCACCTGACTTGGCTCAGACCAGCTCCTCAACTTCCTGAAGATCTGAACTTACCCAAAAAAAGTTGAGTTCTGTGGTGCTGTGCCTGGTGACACAGGACTACTGTTATGTGCCAATTAAGAGAACTGCCATTGTGTCTAACATACTGGAAAAATGCTTCCTTTTCACTTCTTCAAAGCAGTATAAAGATCAGAGATCGTTAACTTGAAGGAAAGCAGTAAAGCACTGTCACTTCACCAACTCAGGAAGAGGTTAACACTAGTTACCTGGAGTAAGAATACTGCTGCAGAAACATCAATTACGATCAGATGTTTTAGTCTTACAGAAAACAGATGAATCCGCTACACATGAATATAAATACCTATGTGCATGTTTAAGCATGCACATCAGCTTGCACTGAGAATGTGTTTAAAGTTAATGTACCAGAACTTTTAGTGGCAGTAGACTTAGTTTCAGGCTTCAGCTCCTCTATGTCCACTGCTTGGAGATCCTCATTCTGCATTTCTGTTTCCATAGCTGTATCTTCAGGATCTCCCTCTTCATTTTCTTCGAGAGGCATAATAGGTTTCTCCTGCTCCTTGCTAGCTACGTCTGTACAAAGGCAACACGAGTCATTAAGGAGAGAGGAATGAAAAAGTACAGTTACAAAAAGCCTACATTCTGAGGCCACTACATATAAGCTTTACTGAACTTCAAAAGAGATCATCTGAACTTCTGTCTGAAACGTTTGTATCTTTCACTGTTCCGTTCCACATTGTGTAAAAAAGAGCTATTCTTCTGAAAATCTGAAGAGTAAACTCGAGTAACTACTTTGATAGAAAGCGATTTATTTAATTAAATTTAGTTTAGAGGAATATTTTTAAAGGATCATCAGTTTGATACAGAATAAGGAACTCGTTGCCTTAAGCTATATTTCGCAAGCATGACAGCAATATGGGCTTCAAAACAGAACAAATAATATTTGGAAAGAAAGAATTTTAAATAAAATCCCACTTTTATGAGTAAATGCAGTGTTTTCAAATACATTATCATTAGCCTGAACCTGATTACCAAACAATAACATTTATCATAGTGAAACAGTGTTATGTCTTGCAAAAAAAAAAGGACATTAAACATAACTGGAGGGAGGGGAGTGAAGTACTGCAAGAAACTACAGTAAATAGGAGCTTTGGGATTTGAATCTGGAATTACAACTCTCTACACTCAGAAATACCACCACATACCATAGGTCTGTGCATCATAGCATTCAGAACTTTGTTTAATGTGTTCAAACGCATCAGCCTCCTCCACGTTTTGTTTCGACTGAGTTGTGTTCTGCTTTGCTTCACTGCTGGATTCTATGGTTCTCAGTCGCTTGTGGATACGCTCGTTGTGATCTCCCATTGAGCGCTCGTTGTCTGCCTGACCAGGTTTCCTCTTGAAACTCTGAAAAATTATTACCATGAACTTCATGTGATGCGCAGCCAAATACAGATTAGAACGTGACTTCTAATAAAAAGAAACTTAATATTGACCAGCAAACAGGTAGGACTAAGTCATTCGAATTAGGCACAAAGCTTAAAAAAACAAGAAAGAAAGAAAAACAGATTAAAAAGGATAAAAGAATGAGATTAACCTGTGTATTCTTCCTGCTTTGCTTTTCAGAAGCCATCCGGGCCATGCGTGTAGATTCATGGCCTTCTGACTGATTTGCACTTGCAGCTCCGCTTCCATATTCCTGAGAGACCAAAAAAATTGCAACTGTAACTAAGAAGATTGCAGACAAATGTCAGAAATCAAACTGAAACGCTGTGCTGCCTTCTAGTGTGAACGAAAAATGGCTCACAACTGCAAACTTTATTCTTGTGTAGAGCAGAGAGACAGTTCCACAGACAAAGCATTAGCCTAAACTCATCACACACTTCATTGCTAGGAAGGCATCTTCATTTTTTTTTTTTTTTTCCAGTTAACTTGTAAGTTATATTCTGAAAATTGAATCCTGGACACAATTCTTAAAATACTGTAGCAGTTCTCTGATTATGGCTTAAAAACATATTCACAAATCCAGCATTTCTAGCTCATACAATTCCACACAGCTTACCTCTTTAGACTGGTCTCTTTCTGAAGCTTCTCCAGCTAGCTCTACAGCACTGTCACTCTGCAGGTTTTCTTGCCCAGTCTGCCCTTGTGTTTCATGCTCCATTCTCTCCTCAGACTCAGGGACCTGCTCATCCATCTCAGGATTATCTTTATCCTCCTCTTGCTGAAATGAGATCAGTTTTATTTGAACATTCTACAAAGTATGGGGAAGCAGAAGGCCAAAGAGGTAAAAGGAATACGGGTAAGAGAAATGCACCAGTTTAATAGTAAGGAGATCTCCCATCTTCCTAACGAGTTTTACTAAGATCCCACCACAATATCAAATTTGTCACAAAGTAACACGGAACACTGTCAGTCTCATATAGGAGAAAAAATATACAAGCTTTTATTTATGACTCTGTACCTGAGGTTGAAGGCCTTGGTCGGCAGCAGGGATTCCCTTCTCCTTCTCCTCTTCAGCAGATTCATTTTTTTCCTCATTAGGTGGTTGTGATTCTTCTTCTTCTGCCTCCTCGGTGTTCCCAGTATTTTCTTCTTGTTGATCATCAGCATCTTTTTCCCCTTCATCTTCCTTTTCCTCTTTTCCTTCAGTAATGCCTTCTTCAGCAGGTTCTGCATCTTGATCACCTCCTTCTGCCTCACTAGTGTTCTCTTCATTCTGATCTTCTGTATTCTCTGCCTCATTTAAATCAACAGGCTTCTCATCTATTTCAAAAGCATTCTCTTCTTCTTCTGAATTAAAAAATCAGAAAGGTATACAAAACTTTCAGTGAAGTACAGAAACAGCGAATATTACAGATACGATCAGAACAACCTAATCAGGCTATCAAAAAATCATAATAGAGAAAATAATGAGATTTCCGTACACAGAATCTGAAGTTCTCCACAGCACGTATTTTCTTTAAGCACCACAATTAGCAGCTAACAATACAAAACAATGCATTCCCATTAACCGAGTTTAATCTAATATTGTTGACGGTCAGTTGCCTTTGAGTGCAAATGCTTTTTAGTATCAGAAAGAAAAAAAAAAAAACCTGAAAATACAAAAGTAACTGAAGAATGAAACAGGGGGCTTCTAGAATGAGGATTTATCAATTAGATCACAGGAAAATAATCTTTTCCACAGTGTGCATGAAAGGTAAGTAAAGAAAAACGCTGCAATGTTAAGTTTTGATCTGCATTTGGTATCTTGGTATTTTAATATACAGAAGTGAAATTGTAACTTCTTGTTATACAGAATTCTACCACCACCTCCCTTCTACTCGATAGAAAAGTAAAGCTCTTTGTCTAACTCTCCCCTCGCTATTTCCACTTAGTTTTCAGCTGGGAATCTTCAGAGATTTTCAGCTATACCTTCACCCTCTTTCTCTTCATCACTCTTCTCATCATTCTCCAGGTTCAAGTCATCAGGAAGGTCTAAAGGTTCAACTTCAGGCTGCTTTTCCTGCTGGCCATGATAAGGATCTACTTCGTTCTCATCATACTCTCTCTGCAAGAAAAGGATGGGAAAAAAAAGATGGAGTATATAGTAAGTGAGGGAAAAGGCAAAGATGAGAGATAAAATATAACTGAATTCTTTAAGACACAGAAATATTGAATATAGTACTAGATTCTGATCAATTAAAAATTGATATCCAACGATACACAGTCACATGTATAATAGCAGGAAAGATTTTTTGCAACTGGATCTACTGTACTGGGTTTACATCGTACAGTTTTGGCACTGGGGAGGCTGCATGGGTGGCCTCTGTGAGCAGAGCCCCATGTCAGAGCAGAGCTTCAGCTGCTCCAAAAGGGACCCGCAGCTGCCAGAGCTGAGCCACGAGTGATGCTGGGTGTGCTCTGGGAGAGCTACGCAACAGCAGCTGGGAGAGGGGAGAAATGGGAGAGAAGCAGCCATGCAGGCACAGAGGTCAGCGCAGGAGGAGTTCCAGGCACACAGCAGCAGCTCACTGCAGCCTGGAGAGGCCCATGGAGGAGAAGGCCATCCTCCTGTAGCCCATGGGAATCACGCAGAGCAGATCTCCCTGCGCAGCCACAGAGGAGCCCATAGTGCAGCAGTGGATGTGGCTTGAAGGAGGCACAGCCCATGGAGAGCCCCCCAGCAGGAGCAGCCCTGGGACAAAACTGCAGCCTGAGGGACCAGTGCTGGAACAGTGCCTGAAGGGTGGACCCCATGGTAGAGAGCCTTGTTGGAGCAGTGCTGGTAGAGCTGCAGCCTGTGGGAATCCCATTTGGGATGTTCAGTAAGAACTATGTTGTGGGAGGGATCCACATGCAGCAGGGGCAGAGAGCGACCAATGAAGAGTGACAAAGCATCATGGGCTGACCACAGCCCCCATTTCCCTGTGCCCCTCAGAGGGAGGAGGTAGGAGAGGGTAGGTAAGAGGACAGTGTTTTCAGTTTGTTTTTAGTTCTCACTGCTCTAGTCTGTTAGTAATAGGCAATAAATCACATTAATCGCCCTGCGATTAGTCTGTTTTACCTGTGGTGGTAATTGGTGAGCTCCTTATCCTTCTCTCAACCCTTGAGCCTTTTTCCATTTTATTTTCTCACCTTATCCCTTTGAGGAGGGGGAATGAGAGATGCAACGGATTTCAGCTGCTCACCAAGGTGTAACTACCACCATCTATATAAATTGGTATTTCTTTGAAACAACATACTTTGTGCTCATAATACTTTCCTGAAAGACTCTATGCAGAATCTAAACTCTTGCAGATGGTAAATGCACTCCTGCATGCTATACAGAATCTTCAGGGATATCATAGGCAGATTTTTGGGATGAGTCCACTGAATGCTTCTGTTGCTACTCACAACAGATCAAGGACTTTCTAGCTCTCCATTAAAATGGCAACTCAGTGTAAAGCCTGTTTTGGAAGCCATTACACATTCAGGTTACTGCAAATAAAACATATTTTGGGGCTACACCTCAGAAAACATACATATAATATAATGAATACAATGTGGTCAATTATTGACTCTGAAATGAACTACTTTACTCAGTGTACTTCACCATTAAAAGAAAGAGCACTTCAGTTTCTCAGAAATGCATGATGTGAGCAACCAAATATGGTTTAACAAGAAAATACTTCACGTAGTCCAAATAATTTTTACCTCATCAATTTGCTCATGGATTTTCTCTTCGTTTTCATTGTCTTCTGTTTGATTGTCTGTTTCTTCATCCTTGGGAGGCTGTTTTTTATTATCTTTGTTTCCTGTTCCCAAATTGTCATCTTTTGCAACAAGCTCTGAATCTTCCTATTAAACAAAGAATCCAAAGAAACTTTAATTACGCTACCTGCTTCCCAACATCTGAATAAACAAGACACCAACTCCTACAGAAAAGAAGACAACACTAAATATTTAGGATATACTCAAATGATCCATTTGCAAGACCAAAGAGAGCCCACTATGTAAGGGAATTCATTGCCTAGGTCATGAGATAATTTAATTCCCTTGATACTCTTCTTCCTACCACTTTTCTCCTTACCTCATCCATCCCTGGCCCAGTTTCTTCTGCTTTGCTACTAGCATCTTCATCATCATCATCATCTTCATCCCCCCAAAGCCTCTCATCCAGTTTATCATCAGCTTCAGCATTATCGAGATCTCCCATCTGCTTATCCAGCTCTTCCTCTCCATCGGATTTTTCATCATTTTCTGTGTATAGTTCAGGATATGTCTCAGTACAGAGAAGATAAAAGCTAACAAACAAGCAGTCACATTTCACACCTGAAATTCATCACCTTATGGGTTTAATGGAGCAATGCAGAACAAGACAAGCATGCACTGACACCCAGAAGACCAGGGATCTAATGGGATGGTTCAGCGTGCTCTCTTGGACAGACAGACAGACAGGCACAACATTCTCTAATAAGTGGCAAGTGCTAAATGTGGATGATTTTAGTTCTCCAATCCTTACCCCCTCCCACTTCCTTTTTCCAAATGTTTCGGCATTATAGGGTGAGGAAAGCTCCATTTCACTTCACTAGTTTCAGAATGTCCTCTCTTGTGCTGAAGAGCTTATTCGTGGCACTTCTCAGATTTTTTGAGCAGATTAGTGCTACTCTAATTTGTAAGTCACGTTAGGTGCAGATGTTCAAGGCGTTACCCCCTGAAGTGCAAGAACTGCTACCTTTTGGACTACTAGCAAATTGAAAAAGTAACATTTGGTAAAACTGAATTTTGTCATTACTTAAAAGTTAGCCATAACTTAACACGTGACCAGGGAAGCTAACTACTGCCACCTTTTCTTTTGTAAGCGTTCTGCTGATCTTCAACAGATCCATAAAGTCAGCGGCTAATTTTAACACTTGTCCAAGGGTCATCTTACTACAGGAAAAAGGAAACAGCTCCCTCTGATCCAAAACCACCACAGAAGAGCTGAAGAATATCTTCAACTTCTTAGTGTTCAGACCAAGATTTCTTACTTTTCATATACAAATGGCACTACTCTTTTGTTACTGAATGCTGACTTTTTAGCATATGCATCAATACATAAAAGTATCAACCACTGGACCGATCTATTACACTTCTTATAAGTTTGCCTTAGTGGAAGGATCAAACCTTTTTTATCCTGTTCTCCATCATGCATTTTTCCTTCAAAGTCTTCTGACATTTCAATTGCATTGTCTTCTCCTTCAATATCTGGCTTAGAATCTTGATCCTCTTTCTCCTTCTCCTCACCCTTTTTAAAACTGTCTTCTATCTGAATTATTGGTAAAGACAAAAGTTACAATGAACCTTGTGCGTATATATAAGCTTACATGAAGTACTACAACAATAATTACAAGCCTATATAGAAAGATAGAAGCCAACCTAGTTGAGAGACTGAAAGCAACTTCACATTTATTTATTTATTTATTTATTACCCGAAACATCCAATGTGGTTCATTTTTTCACAACATGGTTCTCAAGTTTTGGTGGGCTTTGTGCACTCATAAAGCTGGGTTAAAGGAAAAATGATCACATCTGTTCAAGAGAAGGAACTGTCCTATTAGTAGGTAGCCTAACTATAACCTCATGTAAGGTTATTTGTACTACCCTCTGGTCACTTTAAGTCAGCTCCTCATTTCTTGAATGCAATTACTGGTATTAAATATAAATTGTAACCGATGCAAAATGAAGTTAGCCAGTAAAGACCAGCTCATAGCCAGCTGGATCAACTATCTTGGGCCCCTTATTAGCGCTCTCCATTCAACATGACTTCCCAGAAAGCCATCAGAGGAATTTTTCTATGTCTCTCCCCAGCGCTTCTCAGTCTGAAGGTCCAGGCAAACTCATGTTAACTACACTATACAACTTCTGCATGTGAGCTGTCTCTCCACCCAAACACATCAAGCTAAAGCCTGGCATTTTCTATTACTCTGCATATTCCTCCTCAAAGCCATTCAAACCTCCTACACAGTATGTTCAGTAATATGGCTGAACTGACCTTCAATACTGACACAGAGCCAGCATAAATTACTTTTTATTCCTTAACAATAGCACGTAATGAAGTTGTTCAGGAAAGAAATTCTAGTGAAACCAAACAAGAAAAATAGCTAAAAACTCTTGCATTTATATTTACAAGTAACCAGAAGCAGCCCTTCTTTAGCATGTAGTCTCAATTTTATTTAAACTACTCCCACCTTCCCCTTGTCCCCCCTCCTAAAAAACCAACTTGCCTGATCTTCACTTTCTATTTTGTCGCTCACGTCCTTCTTGCCTTCCCCATCTCCAATACCACCTTCCTCATAATCATGAAACTGTGTTGCTCCCTCTCCAGCTTCATCTTCGAGTAATTCTTTTGGCAGACAAAACCCCTATAAAGGCAAACAGAAACTGAAGACATTCTGTACCAGTAAGTACATCTTTACACTTAGTTTCTATATAATAACTGGGTATATATTAAGAATATGCTTCCCATACACCCACCTTTATCTCTAATAACTTACCTTTTGGGCAAGCTCCGTGAAAATACTAGTTAGAACAGAAAGCAGTTTTCCAGTACTCCGGTGAGATGACAGTGAAATAGTGAGGTAGAACAGGATAAGGTCTGAAAACTTGCAGAGCATGGGCTTTAGGCGCACCAGCAAATAGCAGGACTGGTTGAAGAACTGCAGTTAAAAATAAAAATAAAAATCAAAGAACAGCTGCCAAACATGATAATGTAATTACTGAGATGTACCTCAGAGAGGGTTATGATATAGACTGGAAACAGATGCTCAAGCCAGAAATATCAGTAGGCAGATTTAAACACAATATAAATTTCCTAGAGCTTTTTCAAGCTTTCACATTTCACAAAAACTAACGTTTTTTCCTTTTTATTGAAGGACCATCTGCATTTTACATTACAAAAGAGCGTATCTACATTCGGTTACGTTCTCTCACATACTTCTAGTTCTACAGTAATGAACAATAAGAAGTAATTTGTGTTTAACCACCACAGCTGATGATTCCAAACCACTGAGACCCCTGAGCCAAAAAGCTCTCAAGAAAAACAATTTTACCTTATGTTTATCTGAGGTGCAATCTTCTCCATAAGATTTCAGGCTCTCCACGAGTTCTGAAACCGCTGAAATTACTTTCTGTACATGCAAGGATTCCACATCAGCAGAAATATCTTCATCCAAAAGTTTAGTTAAATGTCCTGCTTTAATCACGTCCAATGAAGCTGTATCGTCTTTGGTTGAAATACAGGGGGCAAAAAAAAGAGATGGATGTCACACTTGATATTCTAAAATGTTATAACAAGCAAACAAGAAATATCCATGCTATCTGTTCACGTGCAAACTACTGAAATGTAAGTTTCCTTGGGTACTGGTATTTTTAGGTTCAAGTAGTTTAAACTCTCTCACTACCCCTTGACTAAATTAATAATCTCACCCGTTTCCTCAGGAGGTTTTTCTTCCTCTTCTCCACCTTTCTGTTTTCTCTCTACCAAACACTGGATGGCATACAGAACACCATGGATAACAGTTTCCACTTGAGCTGAGAAGCGCTCCACAAATTCTTCATCAGACTCTTTATTTCCTTTTGAATCATAACACAGGCAGTTTAAAATAGAAACACATTGAATTACTGATTTATAAGTTTTCTTATGCAAAGGATATGATAAGCATTTGCAGCTTTTACTGTATAGTTGTACTAACAAACCCTTGCTAATTCCTATTTACAGCTATAACACAAGGTCTGCCGGCACCAGAGACTAAAGGGAAAAGTATTACTGCACAATGTCAACTCAGACTAAATTTTTCCAGTTTGAATTTCATCAAGTGTTTCTGGATATCCAAGTGAACACACGGCAACAGCAATGAATAAGCAATCTTCTGCAATAATCAACCCAATGATTTCTTTATATCTTTATCTGAACTACAAAACTGGTAGAGAATTGTCCTTACCACTACAGTTTGATGTGGAAGCAAGAAGCTGCTTTCTCCAAACTGTGAAGTCTGTAGAAGTGCTATTAATTTCCTCTTGTATATACTTGAGGCTCTTGATTACAGCCATCTGATCTGCAGCTTGCCTCTCTTCCTCATCCAGGTGAAACAGGGACACTACACCTTGTAACTGAGCTGACACTTCCAGCAGACAACTCATAGCTGATGTGCAAACTTCAAAATCTCTCCTGCAACAAGATAGATTGTAATACTGAGAGAAGAAAGAACGCCTCAGATTAAGACTACAGCTTTTCTTCGTGAGAGCTCTGATCCACCTTGAGTTTAAGTACAAGATTTGACAGCAAGCAGTGATGCCATTTACACCTATTTCATTTTTTTTTTCACTTCAAACTGTATATGGGTTTTTTTTTTTTCCTTCAATAGGCTGCCTTCAGGCCTCTTTTTAAATAAATTTCTTCTATTAATTTACATTTGAACTCTACATCATTAATTAACTGAGGAGCAAAGGGGATGAAATCCCAAGGGATCAAGAGACAACCACAGAAGCTGAGATGGACCCATCTTTTCCTGACTGCTCAGCGGACTGAGAGAAGATGTGCATTCAATTGTTTGAACAGCCAGACGCTGCAGTTTGAAAGAAAAACAAACAGAAACAAGCTTCAAGAACATTTAAACAATAGCTTTTAAGATATGCAAAGGCAACCTTCAGGATGACTTGACACATCTAATATGAACATACAGCATACAGAAATTCAATTTATGCAGAGGTAGAACTCACCAAGAATAAAACAAGGTCTCACATGGCTGTTGTCTTATTTTGTCCACTTCTGTTTTCATTGCCTTCACACGTGCCAGCATTGCTGCCAATTGTGCAGACAGCTGCTGCCACAGCTGATCCTTATTTCGCATCCTGCATCCAGGAGGCAGTTGCTCACTTGTTACTGGAGACAGATATTTAAGTTCTGAGGGAATTCGGTCAGGTATTCCTGTGAGAACATTTCCCAGCATCTCTTCAGGTCCTGAACTCAGAAAAACATTTCCTTTGACATCTGTCCTTTCACTGTCACTGCACTTCATCAGCTCTTCTGTTGGGCAGCACTGTATAAACCAAGACAGCTCCTCGAGAACCATCACACACCGCATGGAAAGTTGCTGCAGTTTGTCAGTCCAGTGTTGAAAACTACGCTGAGGAGGTAATGCTACATTATATTCTCTGTCAGCACTCAATCTCTTGTCTATCTCTTGTATGCAATTCAGGAGGCTCCTGGTTAAGAAGAAAGGAGGAAAAAAAACCTGCATAAACCCAGTAACAGAGTTTTACATGATACCTCCCTTTTAAAAGCTCAACCTTCAGACCAAGTTCATAAAAGTTCTAGGCAATATGAAAGCAGCAGAAGTCAATCATCATCCAAGAAAAACTAAAAGGATATATACATACATTTAAAAATTGATTGATTGATTTTTTTCTCTCCATTGGATGTTTGAGTCACACCAGAAACAGGCCTCGGTGAAATTTCTCAGAATCAACACCAACCTTTTAATTAATCCCTAGACTCCAGTCCTGGCACTCACATGTTAATTTTCCACTGTTATACAATAAAATAAGACTTGTTCATATGGAATTTGTTTTATTATTATTTTAGTAATAATATAGTTAATGTAGTTTCTGCACCACTAATCTCCAGTACAGATTTCCTTCCCTGTACAAAAGAAAGTCTCTGACATAACTTCAAGTTTAATAGATGTCATTAGCGATGAGCAGAAATACACAGAACAGCGGAGTTTGCAGTGAAATACAATGTGGAGAAATTCCATCAAGTAATAAAGATTTCCTACACGCTTTTACCATTTCAACACATCCTACTATCTCCCAGCTTTCAAGAATGTTTCTTCTTGAGCAGTTGGGGTTTCTTCATTTTGGCCCAAAGGACAATCTAGATTACTTATTTCAAAAATGAAATGAAACCAACAACTTGAATATAGCCAAAATTAACTTAGGCCAATACCAAATGAGAAAGGTTCAATGATCTATAGGTTTAACAGTGCAATTCATTATAAATAATTACTTTCATAGAATCATAGAATGGCCTGGGTTGAAAAGGACCACAATGATCACCTAGCCTCATCCCCCTGCTACGTGCAGGGTTGCCAACCACTAAACCAGGCTGCCCAGAGCCGCTTCCAGGCTGGCCTTGAATGCCTCCAAGGATGGGGCATCCACAACCTGTCTGGGCAACCTGTTCCAATGCCTCACCACCCTCTGTGTGAAAAACTTCCTCCTAATATCTAACCTAAACCTCCCCTGTCTCAGTTTAAAACCATTCCTCCTTGTCCTATCACTATCCATCCTCGTAAACAGCCGTTCCCCTTCCTGTTTATATGCTCCCTTCAAGTACTGGAAGGCTGCAATGAGGTCTCCCCAGAGCCTTCTCTTTATAGCCTACTTTATAGCCTTCATGTCTGCCTAACTTGTTTTTCCCGTTATTTTGATTCCAACATGCTAGCTGCAATGACAGGATAAACAAAAACATACTTTTTTCTATCTGGGCTTAACTGAGAGGAGAAGCAGAAAAGCAGGGGGAAGAATTTGTTTTCTACCATACCATTTTCTGTATTTCTTGAACGGAATAGCTTACCGTCAATAATTCTGTGATGAACATTTAAATAAGGCTGTAATGGTATAATGCAAAATACCTTAGTAAGATCCACTGCTCTGTCAAGGCAGTAAGAGACTGTCTCTGTCTGACAAGCAACTGTAGGAGGTGTGCAGTAAATCCTTTGCATCGCTCAACACTACCTAGTCCAATATCCTAAAGAAAACAAACACAGAGAAACAGGAGGGAAGGGAGAGAACAGTTTGATGAATAAGTAGATTAAGTGACAACAACGTGGGCTGTGCCTCCATTCCATTTCACTGAACAGAGTGAAAGGCTAAGATTTAAGTGAGCAAGTATTAAAATGCAGACGAAGTATAGTTATTACTTTCCATTATCTTCAATCTTTTGCATCTTTCATATATTCTCCACATAATTCCGATTTTCAAGTACCCTCTGCAAAAAAATAGTATTAAACTGCACTTCCACTGCAGCAACTCCTATCAGGAACTGAGTTCAAAAAGTAAAGCCACATAACCTAAATACTACATAAATCCCAAGAGGAGATACCAGCTTAAATTTTTACATCCATAAGGCCTCATCTGGAGTACTGTGTCCAGTTCTGGGCTCTCCAGTACAAAAAAGACAGGGATCTCTTGGAAAGAGTCCAGCAGAGGGCCACAAAGATGGTGAAGGGCCTGGAGCATCTCCCCTATGAAGAAAGGCTAAGCGAACTGGGTCTGTTTAGCCTTGAGAAAAGAAGACTGAGAGGGGACCTGATCCAGGTCTATAAATATCTAAGGTGTGGGGGGCAAAGTGGCGAGGCCAGACTCTTTTCAGCGGTGTGTGGAGACAGGACAAGGGGAAACAGCCAGAAACTGGAGCATAGGAAGTTCCGCACCAATGTGCGCAAGAACTTCTTTACGGTGAGGGTGACGGAGCACTGGAACAGGCTGCCCAGGGAGGTTGTGGAGTCTCCTTCTCTGGAGATATTCAAGACCCGCCTGGACGCCCACCTGTGCGACCTGGTGCAGGGGGGCATCTGGGTGCCAGGGGGGTTGGACTCAATGATCTCTGGAGGTCCCTTCCAACCCCTATGATTTCTGTGATTCTGTGATTTACTGACAATTACTTTCATTCTTTTTAATGAAAGGGTCCTGAATTCAAGTGTAGAATAAATGTTGAAGATAAAAAGCAAAACAAATCCCAGATACGTTCCATTATTTATTCAACTATCAGTTGCAGTATCTGCCAACTCATGTTGTAAAATGAAGTGCTAAGAATAGTAAGAGGAAAATCATCTTGAAGAGATCCCCATTTCCTGGAAAAGTGATACTGACTTGACAGAACTTATCTGTTCCTTCTATCAATTTTACATCAATTTCTAAGCAAGGCAATGTATTGTTATGTTTCGTGTTAAATAGTCTTCAGTTATTTCCAATTTATAAAACTCAACAGATTTTTCATGATCACTAATCCTGATTTTGTTCTCCTAGTAAGTTTTAATACAGCTTCTGAGACACATCCTTCATGAGGAACCAGCAGCAATTTGGGAACTGCTGGGATGGAAATATTGCACACTGCACAGACTGTTAACTAACTGCTCATTCTATTGTTCATTCATAAAATAACAGGTTTTAAAATGCTGAATTTAATATTTGTCCCCCAAATATTTTCTATCATATTAAAAAAAAAAAGCATTACCTCCCATCACCCTTTCACTACTAGAAGATTCCAGTAAAAGATAACAAAAGTAGGATTCCTGTTTTTAGTTAGTTCCTTTACCTTGGCAGGGGCTAACAGTGCTGTCTGAAGTCGAGAGTGGCGTGCAAGCGAGCGATAGAAGTACTTCTGGCATCCATCCCAGGCAGAGGAAATCTCTGCCAGAAACCTGACAGTATAAAACACTGGCATTAGAAAGGTAAGTAATTTCAGTACCTCAGCACACTAGGACCGCTAGGTCAGCTCTTCAACCTAAAAGATCTGCTTACAATTTGTTATTTTGCACACGTATTGAGCTCTCAATTCTTCATTTTTCCCAACAAATATTTAAGTCATGAGAAATTATTATTTTTTAAATAAGCCCTGTGGGAACTTAAGGCAGAAACCAAATCTCTGAATATCATTTAGAGCTTAAACTGTGGTTTTTTTGTTTGTTTTTTTAAATGCTGCTAAATCAAGCTTGATAAGGAAGATTGTATTTTGGCCCTTACAGAACGTATTATAAACTAAACCCACAGATCTGAGCACTTGCTGTCTGAAAGACCAGAAGAACATCTGAAGGAACATCTTCCATCTAGACAGCGCTTTGCACAAATGTCCACTTTGAAGTCCATGCATTTTCTCAAGAAATATCCCATAAGCCAATGATGAAAACAAAAAATTTGACAACTTAACCCTTGTAAATTGGAACTGATCTTTAAGTCATTAGCAGTCTACCTTCTAGTTATGTTAACAAACTGTCCCAAGCGAAGTTGGGCAACAATGGGTTAACTGAATTCTTTGAACCAGTGAAACTGGTGGCGAAGTTGTCTGAAGTGTAAATTAAAAACAATTCAATGCTAGAAAAGAACAAACAAAAAACCAAACCCAAACCTCTCTAAGTTTTATGTGCCAGTACAGAACGTACAGGACTTTCAAACAGAGAAAACAGAAGGGGATAAATGTAAAAACCTAAATCAATTAATATCCAAAAATTCCCATCTAAATCCACATGCAATTAGTTCTAATAAGTATAGGACTCATACAATGTAAGAGTTAAAATTCTGTATACATACGTGGCATCCAGTTCACATATATTATTTACTACAGCTAATGCACTACGTAAGTCCAGTGGATGTACACAGAGTATTTCATGATAGTCTTTTGAACGGGACCAAGAAAGACCTTTTCGGTATGACAAGCCTGGAATGACAATTGCATACAACTTTTTATGCCCTTGTTCTTTCAAACGAAGAAAATGTGAGTCAGGTAGCTGACATTAAGATGCTAAAACTCCCATGTATGATTTTTTCTTTATGCTTTCTAATCTTGACAAGCCTTTGAACATTTTTCAAGTTACACAAAATAATACATCATAGCTGAGCTATCTTCAGCTAAAGAACACAGTTGAAATAAGGCAAACGCAGACTTGCATATATAAAAAGTTTGTGGTGGCAGTCAAGAGAAAGAAAAGCATTCAACCTGCAAGGCATGTGGCAGTGTGAAATAAAACCTAGGAGAATAATTTACAGATATATACTTCTAAAACCTAATCTCCACAGCCAGGAGGTAGAGATTAAGTTGATATTGATTTTTTTTTTTTTTTTGAGGTTCTTAACTTCACTGCAGGCTGAAAGCTGTGGCTTCCATGAGAAGCACTAAAAATGTTAAACTCTCTTCAAAAGGAAAATTAAAAAAAATTGGCAAAGCTCTGTTTGTTTCTACCTCTGGCTATGACTTGGTGGAATGCTGTCAGACAACTGTTTTGCTGTTTCTGCTGTCAGAGAACAAGACTGCTTGCCTTTGCTGGTTTCTAAACTGCTCAGTGACTAAGAACAATTGATGAATTCAGTATAATCAAAGGAAAAGGCAACAATTAACAGCTTGAGTAGTTCCCTGACCTTATGACTACCAAGGGCAGCAATGGAGACTGAGCTTCTCAGAGGGGTTCCTATAGCGATTCCCATGAACAGACCATTCATTCTCCACAGCTCAACTGCACCACTGCCAATCTGACTGCTGCCAGTCAGTCAACTGAGAGATGGGCTCTCATTTAAAGAAGTTAATTTAACTTCAGTTCTGGTTAAGAGAATAGGTATAGGACTTTCATCTTCCCTTTTGTTTATAAGCCAGGCAGTGACTTCTGACTGGAGATAACGTAGATTTTTGCTTCAAAAAAGCAACTGTTTCACATACACTGGAATGTACAAAGAAGACAAGGTATATGAAAGGACTAGCATGTCAGAGGAAGGGAAGGAGACTTACTTGCTTCTGTGCATTAATGGTTCGGTAACTTCAAGAACATACTATTATTGTGTATTTACATGTATTGGAAAAAATGTAAAATGCTTAGTAACTTTATACTTTTAAACTAAGCACATTTCAAATCAAAGCTCACCTGTTTTAGCAAGGCTTTTAAAGAGATCTGACAAAGCCCGTTGTTTTTGCATCTGAATATGCTTGGCCTCTGACTTCTGCTTCTCCTTATCTGCTGTCTGATCGAATGTTAAATTCTGCAGTTCAACTACAGAACCAATGATATCACCTGCATGGAAGACAGAAGGGAATGATGAGAGATTGGAAACTTCAGTGAACGGTAACCAGCCATGGGAAGAGAGTCTGTGAAGGGAACTACGTATCTACACATTTCCTGATTACACTCATGCTAAAAAAGTTAACAATGACATGCCAATCATGAGTATCTAACCTGTGAACTGGTCAAGACTTTCCAGCAAACTTAAGAATGAATTACTCTCTGTAATTGTCACACACATTTTCTTCATTTTCTTTGTAAGGTTAGGCAGGCGATACTGAAGAGAATCTGCATGAAACGTAGCAACATCCTGACATTCTTCTGTTAGTGGCTGCTGAGGAAAATTAAGGAAAAAATCCAGTTACACACAGAGGCTGTCTTGTCTGTAAATTAACACAGAGTAAACTGCTTCAAAAAACAAGGGCAAAATTTCACATTCATTTGAAACTCAAGAACTCCTGAAATCCCAAAACTCGCTCAACGTGGTTCAGTACAGAATAGTTCAGCACTGAATATGTGAGGAAACTCCTTGTTTACAAAAAGAAGGCAACGCCAATTACCAGCTCTTGTCAATATCAGTGTACCAGTAGAGAAGTAATAAACTGTTACAGACGATATACCAGTAACTTAAGAGATAAAATGTTCAACTGCTATCATCTCCAGGAGAGAGTAAATATTGTGCCAAGCCAATACCAAACATACTTGTCTTTCCATGCTACATTTCCACCCACCCACAGTTTCATAACACTGAACACAAAAAAAAAGACCAACAAGTTGATGATATACTCAACAGATTTGACACTTATATAAGATTTTTCTCCATGAATCAGTGAAAAACAACATATAGATGAGAACATACAAAGTAACCTTCCTACACTTAGGTTTAAGAATACAGTCACCTTGGCAGCATCTGTTCTAGCAGACAGAACTTTTCTTAGTGTGTTGTTTAGCTTCTGAACTTTAGCCTCTTTGTTCTCAGATTCCTCCTGCTGGTGCAAGCAGTCCAATTGCTCCTCCTTACCAGTTTCCACCAAAGCAGGCCGACATGGCTCGTTCAGAACAACTTCAAACTTCTTCATGAATTTAAAGAGAGTTCTAATTATCAAAGGAAAGCAAAACAGTCACTGAGTGTTCTAAACCTGGCAATATCTCAGCTGCTGGAGATAAGCGTTTCCACTGGTTATGGGTAAAAGAAACATTCCTGCATTCAAACTTTAAATCAAAGAAATCTACAAAGAAGGTTCCAAATACAGTCATACATAGAATACTGCCATTTATTACAATCAGTCCCTAAATGGCTCCTTAATTTCAAATTCTGAGTTACCTGCGAGTTTTTTCAACTGACTGTTTAATAGCCCAGAAGCTGACATCATTCCACTTCGAAATTTTCACAAATTCCTA
Organism: Pavo muticus; assembly: GCA_016647715.1. Classification (NCBI taxonomy): domain Eukaryota; kingdom Metazoa; phylum Chordata; class Aves; order Galliformes; family Phasianidae; genus Pavo; species Pavo muticus. The sequence goes on along the minus strand of JACDJE010000085.1, from coordinate 1,068,119 downwards.
TTAAAAGAAATAATCAATTCTTTATTTATACAATTACAATGAAGTATTTGCATATAAAGTAATCTCTCAAGTTGATCAGCTATGATGACCTGGCTGTCTTAAAATACATCTTAGTACATGCGGAAATTATTGCATAGCTGTCTTATGCTACAAGCTAGGTGCTTATGCATACTTAAATGTGAAAGCCAAAGGGTCTTCACTACTTGGTAGGAATCTCCATGGCTAAACAAGACCAAACATTAATGACTTCCACCAACTCCGTGCCATAAAAATATCTTTTTGTCAATAAAAATGTGAAGTATAACATGGATTTCAATGGACAACAGAGCTATTATACACAAATTCAAATACCTGCTCCACCGTTCCTCTAGTTAGTTCAACGTATTGTCCGAGAGAAGTTTTCTCTTACCTTGAGTTCCTTTTCTATAGGTTGACGAAGTTCAGTGATTCTGGTCTCAACACACTCTGAAAACTGCTTATAATAATTATAGAGATTCCACAGGATGCTGCACAGGATGTCTGGAAAGGACAGGCAATAAAAATCTTCTTTCAAAACAGGGTATTCTTCAGTATCAACAGCAGAAATGGTTTTTTTGTAATCATGAAGTTTGGTGAAAGCAAGAGAATAACAGACCAAAGGTATTCTTTGTGAGAGCAAGAAAATGCAGCATTAGCTCCTGTTGTATTTACGAGCTCTTAGCCATCTGTTTGGAAAGTCTAGAATATGACAGCCAAGTAAAGAATACTCACCACGTTTAATGCTAACAACTTACCCTTTTCTGCTACCTGAGGCATCAGTAGGACGTGGCAGTGGAAAACCAGCAACGCTTGAAGTCGTGCATGAAACTCTCCTAGTGTAGATCCTTCAATGAAGGCCTGTAGTGTGTTGACCAGCGTTTTTAGGCTCATCTGCTCAGTTTCTGAACATTACACCACAAATTTATAAGGAGAGATGGAAAAAAAAAACAAAATAAAACACTGCATGAAAACTGTAGACATGAAAACTTTGTGAACATCCAACGAAACATCAGGCTCCTATTGGGCAAGTTTCAAAACAAACAAAGAAAAAAACCAGGTGATTCTAAATTAATAATGAGTAAAACCAGCAAAAAATGTACTGGAAAAAAAAAAAACAAACAAAAAAGGAGACAGAATAAAGAGGTAATAGTAAGACCGGATTAAGGAGGACAGCTACATGCCCAATTTCAGAGTAAACCAAGTACATGAAGAATACTTGCTATTGAATTAACAGATTTTTTTTTAGCCATCATGAAAAACTACGTGCTACAAATTAGCTGCTATCAGTTCCTTACTGCCTCAAAATCAAGACAGAAATAGATCTTAGCAGAATCTAGCAGAGATTACAGTGTCTTCAGAGCATTACCTACAGGAGAAAACACTGGGAGATGTCAAAAAGAACCCAGGGATCTGAAGACAATGCATAAATTACTAATGAGATTGGAAGAGCTTTGCCTTATGCCAGAGAATGCTATTTTCATCTTCACAATTTCATAACATTTTGGGGGGTTAGAGACTGACTGCAGTATTTTTTTTTCCTCCTTTACGTAACTTGAACACCAGCAGACAGGTTTGCAAGGCACAGTATATACCAAAAGTATATGGACTGAAGGAACTACTTCTGCTTTACACAAAATACTAGAAGCATAGGATGTGAGAAGTGCTTTGCACAGCTTAAAAAGTCAGATGCCTTCTTCAGCTGCAAATGAAAGCTTCCTGTAATCCAACCCATTTAAAAATGTTTCTATGCCCCTAACACACCATTAACAGAGTTCTACTTCCTTTAGGATGCCTTTTACAGACAGCTTTCCCCTTACACAACTTACAATATTAACTCTATGCAACACACAGGTGGCTTCAGAAAAAATACCAAGTCAAGCTCACTCCATATGGAAGACCTTACGCAGTCACAGAATTTACTGCAGGGCAAAGGGGAAAACTACACCTGGAAGTGCATAGTTAAGCTCTGCCATTTTAGAGTTTAGTAATACATCTCCAGTAATTGCTGCAACTGTATCACATATTTGCGTTAAGAACAGCACTTACCTTCCATGTCAGCCTTGGTCTGTTCTTGCACATACTTCTCAATCATCTGATAGAGTGAGAACCAGTGCTTGGTGGATTTCTCTACGTGTTGCTTCATAATATTATCCAGACTTACTGACCAGCAACTGAAACCAATTAGTGGGGGAAGAAAAGAAAAAAATAGTAATTAAATAATCAAGATCATGAGTCATCTGGGCTCCAAAACAACACTCACTCTCTGTTTCTGCTAAACTAAAGGAAGATTTTACAGATTGAGATAATCTGCACGTATGCTTAATGTACACAATCAACTACTGAAGATCGTGGCTTTGTCACTATTAAAATTATGAGAAAAAACAAGGAGCCAGGAACTGTCAAATAATACCAGTCAGAGCCAGGCTGAGAAGTTTTCTTTCACAAAATATGAGGTGGACTTTTACAATTCCTGATCATGGCATATTGTGGACATAAAAATTTTACATGGTCTTAACAGGAGACTGGCTAATGATTTTTAAGTAAGATTTAATAGTGATTGTTAAAGTGACAAACCACTACAGGCTCAGCAACCCCCAGGATAAAAACAGGAGAAGGCTGGGAAAACATTATTATGAATTACTCTAGTTGTGTCCTGCTTCTGTCCCTCCTGAGGCATGCACATACGTACACATGCAGTCACCACAAAAGGCAATATGGGGATGGACATGCTCATTTTGAGCCAGTTCAACTACTTTTTTATTTGCATACCTATGCTCTGTGGCAGCTTCACATACAGAAAATGTTCCATGACTAAGGCAATAATACATTGGAACATGTCTCCATATGGAGACAGAATTTTTGTGTCTAAGAAATAGCAGTAAGGAAGAACAATTCTTACTTCAACTCCAATCTACGCCACTGAATAATCAGTTGTGTGAGCAAGTCAAGATGTTTCCACAAGGACAAAGCTCGACTAGCATTTTCCTCCCAATCCTGGGAAAACAAAAACAAAACAAGAAAAAACAACACAAAGCAACAATCAGTTTCTTTATAGAAAGCAAGAAATTAGTGCCTGCATAGCAAGACTCATGTAGTACTCTTCCATTGCCTTCCTAACTCCTTAAACCAGCAGCATGGAGCAGTTCACTTCCCCAAACCCTGGAAAGCATTAACAATTGAAAGCTGTCTATCATGGTACCTATATAAATAAGGAAGAATAAATGATAAAAGAAGAAGTATCCCTTAGCCCTCTTCTTACCTGTGCCTTTGCAAGAAGAATTTCCAAGCCATTCAGGAACTTTGAGAGGGGACTAGAGAGTGGAAAGCTCTGGATTCTGTCAATCACAACTAACAGCTGCAGAATAAAGCACAAATGTTCAACCTACAGCATCTGACTCAAACGCTCATGCTAATTTGTATTAGCATTACCATACTATAAAAGAGGTAAGAATATTTTTTGTTTATTTTCAATTGCTTCTTCATTTCAGTATTAGCTCATTAGTAGTTCACTAAATGTCAGTGTCACGGAAAGGAGCACAAATGACCTAATGTTAGGAGCTCCAATTGATCCTGAGTTTCTACATTAGTCTTCAAGAAATAACTTAGAGCCACACAGTACCCCTCAAGCCTCAAGTAACAAACTTTTAAAACACTATGAAAAAAAGCATTCTGGGAAAAATTAGAAGCCTGAATAGTGTAAGACTTCAAAAATCTTTTAAGTATGGCAGATCAAAGACTGATGAAAGCTATAAGAACAGAGCATGCAGTAAAGGTTACTTAGCATTTCACAAGTAAAGCTGAATTGCTAGGAGTACCAAATATCTCTTTACAAAGAAACAGGCATGACTTCAAAACATTTGTGTAAGTAACACTGATGTTTGGGCAGATATGCATGCAGAGGTCTATGCCTACATCTATATATGTATTTACACACACAAGCAATTCTAAAATGCCTTGTTTTTTTTTCCCCAAACATTTGTTGAGTTGTCCTTACCTGCAGAAGTACTGGATGCTCTGGCCATTCCTGCAGTAACCTGTTTATTTCTTTAGCAAAATTCTCAAGTACAGGTTGGCACTGTCGGACTTGCTTAATATTAGGATGCTGGTAAAAGTCATATGGGCCATCTTGCTGTAGCACAAGATCTGAAGTCATTTCCTCAAAAAAGGTATTGTGAAGAAGAGTGCTAACTAGAAGTTGGCTTCCCAAAAGACTATTGTTCATTTCGGCACCTAGGAAGCAAAAAAAAAAAAAAGAAGACATCACACATGCTATTATCTTTTTCAGTTGTACAGGAAAAGTTCATTTTTCCCTGTATCCCAAACTGCAGCATGTTATCTACTGCAAGCATAGATGACTATGCCACTCAAAAGCATTGAGTTCACGTCCTCTACTTTATCAAAATGCTATATAAAAAAAGAACAGTATCTTAAAGGTAGGGGCTGTGAGCCAGCCAGGAGATCCCAGCTCCTCAGTTCATAAATTCACACTGAGAAGGCATTCACTACAAAATTATTAGCGAGGCTAATAATGAAGCTCTGTGAAAAATTAATCCAACAAAAACACCACATTCACATACATTACAATTCAGGTATAAACACAAAAATAAATGACTGTAGAAATAGCAGACCTGCACTGTTTGCTTCTTAATTGCACACATACATGTATTCTGCACACAGTTCTGCTTTGAGAAGTGACAAAAAATATTATCCGAGGTCTTCCATGCTGTTATAATGATTTTCATAAAGTGTGCCGGAATTCAGAGTAAAGAAGATCCTTTTGTTGTTGTTTTTTAAATTACAGCAGCTCAATTGAAATAAATTTCCTTACGAACTTAATTTCCAGTTTTGACTCTGGAAAATTTCTGCAAGTCCATCATATTCCACAGGATTATGCAGATGTAAGCACTTAAAAATTTCTGACTACATTGTACATCTATTCTGCAATTGTGTTCCATTATAAATGAAAACAAACTTTTTCTGCGCTTTTCATTTCCCCTATATTTGGCCCGTTTAATGATCTACTATACAATTCATTTGCAACTCATTATTAAAAGTTAAAACTGTACATCTGAAATGTTGCTAGCAATCTTACCAATTAAAGGATAGAACTGTGACACCAGACATGCACCGGTTTGATAGCAGGAAATAAATGCACTGAAATAATGTTTAGCTTGATGAGAAGGCAGACTCTGTTGATACCACAGGGATCGAGCGAAGTTTAAGCACAACTGTTGATGAACCATCATTACAGTTTGCATGGAGCTCTTGGACAAAAGGGTTCTATCAACTTCCAGTTGGTCTTCCAATGGCTCTCCAGTTTCCATTTTTTCTTCTAGACTTGCCTGAGCTGTGATATCTTCGAAGTCCTACAAATTATATATTATAATCAAAGATCAATTACAGTTTCTTCCAGAACAAGCACCAGCAGTTGCACCTGTTGCAAAGTTGCCTCAATGCTGTTTGATCACTTGGAGATCTCAATTACTACCTCTCAACTTCCCAGTCACACAATAATGCACGTTAAAAAAAAATCTCACAGCTTCAATCCAATGATTTAATCAGGGAGACTGGCATTCTAGACAGGCAATGAAACCTAAGCAGATCCTACTTGCTCAGGGAACTGTGTTTCACAATTTTATAGTTTTTAACTCAGGATAAGCTAGATGAAGGGGAGAAAAAAATTAAACCTCACAGTATTTACCTGTCTATCTTAAACTCTAAACCACTTTTCTATCGTCTGAAGTAAGAACTGTTTAATGCCTCATCTCATTTCACTTAAAGCATGTATTTTCAGCAGCTACTTTAGACATAAATTTTGTGTTTCTTTATAAAGTTACAGTTGTTACCTTTTCATGAAAAGGAAATCTCCTCCTAAATTCCTCCTCCTCCTCCTCCTCCTCACTTTGTCCTTTCCCATGAGTTTTCCTTCTGAATCTGTACAGACTCTTTTCCATTGCCTCCTGCTCTTGGGCACGGCGTTCCTGTTCATCCCACTCATTTATGATTGCCTAGCAAACCACAAAGCAGCATAACGTGACACAAAGTAATGTTCAAAATATCCTCAAAATCTAACATTTCAGTGAGGCAGAACTTAACTTGCTTGGCTCTTTAACTCTCTACAGTCTGCAGCAGTATATATCAACACCATCTAATCTGAATGGAGATTAGTAAATTGTTCTCCCAAGTGAAGAAAAAACACCTGAACTGCATGGAATAAAGTACTTTGCCAAGTCATAGGCTTTCTTAACCATTTAATAAAGAAACTTTCCACAAAGCTTTGTGGGTGTTTTTTTCTGTTGTTGGTTTTTTTGGGTGAGTTTTTTTTTGGTGGGATGGTGGTTGATGGGGAGTTGTTAGTAGCCATTACAGGCTTTGAGTTCACGACTTGATAAATACAAGCAAGTTAGGGTAGTATGTTAAATTATCTTTCACCAGTTCTGCGTGAAAAAAAGTTTAAGAGCATTATACTAACAACTACCAAAGCAATTCAGTGCAAGAATCCTGGCCATTAGGCCTCAGACATTACCTGACACAGATGTCTAAAAAGCTGCAGAGATTTCTGGTCCATCTCTCCTCTGGATAGTACATGGCATTGAAGATGCAACAGTGCATTCACTAGCAGCTGTTCCAGAGTTGGACAAGACTTCTGTACTCCCTCAGATTCTCCTTCAGAGTGCTTCAGAGAAAACTTTTTAAGTCCATGAAGGACCTCAACTGAATTCACTGAGCATAAGACTTCTGCACGAGAGAAGTAAGTGGGAAAAGAGCGGCCAACAGATGGAAATATCAACAAAGAAGTAAGGAGATTGGTGAGATCAGATGGACAAACAAAACCATTGAGCACTGCATAAACTTCAGAAGCTACTAATCGCATGCCATGCTGCAATTGTAAGATGGCAGCTTGCAGGGGAATGATGGTATCAGGGAATACAGCATACTCTTCTGCTAAGTGTTTTCTGAAGTGGTGGTGTGATTGTTGCCACGACGCTTCTTCACTTAACAGATTTTTTATTGCCTGGAGTGATTTAGGTCTTTGCCCACCAAGGAACTGCAGAAGACGGGCTAAAAGATCTTGGACTGAAGAAACCTTTGCTATGCTGTTGATGTACTGGTGAGCCTCCTGGTACAAGCCATCGTAGAGTGGAGCCGGAGGCCTGAAGGCTTTTTTTCTGGAAAGACAACTTATTTGCTCATTCAGTCTTTGCATTCTTTCCTGCAAGAGCCTGTTATGAAACAACATGATCAGTTCAGAAATATACTGTAAGAAACATACTTCACAGACTGCACACTAACACAATGGAAGATTCATAACAAACATTCTGGTGATTTATGTAAAACATTAGGTAAGAACAAGAAGTGACACCCATATACCACACACAGACCGTCTTCTCGTTCTTCCAATATTTCTCCAATAAACTTTGATTTCTTTTTTGCTCATTATCTAACAGCTCTGTGAGCATTAAGGAAAAAGCAATAGGTAGAACTCAGCCATTCAGAATAGTCTTTCAATGACTATCATCCCCTTAGTATTTCTTCTTTAAACTCTTCAGATTAAAAACAAAAGAACAATGGCTACAAATTCTAAACTTCCATCACGTATTCCACGTGGTAAGATATTAACTACAGCAGAAAAGGCAAAGGCTGACAGCAAAATAGCATCTGGAGTTTTCTACCTAGCATAGATTAGTCCAAGAATTCTGCAAAGCAGCACTGGTGTATCTTGAAGCTTTTAGGTGTTACAGTGACAGGTGATCCACCTCATTTCAAATTGTCAATAATATTATCACAGTTTAGCAAAACTACCATAATTTGATGTGTGATTATTTTCACTTCTGGGTACAGCCTCAATTTTCTCAAAATTTAAGGGTTACTACTTTAATTGTTGTATTTGTGACAGTATGAAATGCATACAGACAGTTCCTTGATTTCTGCTAGTAAACAGAACAGCTTCTGTATTTTAAATTATCATGTCAATATGCCAACTGCTACTTTCAAATCAATAAGCCTACTTTCTACAGAAGAACACAAACACTGGAAAGAAAACTGAGCCTCAGCATTCAGAGACAATGTTTCCAGCCTAAAAGAGAAGAGCTGAGTGCCTAAGAAGTTACCTGAGATGGGGATGAATGTAGTTGGAGAGTGCTTTGTCTTCAAGACTTTTTCCTGTACGCAGCTGGGATGACAAATCATTTGTCTTCCATTCACACTCCAGCTGGTGTAACTAAAAAGGCAGGAATAAACCATTCTCTGAGGGTTGGGTCTTGGCAACAAAGTAGGTACAGCATCATTTTGGACAATAAAACACATTAAAATCATACAGTTTGAAAACTGTGACCAAGAATTTGCCCAAGAACACCCAAACCAAACTCCTTCGTGTAGATTTTATACATTAGAGAGGTAAAAAAGCCAACTCTCCACCCACCTCTTCTTTGGCATACTTGAGCTTGTATTCTCTTTTAATAGCTGGATCAAATCTAGTCTGCGGAAGCCACACCTGGATCTGCAGCAAACCAATATTCACCCAGAGGCTTCCTCTCCAAGCTGTCTCTGGTAAATCCTTAAGCCCTTCCCCAAAGAACTGCTGCAAAGAAGCAAGCAGGAGAACCATGAATTCTTTGGGGAGCAACTCCTGATCAGCGATGCTTCTCAAGATATTTAGAAGATACTCATATGAAACAAGATCCTTCATGAAGAGTTTCTCACAGCAGTTCAAAAATTCCTCTTGAAGATCTGTTGGAACCAGATCTACCAGAGCAGACAGTTGTCTGATCAACATTATTCCTTGTAGTCTAGAATCTGTGTCTCTGGAGACAAATAAATGAAACAAGATTACACATGATAAGCAAGCTTCTGCAACATGCCTGGTTTAAGTAACACACATTTGGAAGGAAGGTCTTAATACCTAAAGTCTGTTATTGAAGCAACAGCTATGTTGGTCCACAGTGCTGTGCTGACTTCATGAAGTTGGTGTGCTCTCTCCATCCATTCACCCAGTGTCACATGGGATGATGACAGAACAGGAAGGCCACTGACATCCCACTGGCTTGTCTTGCTGCTGCTAGTTAGAATTTCAAAGAAGCACTTTGAGAAAACTGCTCGGGTCAAAATACCTGGGCCCTAAATTAAAAGATTAAGAGTTAGATCATTCAAATCTTGCATTGGCTGTGCTAGAATTTATAGCATTGTTTTTGAAAGCTGCTGAATTAGTTCATAAAACGGCCTTCAACCTAGTTGCTCGATAAGGTAAGAAGAGACAAACCTTCACAGAAGGGTTCATATGGGATTTAGAAGAGATCTTTTCCTCTGTTGCAGGTAATGCTCTCCAAGTTAACCAGTAGTCAGGATCTGTGGTGAAAGCACTGCTCCAAAAGCATGCCAGTGCAGCATTAACCAACTGAGATGACAGAACAGACATTTCTTCAGGGGATATCTATGGAGAAAGAAAAACCTAGATCTGAGGATAATGTAAAGGAAGCAAAAGAGAATCAAGCACAAGAACAAAGCTTCTCCACTAGAGATAAGATATTCCTTAAGGTCCATTTCAAATTCACACAGGTTTATTTGCATATCCCCTCAATAAGAAGAAAAAGCTCACTTCTGGATATCTGCACTGGCTCAAACTCCTTGTTTGTGGAACATCCAATGAGTTTAAAGAGAAAGTTTCCAGAATACAGTCATTACTTTATGACTCTGCAACCTTTCAAAATTATATACAAGAGCATATAGGCACAAGATAGAATCACAGAATCATAGGGTGGCCTGGGTTGAAAAGGGCCTCAGAGATAATCTAGTTTCTACCTCCCTGCTATGTGCAGGGTCACCAACCACTAGACCAGGCTGCCCAGAGCTACTTCCAGGCTGGCCTTGAATGCCTCCAGGGATGGGGCATCCACAACCTCTCTGGGCAACCTGTTCCAGTGCGTTACCACCCTCCCCCCGTCTCAATTTAAAACCATTCCCCCTTGTCCTATCACTATCCACCCTCGTAAACAGCCGTTCCCCCTCCTGTTAATATGCTCACTTCAAGTACTGAAAGGCCACAATGAGGTCTCCCCAAAGCCTTCTCTTCTCCAAGCTGAACAAGCCCAGTTCCCTCAACCTTTCTTCATAGGAGAGGTGCTCCAGCCCTCTGATCATCCTAGTGGCCCTACTCTGGACCCACTCCAAGAGCTCCACGTCCTTCCTGTACTGGGGGCCCCAGGCCTGGACGCAGTACTCCAGATGGGGCCTCACAAGAGCTGAGTAGAGGGAGACAATCACCTCCCTCTACCTGCTGGCCACCCCTTTTTTAATGCAGCCCAGAACACAGTTGGCCTTCCAGACTGCAAGCACACACTGCTGGCTCATGTCCAGCTTCACATCCACCAGGACCCCCCAAGTCATTCTCCACAGGGCTGCTCTCAAGGAGAGCAGTTTGTATAAATACCTGGGATTGCCCCAGCCCAAGTGCGCAGCACCCTGCACTTGGCCTTATTGAATCTCATTAGGTTTTCATGGGCCCACTTCTCCAGCCTGTCCAGGTCCCTCTGGATGGCTTCCCTTCCCTGCAATGTATTGACTGCACCACTCAGCTTGGTGTCGTCTGCAAACTTGCTGAGGGTGCACTCGATGCCATTGTCTGTATCATTGATGAAGATGTTGAAGAGCACCGGTCCCAAGACTGATCCCTGACGGATACCGCTCGTGACCAGCCTCCACCCTGACACAGAACCATTGAGCTCAACCCTGTGGCTGCGTCGAGCCAAGCAATTCCTAATCCATCAAACAGTCCACCTTCAAATCCACACCTCTCCAATTCAGAGAGAATGATGTGGTGAGGGACCACGTCAAAGGCTTTGGAGAAGTCCAGGTAGATGATATCTGCATAAAGCTATCCAATATTCTACTTCAAAGCACTTCAGCAGAACTTACCAGCTTACTGACAATTACGCAGACCTAAAAAAATCATCAGCACAGGAACAAATACAAATACCTTCCAGCATAAAATTGTTCTAAATACAAAGGTACAACTAAGCTGGCATCTACCATTCAACCTGCTTACTGCTTTATTGTGTGGATATATTATATTATATTATAATTATATTATATTATAAAGTGGAGAAATGAAACAATAGTATCAATCTAGGTCATACAGAACTGTGTTATTTTAGGCTTAGCTATGTTTTATTTATGTTTTAATCACGTTGGTTTTTTTTTGCAGACTCACAGTGGGTAACCGTTTCCATTTTTATTAAAAAAGGGAGCAATTATTCTCAAGCACAGGCAGAAAAACAGCCTGTCCAAATGTTACAGAGGTGTATCTATTTGGAAAAGACTGTGGAAAACTTCTGCAAGATTAATTTAAACTAAAATTTGTTCTTACTTCATGAAGGTGTAACAAGTGCCACAATCCAGACAGCTGGTGAGGGGCAGCTGGTGTCAATTTCAGAGAAAAAGCTATAAGTTGAATTAAATCTGAACGTGTGCCTAATTCTTGACTGAAGTTGTCCCTATAGGAGGTAAAGAAAATACAATCTAATTAATGCCTAAGCAGGGCACATAAATAATCTGCATAATAAAACAAATTCAGAACCACAGACAAAGCCCACAAGAGTATCAAAGACAGGCTGGAAGGTTAAAATGACAGTACTTTAAGGTGAATGCACTGGAGGTGAACAAGTCTTCTAACAAAACCCCAAAACTTGCATCCTTCAAAGTTGGAAAAAGCCAAATTTTTGTGAATTGCTGACGAGTAAAGAAACAGCATCTTCTGTAGCTTACAGCTATATGTGGCTATAAGCTGTATGTGTGTCCAGCAAAACATATAAAACATTTGGAGACAGTCTTCCAGCTTTACAGTACTTGTGAAAATCATGACTGCTGCATTCAAGATTGAATCAGTAATTTTAGAGGTCTTGTTGCACAAAAAAAAAAAAAAAAAATCACTTTCTCTGAAATCGATAAACCAAGAGCTCTCTTTTAAGCAATGGTAAAATAGCCTAAAAATACACGTGGCTCCTCCAAGCAACACTAACACTTCTAAAATTAATAACATTAATTTAAACTACAATATATGCATACAGTTTACTCAGCTCTTTCTGTTGCATGCAGCAGTAAGCATGTACATTACTGCAGTTCGTTCATTGCCAGGTCTCTCTCAGTCTTATATCTCCATGTTAATTACTAATATGGAGGACTTGTTTCATCAAAGGGAAAATACTGTCAGTTAGACTCTTACTTAAAAAACTTTATTTTTCCTCCCCTTAACACCCATTCTACCTTTAACAAAGCTGGAGCCTAATGTTCTGCTCCAAGGGGCTTGACATCAGTGTTTCTACATTTGCGCCAACAGAAATCAATAAAAAAAGAAAGATAGTTTCTCAGTATAACAATAAACAACTCTTCCTTTCCACTGACATATTTTATAGCTACCCAAATAACATTCTGCACGAAGACAAGAAGTGTATGTGTATTCATATATTTAAATATAGGCACGTATGCACACATTCATATATTCATACACACGGATATATATTAATATATGTACAAAACCACAGATTTAGATAAAAATACACAGTATTGAAGTTAGAGCTTTTAGCTAGGGATTCTGAATCTCATGAAAGTAACGTTAAGATTTCTTTCTCCAGCCACCTTACCTTCTCGCATAAGCCTTAGCCACATAATCCGCTGTTAGTTTGTACTGCCAGAGGACACCCATGCACTCCATCGCAGGCCACAGCTGAACCCGACTGCAGAGTTGGATTAACACAGCAGGGTCCAACTGGTTGGTGACGGTATCTTCAGTAAATCTTTCTTCTGTATGACTAAATTTAAGTCCTTCTGCTCTCAATTCTGAATGTACAGCTTTCAAGAAATTCTTTAGTTGGCCTGTTTAACAGAGTGTAAAATGCACATAAATGCTATGTACTATACTTCTTGACAATGAATATAACTTTTCAATTTCTATACAAAAAACAATGGTGATGGCAGGAATCATCCTGTTAGGCTTTTCAGAAGTGTTACGTACCAAGGCTAACATCGTCTAAATGATTAGCTCTAAGTATGAGACCATCAGCTTGCAGCAGTGCTTTTTTCATCTTCCATCCAGTGGCAGCAGTCTTCAGACAGCACATTTTTTCCTGCCACCTGCTTTCTCCAAAGACCAATCTTGCCTCTAAGATGTTAAGTGGTTTGCTGAGAACTTTTACTAGAGAAAAACATTCCATGCCCAGTTTATCCTGAAAACATTAAAAGGACATTTGAACATGAGACAATTTGTTTCAGCACTGCTAATAAAATAAACAAAATCTGTGACTACAGTCAGAACTATAAGATTTCAAATTCATATGCAAGCAGCTGAAGTACAAGTTCCCATAAACCAACTAGAACCAACTAGAAAACACATCAAGAGAAGCAGGACTAGCAGGTCGAGGGAGGTGATTCTGCCCCTCTACTGTGGTCTCGTGAGATGGTCTCCATCTGGAGTACAGCGTCCAGTTCTGGGGCCCCCAACACAAGAAGGACATGGAATTGTTGGAGCAGGTCCAGAGGAGGAGAAGACGATCAGAGGACTGGAGCACTTCTCCTGTGAGAGCTGTGGCTCTTCAGCCACAGAAGAGAAGGCTCCAGGGGGACCTTATAGTGGCCTTCCAGTATCTGCAGGGAGCCTACAGGAAAGCTGGGGAGGGACTTTTTGTAAGGGCATGTAGTGACAGGACAAGGGGAAATGGTTTTAAACTGGAAGAGAGGGTAGATACAGACTAGATGTTAGGAAGAAATTCTTCACTGTGAGGGTACTGAGACACTGGAACAGGTTGCCCAGTGAGGCTGTGGATGCCCCCTTCCTGGAAGCATTCAAGGCCAGGCTGGACAGGGCTTTGAGCAACCTGGTCTAGAGGGAGGTGTCCCTGCCTATAGCAGGGAGCTGGAATTAGATGATCTTAAAGGTCCCTTTCCAACCCAGTCCATTCTATGATTCTACGAAATACACTTAAAAATAAATAAATAAATAAATAAAAAGCCAGAAGCTACTGTCATTTAAAAGACAATGTCATTTGACCTCTGCAATTAAATACATCTGGATATCTAGAAAAATCTCTGAAAGTTCTCAATAAGCACTGAAGGTTCTTGAGCGCCTCACAAAATAATTATGTGCATTTTTGAACTGTTGCTTCTTTGAAAGGTAGGTCTGTAATAATCTAGGTTAAATCACTAATCACCAAGACGAGCAACTGGCACATCTCCTTGTGCCCTGCTTTAAAAAGGGACTTCTATTCTCTGGAAAAAAAACTACTCTAAGTTTTTTTATTGGATGACAACAATTGCTGAAATAACTGAAGAGAAAAAAACCTGTCGAAGTTAAGAGACGTTGTCTTAGTAAGTCATAAGGTCCTATCGCATGCAGTTGGGTAGGAATACACGTTCTATTCCATATATCCATAAGTTCGCTAAGTAAGCAAGTGAAATACTGATATTCACAAGTTTCCAGAACAGAGTTAAGTGGTGGTATATTTGCACTCATGCACCACTGTACTTTAAATAACTGCTATCTGTACAAAGCAGAGTTAACAGGAGAAATGATACATGCTATGAAATAGATGTATATTAACATATGCTCTAATTGCCCCTTTAATCAATCTAGCAAATCCAATTATTTTTGTTTGTTTGTTTTTTGCTGGCATGAAAAGAAAATATTGCAAACATTTATGATTATATGAAAGTATAATTTGACATCGCTGGAAATCCAAATCTTTTGCGAGCAAAGTATCCATACCTTGAAAGGAAGAGGTCTTCCTAGAGACTTCTGTAAAAGCTTCATGTTGGCAGAAGTACCAGCAGGATTGGCTAAGCAGCTCTGAAGTTGCTGTGAAACAGACTGAATTTCCTTGGAAACTCTTGGAAGAAAGACACACACAGAAAAATCAATAGTTAACTCAGAAGTTTGGGGAAAAAAAAAAAAAGGATGCATCATAAAAGAAAGTCCTTATTTATATAAACTCTTATCCTTCCCCTTGAAGTATAGAAAATGAATAAAACTTCAAGATCATACAGACAAGGAGAAGCCTAATGCTAAGAAATTTCAATTTTTAAATTTTAATAGATTGCACTTGCATTAGTAATGGAATGCAACTCAGACAATAATGGTAAACAATGCTAATTAGCAATAGCATATAGTAATAATAAGGGGTAATTTACACAAATTCACACAATCGTTTAACACAAATACAGATCAAAGCCACTTACTTGTGCTGGTCTGATCCAATAAGCATCTGAGGAATTCTGTCAATTAGATGTTTCATAACCCAGTGCCAGTGCAAAGATAGAAGCGATAACCCCGGCGAATCCACTGTCAGAGTGTCAGAGACTGTCCAGAACCGATCACGCCACAGCAAGCAGTATAAAATCTAACAAGACAAAAAGATCACAGTTTTCTTATTGCTGAGCACATTACAGAATACTTTGCAATTCACTCAAGAGAAAAATCAGGAAACACTGCTGCTTCCATTAACTTCAGAATCATGCAATGCTTTATTATACTTGGTAGCACACAACTAGCACTCAAGTGTATGTTTGCTAAAAATACTGCATTGCTTTGCTGGCAGTTGGAACCATGCGAATGAAAAACAAGTAATTCCTGGACCAAGTCCAAAATGTTGTTGTTAAGATTTTAACTAAACTATCTTTGTGATATGAAAAGAGAGAGTGAGAAGTGAACCACTCCTGTGAGCTGTACAGTCTGCTGTCCAGGTCAGCTGCCCACGTCTAGGCAGCTGCATGTGAGGTGGATGTGGATATTCCCTCTATCATCACTGGAGAGGGAAACAGACATTTCTTTGGCACAAATGAGACTACTGTAAGCAAGCACAGAAGACTAGGTTATAAAGTTCAGAAATGGATATCTATATCCCAGGTGTGTACATTTAGGAAAGATAATTCCCATACAAAGTACGTGCAGGGTGAAAATCCACATTTCACATAAAAGAATTGAGAAGATAGACCACAAATACAGCCACTGAAACAAGTAAGAGTACCACATGAACATGTGCCTTGTGTCAGGCATATTCTGAACGCCAACTGAAGCACCAGCACCATAGTTCCTGAAAGCAAAAAGCATTCTGAGGTCTAATTGCACACTGCTTCTGTAAACGTACTATGAAAAGTCTACTCACATCATGCATATCATCATCACATAAGGCCACCTGAGTAGATGTCACCCAGTGAAGTGTGAACACATCCCAGAGTTCAAAGAAAGCAGCGAGGTTGACCACAACTGCATGAGGAAGAGAACTGTAGCTTCCCGGATCTAAAGTTTGGGGAGGAGGGGAAAAAAAAAAAAAAAAGACTGAATATTCCATCCACATAAAATGACAAGTAAGGGTTAACTGTAAAAATCACTTGATGCTCTCTGTGGGAAAACAGAACAAAACAAAAACAACTGGAAAAGATCTAAGAATCAAAGAAGCAAAAATAATCCTTTACTATTTACACAACTCCCTATTACCTCTATGCATCCAATATAGCAAAAATCCACGACGGAAACATTGATCAGTTGCTTCAGTGCAACACATGAACTTCATTACCAAATGTTTCCCCTTTGTTTTAGGATTAAACATCCCACTTGTAAAAGGGATATGTCATATTTATAGCACCTATTTAATAACAAGCCAAATTAATTGTACTTCTAATTGGATGCAGAACCAAAAGAAACAGTGGAAAAAATCAAACTACCTTTGTGGAAATCTAGAGACATTCTTAAGGCACTACTTCTTGGCTTCTTGCTGATAATTAAATTCTTTTCAGTGTAGCTCCTTTTTTCTCGGTCAAGAAACAACACAGCCCTGAATTAGAAATAAAGTCATTAGAAATCCAGCACTGTTAACTTAAAGCCTCTGCATTATTAGAATACTGAACTACAAAGCAATTTTGATATTTCACTGTCTTATGAAACAACATTCAAGTGTAGCATAACTAGTTGCCTGAACGTAGTTTCCACAAGAGCACACTTCACAAGAAGCAGATTCCTTACTTCCCACTGTTGTTTCCTTTGCTGGTGCTAAGCAGATGCTACACAACCACTTGCAGTATATGTGAGCAGCTGCTTTCTTATACTGTGAACCCTAAACTTGTGTATCAGAACTTTTTCTTCTTATTAGGAAAACTGGTCCAAATCCAAAAGCAGGGCCATAAAACTTAAGTTTTACGCCAGAGATTTCAAAGTGCTGCTTCCCACCTTCTATGCTTTACCCCACGTTTTTGGATTATCCTAGAAGCAATCCAATCTACAAGGAATGCTGGGAGCTCTACTCTCCTGTACCAAGTGACTGTTCACAATCTGCAGCTACAGGAAGCAGAAACAAAGAACGAAATGTCTGCCATGTAATTTAGATCACTTCTGCTGAAACCTGAAAACATATTCGGAAGATATTAAAACTGTTCATAAAAGTACTGGCAAAAGGCACTGGGCAGTCTTTACAGCCTTTTTTATTTTGGAACACACCGGTTTGCTACGGACTTCAAAAGGATGAGAAGCTGATCTGTGTGTTCTGTTTCTGTATCAAAGTTAATTGAATTTCTAATGATATCCAAAAATTGCACATTCCATCTTGGGTCCAGGGGCATCACATGTTCATCTGGAAAGGCAGACAAGCCAAGAGAACAACAGAGAAAATATTATACGGTGAAAGACTTCTGCTAATTGTTATATCTACAAAAATATTACAGAAAGAAAGATGGAATCCTATGACAAAGGTAGAGTCTTAAGCTCCCTCACTCCAGATACAAAAACAGAAAAGCCTTATGCTCACTACAGGTTCTATAAAACAAAACAGAGAAACTAAATTAATGAGCGGTCAGAAAACCCAAAAAGACAGCCTGGAAACTCAATTCCAACTCCTTTCCCTTTCACAGCCCATGCAAAATACCTAGGATCATTGATTGAGGGTCCAGTCACACTTTATGTGTCTTTCACAGATCTAACAAGCTTTGAAAGTAATCTACAGACCTGAGGTCCCCATAAAATACAGAAGGAAAACTGCAGACCTCAGCACAGGCTTTGGACAGCACAGGCCAACACAATGAATGCTAGGAAAAAACAGGAGGCCTCAACAGTTCAGTTGGAAAGGCAGTGGGTATATGCAACACTCTTGGCAACATTATTACTTTCTAAATTGGAGCTGCAGGATCCGGGTCACAAGATACAGTGTCTGGATTCACATTCATAGCATTAATATCTAATTTGCATCAGATGAATATATTTAATTGCCATACTGGCAGTTCTCAACAGCAAGAAAGGCTTTGCTCTTGTCTCTTTTCCCAACAAGAGTAATGTACAGTTACAATTTAACCTGTTTTGTTACATACACTTCTAAGAAGCATTGCTGCCTGTTCAAAGAACAAATAAAGGAAGCACGAATGTCTTTTATCAATTTGATTTCAAAAGTACCTGTCATAGTTGGCTGAAGCAACTTGATCATATTACTGATTCCAGATGAGAGGGGACTGGCATAGAAACTGCCAAGGGCTACAGCACCTGCTTCCAACTGAATCCGTACTGGATCTGTAGGTGAGGGAGTATGCATGTTAAAAGGAAAGTGTTTAGTACAAATTAATAAATATCTTCAACTGAGCCAGCACAACCAGTCTGAATCTCATCTGTACATGAACTCTAGACAAATGCTGGTTGCTCCAACAGCCCTTAAAAGTAGTCTGAATAACTAATGCCTGTATAACTTCTCCATAAGTTTAATACAATTAACATAATCAAGCAATGAAGACCTCACCTCAGCTGCTGTCCTGAATATTCAGGCAACATAGCTGCACAAAACCTCAGTTCTGCAGTTCCTTAACTTTCTAGCCAAGTGATTAGACGTGTATTTTAACAACAAATAAACAGAAGGTATTTTACTGTTACTACCAATAAATACACGAAGAGAATGTCACATTTTCTTATATAAGCCAAGAGGTATCTAAAAGTAACTGCAGTTCAGAAGAAGCACAAGTTACACGCGTACTCCAGTAACAAAAGGCAATGCTTGTAGCCCAAAGACTCCTCCTGTCTCCAATATGCACAACCTGTTTCTCTCTCTCCATGGAGCTTCAAATATCCTTGACCTAGGAGTAGATAACTGAAAACCAGTTCATGGTTCAAATGATCTGATTCCAGACCATTTGAAAGCTCTGGATGTTCTCATGGATGATTTAAGAATTGTGAAAATACAACAAATCAGCCCGGAGGCAAAAAAGAAAGTTGAGTGATTACATACCAAGCACTTGTGGTAGATTTTTGGCTAAGAAATTAAGCCATTTAACTCTCAATGTCCAATCTTGATTGGTTGCCTTTTCTATGAATAACTTCACTGAAGCCTGAAGGACTTCCATTTCATCCATCCAGTCTGCATCTATCTCAACAGCACTGAATCTGAGATTCTCAGGATGGGTGGACTGCATGATTTTCTGAAGATCTTGCAGAGTCAGTGGTAATGTCCTCAAACACGAAAAAGTGAAGATCAGCCATCAAACTGCCAGTGCCACTTTGCAAGTCAAGCTAGTCACTATGTCTTTAGGGAAGAAGGTAGCAATGAAATAATCTCTTTTCTTCATTTACCTCCAAAGCCATTTTCCAACTTTCCTAATCAGTTAAAGGTATCTACTACTACAGACTCTTTATTACCAAGAATTTATGTTAAATGTCAGGAGTGAACCCGGACAACATTCTGTAATTTGATCAATGCACCACAATGACATGTGAAAGTAAGATACAAAAGACAGAAAGATGAATTTCACTGATAAAAATATTCAGTGTGTTGCTACATTAAACTTTAGAAGCTTCTTCTGTCACAGCACCTGCCCACTGTATGAGTCACTAAGCAAAGCAGATAGGCAAGCAGGCAGGCAGATTTTGCACCACTGTTGAGAGAAGAATTGCTACAAGGTACAAGAAATCATTAAATGAGCTCTTTTGCATGGCTGCTGTAAGTGACACTTCCAGCAGACAGCTCTGTTGAAGGAGGAACATTGTTCTTTCACATGAAGTTACTGGATCTACAACACCTGATGAAGAATGAAAGTGAGAAGTGATAAAGGATCAATAACATAGAGAATATAAGAAGAGATTTTGGGGGCTTTTATCTTGCAATCCAGTGTTTACATTCACATTTTCTGCTAAATGCCTACTTCCTAACTTTACTCAGAATGAGCCAAACGTTCTTGTTGAAAATGGAAAGATGAAACAGTGCAAACATTTTGGACTGAAGAATAAAAATACAGATTAAGCTTGTAAACAGGAGTTCCAGTGGTAGTACTACCAGCACTCTACCCATACAATTTGCTCAAGAGAAAATATTGGTGACAATCACATCACTAACATTACTCACATATCTTGTTTTTTTACTTGTTTATTAATTTTGTTTAAAAAAATGGCTCTTGCCTACCTGCAGTTTTTAAGGTTTAACCTATTCAAACAGTATATTAGGACCTGTCCATCACTCCGTACTGTTGAAAGAAGCGAGTCTTCAGCTGTAAACAGACCCGTAGGCAGGGAGTCAGGCCACAATCCCATAGCAAGCAGGGAGTCACCCCAGGTTTCAGGAGAGGCCAGAGATGAAACATGCTTCGTAACTAATTCTAGCACAAGCTAAAAACAACAACAACAAAAAAAAGAACAAACCAGAAAAACAAAAAACAGTTTAGAATTATATTGGAATACGCATTCAAGTACAGTATCAGCAGGACTTCTAATTATATGCATTTATTACCAAATCATTATAAACCAAATGATCTACAAACACTACAATATACATGATAAACTACCATAACATTTCAATGTTGCGAGAAGAGCGAGTCACAGTTTACAAAATGGCCAACAAACCAAACCATATTTATCCTCTGGAGAATACCTCAAATAAGAACATACTACTCTCATCTGACTTCTGTTAGAATCAGAATTGTAGAATGGTTTGAGTTGGAAAGAGCCTTAAAGATTATGTAGTTCTAATCCTCCAGTCATGTGAAGAGGCATCTTCCACTAGATCAGGATGCCCAGGGCCCCATTCAATCTAGCCTTGGGGAACACACAGCTTCTGCAGGCAACCTACAAGGGCAGTGAGGATACTGGGATAATTTCTTTACTGAAGTCTATTCTACACCTATACCCTCTTTTAGTTTAAAAACCATTATCCTTTGTCGAATAACTACACTCCCTAATAAAAAGTCGCTCCCACCTTTCCTATAGACCCCCTTTAGATAGTGGAAGGCTACTGTGCGGCCTCCTGTCAAGCGTGTCAAGGTCCCTTTGAATAGCATTGCTTCTCCCCAGCATGTTGACCATGTCACTCTGCTTAGTGGCATCAAATATGTAATGAATGGACAAGCAACAGCTGAAATTCACTGCACTTTACCCTTCAACAACAAAAAACTACTTCCAGAGTTGCAATGGATCTGTTACATGTAGAATTGTACTACTGCTTACACTAGAGCTAAAAAAAAAAAATCTTAAGTATCTAAGAGATATAGAAAATACTCTAATGACACTTAATCCAGCTTATTAATCACCTAACAGACACCTGACAGTGTGTTTAAAAATGGCTTGGTTCATCTTTTCAAAAGCACTATCTTCATCAACCCCTTGCTCAGGCACTTAAACAAAACATATCATTTCTCAGAGCTAGTCTTTGAGATCCTCCGTTTCCTACCTAGACGATGCAAGAAGAACTTTCAAATAAAGACTTTTACCTTTTGGTTGCTCTGCAACTGTTGTGAGCGGCCATAAACTTCCCAACAGGCTCTGTAAAAAGACTTCACTAATCCAAGGCCTCTTTGCATCTGTTGCACAATTAACACAGCAGCCTGGAGCAAAGGTGACAAAGATGATACAGAACCTGGAAGATACACAACATTCAGAATAATAAGAACATTTAGTAATTGTCAACGCTTTAACTCTGGGGACAATCTCCATTTTTGTAGCCTCTGAATATGATCTGACCATACAAATCCTATTAGGCCCTCAGATTTGAATTCCCAAGGTTAAGAAAAATCTGGCTAAATTACTATGTGACCAACTCAAAATAAAACACTGAGTAGCTGAGGTGATGAATGAAACTTAAGTGCCATCTAGCTCAAAAGAGCAATGCGAACAGGCCTTGTGCAAACCCTCCATTTTGCTGATTTTCACATATTGCCTTCCTTCCAGTAACAGACAAATATACATACCATGCCAGTGCCTGATGTCTCCTAACAAAGTACACCCAGTCCCATTTTTATTTATTTATTTTTTAAATGATTTGGGCAGACTTGTATTCCTGAGAATGAAAAAATAAACCAACAAAAAAACCTAAAATAAAACAACTCTCACCCCACCAAAAAAAACCACCTGATAATACTTATATGCCTTTGCTTATGGACATTACACAATACAATAATCAAGTTTTAATGTTGAAGAGTTAGTACAAATACAAGTAATGAGCTCAAGTTGGTGTTAGTAAAATACTGAACATTTCTTACCTGGTATTGCTGTCTTGGTTTCTGAATGCACGGCTAGAAGTGCATCACAGGTGCTATCTCCCATTAAGCCCAAACCATGCAGCAGTGATTTTAAATCCAGATTGTCTAATACATTTCCACCATTTTCCCCAGAAATGTAAATTTCAATCCCACGATTCCGCATAGCTCGGGATATTTCCCCATGAACAGGATCCATGGAAAGGAAAAGCCTGTTGAATATTCATTCATAAGATGTAACTTAGGACTATAAAACATCACTCTGAAGCCACTAAATCTCCTATTCCACAAAGAAAATTCATCTTCATAAAAATGAAAATACTTATATCTAGAAAGCCAGACACAGACACTGAATTTAAATAAGAGATATGTATAATTATACTTTGAAATTAGCCAGATATTGCATGATTTTTTTCTTAGCTCTCAGCTATGTTTATCATTTGCCTACTTAAAAAAAGTTAACTCGGCCTCTAAGCTACAGAAAAGACTTAAAATTCTTAGCAATAGCTTCAGATAAATCGGTACTATTTAATAACCAAAATAGCATTAAGTATGTGGATGTTGGCTATCAGCAAACAACTCCTAAAAACAAGGAGGGAAAAAAAAACTGAGATATAACGCAGTAAAAAGAACTTCCGTGAGAAGTCAAAGCTCTCGCTTCCAATTCAGAGGAACCAGAGCCTACCAGTTCCTATATTCCTTCCACAAATTAAGAAAGGTAGGAATTACAGAGTATTCCGTGTCTTCTTATCTCCCACAGAGACTACTTCAGAATAGAATAAAGATAGAAGATAGACAATTTGATTGTTTTGTTTTTGTTTGGGTGGGGTTTTTTTTTTTTTATTTTTTTATTTTTNTGTCACAGCAGGAAGCATGAATTCAGAAATACTGGAAAAAGATGGAAAAAAGATCAGCACGTCCACATACCAGCTTTTATTATTACCAACGTAACCAAATACATCACTGTCTTTAATGTATGTACCCTGAACACCATTACAGTGAGATAGGGAAGTGCTGAAATACTAAATTAGGAGAAAGAAAAGAAATCAAGACATGAGTATACTGCTGTGAATTTTCCAATGTAATAGTCTACAGGGGAACAGGAATATGAAGCCAATCCTCCTAAGCTCTATACCCTATGTTTATCACTATGCAGTTTTCTTCCTTGCCAGGCAGACAGTGACACTGCAGTACACCGAAACATGAGCAGCATTCAAAATACCAGAACACTGGATCACAGCTGGTAGTTGTTTTTCTAAACCTATTTTATGTACAGAAAAAAAAAAGAGTAAAAAAGTAAAGCAGAAAAACAAAGTACCTGAAGTTTGGATGAGGAGCTATTGTAGGAATTGTGCCATCTATCACACCTCTCTCACTCATGGTAAGAACGCCTCCTGGCTCAAGTAAAGCATTCAAGCGGTCCAGCACAGAGGGGCTACATTCAAAAGAATGTTTATGTGATTATAAGGTAACTTGAAAACTATCAACTACTAAGTTTAAGAAGGAAGATGAAGATTCTTCCAGGGAATAAAAATCACTGCTTCCATGTACAGCTACGAAATGCAAAAATGTTCAGTTGTAAACACATTCACTGAGATGGTAAGTACACTTCAAAGCTCAAGAAATTTACTCAAGGAAACATGTTCAGTAAAATCTCTTACTTGCAAAAGTTAACGTTGTCCATCAACAACCAGTCACCACATTGCAGGGCCTGAACCAGGATCCCATCCACCCACTCAAAAGTGCCAAGGCTGTTAGAGTCAGCAGCTTGGGCATGCTGCAGCTTTAAACGCCGGAACTCTTCTACCAGGAGAGCAAACTCTGAAAAGAAGCATATATAACATCAAGACCTGTATTACTGATCTCATTTTCCATTCCAGTCAAGAAAAATATAGTTATTTTGGTAATAAACATCCATGCTCGTCCAAAAGGTAGGAAACGTAACAGCAGAGGCTCTGACTCTGCAAGTAAACCTCCCATGGGGAAAATCCATGAGGATACAAGGCTTTTGCAAACACAGATAAATATAAACTAGCCAGATACCTTACTCCAAGCCTTCTCCTCAGTTATATAAAGTTTGAAGATATTAATGCCATATTTTAGGCAATGCTTAAAAATCAACAGCCATACAAAAAAAAAAGAAAAAAATCAGTCTACACATTATACTGCTGAAATTTGTAAAGCTCATGTACTTCATGCTTCAGAGATCAAATTAAAAAAAAAAAAAAATCCAAATTCCCAACTTGGGAACAGAAAATATGAATTGTACTGCATCGTATGTTTAGTAGTCCTGTAAAGAATTCCAATTTGGAGTAATAATCACTACCAGGTAGAACTACACACACACAAAAAAATTAGCACCCCACAACCCGTTAACCACCACTAATCCAACTATTTCAGAAGATGGGCTGTTTTACAAGTAGTATAAACAACAGCATGAACAAGGCTTACAAAAAAAAGTCCTACATAACCCTCTTAAACTTTCACTCCAGATCCACATCTTTCTCATTTTCTTCAGAGAAACAGATTTACTTCAAATCACCACACATACCTGCCTTTGAGTACGAACTTATTTTGTTGTTCAGTCGCTGGGTAAGTACAAGTATTCCCTCCAGTTTGCTCACTAATTCAGCTGTAACACTTCTTCCTCCTTCGCCCAGAGATTTGGGTTTGTAATTCAGGATGAAATTGCTCCAAGCACGCAGCACAAGTTCAGCATCATCTGCACAAATTTCTGTCAGGAGCAGACTGTCCCTTACTAATGCGCTCACAACATTCTCCACTTTTTCCAACAGGCGCAGCCACGGTCTATTAATATCAACCTGCAAATATGTCATTAGAGTTAGTTCATCCAGAAGACCACAGTGCCTAAGGCTCCACTTGGTGGTTAAACACTAAGATCACAGTGGACTGGCCACAGTTAGGTAGGAAGCAGAAACACTGCCTTATTACCAAAACAGTGTTTACCTGTTCAAATCCACCCAAGAGTTCCGTTGTATCCATCGCACTGTTCATTGCCATGATTTTCAGTCGATGGCCAGTCAGATGGGCCAGCAGCTCAACAAGACTGGTTTTACCAACAGCTGCAGGGCCCACCAGGATTACCATCCAGCTCATGTGCACACATTTCATTATGGACTCAAGGGACTGCAGCGAATGATGCAGAAGTGATAGATTTCTGCCAGCACGAGGAATATAGTTGCCACGAGAAAGAACTGAATAACCAATCTAGAACGGTTGAGAGACACATGGGTGAGTACTCAAAGGAAAATGTGTGCTCAGGTGTACAAACTGCTTCCTTCTCTCACCACTCCCAAAGCCTCGTCAACAGCTTACCTGAATGTTATATGGAGTGATGTGAAAATCCCTTGTTCCTGTATACACGTAAGCCTCCTGGCCAAAAATGTCTCTAAATGTAGATACAACCTGAAACAGTTGAAAAAGTAAATGAGGCTAATCAGGCTTAATTTATCCACTATTCTAGAGACTTGAATCTTAAGTAGCCTTCCCTCTCAACTCCACAGCAGTACGATAGTAACTAATACAGATTAGTCACAAGTATCTCTTAATTCGAAGTGCAGGAACAATAAAAGTGAGCGTGGGCTGCCAGAAGCAACTCCCTGACTAACCCCACTTTCCTGCAACTTGAAGTACTTGTAAGTAATGCTTCTCTTTAAGAGAAACACGTTTGATAAGTGATTTCAGTTCTCACAATTTGAACACACAGCTCACCTTTTCTTTGTCCTCCCTGGTTCTCATTCTTTCTCCATATACCAAAAACACATGCTGGCCTGGATCATAGCATCCTGGTGACTGGTCAACAAGCATAAGCTGGCACCAGCGAAAAAGATCACGTAAGTTGAACTCCCAGGGTCCTCCTTTCTGTCCCCATGATTTTTCGGCCATTACCTCTTTATCAATCTGGAAAAAGTAGCAATACAAATAATATTTTATTCCAACCCATGTACTGGTCTTCAAACGTTTAAAAAAAAGAATTTCAACTGAACTACTGCTTTCGGCACCCTGTACATAACGGACAACAGGAGAGAACAAGCTGTATTCACTTTCATGAAGATGTCAGGAACAAAAGCTTGATTTAATTAATCTCTCATCTACTAATTCTTCATCATGCTACCCACAGCTAAACTTTTTTCTCCCTCTTGTATTTTCTAAATGAACACCCAGTAAGATGCTGTCAGTAAGTATTTTATCTAGGACCACAGAACGTTCCTTTCTCTTAATGTTACTACACTTCTTTATTTCATGACATGAAAATTGAATGCAATTTCAGAAGCACGATGATGAAAAAATTCTTGCTGTGAATTTTAAATACTGCACTTCAAACAAAATGGCAGCATCTAAGCCAAAAAATAGTTATTAAAGATGATGCCTTGTAATTAATGCTCGCTGGACATCTTTTAAATTAGCAGTTTTAGATCTGAGCTTCTCTATATCTCACATCATAGACAAATCCTACCAGGAAAGATTTTCCTTTCTTGGATTTTCAGAAGAATGCTGCACATTCTTCAAAGCTGCTACTTCTGAGAAGATCAAGTGCTACTTTCACTTGATCCTATCACCCATAATAAAAAGCTGATTAAAAATTCAAATAACAAACAAGTATACATCGCAGTTCTTATTAAAGATATGGCTCATTTGGTTTGCACTTTAAGAATAACCAATGTGTGTGGAAAACCTTCCTTCGCAGCTTACTTCATGAAGATATCAAACCACAATTACTTCCAAAATCTCAAAACATTTTAAAAACTTATTTAATATCATATAAATTATTAATAAATTATACATATTTTATCTTCTGTGAAAAATAAATGCTTCCTCGGTCCCCACACAAGTTATTATGTGTCTGACTGTAGTACTAAAAGAATTCACATGGTATTTACTGGTGTTCTTTACTTTCCTCTGCATATGTTTCCATTTTTCTTTCATCCACACACTTCTCCACACTTCTCTACAGAGGTGCTGGGAAACATAACATTTTACTTTTTTTTTTTTTTTTTTTTTTTTTTAAATGTTACAGCCATTATGCCTATTTCTACACAAACAAAATATCTACTTACCTTGTTATTGAAAGCAACCATTTTAGAAATAATACTCTTGTCGATGGCAGGAAACAGCGTATTCCCAATAAACTCCATATCTGCTGCTGATAGTGGATCAACATACACCTATATAATAAAGAACATGCAGTGTGTTGATATAGCCATACAACCACAAGAAAGGGCCATGACATAGTTTACATCAAACAAATATGCTTGCCTGTGTAAATCTATTAAGAAAGGACTTGGGCAGACCCTTTCTTCCACCTCCTTGTCTGTATGGATTCTGGCATCCAAAAATCTTAGTCTTTGTATGTTGTACATGAAAATTCATTCCCAGTTCAGGAACGTAAATCTCTGCTCTGTGGTCAAAGCATGCATTTAGCCCCTCTAATACAGACTGAGAAGCCAGATTCAACTGAGGAAAGAAATAAGGATACAATATTAATGCTCCACAAAACACATCTGCATAATTTACTTAACTACGTGCAATACACAGAAGATAAAATTCAATTTCCTTGCTGTACCAGTGCTACCATATGTTATTACCTCCAGCCAGACTGTTATTACACTGCAGCAACAGAACTACAATTAATCCTTTTTCTTATTTACATTTGTTATTATTACCGTGTTTCCATGATGACAACAAAACAAATCTCCATCGTAAGATCTGTATTTTCAAGGAACATGAACATAAGTTCAGAAGAAACATTTCTGACACCCGAAGTCTCTCTTTCTCTCATTCTGACAGTCTGGGATACTTAAATTTCATGGTTATTTGAAGGCGGCATTCTTTGCAACAGGAAAAGAATGTATGCAAACAAAAATTTAAGATTTTGCACTTGGCAATAATTAGAACGCAAACTTTCAAAAAGATGTGAGCTCTGCGTATGTCTACGCTAGAAAGCGCTTGCTATTTGGTATATGAAGAAACCTATGGCGGCATCATACTTTATGCTGACAAAATGAACCCTTTCTTGATCTCCACCAGTAGCCACTACAGTCTACTAATCCCAAAAAAGGCTTTTTGTTTCAGTGAAATAGAACCATTAGAGAGCACGTGTCCCAAAATTTGTGTTGATACTTTCCTCCCTCAAAAAAATCTAAAAGCCTTGGTTTTCTGCAGTAAGGTAGGTTGAGACACAATCCTCATCTTGCCTACTATAACGCAGAACTGATCTCTTACACTTCCTCTATCCAATGGATAGAGAGACTCCTAGAGGGAGCCTAATCTTCAAAGCAGAGAGATCATCTTCAACTGTGCACAAGACGAAAATGACTAAAATTGAGCAAAAATCTACGTCAGTCAATAAACCTTGTAGGTATCCAAAGATCCTACATGCCAAAATATATGCCACATGCCAAAAATCACCACTTCTGCTCTTCCAGAATACTTTATTTGTACTCAGAACTTACCTCATCTAACACAATCCAGTGTCCAGCCTTTAATGCAGCTAATAGTGGTCCATCACGCCAGGCAAATTCTCCTCCCCTACCACCCTCAACAGGCAAGTCTGTCCCAAACAAGTCTGTCACATCCTTTGAAAGTAAAGAATAGCAGAAAAAAAAAAGTTACAGAAGTTCAGTTAGCTTCACCTTCTCTTTAAATACTCATTAAATGTAAGAAAAAACTAATAATAATAAATTAGTAACTGCAAGATGCTGAAAAGCTATTGTATTTAACAAAAATAAAATAAACTGAAACAAAAGAACAAAACAACAAGAAAAAAGGAAAAATAAAAAGCCCTGAAGGTGCTTTCAAGTAACTTTGCAAAAGCAAAACACAGCAAACACAGCTGCATGCCTTCACTTGAAAAAGAACACAATCAATTAGCATTCACTCAATTAATTTCACTGTTCTTTCTTGCTTCCCCTTCGCACCTAATCTTTTGAAGGAAATACTGACATTTCAGACTCAATGCCGCATCTGAATAGAACTGTTTTTTAAGTTAAACAAAACCTCCCCCTACTATAAAAAATAAGTTACAAAGATAGCATTTTAATCTACCGTTTGCTCAGACAGGTTGATTCGAACAAGACAGTTTCCTGAGGCCTTTGCCAGGGCAGCAACTAGACTGGTCTTGCCCACACCTGGTGACCCTTCCAACAAAATAGGTTTGTCAAGCTGTAGGGCTCTCAACAGCCTTTGAGCATTCACTGCTGTAGTCCCAGCATTTAGAGCATAATCCGTAACGTTGTTCCCCTGAAAAACAGGGCCTAAAACAAAGGAAAAGAAAACTATTAAACCTGAATGTTTACATTGGAGCTGTTCACAGCGTGATTCTGAAAGAGATCATTCTGCCTGTTAACTGCTGATCTCATTAAAGCAAGCAGCGGAGATCAAGCCTGTATCCCTTTCTCAGAGATCAGGCACTTATGCACTCTATTAGACCCAAAGCTGTGACTCGGCCCCTATACTCCCATTTACGTGGTACATTCCAAAAAGCAAATGAATATGGCATATTTTGCCATTAAACCTCGACAATTTCTAGTTCATGAGCCAAACTGAAGATTTATCACTGAAAAGATAATTCTGACCATCCTCCTCTGTGGCTCTAAAAATCAAAAACAGCATTGGAAAATTTGGCACTGAAGGATACAATTCCGACATGTTACAGAACAACACGCTAACCTGCTCCATATACAGCCCGTTCTGTGAAAGAAAAACTTTGATTAAAATGTGCTAAGCACGTATTTTCTCTATTGTTATTAGGACATATGATTAGGAGAGCACTGAGCCTCTTGACTGTCAAATTCCAACTAGTATAACTCATTGGAACATCACTCCCCAAATTCTGCAAAAACAGCATTGCTTAGGTCATACATGGTATTAATCATCATTTTATCTTACAGATCTTGATACTTGTTTAGTATGAGAGAGATCCTTCCTCCTGTGATCCTTAGTAATCCAGAGGGAAACTAAAGAATGTACAAATGCCTCTATCTTGTAAAATTTCATATATGACTAACACAATCCATAACATCAAAATGCTCAAAGACGAATGACAAATACAGAATTAGGAATATACTCTACATAGTTCAGCACTACTAGGAATCAGCCAGATGAACTACGAAGTTCACAGTTGAACCTCTGCTACTTTTTGGTCCCCTCACTTACTTTAGGGACATTTTAGGGGTGGAAAGCAGTATTTGGATAGAATCATTTGTATTAACTTGACACGTGAGGAACTGAAATGCAGAGGCTAAGCAACTACACCAAAATCATAACAAGTCTTTGAGAGAATACAGCAAGGCAGGACATTATTCTCTATTCTTTCTAAGGATTGTACCTAGGACCCCTGCCTCCCAGGCTTTACACAAGGGCCAGGGTGACCTGTAGCTCTAGGCTGAACTTAGTGGATGTTCTCCATATCATGTAAAGTGACAGAAAACCACAGAAACAAATGTTTCTTCCTAATTGCCATGACCACAATTGGAGCTAGGAAAGCTGTTTTCCTAAAGTTCATAACAAACTACTAATTGTTCTGAAACTGTTTAGATATTCTACTTAGAATCACAGAATTGTTCGAGTTGGAAGGGACCCTTAAAGGTCATCTAGTTCAACTCCCCTGAAATGAACAAGGGACACCTACAGCTAGATCAGGTTGCCCACAGTCTGGTGCAGCCTGACCTTGGATGTCTCCAAGGACAGGGCATCCGCCACCTTTCTGGGCAACCTGTTCCAGTGCCTCACCAAATCTAGTGAGTAACAGAACCATTGGGAGCAAAAAACACAGAACAAATGTCCGCCCACTCCCGTGTTCTCTTGCCTCTTGGAATAAAAAATGGTTGGATTCCCATAAAGTTGTCCATCCACACGAACTCCTTCTTCGTTCTGTCATAAATCTTCAGCTCATTCTTCTGATAGTCAGTCAGTTCAAGGAATTGACTCATTTTCTCACATAAGAACATCAGGCATTTTTCACGAGCTAATAAAGCCGTATCAGCTGAGCAGGATGTTGTACCTGTAATCAGGAAAGCGTGCTTCACATCCATACCTAGGCACATTCATCTAATGACAAGGAGACAGTGTTCCTTCACAGATGCCAGTTTTGTGCAGTAGTCTGTTCAGGTGTTAGTGCTTTTACATGCCAGTGTTTCCACAACTAACATAGATAAACTGCTCTGTGACCAACAGAACTTAAGGACGTATTTCCCAAAGCCTTTCTGCTACCATCACTGTCATCCTGACCAATTGCCACAGTTTCCCAAGCCTTCTTTACCTGCACTTCTTGTGGCTTTTCAATTTCTCCCCGCTTTCCCCATCTCCCTTGACCAGTACCCAAACAGACAAATATGCATTCTGAACTATGCACATGATACCGGCTAGCCTCTGGTTTAGGAGGAAGACAGTAACACAAAGTCATATAATTAAACATCATATCACAATACATCAGCTTAGAAGACTTGATAAAAAACACAGGCTTTCTTTATTTCTGTGCTTGCCTTTGCAGTGTTATTATTGCTACCTGCAACTTACTTAGGCTTGCTGTATTATTCAAATTTGTTAAGAATACACAAAGAATAAAAGGATATTGTCAAATGGAAATGAAAACTACTCCCGTTAGAGTTCCCTGCTGCTGACAAAACGCTTTGAGGCATTCTACTCAAACATATCAACACAAGTATCTTTCTGTTTTTCCACTACAAAGCGAGCACTGAAGACAAACCTGATCCGATTCCGTCAATGTACACCAAACACGCAGCATGGATGAAAGACATCACTGGAGAAATATAAAGATGACTATGTTCCTCGGCAGAATTGGACTCCTCTGCCATGACATTCATAAAATTAACCCATGATAAGATGTCTCGCACACTGAGAATGCACTGGCGACCAAACTCTTGATTAGTCAGCCATTCAACAAAGTCCATCATGAGCTCTGCTATGTCTGCTCCTGAAAAAAAGTCAAAAATTAGTTATAAAAAATGTTACTGGACAAATATACTATACTATTATATAAGAAGCATAATTTTAATGTACACGCAGCCATAATGCATGAACACAGATGGGTATTCTATACCCTAATAAGCATGACAACTGAAGAATAAATCTAGGCCTGTGCTGTGTTACAGATCCTTTTAAATTCAAGTACGAAGACAAAATCAAATTATTAATATTAACAGCGAAGTGCTGGCAGAAAACAGAATGCCAATTCTTTCAATAACTTACACTGAAACTAAGATTGGGCAGTGAGGAGCCGGGGATAATTCAATTATCTGCCTTGATCTTGCCTCTGGCTAATCAAAGAACACACACCATGAAGGAAGAACAGAGTCTGAAGTATTTCAGAACTGTCACCAAAGACAAACATACTTTCAATAAAAAGGTACACACTGGTGTAAATTCTGAGGAAAGTTTAACAGTGATAACTCATTTTCTTAATAATGCTTGTATAATTGGACACACAGAAAAATACCCACCTTGATGGTTTATTCCACCCAGAGACAATCCTGGGTGAAGATTGTGTTTTACAATCTGTATCAAGTCATCGCGGCTATTGCTTTGTGGACACCATATCTCTGTAAATCTGTTGCGCAACGCGGGAGAAAGCTGCAAACAACAAGCAGGACTACACAGGAATTCATTTTACATAACATGTTACATGAGGCAGCATGATAGCCTTGCAGCCACAGTACTTGAGAGCAACAGAGCGAGCAGTCTAAACCCTCAATTCTAATTTTGATAGTGCTACTTTTTAACAGTTTTGAGAGAACGTGAATTTAATATTTCTGTAGTGGCATCAATGCAGGAAACAGCTGGCAAAAGAGAAAATTCAAAAGAACACAGAAAGAAACAAAGCTGGTTTGCTAGCACCAAAACTCTATTTCATTCCAGGACATCATGTATCAAGCAATGGAAACGTAATTAGCATACAGAAACAAACTACCACGTGGAAATTGCCTCAATTACAACACTCCTTCCCATAATTCTTTTCTTAACTCTGGCTGAATTAACAAAACAAAATTCAATAGTGCAAATGCAACGCAGAAAGAAATCCCTTTTAAAAATTTGGTTTACAGCAATTTTTTTTTTTGTACTGTAGAAACCACCTTAATGGAATGTCATTAAGAGAGCTCTAACTTATTGAGTTCTTAGCCTCAATATCACTTATAAACATTTTTTTTTAACCTGGTCTTTAAAAAACTTAAAGCAGAATTTCAGAAACAGATTTTTTTCCACTTAATGAGAAACATCTTTGGAGATGTAACATGTTCAGTAAGAATGAAAAGATAACTTCTAGCTGTCACTTTCTGAAAAGTCTTAAGGAGAATAATCTGCGACTCAGTTTCACACTACTGCAGCTTCATGTTAGGGCTGGATTTGCTTGCTTCATGAACCATTTTTCACATACTTGAAATATTCTGATAACCAAGCCTACCTACAGTATTCAGAGCTTGTAAGTTTTCTTTGACATTCTGCTCAGTATTGACACAGTACTGTCAAAATGAGAGTACACAGAAGTGATGGAGAACAGGTGTACCCTAATCATCCTTTAGAGCAGTGTTGCAGGCTCCAACCAGAAAGCACTGAACAGAACTAGCTGATGCATTTTTGCATTGCACTTCTAATTATGAAACAGTTAATATGACCAGAAGTATATTATACTTCCATTTGGCTTTGATATTTACCTCCTTCTTCCCAAAGTCACCTCCTGGGTTCATAGTCGCAAGGATACGAAATTTCTTTCCTGCAACCAACAGTTCTACTTCATTATCCTCATCATCTTGACCACCTTTTTCAGCAAGAACCAATGTCTTCTCAGCTTCAAGCACACTATAGGGTTAGGAAAAGAAAAATCGGTTAATTTAAAATTAGGCCAAGAAACAGTTTATCCTGCTCACATTTGTAATGATGTCTATCTGAAGATACTTAATATTAAGCATATTTAAGACATACCTGTTAAGTCTCTCTAGAACAGAATCATCAGCTAGAGAAATCTCGTCAAGGAGGAAAAAACCCTCCTCTTTCATTGCTAAAACAAGGGGTCCATCACACCACTCAAAGAGTCGAGAACCATCATATTCCTCCTAAGAAATGGAAAAGGAAACGAAAAGTAATTAATAATTGTTACTTTTTGTTTCCATTATCGTAACTACAAGCTACTACCAATGTCACACAAACCTGGTCATTTGATCTCTGTCTGACTGGTCGCAGTCCTCCCAGGAAGTCTGAAGTCTCCATATGCAAGTGGCAGTTCACTGAATATAGCTTTTGACCTGTTAACGCTGCAAAGATTTGGCAAATGGTAGTTTTACCACACCTGCAAAAGGCCATATAGTTGAAAAAGTGAGAATAAAAACCAGCTCACTTTGGACAGGATTCACACTTTCATTGAATATTTACGACACAAAGGCTCAGAACATAAATTTCCTGATTCTCCTTTCCTTGAACTAAAATGTATGCAATGTGAAGCCATTTTTGTCACAACTGCTGCTGACCTGCATAAGATGCCTTTAGTTAAAATTTAAATCATTACCTGCACTGATAGATTTCTACAGGCTGAAAAACAAATTTATTTCAGCCTGCCCCTGCAGTCACCAAACTAGCTTAACATTTCAGTGAACTGGAGATGCTCTGAGGAAATAAACTGCTGAGGACCTGGAGCTCCCATTTCGTAAAAAAACGTTATTTCTCTCTTTCTTGTGTATTTTTTTCTTTCTCTTCCACAAAAATCTACTCTCCAAATTTGTAACAAATTCAAGATCAGACAGCGTCTATTTTCATTACCTCCTTCTTAGCACATAGAAGTGGGGAAAAAAAGGTAGTACCTCACCTACAGTCTGTCAAGCCCTTAAAATACAAACATGCTCTCAAACAGCAAACTGACACAACTTCTCAAAGTGGCTTCCCAGTGAGACATAGTAAGATTCTAGAGGGCAGCTTGTGAAAAGTGGAAATGGAATTTCAGTTTTACTACTTACTATATAATTTCTATGAAGTCATAAACAATACTACCTTGTTAAAGACTTGAGCTGAAAGAGATATGATTATCTCCCCTCAAAATGGAATTGTGAAAAAACAACAGCTGCAAGTCTGCCATGACAGAGACTTCAATGCCCCAACCAAAAAAAGCACTGAAGCCTGGTCAATCTTTGTGCATTCAATTCCGTGGCTCTTGCAACACTACAAACAAACTGTATCATACCCAGTCTCTCCCACCAGCAGTACAGGTTCACCAAACTCCAGGGCTCTTCCCACCAAAACCGCAAGTCTCCTCATCCCTTGAGTCCAGACAATATGTTTAAAATCTCTGCCCATCACTGACATCTGTGTGGAGGATTTAGCTGCACAACAAAAACCAATTGGTCAGCCTCAGTCAAATCTAGAAAACTACAAATATGTTTTTTCTAAGAAACTCACCTATGAGCTTTTCGACACTTTCCTCTGAGAAGAGAGACTCAGGATATATACGTTTTTTGAAATGTTTTTCAATGACTCTCTGTATAACATCCACCTCCTCCTGTTTCCTCACTCTTCCTGCCAGAAGCATAAAACCTATCAAAAAGAAGAAGAGAAAAATCAGTTACTATCTAGTTAACTAGAAACAAAAGCTTACACCTAATTATTGGGGTAACCCAAAGCAATTCCCCAGAGACACTTCAAAACAACTGAAGAAAAGCAGCATGGCTCACCATCATTTGCTAAGTGCTGAAGCCAGTCATAATCCTTTTCCAGCTGTTCTGCCAATCTATACCTTTCAGCCCAACGAAACAGATCCCGCAAAGTAATGAACCCATGTTTTCCAGCAAAAACTGTTGAACCTCTGCGGTAAGACTGTCATAAGAACAAGATGTGAGTCATTTTCTTATGAGTCTGTCTGAATTCTTTACACAATGTTAATCTGACATACATTCAAATGAATTGTATGGGGAAAAAAAAAAAATCCAGTACTGTCACAAGTCCCAAAGTACCTATATGTAAATGAATTTGATAGGTTCTCAGGAGCAAAATACTATAGTAGGTAAAAATAGTAAGAAAATAGGCACCTGGAATAAAGCAAAATCCAAACAAGGAATGAGGTTCTATACTGAATTTTTAAGTTTTACTTTACTTCAATGCAGCAAAATAAACTAAGATATTCAGTATAAGAAAACTATAGCAAGAGCGTGCTTCGGTTTGTGCTGCCGCAATTGCTTTACAACACAAGATAGTTTTAGCTATTTACTAAGTGTTAAATGCCTGTTAAACACAGAGGAGTACCAGAACACAGACAAAATTATTGCTCAAAAATAGTACCAAATTTTGCATGGCCCAAATGCTGCTACAAATCCATTATTATACTTCCCATTCAGGGCTAGAAATGGTTTTACACATTAAAACACAAGGCCTTCAATTATTAATTTTGCTGCTATTGCTGCTGCTGGCCTTCTTCCAAATCTGACATCATCCTCCCTATTCTCTATCCTAACCACTGAATTAAGTACTTCATTGTGGATTTTCTTCATTTAACTGCATTCTATATCAATCAGTTCACAACACAACCCCCCCCAAAATGAATTCATATTACTTAGCACCAAAATATGTTCGCATGCCTTCTACAAAAAGAAAGACTCTCATACTTGCAGGTCTAACATGACTTTGACAAGCTTGCTGCAATAAGAAGGTGGCAAACTGCATCGCTTGTGCAGGATGGTTTCCAGTTCAGCGCTTGGCAGTTCATCAAAATGCAGTTCCACAAAACGATTTCTGAAGGCTCTGGACAAAACCTAAAATATGAGAACATGCTATTGCTTTGGGCTTTTCCTTCAGTATTCCTTATGTAATAAATCTTTTCCTACCTATCCTAAGGAAATACGGCTAGTCTCATAGTAAACAAATTAACATACATACATAGATGTAAAAGAAAGTGTAACAGATGGCCTTGATGAGGACAAGAACTTTGAAACATACATAAATAATTTAAGTCAAGTCTCTCCTCCAGAGCTCCTGAACAAGAAATACCGCATTAATTATAACATGCATCAGCTCCAGTTCAGTAAAGCACTTAAATCTCAGGTATTCAAAATTTATTAGAGCTTTGATATCTGTATCTAACCTAAATAAGAATCCAGTTGTACTTACACTCATTATAGATCAATCTTCTACCTCCTACCTCCTTAGAGTTTCATATTAATTCTGTACTATGCATCAGTAAGTTTTCACATCACGCTTCTACGTACAATAGCGATTCATTCTCTAGAGCCATAGTTACTCAAAATAAGAGATTATACAGACCTTCCTGCCACCATAGAGTCCTGGAGGATTCTGTGTAGCGAAGAGCATGAAGCGAGGGTCAGCTCTGACAACTTCCTGAGTCTCAGTAATGAACAGTTCCCTGTTATCATCCAGCAATCGATTGAGAGCCTCCAGAACATCAGTGGGAGCCAAGTTCAGTTCATCTAGAACAATCCAGTAACCCTTTCTCATTGCATCTATGAGGATGCCTTGGAGGGAACAGAAAGAGTTCTAGTTAAAAATCTAACAAACTAAATCTAACAGAGTATGCATTTAGATACTTCTAATAATCAGTTTTGACTCAGTGTAAAAGCTAATTCAGAGACGGAAGCAACCACTTAAACTGTTGAATTCTTTATGTACAAAAGGACAAGCAGTAGAATAGTGATGAGACATATGAACTCTTAAGAATTCACTGTAATTTGCATAAGTGACTACCAATAGGCAAATACTACCTTTACAGAAGGTTCTCTCTCCATTGCAATAAAGGAAACAAGTCAGGCAAAAGAGAAAGAACCAGGGAAGGAATGCAGGAACGTGAAGTAAATGCAGTATGCTGACCCACCTTCCTTAAATACCAACTTCCCAGAGGCATCTGATGTATAACAGCCAATATATTCCTGGATGTCAGTATGCTCATGGTTGTTGATCCTTACACAGTGGTTCCCAGTAGCAGCAGCCAACCAGCGAATTAAACTGGTTTTACCAACAGAGGTTTCTCCTTGAATCAGTACTGGGTGAGTCCTAAGAGGGACAACCAACACAGTGGTTTAGAAGCATGAGTCATATCTTCCTTGTATACAAGATACCAGCATTATTTGAATCTTCCACGGATTCTTTATTACCAGAACATCACTATTTAACTAATTTTGAATGCAAGATCATACACTAATGTGTTAACATGAGGAACTTTACCTACAAATGCTAACTGCTAGCTGTGAAGTTACTATATAAAAGCGTGAAATAAGCTGGCTATTCTAACTGCAAAATTTCTAGATGATCACTGAAATAAAACTCAGTACGGCAGTAAGATGGTTTCAGAAGAGAAAGAAATATAAACTCAAGTCATTGTACAAGAAAAGTTAACTATAAAATAGAAGTAAACTGGATATGTCTTATGCTAAACAATGCAGACTAGATGAACACAATAAATAAGCAACTTGAACTTAGTTTACTAACTGGAAAAAAAAATAGACATACCTTGCAGACACAACTCTGACAATATCTTTCAGATTAAGCTTAACTGAAGGGGTTAGTACGTAAGTCTCATCTACCGTAGGTTCTTTATCCCCAGCAGAAATCCAGTATCCTTCTATTTGTATAAATCTCCCTCCTTGGGGTTTTGGTATTTGCTGAGGAGATATGACAGAAGTAAAGGATTATAAAAATGAGTTTTAATTTGCTAATGAAGACAACCACTGTTATACTACTGTAACGTATTCTAAAATAAGTCATTTTAAATTGCTCCCTGAGCACTCCTGCAATAAGCACCATCCCCTTGTCACAGAATGAATAAGCTTGAGCAGATTATTTCAAGGTCATGAAGCAGGAACCTTTGCCAGCACCACAAAGATGAAAGTTTCTAAAGACATTTTCGTAGCACTGAATTTTGAAATCTACTTTCAAAATGGCGAACTGGCTTTTAGCTTTTTATATTCATATTTTCTGACATGAAGATTTTTATTCTTAAACAAATACGGAATCACAGAATCATAGGGGTTGGAAGGGACCTCCAGAGATCATCGAATCCAACCCCCCTGCCAAAGCAGGTTCCCTACACCAGGTCGCACAGGTAGGTGTCCAGGCGAGTCTTGAATATCTCCAGAGAAGGAGACTCCACAACCTCCCTGGGCAGCCTGTTCCAGTGCTCCGTCACCCTCACCGTAAAGAAGTTCTTGCGCACATTGGTGAGGAACTTCCTATGCTCCAGTTTCTGGCTGTTTCCCCTTGTCCTGTCTCCACACACCGCTGAAAAGAGTCTGGCCTCGCCACTTTGCCCCCCACACCTTAGATATTTATAGACCTGGATCAGGTCCCCTCTCAGTCTTCTCTTCTCAAGGCTAAACAGACCCAGTTCGCTTAGCCTTTCTTCATAGGGGAGATGCTCCAGGCCCTTCACCATCTTTGTGGCCCTCTGCTGGACTCTTTCCAAGAGATCCCTGTCTTTTTTGTACTGGAGAGCCCAGAACTGGACACAGTACTCCAGATGAGGCCTTACCAGGGCAGAGTAGAGGGGGAGGATCACCTCCCTTGACCTGCTGGCCACGCTCTTTTTAATGCACCCCAGAATGCCATTGGCCTTTTTGGCCACAAGGGCACACTGCTGGCTCATGGCCAACCTGCCGTCCACCAGGACACCCAGGTCCCTCTCTGCAGAGCTCCTCTCCAGCAGGTCATCCCCCAACCTGTACCGCTGCATGCAATTATTCCTCCCTAGGTGCAAGACTCTACACTTGCTTTTGTTAAACCTCATCTGGTTTCTTACTGCCCAGCTCTCCAGCCTGTCCATGTCTCGCTGAATGGCAGCACAGCCTTCAGGTGTGTCAGCCAATTCTCCCAACTTCGTATCATCAGCAAACTTGCTGAGGGTGGCCACTATCCCCTCATCAAGGTCATTGATGAAGATGTTGAACAAGACCAGACCCAGCACCGACCCCTGAGGAACACCACTAGTCACAGGTCTCCAACCAGACTCTGCACCGCCAACGATGACCCTCGCTTATCGTACAACTGGCTTCCCCTATCTATCCCAGCTGTCCATTCAGCTACACAAACTCATCCTGGGCTCCCTGAATTAGTGAGATTTTTCTTTTTTCATTAGAGAAAAAGCAAAGATGCTTGCTTAGGATCTAAAAACAAAAAATCTGTGTAAGTTCCTCAAAAGCCTGTAAAGTTTTACTATTGGAGTCACTATATTAAGCTGCCTACACTCCACAATACTATAATCATCCAGTCTTCCATATTTACAAATAAACCATCTAACATACAGGTATTTCGTATGTAAACAAAAGTTATTAAGAAATTGAATTTTAAAAAAGTTTTAGGTTTTTTGTACACACAAAAAAAACATGACTGCAAGACTGTGTGTAGGAAACGTAGGAGAAAAAAGGCAGAGAAAGTAATGCAAAATAAATTCTACTCTGATTACTCACCAGCTTAAAGTAGGAATTTTACGTACCTGCTTGAGAAGGCTTTTGATGTTGCCAGAGACTATATACTGGCAAATTAGCTTTTGAACAACTGGGTGAGAAACTCTGTCGAGCTGTGTCAGAAAGCTCAAACAGAAGCCCTAAGAAGAAAAGTTACTGTCAGCAATTAAGTGAAAAACCATCAGGAGAAAAAACAAACAGAACATATCAGAATTAAAGAACCATTTGTCTTCAATACTGCACCCAGAAGAGGGGATTTTCTTTTACCCAAACAGACTTTGTAGTGAATACACAAACTGAAATAAACGTCAATGAAGGTAATCACCTCATACAGTGAGCGTTGTATGCTGCTACATGGATTAGATGCTGCAAATCTCAATGCCCTGCAAAGCGTACGGAGACTGTAGTGAGGTCTGTGGCCAGTTCCATCTACCAGCTTCGTTTCAGCTTCCTTTCTCACAGCTAAATAAAAGCTGCAAAAAAATAAAGGGTGAAAACAGTTCCAGTTATACAGTGTTGTTTCTGATCAGAACATTCCTCTGAGGAATTAAAGTACAAACACTTAAGCTTATCTTCATCTGTCAGGTTTTTTCAGAAGCTGTAAGCTGAGAAAGCCATGCCAAACTCTGCCATCTGTATAGCCAGTGAAACAAAGCAACACGGTATTTCAGAACCATTTTTTTTGAGAGCTTGGTACACAAAGAATAAGTTTAAACTAGTATCTTAAGCATTTAACCGTTCTTCAGGTTAGTAGAACAAGATTACATGCTTTATTCTACACGAAAGAAAGGTTACTTGTTAAAAACAAAAGGTTTTCATTGGTATGATCTACAGAAACAAACCATTTTCATCACTAAGATGGGAAAGAGGGTTGCAACAAGAGTGCTTTTTTAACTGATGTCACTAAGAATATATTTCTTAGTAAGAAAAAGTGAGTATCCTCCCCATGAGTACAGAATTAAGAAAGTTATATCTACCAAATTCTGTTTCCTAACACTGTGGAGTTGCTGTGTATGGAGCATTACTGTGTTTCCCAAAACATTCTAACCACAGATTAGTTGTATGTTTCCTTTTTGTGCCTTATTTTAGCAAAGATTCCAAGAAATTACAAACAACTTACTTCACAATTCCTTGTACTGTATTTTTGCTCACATTCAAGCCTCTCAGGTAATCCATTATAAGAATTTGCAGATCTCCTTCATTTCTCAGTTCTTCTACATAAAGTTCTGTAAACCTGTATGAGTCAAATCAATTCATAACATTTAGATATCTTACAATAATAGAAAAAATAAAAAATTTCATTTTTGACAACTGCAAATATAAAATCATTTAAACTTAATGAGTTACGCTGAAACTAAAATATTCTTTCTTCGGCACCACACTCTTCCTCTCCCCTCTCACTATTAACATCAGGGAGCTAGTAACAGTATATCAATAATAACTGCAAATGACTATTTACACACAGTAAGTGTATATATACACACTTTTACACAATCTTTATGAATCTGTTAAGATGCTGCATGTGCAGCTATTGGAGAAACTACATCAAATACAAGAAGATCCATACACTCAGGAGCAGGTATTACTGAGGAAGGAATTCGCTACATCTCCAGTTTTCCTGGCCATAGCTTAAATCCCAATATTTCAAACACATACCTGTTCTACCATGAAGTCCACCTCTCTTCTGAGTGAACAAGTCTGAATATATAGCTTTTTACAAGGATCATCAACAGTTCTGAGTTACCAAGAGTAAGAAGGCATGAAGCACTTCCCTTTATAATCCCCACCAGGAACATAAGCTGTAATAGCACTCCTAGGCATTGACAGTTTAATTGTAAAGAATTATTATTACCTCATCCCCAGTGACAGCACTCTCCATTATTGCTAGACGCCCTGTTCATCCTTGGCAACTTTACAGAAGTATTTTCCTGACACTATTTCATACAAAAACCCTCACCGTGATGTGGAAGTCATCTGCCACATGAAGCTAGAGTTCACACTTTTATTCTCAGGCTTCCAATAAGGCATTCTTTGCTGAATCAATTCACAAAGATAGTTAAAAGTCATTGTCTTTATCAAAGTTTAAGAATTTTGTCAGAGAGTTCTTTTTTTCCCTACCTGTTTCGTATTCCTGGAGGAAGATTTCGCTTTCCAACATCCGTAGCTGGATTCATGCACGCAAACAAGCGAAAATCAGGGTGACGTACTAGAGGCTCTAAAGAAGAACAGAAACATGAAACAAAGGGTTAGTGCTAAACCCAGGATATTAATTATATTAAATAAGGTAGCCAAGGTGATAAGTCTTCAGAGAATAACCCCATATAATTTAGCAGAAGTATCCCCACATCTTTACACAACAGTGATAGGCAAATGAAACCTTTGATTTGTGCATAAGAGGATATCTTAACAGCACCAAATATTTCATAAATTATATAATCCCTCAACATGAAACTCCTTTTGTCTCTTTCATAACAGTGGGAAGCGTTTCCCTCAGCCAGGAAGAAAACACAGCCTGTGGAGCTCACGCAACATTTGCCTCCAGCTGTAAGCCTAGAAAATAATATTCAGCAGTTTTACTGTTCACCTTTAGATCTGCACTGCGTCTGGCTATGACCCAAGTAGGTCAAAGGTACATTCTACTAAAAATGCATCATGCCTAACAATACGAAATGGAGGAGAGGAATAAG
Source organism: Pavo muticus (assembly GCA_016647715.1). NCBI lineage: Eukaryota > Metazoa > Chordata > Aves > Galliformes > Phasianidae > Pavo > Pavo muticus. Next base: position 1,024,516 of record JACDJE010000085.1, on the reverse strand, counting down.
GGGGTGGGGAGCTTTGTCTTCCAAGGTGGCTATTGCTTCATGAATGGCTGGAGTGTGATCTGCACAAGAGAGATGGTTAGTGACTTTGCATCATTTTCTAGCTCAGCTTTCTGAAAAGAAATGACACCCACTGAATACTCTTCAGAGACAGTAATGCTTAATATAAGCGCTAGAGTCCTATTCCTTGTAGAGTCCAAACAGGCAAAAGCAACAACAATATGTTATCTGAAGTCTCCTGAGATACAGTTAATTAAACTCCCACTTTTTGCATACAAATGTGAAGTATAGAAAGAACACATTCTCCTCTGCACAGATTCACTATAATGGTAAATGTTCGTTATTTATTTAGGACTGGGAATTCAACAGATTGGACAGAAAAAAACAACAAAAAGCACAGAAACAGTACCTGTGTCTCCTCTGTCTAGTAACACCAGTGACCCAGATGATCCTTCCAATAAACCACTCAGACACTCTAAAGTCTCTGCTGCAGCCAAGTTAATCTCATCCAATAAAATCCACTCTCCTTTTTTTACTGCTTGTGCCAGAGTACCCTAAAAATAAGATCAATCTGTTACTCATATCACCAACAGAGATATATCATCTGCATATAGGAAATACTTGTACTTCAATCTATGGGTTCATTAGACAAAAAGGCAGTCCCAGATCTTTCTACAGCCATTGTGGTTTTACTACTCCCCCTCAACAACAGCAATTATTTTCTAAGTCATAAAAGCCAGACGATTTTCACCATTTAGATCTGCTCCTCTATAACAGAACTAGGCTTTCTTGTTTACACGGTGTTGCCTGTCAGCAATACTCATCACTGTGGTGCCAAAGCTCCACTGACAACACTCATAAGATGGTTCATCTAAAGAAATCCAAACAACGACAAAAGCTATATTACATTTCTCAGTGAACTAGACTTTATTAAATAAAACTATACTCATTCAAACATTCCCCATCTATTCATATAGTCCTTTTCAGAAAGAGAACTGGTCATTTTATAAAATTTGAAAGCATACTCAGACTAATAAGATGATAAAGTACAGCTATACATAAAACATTATAGTTTCCCCTACCACACATAGTGCCATTAGACTATAACACCACGGGTTTGAAACCTTACACAAATCACTTCCAGATACATACGTAGTACACATTCTTCTTATTAAATACTTCATTAGAACCCCTATGCATGAGGATATCCTACTGGAGATTGGTCAAGATGTATTTTGTAATCTTATCAATTTGAAAAGACGATATGCCGTACTGTCAATACCCTTTTATCATACAGTCCTAATCCTTATTACACAGTATGAAATTAACATGCTATCACCAAACACTCTTTCTCCTCTCTCCATCTAAACACCAGCCCCCTGAAGTAGATCACTCTGTTCCACATAGTTGCTGTGAAACAAGTTTAACTTCACATTAAGATTCCTGCCAGGAAGTTATTTATATAATACTGATCACAATGTTTTATAAATGGTCCTCCTCATTTTCCCAGCATCAAAATGTAAAACTCTGAATACCTCTACAAAAGCAAAGAGAAGTGCATTTTCTGTCATCTTCATCTGTTGATGAGCGTGATTCAGTTTAAGACCAAATGCCTCCCACTTTTCCTTCAACGGTGAGCCTGCAAGGAAAACAGAATTTATGTTTGTAGCAACAGAATAGGACAAAAGTGTTTAAAAGCAGTATTTTATAGAATTAGTGAATCATTTAGGTTAGATAAGACCTTAAAGATCATCAAGTCCAACCACAAGCCTGATGTACTGTGTCCCATCACTGAATTCTAATGCCACATCCACATCTATCACGCTATCAAGCTTCAAACACAGTAAACCTTACATTCTCATCTTTTCTGATAGTTGTGTACATTTAATTTTATATCTGTATCTTCAAAAGAATCAGGTAAAAGAAAGGGGGAGAAGAGGTTCATAAGTAATTTCACTTAGCCCATTCTGAAAGAAAGCTACAAGTTCACTCATTAGATCTAGGGTCAGAAACCACTTCATGCAAGGCAACTATCAGCATTGCCTCTGTCCCAGATTGGTTACAAAGTATAAAAGAGGAAAAAAATATTACTCATAGACAACAACAGTAAATCAAAGTAAAGCACTTGTCAAGTCCACATTATAAGCAGTGAAAACAAGTCATCAACAAGCACCTAGAAAGCTTTTAAAGTCACTACTAAAAGCTTTTTCTGCTTTTAAAATAGGTGATACTTGTTGAGACTTAGTAAGACTCCAGGTCTGAGAGGAAGTATGAATGCATCCATTTGCCAGAATGACACATGAACAACTAGGACTGTTCAACACAGCAAACGAGAAACACACGGAGTAGAGATCAAATGTCAGCAGCACCATGGTTCAGACAAGCCAATCTTCACTGTTGGACATAGAAGACAGCAGTGATCAGTTAGGAAAAAAAGATTATTCTAACAGTATTTTACATATTTTGCTACAGACAAGAGACTGTGTTTTCAAAACCAGAAGAAAGGACAGAATAAAGAGACAATCACTGAACAAAAACTTCACCACTACTTGTCTACTGTTTGTAACGGTTCACCACTAATGATCTGCATTCAATCAGCCTGAATTCTTACCAGATGCACTTTCTTTTGCTTCCTTATTAATAGCAGATTTATGAATATGTTGCATTAGTTTTAGCAGATCATGCCAACGTTTCTGCCTGTAGCAGGTCTGAATATGGCCCAGGAATGTCTGATTTTTCTTTCTAGAAAATGTTTGGTAGAAGAGTTCTTCAAAAGACTCTCGCAGAGGTAGCCAGATCAACTTGTTATCCACAGGCTTATAACTGAAAAGAAGGAAAAGAGTAATTATTTGTTAGTTCCTGCTCCTTTGTGACTACGATAAGCAAGCACGTACTAACAAAAGCATTCACTGAAACAAGATTATGCATCTAAGAGCCCAGGTTTCCAAAGTTTTATTTTCCACTGAAATAACGACTGAAGAAAAACAGCACTTATCTAAACCACCTTATAAAATCAATTTTAAAAAGACAAAATGGCACTCGTAAGTAAAACAGTTCTGCCACTATTAATATGCCTAGTGCATATTTTATCAGGTTTATACTGAACAGTTTAGCTGTTTTTAAAACAACCTCAGGTTCTGCTTTTAAATTACTTCATCACATACATGCATACATTTCAGTTGAAGTGCCAGTATTCTACAGCAAGGAAAGCAAGGGCTCAGCATGCAAACAAGTATTATAAGTATCTTCCAAAACTATGAAACTGGTCTGCATCTGAAACAATTCTTTGACAATACAACAATGCTTGCACTAGAAGGTGGTTCTTAGGCTGCCAATTTGTTGTGTAAAACAAACCTAACAGTAATCAACAACTCACCCCCCTAGCAGATCTGCGGTGTCACTTTGTTGGTTCATGTTGATAACCCTCAGATGGTGTCCTTAGAAAAGAGACAGAAAGCATATCAACTTTTTTCTGCGTTTTGTTTCTTAAATAACCTTTGCACAAGTTGGTGTTCACATTGCATTTACCTGTAACATGAGCGAGGTACTGAACAGTTGAGGTTTTACCAGTTCCTGTTTCACCAACCAAGAGCACAGGCTCTCCTTTGACAACACAAACTGCAAGCTGCTCAATCAGTACTGCAGATGGTCGAGTGGCAGCAAAAGTCTGCCTTGTTCTGACAAAATAAAGGAAGTCATTCAAAGCCAAGACTTATCCAGGAGCTCATTTCAATTTTATCTATCTTATTTTTTAGAGGAATAGTTGAATTCAGGATTATTATTATTGATTTAGAAAAGAGGTTTGGAAAAAATTAATTTCAAGATATCCTGATAAGCATTACATACGATACTTACTTTCTAAAAATACAACCTAAAAATTCAGGGTTCCCAAAGACGATGGTCCAGGCCACTGGAGTTAGTATCATGTGCTACAAAAGTCTCCCTTCTCAAATAAAGAGTCATCAAAATCTTACTACAACAACAACAGATCCAAAAAAGCTTTGAAGAAACTCTTGTATGAAAGAATCTGAAAATCCCCATGTTTTGGCAGCCAGAATTACAACACAGTCTTAAAGATGCACAAAGTAGAACTCAGATTACAAGAGAAATCTCATCACATTTCTTCCATTTGAGTGAGATTATTTGATTTGCATTTTTTAATTATGTGACTTCCAATATATTCTACTCCAACACAAGATGTTTCAATTCAAATGAAAACTGCAAGATATTCTACCTTCTTACAGTAAGAGCCAGGGTTTGTTTCTTCATGAGACGCACTCTTCCCACAGAAACTTCTTGCTCCCGTACCAAAATTTCTGGTTTGAAGAGTTCACAGAAGAACTCTACCTGTGAAGAGAGCATCAAGATTTCCAATAGCAACGTTGCCTGCAACATAATGCTGAAAACACCCTTGCCACAGGGGACGTGTTTTCTCTAGCAGTTCACATGACTTCTGGCTCTCCATGAGGAAGTACTGGGTTGTACTGCATTTCCCAGGAGCCTCCACATGATTTCCAATTCTGGGTGACTGCGGATAAACTCTCTTGTCTTTTCTGGGAGGCGAGACATGGAGGGTCTGCTGATAAAGACTCACACTGACTGCCCTCTGGTTTTATTTCTGGTTTCTTTTGATTTATTACTCTTAATTATTCTGTATTACGTCACATTCCTTTTAATAAATTAGTTTCTCCTACCTCAACTGGGTTTCTTCCCTCTTCCTACCCACCCTCCCTTTCCTCCCATGGGGAAGGAGGAACGTTGCACGATTAATTCTTCTAACATCACACACTACTACTTTACAGAGGAGTATCTCTAGCTTTGAAATTGATAATTACAGATTAAGTAGTAAGGAAGAACATGTTTCTCTCTAGACTCTTCATGTAAGTGATTGAAGTTAACTATAATGACTGGAGCTTGATGAGGAGCCACACACAAAAGCAAAACAAAAATTTATACACAGTATTATGTGCTTACATAACTGCACTGCTGCAGCTGTGTCATGCTCCTTTTGCATGAAGTGATTTGCGATGTGCTCTGTAACAGATTCACTGAAACTTTCAAAGACAAAACAGCTAATAAGGAATAAGAACAACAGTCCTCTGTGTGCAAGGTAGAGAGATGGGTATAACTTTTAAGGAAAACATTAGAATAGTACACTTAAATTAATTACTAAAAAAAAAATCTATTTATAGACTAATATTGATAAATGTTGAATTAATTACAGCTCAGTATACCTTCTTCTTGGAAATATTTAGTTTACTGCCAATAACTTTTGCCATTTTCAGTCTGCTTCCTTGGTTGGACAGCATAGCCGTGAAACAGTCCAATGCCTGTGAAGAGGAAGACAAACCAACTTTCTCAATACAAATTTCACATTATATGAGAAGCACTACCTTAATTTATATGAGGCTGAATCCAACCCAGACAAATTAAATAAAATTATTTAACTGGAGTTCAAAGGGATGAAATAGGAAGTTTTGATCTCTATGATATAGTGGTTTCCACCAAATGTAAAAACGTTTCAATACCCAGTAACAAAAGCTATTTTTAGATGACTGGAGCAAAATGAAGAAAAAATGAAGCGGCAAGATGCTTAGGAAGGCATCTGACTGATGAATACTTGAAAAATTCTGAATCTGGAATATAAGCTCCTATACAGAAAAGAAGTAGGAAGGATGTCTCTTATTTCAAGAAAAAGGAATCTTACAATTATCCTGCAAATTTAAGTATCTACTTCTACTGAGAGATTCAGATACTAAGTTACATGAAGAATACAAGAATACTGAGAACAGAGCTGATAGTTATCACTGGGATGCAGCTCAGATTGAAACAGAAAGGCCAAGAAGCTCCACCACTGAGCTGGGCTACTGTCACAGAACACAGCACATCAGCCAGAGCTAACCAGGGAGAGGAAGTGAAGGGAGTAAGCACTCTTCGCATTCAGTAAATTCAGACAAGTAACACTTAAAGCACTGTGCATCTGACACACACTGCGTGGATGTGAGTCATGCCAGTGCATGACATGGATTTGGTACCAGCTGTATCAACAAAGAATCACAGCTCCACTGCTTCTGTGAACAGATGCAAATACTGACTCCATATGCCCGTGGACATCAGTAAGTGATATACTCCTCAATATCATGAACTAAATAGTGAAGAACTGAAGAGTAAAATCTTACAACTAATCAAACCTGTCATAAATCCATCTCACAAATACAAGGAGCCATTTTAATATGATCTAGAAACGCACTTCAACTATACTATGTAAATCTATCCCAACATAAATAAAGAAACAATCCTTAGTATTTTTGAGCATTGTTTCTAGATGCAAGTTTCCACCACTGGACGGATGTGACAGCAAGGGCTGAGCAGTGCTGTGTCTTTGTAGAAAAGAGAAGATTATGCTCCAACTAATAAATCCAGCTTCTAGATCTGGTTTTGAATGCATCCATATTGATATATCCCCTATTTCATATTTTATCTCTAATTTTGAAAGCATTTCTCATAAATACTTTTTACATTTACTCTCTCTCTAAGACATCTACAGGGAGTTTTGGGAGTAAATACAGCTCCTGAGCAACAAGTAGCAAACATCAAGAACATCTTGTATTTTAAATACTCCCTCAAGTAAGCCTAGAGCCTTCTTCTTACTGCATACACAATGTGCAACACAAGTGAATGAAACAAATGCTTAAACGAAAAGTAAAATTTCCTCAGTCACTTGCAATCCCAGCTCACGTCAGTTGAAGCTGCTGCAACACACTTTCTGTATGGCAGCAGTAAGTCTGGATTGGCTTAAAACACCTTAAAACAAACAGCTTTCCTAACAATAAGAAAAGCTGCTAACACACAGAAGACAAACATTCCAACTACAGTTCAGCGGCTTCTGAGGAATATAAATAAATATTTAAATATAAATTTCTGTCTCACATTCCCAAACAGTATATTTTAAGATATGTGACGCAATTCGGGAAAGCAATTTCCAGATTAAATCTTATCGCACCTCCTGAAAAATATTCATTGCTGTGGTTGAGGAAGAACTGTTGAAGTTGTAAGCAATTCTGCCGCACCAATTCAGTAAGTCTCTAAAAAGAAAAAGATTTAGTATAACAGTCAAAATTCACAGCATCTTTTCTCATGTTCAGCTTAGTTCGTTATGTCATCTGGCAATTCCACACCTAGTATTATTTAAGTTGTACACAGGAAGGCACATACAAGAAAGGATGCTATATTTAAAGGAATAGATGAGCACATAAAGACAAACACTACTGCTTTCTAAAAGGTTGCCTGGAAATAGATAATACGTATTACATTAAACCTTACTGGGATTAATTATGAAATTGAAAACATGAAAACCAGCATGCTATTCACCCAGAAAGGTATCGAGAATTACTTTACAAGATATCAGATCATTATCAACAACAAAATCTTTTTAAATATAATAGGAAAGTAAAGGAAATAATTTAAATTGAGATTTTCTTTTCTTAAGATACAGTAAACATGATTTTATAATTCAAAACCGACTCTTCCCATTTTCAGTTTAATTATTTGAATTTCTAACAATGTTAAAAGAAAAAAAATTTGAAAACATAAAGCCACCTGAACACCACAGCTAGCTGATAAAATTTCTTCCTAATAAATATATAAGAAAACACAACCTTAGAGAAAGTTCTCGCCCTTCTAGATTTGGTTTCTTATTTTCCAATCTTGATTCTGATGCATCTTCTGATACGGGTCTGGAACCACAATCAGTGTTTTCTGATGCCTGATATTTCTCTCCCGTAAGGTGAATGAAAATGTCTAGCAAGTGATCAGTTACAAGAGCAAGGTCAGGGTATCTGCTTTGAAGAATCTGTAAACAGAAAAAGAAAGAAGAAAAAAAGCAAACCCTCATCATCAGAAGGAATCCATCAGCCTTGCAAATTTTAAGAGGATGCAGTTCAACAGGAACCAACACTCAAGGCAGCAAGCTGCACAAAACCAGTCCCCTGTAATCTCTCTTCTTCAGCAAATTTAAGTCATTGTGATTTTTTAGATGTCAATTTGGATGGCAAAAGAGAATTTAGCCAACTCAACTCTACTGCGATTCATTTAATACCTTTGCATAAATACCAACAAAAGGAATGAAAGTACATTCCACTCTATCTATAAACTCAAATCATAAAGAAACAACTTTAAAACTTGTCACAGAAGGTCTTCTCTCCTGTTCCATTTTATGATAACTTTTTTGAGCACTCAAGTTATGTATTCACTGCCCTGATTAAGATACACATGGGACTAACTTTTCTTCTATAATTTCCTTTCATCTCAGCTCTCTGCTAAAGCTTGCCAAACAACATCACTGCTTCCCCGAATAAGCTTTTCAGAGATACAGGCCAGGAACCAGTACTGATATTTCCCTGTCAAACCGACTTCTAAGATTGGCCAGGACAGCAGAAGGTGCTGCTCTTGCCCCGTTGTTAATAATTAGCTGGTAAATAACAAAATGGGAAAACACACTGCAATTTTAAGATTACTCATAACTGTACTTGCTGCTGACTGTGGATGAATCCTACTTAAAAACTTTTCCATTCTGAAAAAAAAATGAAAAGTTCCTTACAAATTTTCTGCTAGAGATAATTCACCCTTTTTTCATTTCAGTAAGCCTCTTTTACAATTGGAATGTTTTAAGCTCAAAGAGAATCGTTTAGAGAATTCTATTTCACACAAGTCCTGGGCAATTAATTTGCGGATGGACTAAACTAAGCAAAAAAATTCCTTAGAAATTTTAACATAAGATGTTATTAGAAACAGACATCTGTAGTTGATAACTTAGCAACTACTTTTCATCTCAAAACTTAGGACTTGGGATTGTAATAAGCTCCATTACCCTCCCCTTGTTTTTTTAAATCTCCGTGGGATACAAAAAGGCAAAGTAATTTGATTCATAGATACATTCAAAGTAAAACTCCAACAACCTTTGTACAATTAACTTTTTATTTTCCTTTTAAACTAACCATTTACTTCAAAATTGACAGAATTCTAAAGTCATAAGGGTGCATGTATTGCTGAACTTGCAGAGAAAAGATCAAATTTATTACTGAAAACCATCTACTGTCCTTAATTAAAACATCTTCACGTGCCACAATAGAGCAAAACACATCATACCTCCTTGAGTTCTATCTTGCTCATGTTATCCATATGTATTTTGGTCCAATACTTGTCCAGAAGAGCAGCATGGCTGCTTTGTTGTCTGTACCAACCTCCGCCACAACTGAATACTCTAAATAAAAGTAACATGAACAAATGCACATATTGTATCTTAGTGAAGAATTCATTATTTTCAGTGCAGCGAACACATTAAACACTGCTGCTACAGGATAACATGTATGCCTATATTTGGTGGCAGCCAAAGGATTGTGATCAACAGTTCTGTGTCTGAGTGGAGGCCGGTCACAAGTGGTGACCCCCAAGGGTTGGTCTTCGGACCAGTGCTCTTCAACATCTTTATCAACAACGTAGATGATAAAATCGAGTGCACCCTCAGCAAGTTTGCAGATGGCACCAAGCTGAGTGGTGCAGACGATACGTTGCAGGGAAGGGAAGCCATCCAGAGGGACCTGGACAGGCTGGAGAAGTGGGCCCATGAAAACCTAATGAGGTTCAATAAGGCCAAGTGCAGGGTGCTGCAACTGGGCTGGAGCAATCCCAGGTATTTATACAGACTGGGGAAAGAATTTCTTGAGAGCAGCCCTGCAGAGAAGAACTTGGGGGTCCTGGTGGATGTGAAGCTGGACATGAGGCAGCAGTGTGCGCTTGCAGCGTGGAAGGCCAACTGTGTTCTGGGCTGCATTAAAAAAGGGGTGGCCAGCAGGGAGAGGGAGGTGATTGTCTCCCTCTACTCAGCTCTTGTGAGGCCCTATCTGGAGTACTGCACTCAGGCTAGGGGCCCCCAGCACAAGAAAGACATGGAGCTCTTGGAACGAGTTCAGAGGAGGGCCACTAGGATGATCAGAGGGCTGGAGCACCTCTCCTATGAAGAAAGGTTGAGGGAACTGGGCTTGTTTAGCTTGGAGAAGAGAAGGCTTTGGGGAGACCTCATTGTGGCCTTGCAGTACTTGAAGGGAGCATATAAACAGGAGGGGGTATGACTGTTTACATTGGTTGATAGCGATAGGACAAGGGGGAATGGTTTTAAACTGAGACAGGGGAGGTTTAGGTTAAATATTAGGAGGAAGTTTTTCACACAGAGGGTGGTGATGCATTGGAACAGGTTGCCCAGAGAGGTTGTGGATGCCCCGCCCGTGGAAGCATTCAAGGCCAGCCTGGATGTGGCCCTGGGCAGCCTGGTCTAATGGTTGGCGACCCTGCCCACAGCAAGGGGGTTGAAACTAGATGATCTTTAAGGTTCTTTTCAACCCAGGCCATTCTGCGATTCTGTTTACCCTTCATTTGTCATTGTACTGTCATGCACACCTTGCCTTTCTCTGCTTTCCAAATCACCTGTTCTTTTATCACTGTTTTTTTTTTTCCCCTACAGTAAAATCTTTTTAGAGAAACTTGCACAAAGATGACTGACATTAAGTTAAGCCTATCATATGCAACATACAGAGACAAGATACATTGTGAGTATCAATCATAAGCATTCTTCACACAGTAATTACAAAGAGCGGTATTTTGTTATGAGGGGGAAATATGATTTAATAGTTTTCTTTTTTTCTCCAAAAGTTTTATACCTTTAACTTTGTTGAAGTGGTTTTTCTGTTCAAAGACTGGCTCTATCCAGTAGTAATATAACATTCCTTTAAAATGGAAAAAGTCCCTTTCACAACTTCCATAACTTCTATCCCCTTATAGTTGAAAATTGCTAGAACACTCAGACCAGCTTTTAAACTTGCTGTCTTTGACTTAAAAATATGACAATTTGTATTAACTCATTTAACTTTATGTGCTTACCTCCTGGTTGCAAAAAACTGGAATCCCGGTGCTACTCTCAAGCAGTCACCACGACCAGGAATTAGCAACTCCCTTTTTTCCAAAAGAGGAATCAGCACAGAGATCTGGAGAAGAAAAGAAACTCTATGAAGTATTCTTTTTTTTGGGTGGGGAAACATTAACAAACATCCTACCCAGTCACACTCAATCTACATGTGAAATGCTACAGCTTATCCACTGAGCCTCGCTATACTGTCAGCAACAGCTTTTCCTGCAGACTGCACTTTTAAGCGACACTAACAGGAATCACTGAGTCTCAATTAATTTTATTCAGTAATTGAAGTCACAGGTATGATTCCCTCCCTACCTTCTATCTCCTCCATTCAGGTTTAACATGAGAATGGAAATGACAGTTTTCACTGCAAATCCAAACTAAAACTATTGGTTTTGAGTTGTCAAATAACTGACTTTGTTCTCAGAAGTGTCAGAAGGCTTGTTTTCTTTATCTACCTGAACAAAGACAATATTCATCTCAAAGATATCATTCTAAAGCATTAATACTGTTATAGTGTATATCCTGCTACTCTCCAGAAGAATAAGGGATGTATTTAAAGAATCTATCCTTCCATGCATAAGGATAGTAATAATGGTGGAATAAAAGAAAAGGGAAGTAGATCCACAAAACTCCTTCAGCAGGAAGGAAGGCAAGCATGGAGACTTTGATATGAAAAAAAAAAAGATGGGATGCCTGCAGGGGAGACCAGAAGAAAAAAAAAAGATGAATGCAGGACACTACTTGGGGCATGTTTATGAGTGCAGTGTGCTGAGTCCACAGTAGCAAAGAACTGCAGGAGCCTCTGGCAACTAAAAAACTGTCTAATACACAAATGTGATATTTCTAGGTGTTTCTGAAAATTCTCTATACCTTTGTAAGGTTAGAACCCAATAAGCAAGACGTCAGGTTAGCTAGTTGCATAAAGGATGCTTTACAAAACAGATATAAAAGAAAACAACTATTTGCAGAATGTCCAATAGGCCTATACAGCAAAACAACTCTGTAACATCATTTCTGCAAGAGATAGGATTTCAGCGGCCATTACTTAGAAAAGGAAGGATGACATTTCTAGCAAGTACTAGCTCTGAATTTGAATACAGGAAATCAATTAAAATCCATAGTGCTTATTATAACAATATATTTTTTAATAACCAAGCTAGAGGAAAGAAATACGGACCAACAGAAAAAAAATATTTTTAAAAAAGACACTAGAGAAATCTTACTATCAACATCAACCTAATACAGTGACTTTGATATTCTGTGGTTTTTGCGTCACATTTGTTTTCAAACATTGGAATACTATTTAAAAGAGACATAGCTCATTACCAGCATCGCTGCAATTCTTCAGAGTGAAATTAGGGGCAACATTATGACTGCTCTAAAGCAGGGACAACAACTGCAGTGGAACAATCTTGGAAGAAAACCAGGCTAGTTTTTTTAACCTCTGTTGAAGAAGCATTATTTTCAGTGAATTGCCATGGAACTCACAGTGACTGGAATCTTAAAAATTGCTACTACAGCCTGAAGACAAACACTTTATAGTGAACAAGAACCTACATACCACATCCAGAGGAGCATAATCAATATCCTCCAGAAGTATCCAATGACCCTTGGTAACAGCTTGTGTCAAGGTTCCAGGCTGCCAAACAAACTCCCCTGGGACATCTGTACAACGATACATACCAAGCAGCGTCTATGACAGAAACAATTGGTAAATTAGAGACCTGTTCATTACATGCCTTCATAATTTAAAGTGAAAATGATCAAAACTGGGATATAAATAATGTTATCTGCTAATCCTAGTTATATGGGTCCATCATTACACTTCAAGAAAAAAAAGTTTCATTCCTCCAAACTGAAGCAGAGTAACAAAAATGAACTAGGTAATTAGATGTCTAAGTACATAGGTGTGCCACTGTAACTAATTGAGAAAATCAACAGCATAACACAGGAAACACAGGAAAAACCCAGATGAAACACATAACTTAAACAGAACAGATAATGCACAATTATGTACAGAATTTAAATAGTAAGGAAGTTGAACGGATTTTTCTTCACATCTACTATTCTCATTAATAGCCAGAATTATATTGTAAGAAGCTGAAGGTTGTGAGGTCTTAGCAAAAAATTTATACATTATCTTATTAGAAAAGCAAGTCCATACTTTAAAAATAATGTCTGATCATCCTACCATAAAACAATGTCATTGGTTACCTTGCTATCAGTTTGATCCCCAAGTTGGACTTTCAAAATATGAGGAGGCTTTGTTCTTCCCGTAACAGCTGCTAAATATTCAATTAAAGTAGTTTTGCCACATCCTATTGGTCCTTCCAATAAAACAGGACTTTGAAATACGACAGCAATAGCAAGGTTTTGAAGATTTGTGCAGGCAGATTCAACCAAAACAAAACGGCTGGTGGTATTTTCCTGTTAAAACAAAATTTGAGTTACTATACTGAAATAGCTTTTTTTTTTTTAATAGGTTTTACTACACAGAACAATTATGAAAGCAAGTATGATTATCAGAAAATTTTAGCCTACAGATCTGTCAACACAAATCAAGCTGTGGACTATGAAGACTGTATTTAATGACAGATATTAAAATAGATTTCATCAAAAAACCTATTATAGGTGAAACACTTAATTTAGTTTATGCACAATTTGTTCCCAACGGGAGTTCGCACTAAATTATCAGCAGACACAGTAACTATTCAATCATCAAATTCATGTCAATCAAATACAATTTGTAATATAAATGAAATTAAGTCATCAGAATGGATCCCAATTAAAAAAAAATATCAAATAGCAGTTAGACTCAGGTTACGTATGAACACAAGAACTGATGTGCTGTATTTGCTTCTTGCTGCACAGGCCAAAGTATAAGGTCATTAAACACAACGCATGGGGGGCTGGGTAATTAAATTCAGAAGAATTTTTTTGCTTCATTCAAACTGCAATGGATACAGCTTATGGAAGGGTATTTCATCAATGACAGATGCTCTCCAAATAATTTAATCATTCTACACTCACTAATATGTCAGTATATGGCACAAAGACTAGTACTCTGTTCCAAAAGTTTCTCCCTGCTGCAATGAATTTCAAACCATATACTCAATTCTACATAAATATATACACACACACGAAGTTAAAAGATTACCAAATTAAATCACAGATACAGAAGGGCAAAAGAAAACAATGGGAGGAAAAAACTCTCCCATTCTGCTACTCAAGTAATTCTGGATTTTAGCAGTCTTCATTTATCTCTTTGTCCTTCATTTGTACATGCATTACAAAATTAAGTAACGCTACTCAGGCCAAATACAATAAAAAATTGTGCCTTAATGAGAAAACTAGTCAAGAACTCTGACTACAGCTACAAAAAAGAACATGAACAGTTCAAGATTAATAGCATCTCAAGAAAATATAGCTTAGAAGAAACACTACTTAATCAAACATACTATTGCATTTGATGGTTTTGTTAAAACTGTAAAGCACTACACTACATTCTGCATCACGCTTCACTCAAGTGAAATGGAGAAAGTAAGTTCTTCCTTAATTCCTTAATCCTGCCTTCTAGAAGAGTAAGGAGCAGCCTTGTTTTCCTTCAAGGACATAACTTCAGAGAAAGGCTATTGATAATATCCCTGTATAGCTCAAAGCACTACTTCTCTTACAGCATGTTCTTAAGTACTGCTACAAAGAAGATGAGATCAACAGGATTATTAGAATCACAGAATCGTAGAATGGTTTGGATTGGAAAAGACCTTTAAGTTCATCTTGTTCCAAGCCCCTGCTTAGGCAGGGACACCTCCCTCTAGACCAGGTTGTTCAAGGTCAGCCCCATCTAGCCTGGCCTTGAACGCTACCAGGGAGGGGGTATCCACAACCTCGCTGGGCAACCTGCTCCTGTATCTCACCACCTTCACAGTAAAGAATTTCTTCCTAATACCTAGTCTAAATCTACCCTCTTCCAGTTTAAAACCATTTCCCCTCATCCTGTCGCTACATGCTCTTATAAAAAATCCCTCCCCAGCTTTCCTGTAGTCCCCCTTCAGGTACTCGAAGCCTTATTATACTTCCACTGTTTCATTCCACAGCAAAATTTCCCTGTAGTTCCAATATCATGTATCACTAGCTTACAGCATACATAAAAAAACCAACAGATATACAAATTATCCATAGTATCCCAATAACTTTTTAGTAGGAATAAAGTCAGTTCACAGCAGAAGAAATTATTAAAAATAAAGGTATAGACTTAACACTGGGTTACATACCTGCTGTTCTTCAGAAACAAGCTTTAGTCTAGGCAGCACAATACCACATATAGCTACTACATTTGCAGACAGGTCACCTGATACAATATGACCTTGTTTATATTGCACTTCTTTCTCCTTTTGACAAAATGAGGAGTCTGGATTGGCCAAAACAAGGGCTTGTTCCACATTCTGCACCTGAGATTCTTCTAGCAGCCTGTGAAATCCACATCCATGTATATTAATTCAGCTGAAAGTCATCAACAAATCAACTTTGTTCAATATTGAAAAAGTTCCTACTTTAGTCTGAAATGTGTCAGCTCCTCAGGACTGAAGATCTTCTTCATGAAAGACAATTTATGTTCATCGTTCATACATGTAACCAGAGCTAGACAGTTTGAAGTATACCTAAAAATTATATTTAGAACAAAACATGTCAAAATATTGTTGTAAAACATTTAGATTGACAACTCTTACTTGCAAATCAAAATACCAATTTTGGAAAAACATGAAGATAAATTTCCCTTTACAAATTATTTTAAAGCTATGCTTAACATTTTATATATTTTTTCTGCTATATTTCTCCAGAGAAAAGAAATTCTGTCATTATATAATGTATCAACTAGCTAACATTCCTCTGAAATGCTGAAAAAAACAACAGAAATAAAGTAAAAGACAAGACTTTCCTAAACAAATGAAGGTGAACACATAGAACAATGAAAACTACATTTTCTCTGCCCAACTATTTCTTCCCCATTTCCCATTCAAATGGTCACCATTACCCTTTCAAATCTGCAATTTCATGTTATTTCTAAAATAACCATAATATACTGAACTCAAGACTCAGTGCTAAAGAATACAACAACTCCTATATCTTGGCTTCATAATAACATAAAGCTGCCTCACAACAAAAGAATCATAAAATGGTTTGGGTTGAAGGGACCTTTAAGAACATCTAGTTCCAACCCCCTGCTATAGGCAGAGCTGTCTCCCTCTAGACCAGGTTGCTCAAAGCCCCATCCAGCCTGGCCTTGAACACTACCAGGAAGGGGGCATCCACAACCTGGCTGGGCAACCTGTTACTGTATCTCACCACCTTCATGGTAAAGAATTTCTTCCTAACATCTAGTCTAAATCTACCCTCTTCCAGTTTAAAACCATTTCCCCTTGTCCTGTCACTACATGCCCTTACAAAAAGTCCCTCCCCAGCTCCCCAGTTACTGGAAGGCCGCTATAAGGTCCCCCTGAAGCCTTGTCTTCACTAGGCTTGAAAGCCCCAACTCTCTCAGCCTGTCCTCATAAGGGAGGTACTCCAGCACTCTGATCTTCTTTGTGGTCTTCCTCTGGACCCTCTCCAACAGCTCCATGTCCTTCTTGAGTTGGGGGCCCCAGAACTGGATGCAGTACTCCAGGTAGGATCTCACAAGAACACAACAGAAGGGTAGAATCAACTCCCTTGACCTGCTGGTCATGCGTCCCTTGATGCAACCCAGGATACGGTTGGCCTTGTGGGCTGCACGCTGCCAGCTCATGTTGAATCTTTCATCAACCAACACTCCTAAATCCTTTTCCTAAGGGCTGCTCTCAAGCCACTCTCCACTCAACCTGTATCTGTGCTTGGGACTGCTCTGACCCAGGTGCAGGACCTTGCAATTGGCCTTGTTGAACTTCATGAGGTTGGCATGCGCCCACCCCTTAAAGCCTGTCCAGGTCCCTTTGGATAGTGTCCCTTGTCTCTAGCTAGTCAACTGCACCACTCAGCTTGGTGTCATCTGCAAACTTGCCGAGGGTGCACTCAATCCCACTGTCTACGTCACCTACAAAGATGTTAAATAACACATGTCCCAGCATATTTCATCAAAGTAATAAACAACTTTTCATTTATTATACCGCTGCTTTTACCTGAACAGCAGGTAAACTCACCTTCAGTCAACTAATTAATTAGTAATTCTACTCATTTTTCCAAGAACATAATAGAATTGTAGAATGGCTTGGGTTGGAAGGGACCTCAGGGATCATCAAGTTCTAATCCCCTTGCCACAGGCAGAGTTGCCAGCTGCTAGATCAAATACTAGATCAGGGCCCCATCCAACTTGGCCTTAAACACCTCCAGGGAATGGGCATTCACAACCTTTCACGGCAACTTATTCCAGCATGTCACCACCGTCTCAGTAAAAAAGTTCCTACTGACATCTAACCTACATTTTCCTTCCTTTATTTTAAAACCATTCCCCCTTGTTCTTCTGCTATTTACCCATGTAAAAAGTTAATTTTCCTCACGTTTATAAACTTCCTTTAAATACTGAAAGGTCGCAATGTGGTCTTCCTGCAGTCTTCTCTTATTCAGGCTGAACAAGCCCAGTTCCTTCAGCCTATCTTCATAGCAGAGGTGATCCAGCCCTTGGAGCATCTTCATGGCCCTCCTCTGGACCCTCTCCAAAAGCTCCACATCTTTCCTGTTTTGGGGGCCCCACACTTAGATGCACTACTCCAGCTGGAGCTTCACAAGGGCAGAGTAGTGAGGGACAACCACCTCCCTTACTCTGCTGGCAACCCCTCTTCTGTCGAAATCCAGGATACCACTGGCTTTCTGGGCCACAAGTGCACACTGCTGGCTCATGTTAAGTTTTTCTTCAGCCAACACCCCTAAGTCCTTCTCAGCAGGACTATTCTCAAGGAGTTCTCCCAGACTGTATACACAGCTGGGATTACCTCAAAAACTTGCACTTTGATTTGTTGAACCTCATTAGTTTCACAAGGGCCTATCTTTTGAGTTTATCGAGGTCCCTCTGGATGGCATCCCTTCCTTGTGCTGTACCAACTGCACCACTCAGCTTGGTGTCATCAGCAAAATTGCTGAGGGTGCACTCAGTCCCATCATCTATGTCACTGATAAAGATGTTAAATAGTTGAATGCACGTCATCCTGGCAGTTAGATTTGACAGCACTCTTGTTCCTGTACTTTCTGAATTCAAATACAGAAAAGATTTGAAATTTTTAAACTTACCAACGGACCAAAGTGTCATGACTCCTTAGGAGTGGAATACACACGCTCCAGTCCCATAATTCCCGGAAAACTGATTGATCCTTTTGTAAAAATCTATATGATGCCTCCATGAGGTCCCGTAACTTCATTCGTCTGCGCCCATATCGGACTGTGTTTGCATCTGAGCTCTCCAGGAAAAGCCTTTGGAAAACTGGTGATGTGTTCTTGAAATATCTTAGAGCAAATCTTTGTAAAGAAAAAAGAGAGAGAAAGAGATGGAACGGAGACATCTAAGACGAAGCAAAGGAAAATACTCACTAATGTTTTAATTCAGAGGTCCAGAAACAGTAACTGATGACATAGTGTGTATGAGGCTTGTGTTTAACTTTGTCCATGCCTGGGAAAAATAACCACTTCAACTATCAGCTTACAACAGATGCTTTACTTTATTAGAGATTATTATTTGATTAGTAAGGGGAAACAGCACCAACTGTGGTAAAATCTTTGATTTCTCTTGTTTACTGAAAAAGTAGTACTAATTCTTAGGCAACTTTCCATTCTACTGGCCTACAGATCTAAAATTAAATACAGACATTTTGGTTGTTAGCAGAATAAGTCAACTGTTTTGCTTTCCTTCTAATCAAATGACCTAAGCCAAAACTCATGCTAGATATTACCTCATAACTGAATTTAAAGAAGCACTGCTTAAGACTTGCGTTTTCTAAGTCATTCTTTCAATTGAAAGGACATTTGTTACTGCAAAAGACAAGCCAAAGCACTGTAACAACACCTCCCATCACCAGTGAATACTGGCGGGCACACACACTGAGGTATTATGTTACTTACGGCAAAACATCAGGATGGTCAGCAACCAGCTTGCTCATTGCTACACACAGCCTTTCATGCCGATCATGGTTGATTTGGCCACCAGCTTTAATAGCAATTGCATTTCGTTCCAACAAGTCCAGCAAGACTGGACGAAGCTGACGGCCAATTAATAGAGTGCATTCTTTATCCAGTAATAACAGTGCTAAAGTATCAAGGATGCACTGTCGATCCTGTTGAGTCCAAGTCTAGAGAAACAAAGAAAGAAGGAACTGGTAAAAAGGGAAATTATATAGACTTTTAGTTCCAGAACTATTCATATAGGTTTCATAGTGAACTTTACAGGAAGAAAATACCCAGTGGAAGAACTTATTTGATACAGCTCTCCATACTTAAAAAACTGGAAATAAGATGAGTGTCATGAAAAATGACACCCTAAATAGGAATTACAAAAGATTGCAAGTTCAAGTTCTCAAAAAAGTTTAGTTGTTACTTTCCCATTAGAAGCTATTATGATGAATAATGACAAAAAGCATACATCTGCAAGTTGGAGTTGAGATTTTTTCTTGCTCTTGTATAAAAATGTTCCTTTATGCAAAGTAAAACATTAGGCTTTAGAACATACATAGAATAGATTCTGATCTACTCTAGGGAAAAATAAAACACCAAAACATACATAATCTTCCAAACTTTGTTACTGAAGAACCACAGTTTCTTGTGTATTTAAGCTTAAGTTTCTTTGGTCTTTGACCTCATGCTATTATCCAAACACTGTTCCACTTCGGTGATGTTTAGCACATAACAGTGCTTTGACTTAGGAAAAAATGAATATCATGAATTTGCGCTACAGCAGTTTTGCTCTCAACTTTGACCTTCCACCCTCCCCTCCTGCACTGACTGAGTAAACACTCATACCACCTCTATTTTATCTTTCCTGTCAAACAGCAGTAAATATCAGCTAGGCAGGGAAGCTTCTCAAAGAAAACAGTCACTTACTGAACTTCTATGGAAACATTCTGCAATTCAGATAGCCTCATTTTAGCAACACGTGCTGTCAATTTCTGCCTGTCCTGGACTTTTGTTAGTTGGGTAAAACCTGCTGCTGTGCATGCAGACATGATCATTTCAATGCTACAAGGGCTCCTGAACGCTGCTTTCCAAAGGCAATCTCCTAAGGTTTTACTACAGTTGACATCCTCTTACCATATATATGTGCTTGTTCAAGCTGCAAGACTTCACTCATCCAGCATGTAAGAAATCAGGGAAATTGCAACACACATTACAAACTTTAAAACTATCACCTTAACCTCAAGTGGTTAATAACAATAACAAGTAAATAACAAGTACCTTCTGCTTCCTAACCAAACACGTCTTTGGCTACCCAAACAAGGCACAACAGGGTGCTTAATTCATTAACCAGAGCTTTTAGTTTCAAATAAAAGGAACAATTAACAATAAAGCAGAAAATAAGTGTAATGGATCGGTCTCATTCAGTAATATTCTCTAGTTACTTGACTACCGTGCACCAAATCAATTAGAAATTTTGTGAGAGCAAGTGATTCTTTTTTAATCATCATCTATAGTACCCTTAGGATATATAAAAGCAATATAAAGAAAAAAAGAAAGAAAGAAAATTTCTCATTCTCATTCTACAAAGAAATTGTATATTTGGTTCCAGAGCCTTTCAGTACAAATGAAAAACTTCATGGAAAAACATAATATGTCGGGGGATTTGTAATGAAAGGTAGCTTTATGAAATACACAGCTTTCTCAGTCAGTAGCAAAGGACAGCTGATCTGTAAGTGTTCAGTATTAGTGTTTGAGTCTAAGATGGTAACTCTGCCCAGAAAGCACTGCAAACAACATTCCCACCAAATATCCAACAAATGCATGCACTGCGCACTGTTAACAGAACAGACACTAAGGAGAAGCACAGCCAGGATCACACCCTGGAATTAAAGATGACCCTGACTGCTCCCCCAGCAGTACGTCAACCTGCACTGCGTGGCTACTCATTGATCACTGAGTACAGAAGTCTTTATTAAGAACTGGCTGAGTCCAAAACCCCAGACTAGGAAGGGATCACAGCAGAGAACAACCTGAGTCCACAGGACAGCCACCTTTCAGATCACAGCTCTCAGGCATTCCTCCCAAATTCAGTAAGATGAGGAGAAAACTTGCACTCTTCTAACCCGTATGCTTCAAGATGAAAAGAGGGTTGTGCAACACCACAAGGAAAACAAGGTAACTTTAGCTTCCTGAAAAATAAGGCAGAACTATCCCACACCTCCTCCAGCACTCCACGCTCAACACAGCAGCAGAGGCCACCAAGATAAGTGAGGACATTCTGACTTTTGTATCAACGTATTCCTTAACTGATTGTAACATACTGTCTCACAAAAATAACAGCCCTTCGAAACTAGAAACAGGACATGAGAATCCACACCAGGGCAGAAAGTGCAAAATACCCTCCCTTACTTATAATGCTACATCTTGTAAGCCTAATTAAACTTTCAAACAAAAAGCTGAAGCTATATTTTACAAAGCAGTAGTCTGCCTTAATTATCAGGACATCTTCCTGAGTAACTGGGTAAAACCAGGACAGGTTACCCCATTTTTCCATATGTCTAAACAATAAAGGAACAAAAGCATATCTTGCCATAAAATCCTAAAATTAGAAGGCTATAAATACAATGTTGGAGCTGTTATTAATACAGTTTTCACTCTTAAATTGGAAAAAGAATGGCAAAACGATGCACAGCTAAAATAGTAGAATAGAATGTGCGATACAGATGGTTCCATAAAATAAAGAAAGAAAACAACCATAAAGGTCTTTTTTTCAAATTTTATCTTCCACTATTTGTGCAGTGCTTACAACTCTGAGGTGCGTAAAGAACATAAAGGAATGAGGATATTTTTGCACTGTTTCCTTACTACGACTATTTCACTCTTCGCATATAATGAACATCTCCACTGATATTACACCATCACAGAGAGCCAAAAGTATGCCTATTTGCACACAATCCGCACTTGCAATATTACACATGAAGACATTCTGGATTCAAATAGCCCTCCAATAACACACAGAACCAAAAGCACACTCCTACACTTCGTAAAGATGACTTTTTTCTAGATGGTACAGAATGTACAGTGACATATGGGTATAAGCTTATTTAAGTTACCCTGAAATAGAAACTCATTAAAAAAAAACTGTTTTAGAGATCTTTTTGTCCCATTTTCACCCCGTTTTCCTCATTGAAAACACATAAATTTGCTGTACCCTTGCAGAGTTCATGGTATATTAATATTCTACATAAAAGGCTCTATTTCTGTTTCCTACTAAAGCAAGATTTTCCATCACCACACATAGCATCTTATCACACATCTCAAAAACTGTTTTTTAGGCCGTGGGCAAGTTCCATTACTAACACTTTGTGGAATACTGAATAAATGAGGCCAGGAAGACATAGTGAAGGGCTCTAGATTACCAGAATAAATGTCTCCTATGTTAGATACTGATAGGAAAATCAGGTAAAATAACTAGAGCTCGTAGTTGCCTAGTGGCAAACTAAGTATAATGTACTCCTTAATCTGTAGCTTCAAAGCTTGAAAATGAAATTCAGTTTTCAAGAAAATGGGCCATTGCTGATTAGTGTGCTCTTCCAGACTCTCTGCGTAGGATCCAGTTAGCGAGAGCTTCACTAAAAAAGCACACACCTCCCTTGGTGCACCCATGAAAAGGAAGGGGCTCAGGCTCTCTAGCAGTCCCAGAACTCACTCCCTGTTCACTACTCCAACTATCTGCTGCCCCTCCATCAACACACAGCCTTGATTATCAGTATAAAAGACTCTCACCTAGGAGACAAGAATTTGGAGCAAAAAAGTCAGTGTTTTGAAAAAATTCGGTTACTTTTCACCTCTAAACAACCAGAATATTGGAACGCAAGTCTTATGATAAGCCGCTGAGGGAACTGGGATTCTTCAGTCTGGAGGAGGCGCCGGGCAGACTCTCTTATCGCACTCTAACAACAACCTGAAAGGAGACTGGAGCGAGGTGGGGTTCAGCCTCTTTCCTCAGGTAAGAGTGATAGGATGAGAAGTAACGGCCTTAAGTTGTGCCGGGGTGGTTCAGGCCGGTTATTAGGAAAAATTTCTTCTCAGAAAGAGTGGTGCTACATTGGCACAGGCTGCCAAGGGGGGTGGTGGAGTCACTGTCCCTGGGGGCGTGACGGATTGATGGTTGGAGTAGGTGATCTTAGTGGTCTTTTCCAACCTTAATGATTCTGTGATTTTCTAGACACTCAAAAGAAAACATATATGCACGCGTTGATTCAAAATCTAACTCAGGGTCTCCAGAAACTCTGGCATGAATAGCGTTATTATTACGGCACCCGATGTGCTGTTATCCTGTTGTTACACCTCCACAGGTGCACCACAGAGGCAAGCTGGGCTCCTAAAAGCAGGCATACCATTCACAGCTCATGGAGCTGAAGCGTGAAAGCAACTAAACAAAGCATGTATTTTCAACATCACCGCGGTAATAAGCAAAGCACCCCGCAGGAAATCCAGTCCCGTTCCCACTCCACACTCTGGTTTAAGGCGAACACAGGCAGCAGAGCACCCAGCTGTGGGACGGGACGTCGTCGCTACGCGGCTCACGGCTGCTGTACCTCAATGCCACCCTAGCACTGAGCCATCGTGAGGGATACGGAAAATCCTGAAGCTTTGCTGGGCAGAACACGCCCTGATGAGGGGCAGAGGCGACACGGGAACGGGGAAAGGAAGAGGGATAAAGAAGCCTCTACATAGCAGAGGGCTGCTTCGGCCAAGAGCCTAAGCGAGGACACGGCGGCGCGGTGGGGAGGCGAGGGTAGGGAGGGGGCATGGCTCGCCCTTGCCCTCCAGCCCCCGCCCACTCACCTGCTTGCCCAGGAACCTGCTCAGCTCCGCGCCGCTCTTCTCGTTCCTGCGCGCCACCAGCTGCAGCGGCTCCACCAGATGAAGCCGCAGGTCGGCCATGCTAGGGCCGGCGGGGCTGCAGAGGCGGAACGCCCGACCTCCGGCCACCGCCGCGCGACACGTGGGGCACGCGAGGGACGCGCACCTCGCTCCCAACTTCCGCTTCCGGTGCCGTCATCAGGCAGTGACGCCGCGGGCCAGCCCCGCGCGCGCGCTAAACTACAGCTCCCAGCATGCAGCTCTCCGCTGGGCGGGGAGCTGCCGGGAGAACGGGCGCCCGCTACATGCTGGGATACGTAGTCGCCCAACTGTCGTACTGCTCCGGCAGGGAGCTGCGGGATCCGAGTCGAAGCTCCCGTGCGTGGGGCTTCGCTGATTGTGCTGCACTGTTCGCTGAGGCAGCTGTCCCCTCAGTCACAGGAGGCCCTGCGATGGGACCTGTAGGAGGCAGAGCCATGAGCTGCCCTCAGGCCTTTCAGAGCTGGGGCAGCGCAGCCCATGGCACCACCGCGAGCCTCAGCGCTGGCTGACAGAAGGGACCGAGTCCCGAATGCAGCTCAGCACCGCAGCACCACACCCAAAGCCCGGCACCATCTGAAGCGGGGGCGGGACCGGGCCGGGGCGCGCAGCAGCGCGGGGGGGCGGGGCTTCGGCACAGGAGGCGGGGCGCGGCCGCCTCGCTCTCCTCACTTTGGCGCCAACTGCTCAGGTTGGGGGCTTGGGTTTGTGGACGTCGCGGCTGCGGACGTGCGCTGCGTCCGCTGCCATTGGCTGCCTCCTCTGGAGGCTCCGCCCCCTCGGCGCCCGGCCTGCAGGACCAGCGGCGGTAGCGGCGGTAGCGGCGGCCTGTGGGGCGTCGCGAGTTGGGGCTGACCGGTTGGTGCGGGCTTTTTTTCCCTCTCTTCCTTTCCTATTTTCTCTCCCTCCCCTCAGTGCTGTGGGGTATCGCTCTCTTCCTTCACGTTCAGCCTGATTTCGGCCGGCTGGGGCTTCCCTGCCGCTTCCTAGCGCAGCCCGCCAGAGGGTTGCTGCTCCCGGAGGCCCTCCCCGCCCCGAGCGCTGTGTGCGTCCCGTGACGGGGCGCGGGCGGGCGGGCGGGAGACGGCGGTGGGGCGAAGCGAGGCCGAAGGGCTGTGGCTGCTCCCGGCGGCAGGGCCGGGGCCTGCCCTGCTGGGCCGCGCTGCTGCCATGGGATGCCCACGCCTTGTGAGTGTGCTTCGGAGCTCAGGTGGAAGGCACGGAGCTGCCCCTTGGTTTGGTCTGTGCGTGTTGGGCAGCAGGAGAGAAATCCGAGTTATGCAGTGGTATGACTGGCTGGGGAAGGAATACGGTCAGACCTGTTAGCAGGACGTGGGGCTCATCCGCATGACGAAGTTTCTTTGTAGGATGTTTATTCAGTATATGAGAACGAAAATACTGCTGAAGGCTTTACCCTGCAAGTCAGAATGGTTCTTTATGGGATGGGTAACTTCTTGTTTTCACTCCTGATCAAATTCTAAGTGTGTTACCTTGATGTTAGAGTTTTGACAGTTTGTTTTTGTCTTTTGTTAAAGATGCAAATGTTGATTTGTAAATGTTGTTCTTCTATATGCTTCTGTTTAGCAATGATGTTCTTAAATTATTGGTTATTCAGTTGTCTTTCCTCTTTTTCTTTGTAGATGGGGAAGCCGTAGGGAGTTTGTATCATGGCAGCAGATGAGGATGGACTGGGACTGTTTGATACGCGCTGTGCTGGTAAGATGAGTTTGCACCATGTTCTGTTTGGCAGTGAAATAACACAAGGAGTATTACAAAAATACATAGGTCTGAAAGGTACTTGATAAAAATAAAATAGAAATTATAAAAGTTAGGACAAATGCTGGTAAGCTGTAGTTATATGGCATGAAACAGTCTCTGTATGAGCCACATCACATCAGTAACATTGCATTTGCCACCCTAACTTTTGCATTTGGATTTTGGATTTCTAATATGTTGTGAGAGGGTGTCTGCAGCAGGCCTCTCACCTTTGCTTTATAGCATGTGATTTAACCTTCATCATGTCTCACTGTATTTGGGCAAGTTGAGAGGTTTGATCCTCTGTTTTTTGTTCTTACAGACAAATGGCTAAACTTCAGATCTAGTACAAACAGTCAGGGTGCTCCAACATTGCATCCAGCTCAGCAGTTTGTTGATCTGACACAGTTCTGAGATTCCCAGCCTCAGAAGATTGGTGGATATTGATATTTTTCTTAAAAGTAATAATATTTGTCGCTGAACTGGAAAGATTCACATGTAGTAGATGAGAGTAATAAAGAGACACTGGAAAAAGAGATGAGGAGAGTCTGGAGAAATCTAGATTGAAACAATTTTGCAGAACTAGTTAGTATGTGAATAGATGACAAAATTAAAATCTGAATTATGACACAAGCTGTTAAAATGCTTCCTGTTACTTGGTGAGAAGTATTTCTTTTAACAGTAGCGGTTTTATGATTCTAAATCTTTTTTTCTGAGCTGTATAACTTCTGGATTCAGTGTATTCCAGAAAATTGTTTCCAATTCAGACCAAGTTGGTTTTGCCAGTTGTTAATTTTAAATTGTACTTAAAGCCATAGAATTTGCTTCATGGACGGTTCTTGTTTTAGGAATTGATCACAGAACCTTATTTGCTCCCGGATGACTAAAGACTGTTTCTCCATAGAAACTACTACTATTCTGTAGTGCCCTAGGATCATGGCTATGTGTAGAAAGTTAGAAGTTGGAGTTTATAGGAGGTTTACCTTGTTGCTGTTTTTTTTCTTCTTACTTTAGCTGAAGCATCCCCCTTTAAGGAAGGTGATGAGAGCTCAGTGGATATTTATGATGGTTTGGACAATGGCGTGGCAGCTCCTGGTAGGTTGAATGAATCTTGTTAATTGGGTTGAAGTATTACAGTCTGTTGCTTTTTAGACTTGTTTCAAGCATGACAACATTTAGCTTTAAATTTACATTTAGCTGGGCTGACATGTGCTTCAAGTGACCTACTTACTTAAATTCAAGGCATACACATTTTACACTGTGTAAATACAGTTGAGAATTCTTAAGTATTTTACCTAAATGATTATAGTATAGTTTTCATGTGATGCTGGTTATTTTACGAGACTCATGTGTATGAAAGGGTGCAGAGAAACTTTAGCTCTTCTGTCTATGCCTCGCTATTAGACATTTTACCTTGGAAAACACACCTTCCTTTTGTGTTTCTTAAATAGCTTCAGGACCAGAACCAACAGTCACTGATCACTAAATCACCAATGAGAGCTCCAAAACGTAGTTTGTGTGATACAATGCATTCAGTAGGTCCTTTTAATCTTTAATGTTCAGAGTAATTTCACATGCTAATATAAGTTATTTTCCTCTTTTAGCTTCTTTTAAGGTAAGAAAGAAACAAAATTTCAGTATGTTTCTTTTTTTTTTTGGATTTTTATAGGGCAGTTTAATGAAATGCGGTTTCAAGTATTTAGACAAGTGCTTCTCTGTTGTCCTTACATCTGTGAATGCACTGAATGTTTATGGAAGGACTGTACTGGATCCTATAGATGTAAAACATTCATACATCTTTTTCTCTCTTTCCATTTTGTATTTGTTACCACACTGAGGTGTGGGTATTCTCTTAGGTCCTATTTCAGATACTGAGGTACCTTGTTGTAGAAATGATCCAAGTAGTAGTAAGGTAACACAATGCAGACATGTCATACATCACCAACGATTTGACATAGTCTAGATCTGAAGGATCTTCTTTTAATTTAAAAGGAAGATTGGTGAGATCTTTGTTACCTGCAAGTAAGGTGTTATTCATCCGTCCTCTTGTATTGTGCTAGTACTCTTTGTGTTACAGTGTTGTCCAAAGGATTGAAACAGTTTTGGTAGCTGACTTCATTTGTTTGATTGTAAATTAATCTGTATTTCAGAGGTGTCGTAAATCAGGTCCTGTCAGTAATGTGTGTTTGGTAAACAGAGCACACAGGCTGAATGAAGAAAGAGCGCTGTTAGCTAAATAATTTGGGTGTGTTTTTTGTTTTTCTATTTATTTCTTTGGAACTAAAGCAAGGGAGTTCATCTCTGTGAGGGAGTATAAAACATTACAGAACGTTTTCACTTTTGCATTCAACAAGAGAAGCATGGTATTCAACTTCATACCAACTCTATAACAGCTCGTTTCCTCTTCCCATCTCATTCTGATCAACTGACTTGTGTTTCTGAATGCGTATTTTGAGTATTCTTTTTATTGTTAACTAATTTTCAGCTGCAAATATTCAAAAGTCAAGTCTGGCCAAAAGCTGAATGAATTGTGGCATATACATATTTATTCTAGCTTTCTACAAGCTAGTGGCACTGGAATTCTGGAACCTTAGATCACTGCTTAGAACTGTTGCTTTGTAAATCAGAAGGCTTTATTGCGAGTTAGCCCTCCTTTGACTTCAAACAACTTAGTCACAAAATGCGCCCACCCTTGTTATTAGGGGTTCTCTAAATCTATAATTTTTCTAAAACAATGTTTTTAAGTTGAACTTTAGATTTCTTTGTTATCTGTTATATTGATGTAAATTGGATCATGTATTTCCAATAAAAACTAATACAAATGTTGAAGTCCAAAGTGGGGATTTCTTCAGATAAGGTCGTATTCTTCACTGTGATACAATGCAATCTACATAGAAATTGTTTTGTTCCTTTATGTGATGCATTTTTCTTTCTACAGACAACTCTGCTCCAAATTCAACGCCAGCTGGTAACAGCTTAAACTTATTTGATGAGATATTAATTGAAGAAGGAACTGCAAAGGAAGCATCTTACAATGAGGTGTGAATTAATGTAACAAAAGTAATTTGTTTTTTTTTAGTCTTGCAAGAAATGTTTGCCAGTGTGCTCACGTTATTGGGAAGGAAGGAAAATCACTTTTAAATAAAGGAATAAAATCGTGTTTGTTTATAAGCTTTTAGTCAACAAGTTTATCAGAATCAGTAAATCTTTCACTCTAGCTATGGCATAGGCTGTTCTCATTTAACATCCTTTTGCATGCAGTTGTATCAGTACAGGAAATATTTCTTTCTAGTTTAGTACCTGTTCAGCTCTCTGTACAAGGATGGTCTTGACATTTCTTGTAAAAAGTTTTACCGAGCTAGTGCAGATAGGGCATGAATTGATCTCATATGTCTGTGAGACTAAAGACAACTATACAATAGATAAGTGCTTATAGCAAATCAGGAGAAGAATTACTCATGTAACATCACATATCCAAGTTTATAAGATGCAGCCTAAATATAACCCCAAGATTCAGAGTAAAGACATCCACAGATAAAATACACTGGAGAAGAAGCAGGAACAAAACATCCGGTAGTCTGCTAAATGATGAAAATGTCAATTCGTAAGTTTGAAACCAATTCACTGTCAAAAACAACAAATAAGGAAGTAGGCATCTAATTTTAAAGAAAAGCTCATACCACATGTGTATTTAATTCTGTGATCTCAACAAGAGCAGGTCTTTTGCAGTCTATTTCTTTCAGTCTAAGTTTGGTTTTAGTTAACTTTCTATCATGATTATGACTTTCCTTAACTATTTTGTATTGTGTGAAATCTGATAAAGTTTCTATCTGTAAGGCTTTTGAGAACTGCTTGCTTTACACAATCTTGTCTTTACTTTCACAATTGTATGGCTTCCTGTTACAGTCTGGCATGTGACAGTTGGGCAAGCCCACATAGGTTTCCTCTTACGTGAGCGTCAGTGACGTTTTATTGACTTTTATGCTTGTTGGAGTGTATTGAAGCTTTTTGTTTTATTATTGGCATTAGAGTTGTAGTTTTGGAAAATAAAAATTATGATATTAACAAACTAATAATCTAGAAGAATAACTTTTTGTGTAATTTAAATCCACTTCTTGGATTCTTCTCATTGGCAGTTGCAGGCAGAGTATGGAAAATGTCAACAGCAAATTAAAGAGCTGATGAAGAAATTGAAGGAAATACAGGCACAGGTACTGTAGATCAAAGGGCAGCATTGTCAAGATTTATGTAAAACAAACTGAAAGTAGTGTTGAGAGAGTTAATTTTGTATTCTTTCCATAATTAATCAATTAAATGGGTGATTTGTAATGCACATCTGTAAACTCTAAGGCAGCGATTAGGACAAAATCAACAGGCAATTTCGCTTGTTTTACAGTGATTTGTACTGTAACATCTGAATTGCTTAAAAAGCTGTCTTCTATCTCTGATTAAAAAATAAACATCAAATGAATACTTAAAAAAAATAAAGTTCTTTGGTTAATTAAAATCTACCTGTAATGCAGTAGGGAGGTTGCAAAGTACCCAAGCTGTCAGAACTGGAAGAAGATAGCTGTGCTGAGAAGTGCCATTTTGATAAGGCTGAACTGCTTTCACATTGAGCTCTAGTATCTGTGCTGTGCCATCCCGTATAATTAGATTATCTTGGGCAATTCTGCATCTTGCTCTGCTGTGTGTTACAGATAAGTGTAAAAGATTGTAAGCTTTAAATGGTAAGCAGTTTCTGCTCTGTGACACTTCTGAATTGTTTTCTGCAAAATTTGTCTGTTCTTCTGAGCAGGCTTTGCTGAGAACAGTTATTAAAGGAGACTGTCTCTAGAACTGTCAAATAGGATTCTAGAACGTTCCATCTAAAAATGCTGGAATGATAGGGTGCTCAAAATTGTATTAGATAGAAGATATCTTTCTCTGAAAGAGCTTAATGCCACATTCGATGTGGTGACTGGGGAAGCAACAAGCAGAGTGAAAGAATGAAGCAAAAAGGGGGATTGTAGTCTTTTAGCTCTGTGGTTTCTTATTTGCTTGTTTGGGGTTTTTTCTTTTTTTTTTTGCACATTCCAGTTTTAATAAGTTGTATGCTTACAACATTGCAAGTAATTACCAAGCACAAAAACAGAAATGTGAGTGATGTTTTGTTGTTGTTACAGTTTCTTAAGAATTAAAAATATAATAATAACAGCACCCTTAACAACACCAATCTCAGCAATTCTGACTTCTCCAAAACATTTTTTTCATGTGTTCTGCTCTCAGCTTACACGTAAGATAGGACTTTTTTTTTTGTTTTTAAACAATTGTCTTGTGGTATGCTTTGTTACGTATTTGGTTTCCCAGGCTAATTCTCATTTTCTCTCTTTCTCCCTTTTCCTTTCGCTATTTAAAAACAGAATATCATTCTACAGAATGAAAACCAAGCTCTTAAAAAAAATATTTCAGCACTTATCAAAACAGCGAGAGTGGAAATTAACCGTAAGGATGAAGAAATCAGTAATCTCCATCAAAGGTACAGCTAGACAGTGGAACTTTAAGCGTGTATTTTTGTCTGATCTTGCTTATGTACTTGTTACAAACCTTTTATGTATTTTAAATGAAGTAATTACGAAGTAAATAAATGGGTAGTTTTGTACTATTATAGTCTGAGGAAATAAGTTTTTTTGTTTGGTTTTTTTTTTTGCTGGTTGAACTCTTTGGTTTGTAATTTAGAGAACAAAATACAAAGGGTGGCCACCTTTCTTTTTTGTTTTGTTTAGTCACCCATTTCAGTTGGGTTTTCTAACCACCTAGCGTGTTTCAATGCAGATGTTTTGTATGTTTCAGCCTTGAAACTGCTGTATTTTACAGACACAGACAGATGAATTCCATGAAATATTTGAAGTAGTAAATGAACATAAATAAGGAGACTGTATGTTTTCATGGCAAGATGTGAAAATATTCTCTCCAATGGTGAAAGATAGTACTTAGAAGGTTTTTGGTAATTTCTACTGGACTTAACACAAGAAAGATTTTCGAATATTTAAGTATGGATGGGAGAGTAGCTGAGCGTAAGATTTTCTTGGATTGCTTGAACCAAAGTAGTGGTCCAAGGTTCAGGACTCCTGTCTTATGGTAGGTTGACCTGCTTGTCAGTTATGCAGTGTCAGCAACATCATTCATCTGTTGTGTTTCAGTTTGACCTTTGGATTTTTCTCGAACCAAAAGGTGTCGTAAAGAAGTTGGATCATTTGACATTACTTGCTAGAGACTATATGCTTATCAACTATGCAGTGTTTTCTAAATCAAGAAAATTATGAGAAATTATCAGATTGAGATCAAGAGGTTTTAACATGTAATTCATTCAGTTACTGGCTTTGATACAGTAGATCACTTTCGCACCTTTGAGTGTAGTATTCTGTGTTCTAAATTTTTTTAAAATATATTCTTGTTTTGAGTATTCATCTTCACCAAAGTGCTTTCAAATTCTATTGCAATATCTTCTGACAGTGACGAAAATTGATAAATATTTGTTCTAGCTATTTTAGAGGCATCCATTATGGAAAATCATGAGAAAGTGGCACTCTAAGGTCTTAGAAATACGCCTCGCCTGCTATATGATCTATAATAAATTATTTCATCTTAAGCTTCAGTCTGTGAAGACTGCTTTGAGGGAAATGATTAGTGGTTATTTCAAAAAAATGCTTGGATGCTTACACTTGCCACACATGAATCCAGATGTAATGGCAAAATCTTGTCAGTATATTTTAAAATTAAACAGAAATGTAGGAATGGGTTTTGGATTACAACTGCAGTACTCTCTGAAGCTCAGTTCTCGTCACACAATTGCATATTCTTGGAACATAGCCATGTTGCAGAAAACTGGTTGTTACGTATTTAAATTTACTGTTTTGTTCCATGAGCAGTGTGCAGTTTCAAAAAGCAAAGCCAATCTTGTTTTGTTTTGGGGGTGAAGAACTGATTCCTTACAAATGGACACTGGAATCAACATATAATTTCATGCCAAAGCAGAATGCCTGTGTGTAGTAACTACTTCATCCTTAACTAAAAACAGAAGCCATATATTTGGAGGTTGCTGCTATCATTTTTTGTTATGACTTCTTTACTTCCACACGGATTAGACACAATCATTATTATGAGATAGTGGAGGGTATTAAAGAAGATTGGCATTGTCTTTAATTATATAATTGTGATGAAGTGCTTTGCTGAATATGACAGAAATGTGTCTTTTTTTTGGTGGCGAGGTAGCTTTCATTATTATATATACAGACCGCACGTGCCTTTTTCTATTTCACTTTTTAATTTCTTTTCTTTTTGTTATGATGACCTTGGAGCAGTAGCACCTGGCCTTGATGAGGCTCAATTATTGTAATTTATTAGTTTTCTGCAGCTTGCATGAAGTTCCAACTTCAGAAACTTGTGCTTACTCCGCTCAATAAGCAAACAAGTCACATACCTATTGTTTTGGCTGTCATTTTATGAAGCAGTAAACTGTTGAATTGCGCTTTTTTTATCATGGATATTGCGAACAGTGCGTATGTGTATTTTAAAAAAAACAAATTCCTAACAGAAGGCTTTCTTGCTGGACAATGAAATACTAGTTTAAATTACTGAAGCATTACAAATATAGTATTTTTCCACAGGTCTTGCTTTTTCTTTACATTAATTTAGTTTGGAAAATACGTATGCAAAATATATTATTTTACTGTGTGCTGGGGATAAAGTAGAAGTTTAATAACCTCATATGTTTTCTTCAACTTGAAGCTGGAAGAAAGGTTGACAAGTTTGTAGAAAGAGATGGATTCATTATAATTTGACTTTAGTTATTTTTAAATAAATTTAAAAACTAACATGAAGATTTCTTTTCTCTGTATACATAGGCTTTCAGAATTTCCCAGTCGTCGAAGTAGCTTCACCAGGGCAAATCCTCCTGGATCAACTAATGGAAGGTGCTCTGAGATGTGTAAGACAAAAGATTACAAATTCAAATCTTCTGACTTAGGTGACAGTATAAAGACGGATCATAGAATGAAAAATGACTGTTCAAAGGATACGTACCACGGTTATTCATCTCACAGAGTGGAGAATGGGAAGTCTAGCTCTGATAGAAGAAACACTCCATATGTACTAAGATACCCTCCTGAAGAGCTCTGCAGTGATGGTACTCATATATGTCCACCAAACCATGACCATAGTTCTAACAAGGATAACAGAAAGGAAAAAAACGAAACAAAAATTGATGAACAGTACAGTAGGGGAAATGTCAACAAATACAAAAGGGAAGTACATCAAAGTACTGGTAGCAGTGGTAGTTGTAACAATGCCGATAGCGAAGAAGGGAATTTGGATCCTCATCAGAAGCTGAAAGCCCACTCAGAAAAGACTAGTAAAAATGAGTTGCAGCAAAAAAATCAGAGCATAAAAGTCAAATGCAGCCCATCCGCAGAAAGAAAAGTAGAAAAGAGCGTTTCTTCCTGGGATAAACAAATTACTGGTAAAGACAGATGTCAAGCAAGAGGAGAATTGTATGCAGGTGAGAGATCACTGAATGTAAAGAAAGACATTAAAATGCATGATAAAGATGAAAAAAACTCTAGCCAAAAAATTAAACAAAATGAAAAACTACAGGAGCAATCAAGGAGGTCTGGTAGAGGGAACAGTCCGTACTCAAAGAATGAGCATTCAAAGACTCCTCATGAGTCACGTAAATGCCGTGTGGAAGAGTCCAGAACAGGAAGAGACATAGATTGCAAGAGAGACAGAGGAGCAAATGATCATAGTTCTCGAGAAGGAAGATCTTCGCCTTCTAATTCCAGCAGCAGAGAGTATAAATATGCACGCTTTAAGGAAAACAGTAGTAGATATGAGTGGGAAACAGCACATTCCAAATCAGAGAAGCACAGAACTGAAGAAAAAAGGAAAAGAGAAAGGGAAAATCAGGATGAAAATAGACATTCTAGAAGTGAAAGAAAAGTTACAAAAGAAGTTTCTCACCAACCTGCAAAAAAATCTAAGAGAGATACAGATATAAAAAGTGAGAGAAACAAGTCCTATAAATCAGAAGAAACACCCAGAGTTACAGATAGTTTAAAAGACCATAAATTTCCCCGAACTAAAAATCACTCTGTGATGAAGAGCAAAGACTTGAAACTCAGCTTTATGGAAAAGCTGAATTTAACTCTTTCTCCTGCAAAAAAGCAATGTCTTTTGCCGGCTGATGGACTTAAAGCACCTTCCCAAATGGCTACAGATGAGGGAACTACAGAGCTTACTCTGCATGCAGATATAGTAGATTCTGCCTACCTTGTTAATTGTGGTGCTGCAGGGCAAATGGATTTAACACTACAAGTTCCAGATACTGCAACTAAAATCAGTGTGGAACCAACACTTCCTGTTTCTGTCAATTCTGAAAATGAAGCCTTGAGAGTAACAGCAGCAGATCCAGCACAGTCTGAAGCACTGTCAGCAGTGACAACCTGTGAAGTGAGCTCAGAAACCTTTCAAGAGCCAATAGTGAACCACGTACAATCCCAAGCCTTGCCGGGAGCAGCAAAGGTACTGATTCCTGATGAGATGCCAGCTGAAACTTTGTCATCATCAGCAGCAGAGGCTTGTGATCTAGTTGAATTAGAAGCCTCAGCAGTGTCTGTGACAGATCTGAATCACCCCGAAGCTTCCTCTCAGGAGGTGGCAGGAAGTGTGGCACAGTATGAAAACTTGCCTATGACGGTATGCTTGATGCACAGTGATAACGTGCCAGCAGCAGAAATGGGACAATCTAAACTGGACAGTGAAGGTATGGGAACCCTTCCTGAGTCAGCAGTGGAGAAGGAAGAGGAAGATGAAATATGGCTAGCTGCTGACACAAAGAACTCTTCAGTCCACCAGGACTCTCAAAACCTTGTCTTATGTAATCTGGAAGCCAAAAGTTCTGGTGACTTGGAATCGTGTGATGCTGCAGATGATACTAATGAAACAAAACGAGAGACTTCGGTGGAAGTAGTGAAGAATGGTGATCATTTGACTGTAGAAAACCTTGAGCCTCCTGTTGAGGAAAAAGCGGTCTGTGAAATTAGTATGAATGCGTCTCAGTCACCTGACAGAACTGTATTAAATAGTACAGATGTACCATTAGTTGACCAGAATGCTTGTGATGTGGAGCCGGACTTAACTGATATTGGAACAACTGCATCTTCATCTATAAGCAGTGAAATGTGTCCTAGAACTAAAGAGAGAGAACCTAACCCAGTACCTGTTGATGATGACAGTTCAATACTGAGCATTGATCTCAATCACTTGAGGCATATTCCAAAGGCTATCAGCCCACTGAACAGTCCAATACGCCCTTTGGCAAAAGCACTTAAGATGGAAAGTCCCTGCAAAGGTCCTGTGAAGAGTTATAACAAAGGTATTCATACGTTCCAATTTGTTTTAGAAATAGAGACTTAGAAGATGCATTCATGGGAAGCAGAAATTACTTTCTTTTAACTGCTTTCTCAAAAATACAAATTATTTCTTCTTTAGCTGTGCGAGTCACAACAGTCCTTTTGTTTATCACAGAACTGTTCGATGCTAAAGTCAAGAAGATTGTAGCTGATTGAACTGCAGTGCGAGCAAAATTGGAGTTAGTCACTGCTTAAAACTAAATAATTGAGTTTATATGCAAATGTCTAAACTCTGTGTGTGTGTGTATGTGTATATATATATATATATGTATGTCTCTTACCTGTTGTTACTTCTGACTATGCATATTAGATCTTTCTGGAATTTAATTGGAGTTAGTCACTGCTTAAAACTAAATAATTGAGTTTATATGCAAATGTCTAAACTGTGTGTGTGTGTGTATGTGTGTATATATATATATATATATATATATATGTCTCTTACCTGTTGTTACTTCTGACTATGCATATTAGATCTTTCTGGAATTTTAGAGGCAGGAGTTAGTTAGGATCATATTTTTCCATGCATTTATTTCTCTGAACACTGAAGAGGGTACCTAAGACTCTCAGTTTTTAGGAATGTCAGCCAAGAAAAATCTCTATTTGGATAAATTTCACTGTGAATTTTTAGATGTGTTTTACCGTTGTGAGTCAGTGGAAAAAAAAAAAATAGAACATGTCGTAGAACACTAGAATATACCAATAATCAAAAGCTGACTTCTAAACAGGATGTTAAGGAGATAAAATATGGTGACAGCACTCAAAGGAAGAGAAAATAGGCAACCCAAAGTTTAAATATTTTCTTTGGCTAATTTTTAAAACTTCCTGTAATGTCCTGCTGCAACTAATAGTTTTTCTTGGAAGTTTTGACTTCTTTCTAGAAGAGGAATGGGAGAGTAGCAGGAAGTTCTTTTTCGTGTGTTTCAAGTCATAGTGTTTGTTTGGATTGGAGTTTGTTTTGCATATCTTAGTGTGGTTTACTCTCAGATTCTGTCTCTTGTATTTGAGAAAGCTGCTCTTTCACATATGAATTCCTTTAGTGGTCTACATTTTGTTACTACAGTGGTTTATATTCTTTGAACTGCCTGGGGGTACATGGGGGCAAAGTAGATTAACGTGAAATAAGTGTTCTTCTCTGGTTTAACTATAAGAATCATTCCTGTCCAGAGCTTACAGCCATATTACAAAGCAGTGACTTTCATCTCTGCAGTTAAATCCCTAGTTGTCTTTGTGATCTAACTAGTGACACACTTGTCAGATGTTTTACATGTGTTAAATTGATGGGAGGTCATGGCTTCTCTTGGCCTTGAAATTCAATACTCCCATCTCTACTGTTCAGCAGGACATACATTAATACTGTATTTTGACTGCTTTCGTTTTGTACTTCTAGTTTGTCAAAATACAAACTTGATTAGTTTGAGAACACATTGATCCATGTAAAACTGAAATGGAAGCAGTAAAGAAATACTGTTTTCCAACTGTGGAGTCTGTGTAAACATTTTCAAATACTGCTTGAAAACGTTAATTTAAAGTTTATTTTATAATGAGACGGAGTTCAGATACAGTCATATACCAGATGAAAAGTTTGTTAGAGGTCATTAAGCAGTCTAATCTATGTGAAATTGAACATAAGAGTTTTATTAACTGGTGTCCAGCAAGCCTGTAATTAACTGCGAATCTCATTAATCAATACATACACATTTGAGTGGATTTTTTTATACACTGGAAATTAGCTTGCTTTGTAGCTAATTGTAATTACTTATTTTCCTTTACTAAGTAGCCTTTGTTTTGAATTTTAAATAATTATTAAATTATTGAATCTCTAAAAAATATAAAGCATTTAATGAACTTATTTGTGAGAGAGCCTTTCCTTCCACATACTTTTATATGGTTATTATATGGTTATTATATATGGTTATAGTTATGGTTATTAGTTGGTTATATGTATGGTTATACATACGTATATGTATGGTTATACATACGTTTATGTATGGTTATAGTATGGTTATTATATGGTTATTATTATATATGGTTATAGTTATTATTATATATTTTTATCATTCAGGAACCCAAAATTGAGGTTTTTCTCAACATCTCTTTAAAAAAAAAAAAAAATCAAACCAGCTTTTTATCCCATTGTGTTTCTTTATGGTCCTGGTAATCTTAAATGCATCAATAATTGAAATAGGAGTTTACCACATATATAGTGGCTAGTATAATGGGCCTCTCTTTGTTCAGTAGCTTAGTGTATTGACAGAATTGAAGAGTT
Source organism: Pavo muticus (assembly GCA_016647715.1). NCBI lineage: Eukaryota > Metazoa > Chordata > Aves > Galliformes > Phasianidae > Pavo > Pavo muticus. The sequence continues at coordinate 986,037 of JACDJE010000085.1, read as the reverse complement.
GAAGTAGCTCCTTCTTGTCTGTAGAGGAAAAGTTAGTTGAGTGCAGACATCAGTAGAGCATTTTTATTACTCCTTTTGTTTTCATAATAACATTATTAAAAGGAAATCAACTATTATGTGTAAATCTCAATCCATAATGATGTCAGAGTTAGAACGCAGCTTGTGCAGTGTTCAGAAAAGTTGTTAAAGTGAGTGGAAAAGTTCAAAGCTAATGGAAACTTGGAGATTTTTCTCTTTTCAATGGATATGTTTGTAGGAAAGATCATGCATCTTTGGTGAAATGTCAAGTCCTTACTGGCCCTTTGAAGCTCAGAAAAATCCCATTCTGCTTAATGAGAACTATCCAGACTTTCCATAGCTCAAACTTCCTGAATTGTCATCGGCAGTTTGAAACAATCCTGAACAGTCACTTTGCAGAATAGAATTCTCCATGTTTTTTCTAAAAATATCTGTTTATAATTATATTCTTTATGATGATTATCAAACTCTTTTCTTTTTATAGATTTAATTCCTGAAGGTACAGTTGTCATCTGTCCCTCAAAGAATTTGTCAAAGGAGGTAAATAAAGAAAATCAAAAGCCTCTTAGCCTGTCTGATGCGCACTTAGAGATCGAGTCCCAACTGAGTATCTCTTCAGATGAAATAGAAGAAGGAGAAATCATAAGTAGTGATGAAGACGAGGAAAAATCTAAATCAGAAGGATGTTCTGAAAATCCAAAAAAGTCGAGACCAAAAACTTCTCCTGAAACACGGAATTTGACCAGCAGTCCACAAAATCAAAAGAACAAAACTATACATTGCAATGAGGATCATGGAAAATTTGTTTCTGTGAAAGTAAGTACGAAGAACAGAGAGAGACATAAAAATCAGACTTTCAGGTCTTCAAAGGAAATGAAGAAGAATAAAACTGTGAGCATTACTTGTCTTGAAAAAATAGTTCAAGTTATAGTTGAACCTGCAAATGTACAAGAAATCATGCAAATGCTCAGAGCTATACGAAAACAGATGAGGAAAAATTATATGAAATTCAAGGTACACTTCCCAGTTCAGCATTTTCACAGAATTATTGAATCTGCTATCATAAATTTTACATCTTTAATAAAGCACCTGAACTTTTCCAAAATGTCTACATCAGGTGAGACATTAAAATTGAATATATGTGATACTATAGAGTCCAAACTCAAGCAAGTTAAAAAAAATGCGATAGTGGACCGTCTTTTTGAACAACAAGTATTAGATATGAAAAAACGGTTATGGAAATTTGTAGATGAACAGCTTGACTACTTATTTGAGAAGGTGAAGAGAATTATAGTAAAACAATGTGATGTGATAAAGCTGGGAAATGAAAGTGAGGAAGGGAAGCTTGAAAAAACAGGAAAACAAAACCACAAAATCAGTCATAAAAATGATGTGCAGAGATCTAGCAAAAAGTCTCTGAAAGTCAGATCTCAAAAACCTCAAGAATATATTCTTTCTAAGCACTCTTTGGATTATCAAAGACCTAAGTGTCACAATGAGAAAAATAAAACAGATGCCCCAAAAGCTGCCTTCACAAAATGTCTTAACTCCATTGATAACACAAGGAATTCCCAAACCAAAGTGCAGCCTGCTAAGGAGAATAATTTGCAATACACTATTGCTCCATTGAAGGGCGTAAAACATGAAAAAGAAGGATTCCAGCAATTCAGAGATGCTAACAAGTCTGATCTTAGTTATGACCTCCTCACAGAGCAACAAGCATCCACTCTTACGTTTAATCTTGTAAGTGATGCTCAAATGGGTGAAATTTTCAAAAGCTTGCTGCAAGGTTCTGATCTCTTGGAAAAAAGTGGTAGCCACATTGACAGACATGATTGGGAGTTCAGGACGCCAGAAAAACAGTTTTCAGATAATCATAAATGCAAAACTAATACTTCTGAATTAGTGCAAAGAATTGGTCCGAAGGAGGTTCATGTAGAATCTCGATCCGTGGAGGATATTAGCTGGGCTGTTGTTTCACCTATACGAGCTCCGTCTTTAACTTCTAGGCTTCATATGTCTGTTGATCCAGATGTACTAGATGAAAGCTGTATGTTTGAAGTTCCTACAAGCGCAACTTCGTGCAGAGAAGATGAATGCAGTTTACAAAAAAGTAAATCATTTGTTTCTTCTATCCTCCTTGAAGATTTGGCTGTTTCCTTAACTATTCCATCACCTTTGAAATCAGATGCTCACCTCAGCTTCCTAAAATCGGAGAATAATTCTAGCTCAACTCCTGAGTGTGTCCTTAGTGCGCATTACAGTGAGGATGCTCTTCTTGAAGGGGAAGATGCCACTGAACAAGACATTCATTTGGCTTTAGAATCTGATAATTCTAGCAGTAGATCAAGTTGTTCTTCATCATGGACGAGTCGTCCTGTTATTCCTGGTTTTCAGTGTCGCTCCAGCCTGCCAATGCAAGCAGTAATCATGGAGAAATCCAATGATCATTTCATTGTAAAGATTAGGCGTGCAGTGCCATCTATCACCCCAGCGTCTGATCAGGTGGCTTTAGTGAAGGAGGCACGGGCATCTTCAACCAAGAATGAAAAAGAAGAAATGAGAAATGGTGGAAAAGGAAGGGACAGGCAGAGCGCTATAGCAGCTACTTTGCAGGAAACTGCCAAACTGGGTCTGTTTAAGACGGATCAGTTACCTTATGTCAGCATTAGAAAAGAGCAGAGTCCTGCCTTACCTCATCCTCTGAAGGAGTCTCAAAGTAGTGCTGGAAAGGAAGAAACTCCCCTCTTGCTTGGGCCTCATAGAAAGCCTTCAAATGTGGATAGCTGTGACATTGAAAGCCCAAGTGAAGGCTCTGAGCAACCCCAGACACACAAATTGGAAGTATCTGAAAACATAGATGGAACAAGTGTTGGATCCCAAGCTTCTCTGCCTGTTGGTTGCAGTGTAGCATCAGACTTAACAGATGAAAGTGTTAAAAAAACTTCGTGTTTTGCAGTGGAATCTGCTGCAAATAAGAGGAGTCAGCAAGTTTCTACAGGAAACTCCGAAATCAGGGATAAAAAAGAATTGGAAGAGTGCTCTGATGCATTCATAGACTTAACAGAAGACCTTTCCAATGAGACCATAGCAGGTGAATGTAATCTTGAAGAGAAATCCACTTTAGATACTGGCGGAGGTTGCCAAATAAGCATAGATGACAAAACTAGTAAAAAACGGAAAAAGGAGACTGTTGAAGAGAATTCCAACTTAAAAAGACAACGGAAAGAAACTGAATCAGCGGATGAAGGCAGCAATGGAAGTGATGTAAAATCTGAAGGGATAAATTCAGGACAGAAACAATGTCACAGCAAGAATAATGTGCAGCAACAAAACAAAGACTCTTCTCCTTTGTCCTCGGGTGCATCATCACCTGGTCTGTATGCCAAAAACATCATTAAAAAAAAAGGAGAAGTAGTAGTTTCCTGGACAAGGTAATAATTTCTGATTTCATCTGTTCCTTTTTATTTGTTTTGTATTTTAATCTAGGTGATATACTGGAAAGTGGGGAAAAGAAGGATATTTAGGTGGTACAACATAGTACTACGTACGTACTTCATAGTAGTACAGGAGCTTCCTTCTGTCTGTGCCAAATGACTTTGTGAATATGATTTCTTCCCTTACAGTACCACTGAAAGGTACAAAAGTCTATTTTATTCTTTTTCTTAGGAGTTGTCCAGCAGAAAGCAAATTTCAGAAATGAGCTTATTTCCTGTAATTCTGTTAGCAGCCTTTGGAAGAGAACAGCTTTTCATTATTTTTTTGGGTAGGTTAACTCAGATTTGCCATAAAAAGTAACGCTTCCATACATCATAACTAATTCTTTCACTTACCTGTATTTTGGTGGCCTGGGTATTTTTTTATTTTTGTATTTGAAGCTTATATGTAAATGTAACAAGGCCTACTTTATTACACTGCAATTTTTGGTTCTCCTGCCCATTTCCTTGCCGATCCAAAAATTACACCCAACCTCTGCAAGGATGGAAGTCTTTGTTCCTACAAGGCCTGGAAGCATTGATAACTGGATAAAGGAGAAAGGGCAAAGATTTCCCTCCACTGAAGGCATGAAAGCAAACTGTTCTGCTTGGGAATCTGTACTCCTCCATCTGCAGAAATATACTAGTCGACTGTTCAGCCCACATATTGTTTGGAAACGCATGCTATATGTGCTACTTACCACCCAGTTAATAGCATGTGCGTGACAAATGAGGTGGCTGTGTAAGGTGGAGATATGTGCAAAGTTATTGTGTGGGAACATAAAATAGATCTTTGAGAAGCTGTTTAGCAGATTTTTATGTTCTTGCAACAGCTTCATAAGATCTGAGGCTCCTAAAACATTCAGGACATAGTTTTCTGAACTAAAGTTCAGATACAAGAGTTTTTATGTAGGATTTTTAAAAGAAATAACTCCTTCGGGGGAAAAAAAAAGGACTGTGAAAGCTATTGGGACTTTTTTTTTTTTTTTTTAACATGCAAAACAATGAAATAGGATAATATTGTTAGAAAATTTCCTTATGGGTATGACCAGGCTTTTTGTGTCTCAGTTTTTGTCCATCTTTGAACTATGCCTAAAAAAAAAAAAAAAAAGAAATATTTAAATAAAGAATTATTATGGTGGGTTTTTATTCTGTGGAATGAAGGAAATTAAATGTAGTTTGTTGAACTATTGTAATCAAAGATTCATTGTGCCTGTGATGTAGTGGTAGCGTCTGTATACATTTTACAAATATCTAAACAAATTAACAGGAGAAACAGCAATTCAGTGACACATTTGAGTAGTCTTCAGGTCCTTTTTCTCTCATTTGAACTGTAGATATGCTCTGAATGTATTTGTTATATTAGGCTACTTATGGAACTCAGATATCTCTCTATTTAATCTCTGAACTTCAGTGAGCCTTTGGTAAAAGTTGCTCCTTAGCCATGCAAACTGAGGAAAATCTGCCTCAAACTACCAGTCCCTTTGGAACTTAGGAGATGATTTCAATTGAAGTTTAAGTTTTTGCTTTCGAAGCATAAAAATATTTTTAATGATTTTGGTTTGGGGCTAACTCTCAGAGAGTGGTCAGGCACTGGAATGGCCTGCCCAGGGAGGTGGTGGAGTTGCCGTCCCTGGCAGTGTTCAAGAGGCGTCTGGATGAGGAGCTATGAGATATGGTTTAGTGGCTTGTGGTAGCAATGGTAAGGCGAGGACGGTTGGACCAGCTGATCTTGCAGGTCCTTTCCAACTTTGTGATTCTATGATTCTAACTCTTATAATAATCCTGCTGTTCCTCACAGGATAACATGATCTCGCTATTGCTTGTTTGTAGTGATTCTGTTATTATGTGTCAGAAGAGGGGAGAGTCCTCTTAACAGTTCATCGCTCCTATCTGAATTCATGTTTTGTAGTTTGGAAGTACTTGTATATACAGTAATACATACAATTATATTTTTATATTGGTATATGTACAATTCTACCTTAAAACTTCAAAAATCCATTTTTGCTATAGAAATGACGACCGAGAAATTTTACTGGAATGTCAGAGAAAAGGACCTTCAAGTAAAACCTTTGTTTCCTTAGCCACTAGGCTGAACAAAAGCCCAAATCAGGTAGGTAATAACCATTCTGATACTTGATAACAACTACAACAGTACTTTTATGATTGCCATTGAACTGAGACCTAGAGAGATCTTCTGCTAATGAAGAGGGTTATTTTTTAACTCAAGTCTTTTGTTGGGGAGTTCTTGAAAAAAGAATCTTAGATTCTCCCAGTGTTGCTTTTTAAAAATATATGTTAACAGAATATTATGATCCTGGGATTCATCTGTTTGATTGGTACCTTAAAACTACTGCAGTCAGTGCAAATTTCAAACGCAGTTGATTTGAAGTCTTTGTCCTTTCCCTATCAAACCTTCTCATTGGAATGAAGCCTGTTAAACTAATAGTGGGCTCTAGCTCTTCTTTGGTGAACCTGGAGGCAGTTTCATAATCAAAGGTGTAGGAAGATTTCCTTGGAGTACAAATCCAATTAACACAGTGGTGTTCTTAAAATTCTCCTCTTAAAATTTAATGGAAGCAAAAAAACACAAAATAGTCTTATTTTTTAAATGAACAAATGGAACTTACGGTGTCAGATCAGTCTGTGTTTGTATGGAAATCCAGGGCCTTAATAACATGCCTTTTTTGTTTTCCACTAGGTTTCAGAAAGATTCAAGCAGCTTATGAAGCTATTCAAGAAATCCAAGTGCAAGTAACTTACCACCATGCTGCTTTGTGGGTACGGGATTTAACTGTACCAGCAGTGATGGACTACAACCACTGTATTTGTGTGGTGTGTGTAGGAGGAGGTATCCAAATCAGCATACTAAGTCTGATACATCTGCTGCACTCTGAAATGTTTTGCCAGAGCAACAGAATAATACAGAGGAATCTGGCTGAGAAGGAATGTGCGTGTACAAATGGTGCAGTATCATTTCAAGGGAGTGACGACTTGTGTTGGTTATATGCATTCTATAAGTAAGGAGAAGAATGCAGTCAAGTGGAAATGGTGGCTCCTGCTTGTCTAGGCAGAAGTACTCTGTACGGTGATGTCAAACTGTGATTTTAAAACATAAAAGTTCTCTGGAGTCAAGTTAGATAATGCTGGAAAATGATGAACATTCTGTCTTGGTTATGTTGAAATGTGAAAACTGGTACTTTAAGAAGTCAGGCTTTTTTCTTTTAGGACAAGGCAAGGTAATGATTACAGTAATTCCAGAAGCTGCTTATCCAGTAATTGAATTCTGATGGGAAGAAATAGGTTGTTCTTCACTATTTTGTCAGATGCCCATTGGTGTTTCAAGGAGAGGAAATTTGGCCCTGAGTATAGGATTTGTCTTCAACTTCAAACGTGCTCTCTAAGCCGCTTGATGTCTCCAGTGTTGCAACACAAAAAGGTGATTTCATTTATTTGAGGATGTCTATCTGTCTCCATTGATAATGGGGGAGGTCTAGACAGTTGGCCTCAACTCGACTCCTAACCTTTAGATTTTTAAAGTCAAATAAAATGAGTCCCAACTGCTGTGGCACAGTGAAGCCAGCCATTGAGTCAGTGACCAGTTTTTCCATTTCATCTAAATTGTGAAATAGTGACAAGTATTTGTTTAACAAGAACGATTGTGCAGTTTAAAACATCTTGCAGTTCTGCTGACATTTAAAATGAGTTCATGCTGCGTTTGTACAGCTGAATATTCTTTTTCTTTCAAGAAAACTGTAAAGAAATTTATCTTCTCCAAACCATATCTTGGAAAGATTCTTAAGTTAGTTTAAATTAAGCTAATTCAGGTCAATAGGCCTTCTGCATAATGAGCACTCCATTTAGTTTCCAAAAAAAAAAAAGCATTTTTGTTTTTTTTAATTAATTTAGAAACAGACCTTTGCAGTTTTACAAAATGTTACTTTATACTAATTAACCAGGAGAAAAACTTTTTTATTTTGAATGCAAGCCATTTCAAAAGCTTGTCAATTTAGCATGTTTTGACAGCAATTGTATGTATCGTTACAAATTGTTTAGTACATCAGAAATTCATGGTTTTTCATCTTAAAGGATTCTGATAACTGCCTCTGGTTTTACTAGTGCATACTAAAAGTGTGTATCTATTTTTGTACATACCTATATGTACATTGCTGCTTTATCCTAAGTTTCTAAAAAGCTTTACTTCCTCCCTGTAAGAAGCATTCTTGCAAGTTGCACAGGTCAGGCTTGTATTATAAATTCATTGGTGTTTGAGGTTTTCATTGCTATTGATGGTCAGAATTGCTGTAGTCTTTGTTTAGTTGGAACATCTGCTGAGATGAGCTAGACTTCATTTAAGAGCCCCACTTAAACGCACTGCCTCTGAACTTGGATTAAATTGCTTTCTTATAGGATTCAATGAACACTTCTTGAATTTCAGGATAATGGTTTTTGGCTCACTTCCTGAGACACAGTAACTAGCAGGACAGACTTTTCACTCTATTCAACCATCAGATAATTCATCAGTGAAGTTGCCACCGATACCTTTGGAATATTGTAAACGTGACCTGTGGAACTGACTGTCATGCTGCCAAACAGTGGATAGTTCTGGTTTTAGGCAGCGCTCGGGAGCTCCTAAAAGGAATTACTTGCGTAGGCTGTAATGCCAGTTCTGGCAGTCTTCCATCTTGTGTGCTTGCTTCTAAAACATTTGCATTTGGTGAGCAAATGTCATCTTCTGAGCTGCATAGGCAAGACCTAGTTAGTGATTTAAGTTGGGAGATCTGTGTACCTATTCATGCTTGTTCTTAGAAAATATTTGTTACAATTGTTTACTTTCTGAAATTTAGATTTACCTGAATTTGTTCTCAGAAAAATGCTGCTCTGCAAGCTGACTAACGTTTGTGGAAAAATCAGACTCAAGAGTATTTTTATAACCATATCTTTATAGATCAAAACGTGCACAATACCGAAGGCACTGAGGGAATCAGCCTCGCTACTTAAGTGCTTCCTCTCTGTCTCAAAAAAGCAGACAGTATTTTATTATGAAGCCGTTTATTCCTTGTTTGTGTGTATTTACTTTCTTATCTGTACAGTTTGGGGTCGGGGATGGTTGACCTTTGGTTCTGACTTGGATTTCTTTTTTTGTAAATTATGAAACTTTTTTAATGTTCTGTCTATTGTAAGTATTTGTACAGATTCCTACATCGTCATGTAAAATATCCGGTGTGTGTGTGTATATATATAAATATATGTATAAAAATAGAGCTTTGTTTAGCCAAAGATGATTTTTTTAACTATATGAAACCCCGGGTTTATTTTGTATAAACTAGTTTGCTTACTGTAAAAGTAATGCAAAAAATAAATCTGTAAAATTCACATAGTCATGTTCTTGTTGGACTAAAGTTGGCTCAGAGTGTTCTTGTAACATTGTGATTTAGTTCTTTAATAGGGATTTTGGTGCATGGATGCAAAAATTACTCTCTGTAAATCTATAGCCTCATTTGTGAAACCGCAGGCAAACAAAAACCTTTTCCAGAACTGCTGGCTAATGGCGGGGTAACTACAAATGCTGTGAAGCAGCACTAAAATTGACTTCTGTTAGCTTGTGTAACTGCGTAGCCGTGTTGGTGTTCTGACTGAAAAACATGGAGGTAATCAACTGCTGCTCTCATACAACTACTGCTTCAATTACGTACTGCTTATTTTTAGTGGACTTAAGTGCATCAGAAATTGAACAGTTTAATGAACTACAAACTTTCCTCTAAACCATTTATGAATTACAACCTATGCCATTCCTGGCTTCCCAAAATCATTGCCTTTTTCGTTGAGGAAAAAGGCAGTTTTGTATCTAATATGTATTTTTTTCCCCCCTGGAAGAGTAACAGGCATCACTTCGAGAGTCTTACTCCACTTACACTTTGCTGGTATAGCCCATGCCTCCTTTCATCCAACACACACGTTTTTCCAATATTTGGTTTAAAAAACTGTAATTGACACAGGTATTGGAAGATTGTCTAAAGTAGAAGCTCATACAGGAGGGTTTATGGGGGAGACAGAGGTGTACATCACAGTGAAAGCATGGGGATCAGGTGCTGAATTTTGAGGGATTTCTAAGACCTACGTAGGCTGTTGCCGGCTAGCTGTCTGTGTAGAATAATAGACTGAAGGAATGTCAGTTCTTAAAGACTCCAGTGCAGTGCTTTAGCTGCCAATCCAGCACTCTACAGCTCTTTACTTTCTTTCAGCTAATTGTCTTTGTTCTAAAGCCAGCTGGAGGATAGTCTTTACCAGTTCATCTTCATGCAGTAAGGCTGCACTGCTAAAGCATGCCAAGAAGCAGATTTAAGGAATTCTTAGCTTTCGTAGAAGAATTTATGAAATCAGTCAAGATGTTTCAGGAGCAAAGTTGGCTTTAATCGCCAAAAGGTCAACTACGCTGTGGGGTGCTTTAGGCCCAGCACTGCTAGCTGAGTGAGGGAAGGGATTGCCTCGCTCTACTTTGTGCTGTGCATCCTCACCTCAAGCACTGGTTGCAATTTTGGGCACCTCAATATAAGAACATAAAGCTATCAGAGAGCATCCAAAGTAGGGCTGTGAAGATGGTGAAAGATCTGAGGGAAAAATGTATGAGGAGCATCTGAAATCCCTTGATTTGTTCAGCCTGGAGAAGACCAAACTGAGGGGAGGCTTCATGGTGGCCTACAGCTGGTTCTCCTTGTTGCTGGTCCTTGTGTGTCCCACAGGATTCAGACATGCTTCTGCTTTTCCAACTCAAGTGGGTTGCAGCAGGCAAGTGGTAGGCTTGTGCTTGAGAGTTGCATACACGCAGACACAATCATCTGCCTCCTACTAGCATTCACACTGTAAGCTGCTTTCACCTATGACAGATGCTGTCATACGTGAGTTATTGGGAAATACTGCTGATAGGTGGGTGGTTGGACTGGATGATCTTGAAGGTCTTTTCCAACCTTGGTGATTCTATGATTCTGTACTTACAACAAGAGTTTCCTCAGCTACCACAAATTCTCTCTCACCTCCAGATGCAAATGACTACATGAAGACCCACGTTTCCCTACCACCACCCCATATACCCTGGCCTTTCTTCCCCTTCATGTGTAATTAATTCTACAGTCCATTAGCAAATTTGCATGAGCAATCCTTTAACAACATCAATTACTGTGCTGCTAAAGCAGAAACATGGCAAATTGTCCCTAGGCAGCCTGTTGTCACCTCCCCTGCCCCAAGAGAGACCAACACTTAACGCTGTGGCTATGCTGAGGGCTGAGTAATGGATGCTACCTGTCCTAGTGCTGTCACCTGTGAGAGAGAGAAGAGGTGGCACAAAAATGTGCCAACCTGCAAATGAGCTGCTTCAGCTGGGAGCAGCAAAGCATGTTCTTCATCAGGATAGGTAAATCACAGCTGATCAGTTTTCAAGTTTCTTCACTGAACAGAGCAAAAGAGGGTGCTGCTGAAAGGCATCGCCAATGCTCCCTGGTGAGTCAGGGTGGGACACCAGGCTGATTGAATATCGGAGGCCTTGTGGCCAAATTTGGAAAGAAGTGATGTGAAAATGAAGTGCCAGTGATAGGCACGAGAGAACATTGTCCTGAGAGAGAGCATGAGGGAAGAAGCATGTGGATGAGAAAAGCCCTGGGAGGTCTGGCTCTTTGGGATGAGTATTAACACGTCTCTCCGGAGTAGGGAGTGTAATGCTACCTCCCTTAAAGCATTTGAAACATACATTAACTGTATACCTTCTGCATTATACTGAGGCTGAAGAAGAGGTATTGTAGCCACCTTGTTTGCTGCAGGGAAAGGCTCTGAAAAAACACAGTTTTCAGAGAGACCAGTGCAGCCTATGCCAGAGAGGATTAATTGCTATGTAAATCTGAGCTAACCACAAAAGAGTGGGGATGGTGTATTTTGAGAACAAGTGGGAAAACCCTTAGGGAGAAGAGACTGAAGTGGAAAAACAGTCCTGCACTTTTTAGGACTGAAGCATATGTATTTTAACTCACTTCTTAGCTTTCAAGTGTGGGTGAAGGACAGAGACATCTCATCCTGATGGGATGCAGAGGAATCTGGCTAATGCAGAGTGACCCAAAAGCGAGGTGCTGACGAGGGTCGAGAGGAAGGAAGGGTCAAAGAAAAAAATTATTTGGGGTGTCCATAAAGTGCAGAACTAGGCAGTGGATGTTTTTAGCATCAGAGCCTCATCTCTTGTGTCTCTGAGGTCTCAAGAAATCCTATTTTAGGAACTTGTAATCTATTTTTAGGTCATGTCTCTCACAGATGCAAATCCTGAATGGTCTTCAGGGAAGACTGTAACCCAGCTGAAAGGTTCCTGCATTGAAGGCCTGTGTTTCTAAACAACTTAAGTCTAGGCAACTCCATTTGCAAAGAATCAGCCTCCAGCAGACTAAATTAACTCACCAGGCAACAGAGTATGAAATCGGACATGACCGATCAATTCTCTGGCATTGATTCAGAGCGAAACTAATGGAATGTAAAGAAAATGCAGGAATGTGTATAACTCTAAATGGTGCTCATTTATTCATTTTACAAAAGAAAATGTAATTTAGGATATGGGTGGAGACACAATGTTCGAAGAACTGAACATAACGATGCATAGGGACTTCACAAAATATTGCCAAATAAATTGAGCCTCAAGGGAATGGCTTTGATAGACGCCACTGACTAAAATAATTGCATGATAATTTTGGCTAGAGGCACTGTCCTATAATCTGATGGTTTAAAATCACACACACAGAGTTTAGACTGAGTGATCTAAGCATCCAGATACAAAGAACGGAGAAGTCTGCTTCAAGTACTGCATCTATGCTTTGGCATTGAAAAAAAAAGCACTGTGAAGGAAGTTTTCCAAGCTACAGTCTTCAGCAGCTCTACATGCTCCTACAATGTTCTAAGAACGAATAACCAAAGGCTTTCTCTTAAGGTAAGCAAGCAGAAAAAAAAATCTGCCCAAGGGAGTGCAGAACATGCAGATACCTGTCAGACTGATAGCAGTACATATTAAAAACAGGAGTACTTGCATCTGAACATTTTATCTTTTTGGAAAAGAAGTATATTTCAGTAAAGCTAGAAATTTATGAAGGCTGTTATTTTTTTTTTGCACTTTAGTTAAATTATATTATTCACTTCCAATGGATCAACTGGGCCAGTTTGTAGGTGTTATCAGATGGGGAATTTTCAGGATGCTGAATGTGCATATTGCCCCTTTTGAAATGTAATGGCTGCAGGACAAAAAATGATTTCAGACAGTAACATATTTCATTTTGACCATCGATTCTAGTTCTATTTTAATTTATAGTTGATAAAATTAAGGAAGATTTAACTCTGCAAATCGCGTCTAAAGATATTCTGGCACAAATTTAATATAGAAGTGATTTGAATATTGGAAAGTGATGAACTTTAATAGAAAATAAAAAAGAAGTAAAAAAAGAAAGAAAGAAACTTCCTCCGTCAGCGATTGTGGATTTCCATGTGACTGTGATTATGTGCATGCATTGTTAATGTTTAAACTGATCACATATAAATATTCAGACAGCCACAAGGGTGGTCAGATGATATAAGAAGAAAAGTCCCAGGTATGTACAGTCTCCAGTAGAACTACATATTCTGTCCTATAGTGATATATATATAGTCAAATAGTGATAGCACGGATATTTGAGATTACCTTCTTACAGTTATCAGAAATTACTCTGTTACACATGGCTCAGGTAAGAACAGGGAGAGGAAAGGTGGAAAAAATGGAAGCATAAGGTTGTAAGGTAATTTTGCCTGATTTCTTTGAAACTATATCTTTCGTGGAGATAGATCCCTTTTATTATTTTTCATTTTATAGAGAGCATTTAGCATGTAAATCTTCACACTGTGATCCTGTAAGTACAGATTTTAAGGGAAAGTGTCACGGTATAATGAGCCAACTTAAACTTCAAAATGGCGCTTTACAAAATAGTGTAGTTTTCTGGAATTTGGAAGCCTTAAAAAGTAGATTAGCAAATAAAATTTAAGTGAGAACCCCAAGGTAGAGACGACCCCAGTTGCTTTTGATATTTTATTACTGTGTTAGCAAAAGCATTCCAGGAACACAACAAAGACTGTCGGGTGCATTCACAAATACACAGTTTGTGAATTTCAATTTCCTGCATGACCTGAAGCTCCTCAAGATATTCTGGAGAAGTGGCTTGGCTATCAAGCATCTTGCGGCTGAACATAGAACAGCTCGGTGATGAATCAAAGAGCTTCTGGGAAAGAGGTGGTTAAAAAGATTATCTCACACTTACAGCTAAAGATCTTCACAGCACTTTTATGTATTTCCTGCTTAATTTATTTCATATGTTTAAATTTATAATCAAGACAGAGTTTTAGTGATTCAGTGAGACTTTAAATGCACAAAATTCAAGATGCGAATCCTAGACGCATTCTAAGTTTATGAATAAAATTCTAGACCGAGCCCATAAATGTACAGTTATGTGTAAATTAGCTCTGCAGTTTTGTATTTCAAGGCAAAAAAAAAATGTGGACTGTTACACTAGTAGACAGGAAAACACTGAATGGGTGACATTAATAATGCTACCACCCTGCGGTACAAAATACAAAATTTTCTGTCAAACTTATAGGATACTTCTCAGAACTTTATCAAATACATGAAGGCTTAATTAGTTGTTTCAGTTGTTTTTCACTCAGAGCCATACCAGAGCCACAGACAGGAATGGAGTAGGTGTAGAATTAATCTATTGTTGGCAGTGGATTTGCAAAGAGAAAAAAAAAAAAAAAAAGTGTCTTCTTTCATGGTGGGTGGAAAATATAGTAAAAGTGTAGGCAGTTAAGAAGTACTGCGGCTTATAGCCAAACTCAATCTCTCTTAAATTAATCTCACTTTGCATCTTTTACTAGTAATTGTAGCGTCTACATTCATTTAATGACCTATTAAATAGAAAATAATGATGAATTCATAAAATGTCTCTTTCCATCCAAATAATATATATGTAATATCATTAATAAAATATGTATATACTAGAAAGGGTCAAATTGAAAAGAAATTCAGTATTGTATTAAAATAACACTATTTTTTATACTTTAGATATGAACTTCTGACCATGGGCGACTGGAACTTGTTGGGCAGCATCCTTGAAGAAGTGCACATTCACTCCACTATAGTTGGGAAAATCTGGCTCACGATCCTGTTCATATTCCGGATGCTAGTGCTGGGAGTGGCTGCTGAGGATGTCTGGGATGACGAGCAGTCGGAGTTCATCTGCAACACAGAACAACCTGGCTGCAGCAATATATGTTATGACAAGGCCTTCCCTATCTCTTTGATCAGATACTGGGTATTGCAGATTATATTTGTATCTTCTCCATCTCTTGTTTACATGGCCCATGCACTGTACAGATTAAGGGCTCTAGAGAAAGAGCGACAGAAGAGGAAAGCCCACCTGCGGGCTCAGCTAGAAGATCTGGAGCCCATGCCTGAAGAACACTGGAGAGTGGAGAGGGAGCTGCGAAAGCTGGAAGAACAGAAGAAAGTGAATAAGGCACCCTTAAGGGGGTCTCTGCTGCGCACCTATGTCCTACATATCCTGACCCGCTCGGTGGTTGAAGTGGGCTTTATGATAGGTCAGTATCTTTTGTATGGATTTCACATGTCACCTCTTTACAAATGTACTCGGCCCCCTTGCCCTAACACAGTGGATTGTTTTGTGTCCCGACCCACAGAGAAGACCATCTTTATGGTCTTCATGAACAGCATTGCTGCGGTCTCCCTATTCCTCAACATCCTAGAAATCGCCCACCTGGGCCTCAAGAAGATCCACAAGACCCTCTATGGGCAACCGCGGCAGCCAGCAGGCCCTGCGGATGACGAGGCCAGTCCTTACAACTCCAAGAAGAACTCTGTGGTCCCACCGGCCTGCCCAGCCGCCGACACCTCCCCTCCACGCTCCGCCGCGGCCCCGCCGCCCCCCACCGCCCCCT